>OU342869.1:4800000-5400000 GCA_910591665.1 Ectemnius continuus
TTTGCCGACCTAGTTCTACGACATTTTATATTCACGAGTTTTGTACATTTTATAATTTTGAAAACCCTACAATTCCTTGAGAATTAATTTACATAACACAAAATTAAAGTTCATACTAGAAATATTGACCGCAGAGTTAATTATCACTTGGTCTTTTATTAGTAATTGTTAATAAACCCGCGATCCCTTTAAAACCGAAAACTATTGCACCAAAAATGTTGTTACTCTTTGAAAATAATGTCGGACAGAAAAAGTTTTAATGTTAATATCATGTAACATATTTAATACTGAAATTATGAGAAGTTTATTAGTGTGTAATCTGTATTTGCATTGTTTGTGTGTTACAGGCAAACAATTGGCGCAAAAAACATCCGATTTTCTCCAGTTTTCTATTTCCAAAATGTTAGACGTAAAACTTGTATCAAAATGTTAAATATTAAAATATGATAAAATTACACTAATTTGATGTTTTCATGTAATAAGAATTCAACAAAGAAATGGCAACGAATTTCAAACAGTTATAAGTGAAAGATTTTACTACTTGAAATATTGTTTTGCTAAACTAGCAATAATAATTGAATAATAATTGTTCACGCGTCAAAGCATTCCAATATTGTTAACAAAAATATTATAATCATTAAGTCATATTAATAAAATTCCTACTATTTGAGAATAAATTCTTATAAATTTACAGTTCTACTATTTATGAAGATTTTGTTACATTCCAATAAACGATAAACAAATGAACTTTCTATTAAATATCAATGTTAAATTTTGATTGCACTGCCATCTGTTAACAAATATGCAAGAAATGGCACAGAATACTGTATCGAACTGATAACCTATCTCTTATTGTTATCTAACAAGAAGTAAACAGTTAAACTCCATTATATAATGTTATATCACTTTGAAAATCAACAGGTTGTTAAGTCCTTGTCTCTGTACAATTGTTTTCGCAAGACGCCATGTTAAAATTAAAGACCCTCGCGCTGCCAAATGACTTTGCTTTCTATATCATATCAAATATTTATAGTATATCATAGAACACAACTATAACAATTGGTGCAGCCTTTGTTATTTATACAGTTACAGTGCACGAAAAATATAAAAACTAATAACGTCAATGAAATATACAATGATTGAAATTATACAAATTATTTGAATGACTTATTTTTTGTGTATAATTTTTATTTTAAAAAAATAAAAAATTTCTCTTGTACTGCATTATATTGTTGCAACGACTTTGAGTTATTATTTTGTGGCAATTATTACAGTTTTATTGTAATATACCGCGTGAATATTCAATAATATAATAATAAAGTTGGTTATAAATATTTATACAAATTGATATAAAAAAAACTGTAACAATTGTTGCAACCTTTGTGTTAATTGTTCAGTTATAGTACACGAAAAATATAGAAATTAATGACACCAATTTCTGAATCACTTATTTTTCTGTATAATAAATAACTTTTATTTTCAAAGAACCAAATTTCGTTTTGCACTGCTTTGCATTGTTGCGACTATTTTGAGTTGCTATTTTCTGCCAATTGTTACAGTTTTACTGTAATGATTTGGCGTTATTAATTTCTATATTTTTCGTGTAGTATAATTGAATAAATAACACAAAGGCTGCATCAATTGTTATAGTTCTGTTCTATATTATACTATAAATATTTACAAACAACTTTATTATTATACTTCGTAATAGGATATTTTATTACTGAATATTCACTGCGTATATTGCAATAAACCTGTAACAATACAATAGTTGAAATTATAGAAATTTGTTTAATATAAAACTTCTATTTTAAAATACTTAGATCTTCTTTTGTACTGCTTTGCATTGTTGCAACTATTTTGAGATATTATTTCTGTCAATTATTAGAGTTTTATTGTAATATACACTGCGAATATTCAATAATATAATATGCTATTATAAAATATAATAATAAAGTTGTTTGATAGCTGAAGCATTTTTATTTTAACGTGAATCAACTTTTCATTTATGCATCTGATAGAACAGGGAAAATAAACATTCTTTGGTCCAATTTTCTTACGTCCACAGAGAACGGACTTTAACAGATCTGTCTTCTCTCCCTCGTGACTTTTTTACGGCTGATTTATATCCCGCGCGTGTACCACTTGTATGCACAGCGGGAACTCCGGCAAATTGTCACTTTCAAAATTGAGGAAACGCATTCTGCAATTTTCTACTTTTCTGCGTGCTTTGCGAAACTGGGACATATGTTGACAGAATTATATTGAATTTCTACGTCATTCAAACATTTCAGTAATCGAATTTTGCGGTATAAACATTAGTTTTGCAATAATGTTATCATAATACAAATTTAAAAAGGCGTCAATCAAACAATAACGTTATAATAATATGAAACGCAAGGAAAAAAATAAGCGATAAATATTTAAAAAGGAGTCAATCAAATTTATAAACCAATCATGAAATCGTACAAATGAAAACAGAGACTAATAAATATATTTTTAGAAAAGAATTATTGAAGTAAAACAACAGTATATGATTGCAAACATCACCCAATCGAATAAGTATAAACATTAAAATTGCAATAACGTTATAATAATATAAATTTAAAAAGGAGTCAACCAAATTTATAAACAAATCATAAAATCGTACAAATGAAAACAAAGAATAATAAATATATTTTTAGAAAAGAATTATTGAATTAATATTGAAAAACGGATTATTAAATTAAAACAACAGTATATGATTGCAAACATCATAAACAACTAAAACGAAAACAAAATAAGGATGTGTTCTCATTGAATAACGTGCAAGTGTGCTCGCGCACACACAACTGTTCGATACTATCTCAGCAATTTGTGATTGAGCCAACAATGTTGACGGGTGATTTATAAATACCCTCGCTAACAAGTTCTAAGAAAGAGTAGGGCAGATGTACCATTTGCGGCCACTGTCAGATTTGTTTTGGTTTCAATTGAATTTGTTTATAAATTTTAAAAGCAGTTATGCTATTGTTAGCATTTAAATTAGAGGAATATCTTCGTATTGTATTTGTTAACTTGTTGCGTTGTTATTTAAAACTTTTACTTTGCATTGCATTAAGTTCCACTTGTGTAAACTTGCGAGCTGTTAATGCGAACAAATTTTAACTGTATTAACTATTTGTAATTCACAAAAGTGATAAGGTAATCCATGCTTGGATGTGTTAGTTAATTATAATAAAAGAGAAACTTTAGAATATTTAATATATCGGACACAAATTAGACTGTGGCGATAAACGGCTAATTTACTTGTGGCTAATAGTAGATTTTTTTCCAGGTATTGCTGCTAACTTTTGTATTCAAGGCATTTTGCGTAATGTTTAATCACTTTACATAAATAAACATGTTACAGCAATCTTGCAATTTAAAATTCAAAAGATAACACAAACCCAACATACTCTGTTGAAATTTATTATGAAACTTTGAACTTTTAGACCCAACAAATAAGCCAGTACAAACTAAAACTATTCAATTACAGTCAATGCACTTTTATAGAATGAAAAATTAACTTTGAACGAGTTATGAATAAATGGAGTGACATTTTAGTTAGTCTACGAAATTTCTTAGAGAGTTAATGTACGATTTGTCGCCACTGTCTAATTTATTCCCTAATATATTCAATATTCTTATGCTGATATTTTGTATAATAAGTCTCCATTTTCATCACAAACTTTTGTATGATCTAATAATATAATTCTAGTGTTAATTACAATACTGCAATTTTAAGAATTCCTTTATGGCATGTTTTATATTAACCAAACATTCAATATTCTTGTTATAGTCATTTTGTTTTGAATAAAGTAACAAAATTGTTATTTGCCTGAAAGCCTACAATCTACCTGTAAATACATGAATTTGATACAGCAATATTGTATATTATCTTTTCTGTATCTGTATATTAATATATTAACACGTTGGGTGCCCAAATTGCAAATTGTTTACTCTTTCACTACACCTTGTTAAAAATGTTTATTATAGTTATTCTCGTGAAAATAAACATGTCTGTAAATAGATGTTCGAGTGTCACCCGAATTCAGATGACATGGCAGTCAACGTGTTAATGTTTCATATATTAAGTGTTCTTAGGTTGTTTTAATACAATTAACGAAATTCACACAGTCACTTATTTAAAATAGTGAACACAGCTTTTTTAATTTATGCTGTGCAAAGTAGCAGCTTTGAAAAAGTAACATGTTAGCAAATGTAACTCTGGCATTGGCCTACTTGCGCGAACTGTCTCATTTCTTTGATATATTAATAATTCTTAAGTTGTTTTAACGAACATGTTGAAACATGAAATAAAATTCACAGTGTTGCTTATTAAGAATAATTAATACAACTTTTTTAATTTGTACTACGCTTGAATTTTGTGCTGTACGAAGTAGCAGCCTTATAAAAAAAGTAACATGTTAGCAAATGTAGAAGGAAGAGGTGATAAATAACTCTGGCATTGGCCTACTTGCGCGAACTGTCTCATTTCTTTGATATATTAATAATTCTTAAGTTGTTTTAACGAACATGTTGAAACATGAAATAAAATTCACACTGTTCCTTATTAAGAATAATTAATACAACTTTTTTAATTTGTGCTATGCTTGGATTTTGTGCTGTGCGAAGTAGCAGCCTTATAAAAAAAGTAGAAGGAAGAGGTGATAAATAACTCTAGCGTTGACCTACTTGCAGCAACTGTCTCATTTCTTTTGATATATGATGTATTCTTAATGTTCAACACTATGAATGCAAAGTAACTATGTCTCCAAAGAAAACTTTGCTCGTATCATCAGCTTATGTTGACAATGTAGAATTAATATTGTGTACAAGACAA
This sequence comes from Ectemnius continuus, assembly GCA_910591665.1. Classification (NCBI taxonomy): domain Eukaryota; kingdom Metazoa; phylum Arthropoda; class Insecta; order Hymenoptera; family Crabronidae; genus Ectemnius; species Ectemnius continuus. The sequence goes on from OU342869.1 coordinate 4,804,865, forward strand.
AAATTCCTGTGTTTCGCTACTATTTGTCTTTTATTAACAAAAGATTCAATATTCTTGTTACAGTCATCCAATCAAGTAACAAAAATGGTATTTCTTTTGAAATCTACTTTGTACCTCTAATAGCATGAATGTGATGTAGCAATATTGTATATTATCGTTTTTGTATCAGTGTCCTGTGCTGCTTAAGATACAATGAATGACCTGTGAGATAAACAGTGAAACATAACACTGTTTCACAAAGAGAATTTCACATTATAGGTGATTTCAAATATTGCTTACTAATAACAGTGAAAGCTACATTTTTGTCTTTCTCTACTATGTGTCTTTTATTAACAAAAGATTCAATATTCTTGTTATAGTCATCCAATCAAGTAACAAAATGTTGTTTCTTTTGAAATCTACTTTGTACCTCTAATAACATGAATGTGATGTAGCAATATTGTATGTACATTGTTTTCTTTGTATCAGTGTCCTGTGCTGCTTAAGATACAATGACCTGTGAGATAAACAGTGAAACACAACACTGTTTCACAAAGAGAATTTCATATCTATCATCACATTATAGGTGATTTCAAATATTGTTTACTAATAACAGTGAAAACTAAATTTTTGTGTTTCTCTCCTATTTGTCTTTTATTAATAAAATATTCAATATTCTCGTTACAGTCAGTCATTCTTGAATGGAATAACAAAATTGTTAGTTGTCTAGAAATCCACATTCTACCTATAATAGCCTGAATGTGATATAGCAATATTGTACATTATCTTTTTTGTATCAGTGTCCTGTGCTGCTTAAGATACAATGACCCGTCAGATAAACAGTGAAACATAACACTGTTTCACAAAGAGAATTTCATATCTATCACCACATTGTAGGTGATTTCAAATATTGCTTACTAATAACAGTGAAAGCTACATTTTTGTGTTTCTCTACTATTTGTCTTCTGTGAATAAAACATTTAATATTCTTGTTACAGTCAATCATTCTTGAATGGAATAACAAAATTGTGATTTATCTAGAAATCCACATTCTACCTATAATAGCCTGAACGTGATATAGCAATATTGTACACTGTTTTCTTTGTATCAGTGTATTAGAGTTTGATGTATTAAATATTCAAAAGACATTCAAACATGGAATAAGTTAATGGAACAAGAATCATTGAATTTAATGCTGTGCAGAATAGCAGCCTTAGAAAAAAAGTAACATGTTAGCATACATAACTCTAGCATTGGCCTACTTGTGGCAATTGTCTCATTTCTTCTGATATGTTAATTATTCTTAGATTGCTTTCATTATAACTAATGTATATGTCCAAACATATACTAGAAGTAACAAAAGCAACATACAAATATTTGCTCTATAAAAATAAATAAGATATTAACCGCAAGTGGCAGATGTGTTTGTGGCCAATGCAAGATTACTTTGTATATCCAAATTCTGTTTTAGTTGTGTCTACATGTGCAACTGGCAATGTTTATGATTAAGTCACTTTACGCAATATCTTATCTATTTAAGCGGCTTATAAAGTTAATAAACATGATACAGAAACCTTGAACTTTATAATTTAAGAAATAACGGAAACGTAATACATATGGCTTCCATTAAACTCAAAATACACAAACGAGCAGAGGAAACTAGCTCCAAAATCTAATATTAAATCTTGAATTTTAAAGCCCAGCAAATAAGTCAGTGAAAACCAAAACTATTCTGTTAAAGTCAATATATGTTTATGAAGTGAAAGATTAATTTTGAACGAGTTATAAGTAATATAAGAATTATGTGTTACACCAAATGAAGAGATATTTTAATTTTTGGTCACATTCACATTTATTCTGGTAAACTAAGCGTATTAAGTTTAAAGTCATTAAGTTTGTGTTCGTGCCATAGTAGCCACTTGCAAAATGTATCAATAGCAAATATTAGTCATCTTGTATGAATTGAACTGAATTTAATTGTATGAATCACTGTTTCAATATACATCTGATTATAGTTGAATATTTTCACATATAGATATAAATATTTTTTTTCATTGGAAAGTATTTATACCAACTACTAAATCAAAATAAGTAAAACAGTGGCCATAAACTTAGCAACAGCAGCAATTTTGCAAAAAACTTTTGTTACAAATATTGCTGGCAATACTTTGATGAAATTATAGTAATTGCCTTAATCTGTTTGAGTATAGCAATTGCTCTGTGTAACATTTAGATTTCTTTAAGATCATATTTGTCTAGTAGAATACTTTTTCTACAGTGTTTTATTCTGTCGTAGACAAGTATTTGTAGCTTTCATCGCCATGAGTAAGCAATATTTGCAATCACCTATAATGTGGTGATACGAGTGAAATTCTCTTTGTGAGACAGTGTTATGTTTCACTGATTGTCCGACAGGTCATTGTATTTTAAGCAACACGGGACACTCATACAAAGTGATAAAGTGCAATACAGCACATCATATTTACATTATTACAGGCAGAATGTGGATTTCTAAACAAATAACAATTTTGTTACTTGATTGGTTGACTGTAACAAGAATATTGAATATTTTGTTAATACAAGACACACAAATTATTGTTGTTAAATATTAAAAGATGATAAAATTACAGGAATTTGATGTTTTCATGTAATAAGAATTCAACCGAGAAATGGCAACGAATTTCAAACTGTTATAAATGAAACACTTTACTATTTGAAATATTGTTTTACTAAACTAGCAATAATAATTAAATAATCATTATTGACGCGTCAAAGCATTCCAATATTGTCAACAAAAATATTATAATCATTCATTCTCTTTGTGACGCTTCTTTGTTACATTATTACAGGCAGAATGTGGATTTCTAGACAAATAACAATTTTGTTACTTGATTGGTTGACTGTAACAAGAATATTGAATATTTTCTTAATACAATACACATAAATTATTGTTGTTAAATATTAAAATATGATAAAATTACAGGAATTTGATGTTTTCATGTAATAAGAATTCAACCGAGAAATGGCAACGAATTTCAAACTGTTATAAATGAAAAACTTTACTATTTGAAATATTGTTTTACTAAACTAGCAATAATAATTAAATAATCATTATTGACGCGTCAAAGCATTCCAATATTGTCAACAAAAATATTATAATCATTAATTCTCTTTGTGAGACAGTGTTATGTTTCACTGATTGGCTGACAGGTCATTGTATTGTACGCAACATGGGACACTCATACAAAGTAATAAAGTGCAATACAACTGTATAATATTTACATTATTACAGATAGAATGTAAATTTCTAGACAAATAACAATTTTGTTACTTGATTGTAACAAGAATATTAAATGTTTTGTTAATACAAGACACATAAATTATTGTTTTGTATACAATGTTACATCGTTGCCAACTATAATGTGATGATACAAGCAAAGTTTTCTTTGGAGACATTGTTATATTACTTTCAAACTGTTACATAGCATAAGCAGTATTCAGCACTGTTATATAAAAGATAATAAACAATACTATATTATGTTAATACCATTGCATTTAGAGTGTAAATGTGCATCACAAATAGCAATTTTTGTATTCTCTAACACATTCGTATATGAGGTCCGTAACAAGTCAGAATACAAATATGAAGCATATATTCGACAAATCAATATGTTATTCTTTAACATATACATACAGTGTGAATACAGTGACTGTAATTCAGATTATTGAATGTCTCTTTAATATAAAACAGAGAATAGAGAAATCTATAAAATTCCTGACACACAAGCAAAGTTTCCTTTGGAGACATTGTTATATTACTTTCAAACTGTTACATAGCATAAGCAGTATTCAGCACTGTTATATAAAAGATAATAAACAATACTGTATTATGTTAATACCATTACATTTGGAGTGTAAATGTGCACCACAAATAGCAATTTTTGTTATTCTCTAAGAAATTCATACATGGCGTCCGTAACAAGTGAAAATACAAATATGAAGCATATATTCGACAAAACAATATGTTACTCTTTAACATATTTGAATACAGTGACTGTAATTCAGATTATTGAATGTCTCTTTAATATAAAACAAAGAATAAACAAATCTATCAAATTCCTGACACGCACATAACATTAATGTTACGTTACCGACTTATACAAAACTGTACAATGCTAATGAATGGCTATTTATCGAGTTAAAGCAGAAGCAAACTACCAATATAAGAAGGTTTAATATGTCAGAATAAATACACAGCAACAGGAATATTGAATGTTTGGTTAATACAAAACATGCAATATCGAAATCTATAAAATTTCAATCTTGTATGTAAGATTAATATTGTACTGTTGAATCATACAAAAGTCTGTGATGGAAATAAAGAACTATTTGAAGCAAAAGCAAAGTACCAGCATAAGAATATTTAATATATCAGAATAAAAAAAACAGGAACTCCAAATGGTATTCTACAAGAAATTTCATAAACCTGCAGAAATATGAGTTTACTAGTTTAATATTCGTTCAGATTTAATCTCTTGCTTGATAAACAAATCTTCACTTTAATAGAACAGTTTTAGTTAGCTTTGACTTACACGAAACACAAATGTTACATTGTTAAAGTATACAAAGTCCGGTGAAGCAAATGGAGAACTATTTCAAGCAAAAGGAACATAAACAGACGCAAGCAATGCTTGCACGTTTCCAAAGTAAAGAAAAGGAAATAAAGCAAACAAGAATTCTCCGATAGAAACAAAAACTATACGTTTCATATTTGAAATGGAAATGTACTTCGCATTCTTGTAGAATACACTTTTATTTGTACTTGAATTTATATATGTATTTCCATACTCATTTCTGAAAGAATGGAAACAAATATACAACCACAATTGCACATGAAAGCGAGAGCTCTTCTATAAGCATAAAACATAATATTGTTGAAAGAGATCAAAGAGTACTGTAAAAGTACAAAAAGCCTTACGTTCCGTAATGAATTTCTGTTATCATTGAAACTACATTATAGTCAGAACAATTTTATTGATTTTATATTGTTTATATATAGTCAAGATATAGTTTATATTGACAATAATAAGGTCAGCATGAAAAATATTAAATTTAAACCAAAAAAGAGCGTTCTTCAATTTGTAACTTTCTTGCATCCTTCATCTTACTAATGTAAACTCATATCATTCAATATTTGTCAATATTGCATTGATTTACAATTTTATTGATTTTATATTGTTTATATATAGTCAAGATATAGTTTATATTGACAATAATAAGGTCAGCATGGAAAATATTAAATTCAAACCAAAAAAGAGCATTCTTCAATTTGTAACTTTCTTGCATCCTTCATCTTACTAATGTAAACTCATATCATTCAATACTTGTTAATATTGCATTCATTTACTTTCAATTTTGTTCACTTATTCATTATTAAAAATTCTACTAGAATGAAATATTACAGCAATATGAAAATAATATTTGATGCAACTCAGAAATGATCAAAATATTGACTATTTAAAATAGTTGATAATTATTTTAGTCCACCGCATTAAACAATCACATAATTGCCTAAAGTTTAAACGAAAAAAAGGGGGCATAAAAGTCTCCGATGTTCGTTTATGATCATTTTCTTATCGCGATGCCAAATAAATCTTAATTACCAACAAAACATAGGGATTCTATTGTTCGAATGAGATGTAGCAGCGGCAAAAGCGTTTGATCGCTCTACAATTCTAGCAACAGCTTTTAATACAAAGCATCGGCGGACGCTAGAGAAAGCATATAAAAAGTTGCGGACAATTTGCCGGAAAGCGTCGCGGAGTTGCGATATCTCGGATTCTGCATTATTCGAGTGGCATTTGCCGGCGATATAGTTAAATCGTGGCGTGTTAATCAGAATTGACATGACGGCAACTGCGACACGAGCGGCGGGACACGTCAGAGCATGTGCCATCGACACATACCAGCCGTCGCCGCCGTCGCCGCCGTCGTCGCCGCCGCCGCCGCCGCCGGACGGACCTTTGAACGGCCAATGCAAAGCCGGGAATCTCTCGTTTCGAGCATACAATCAGTTTTACCGGAATCGAGGCGCACTACGATTGAAACTTGACGGAGTAATGCGCTGTGTAAACCGCTTGAAAACAATGCAGAACTGAACTAATTAGTTCCTCTGTATTGTCGCGCGCCTAGAAATGAGTTAATTATTTCCACGCTTGTTTTGATTGAAGTTTAATTTTGTATTATTCTAGTTTGTTGGAACTGCGACCGTTATTACAGAGAATCGAATAATGAATTGGTTATTTCGTTATTGTTTTAAACAATATTTGATAGTAACAAAGGCAGAAAAGCCAGAACGGGTTTTTTCAACTGAACATTTTATGAAAATAGTGCGATTGAACGGAACAGGTGTTGGGCTTCCGAAAAAAGCTGCTGGATTCGAATGACAGAGGTTTGACATTTCGAAGGAGAAACAGAGAACCAGCTTCCTACGCGAGGATCATTCACTCGCAAGAAAATAGCATTCGGCGTCAGCGTAAACAGACCGTTACACTGTTTCCCTTATTGTTTACTCTTGAAATTTCAGGTCATAAACAATACCAAGAAACCACAACAAATGGCTGTTTCCAATAAATAGAATCAATCTAGAAAGAGCTATTAACCTCATTTAAGATTGCATCTTTACTTCTCATTTGCTGACTATTTATTTATAGTAATTACGAAACAAAAATTCTTCTGTAAAACGCGCATTTTATCTCATTGAGTCGAGTTAATAGTATTAATTTATTAGAGTTCTCTTTTCGACGTAAACATTGAGATTTAAAGAAATCTGCTTGGTTTTCCATTGATAAGCTTGCAGCACTGCCGGCACGCATTTCAGTATTAGCAATTATCGGATTGATTTTAATATTCCAGGAAATGCTTTGTCTTTGGGAGTAACTTCGAGGGAATTAATTGGCCGGCGCAATCAGCCGAAGCGCCACGATTTCTTTCCTAGGTTTAAGCCTTATTTGGCGATGCACGCAAAACCATGCATACACACGCCAGCATATATGGCGAACACGTACACATCGCCATAGAGATTCTATGGTGTGTGCAGGAGTTCCAACATTACATCTACAAACATGTTTCGCAGCAACAACAAAATCCAGCAAAATTGTGAACGCTAACCCCAAAGCTGTGTGTCCCCGTTTCAGCAACACCAGGAACTTTTTGCTGTCTCGGCTCCCACCGAAGGCATCCCGAACCTCAATGTTTCTGTACCCAACGAGAGTTGCTTATTGTTGCTCGTGTTATTGTAGTTACATTGTTATCAACTAGAATAGCAAAACATCCAGCAGCAAGGAACAACTCTTCATTGGACCACCGAGGACACACCTAACACCTAACCCAAAGCACAACATGCAATTACACATCGACAAAAATATAACCCTCCGAGAGCCCAAACCCACAGACCCCAACAACAAAGTCGCCGCAAGACGAATTTCGACTCGTCTTCGGGGAGAATTACAGTACCAGATTGGAATCCTCGGATTCCATCATCGACTACGTAGAAATAATGAATAGCGGTATTGTGGCATCGGTGGACCGAGCGTCGAAGGGTTAAGAAAGCTGGGCTTTTTCAATGCAAGAGTTGCCAACAACAAAAGGGCCGGGATCTCTGGCTCGGCAAGAAAAGCTAGCAAAATCCATGAATATCGGTGTGATCTTGTCTGGCAGGGCAACATCAAGCAGATAGATAAATTCTAGAGTACGTGTCGGTGTGGCTGGCGGCAGTATTGGTGGAGGACTCGCGTCGCCGAGTGTGTGTGGGTGCTCGGCCGTAGGTGTGAGGGCTTTGTGAGGTCGGCGATGTGGCTGTGTGCGGGAGGCGGTCGAATTTCGGGTGGAAAAGGGTTAAGGGAGGTGCGGCGATGTTGATACCTTTGAACAAATAGTCGTATTCGTCATCTCGAGTGCCCATGTCGCCGCTCGCAGGTGGTGGACTCTCTTGTTGGTGATGACACGGCCGGATCGCTCTGGCTTTCGGGCAGCGCAATATCAGCGCAGTCTCCGACTTTGTATACAAAGGGAGAGAGAAGGCGGAGGCCAAACTCGCACCGCCGTCGACTGCTAGCAGCGCGCGCCTGCTTTTCCGGTGCCGATGACGCGCTGACACCCACCGCGAATACCAGACCAAATAAACCCGATTATTGCCCGATACAATTATTTTTCGTTCCTTCAATTTAACTGTACAATATGGCCTCCTTTCTACGCCCCTCCAGGACGATGGAGCACACATGCGCACCGGGCCTGCCACTGCTCGCGCGCGCGCCCTCTCCTCGATCTTCGCTCGTACTAACTTCAAATTGTGTCCGTTCCTTGAATGTATACGAGTATCATTGTGTCAGTGTACAACATACAGGGTGGCTCGTTTCATTTTGATGCTGCTTTTTGAATGAATTCGTTATCTTGGACTTACAATAATATACGAGCATTTAATTTTCTCCACGTTGCACGTATAATATATAATATTGTATTGCATGCATAATTGATTTAAAAAATGAATATTATTATCTAGTTATTTTAATAATACTCTCATGTTTATATTTTTGCATAAGATAATTTTTAAAGTGTCGTAATTTTATTATACATGAATATTTTTCCAATTTACGTACATTATTTATAATATTATATTGCATATGTAATTGATTTTGTGCTAAAACTGAATATATTATCCAACAACATTACTAATTTCTTTTTAATAATATAATCATTGGTTTTGGCTTATGTAGTACGATTTCCAATCGAATTTAGAATTATGTATCTTCAAAAAATATATATAAAGTAATTGTTTAGACAAACAAGTAATTTTAGTAATAAACGTATGTTTTTTAACTCTTTCTACATAATATTATTCACTATATTTTTTAATAGTTCATATTTTTATTTATAATGTGCCAATACCCGTACGAATCAGTAAATATGTTTATAATTTTCAGGTACAATATTTTGCGGGAGAAAATTTTAATTTGCGTATTTCAATTATAGTTTTTTTGTTCACTGTAAAATTAATATTGTTATCTAGTAATTTTAATAATACACCTGTGTTTTTTGATATATTTTGTATCCATGTTAACAATAACTTAATTTAGAGAATATTAAATTGCTGGAATTGTCTTTGCAAAAATCTTCTGACGACGTATAATTCGATTCTCATTTCTTCTGAACATATTAAAGTTGCGCTTAAAACACCCAGTATAAGTAAGTTACAATATTTTATAGCCTATAATCTGGTTGAATCATAACTCTGCGCACGAGAACAAATCGCATTGAAATCCGTTCAGCCATTCTCGAGTTTACTGTGAACGTACAGACGGACAAACTTTATATTGTTATAATAAACTTCTAACGGTTTATAGTTCGACCTCTCAATCCGTTTAATTATTTTCGAATTACTTTTGAAACACCCTATATGTATACAGAGGATCAAAAGAGGGCACGCCCAGATTTTCGGAAGTTAATTTCCTTAAGGGGAAAAATATTCTAGTTCGAGAATAGTTACTTTCTTTTAAAAGGGAAACTTTCTTCTTTAAGGAAATTAGTTAAGTTTGAAAAATAAATTTGTATAGCAAAATTTACTTTAAAGAAAGAAAGTGTACGTGAATGGAATTTTATAGTTTGTTGTAGCTTGTAATTTGCCTGAATCCTAACCTTATGCAGAAAAGAAGCTACATAAAAATCTGTTAAATGGTTTTCGAAATGATCGCAAATTTTTGGAGTGTACGAACTTGTTTTATTCTGTCTTGTAGTACATTTATACTCACTGCTTGATTCTTTGACGAGCAATCATAATAAAACCTAGCATGCGTCTATCTGCAGGAATTCTACTTTGCAATGAAGAGGAAATTATCGAAATCGATTCGAGTAGTTTCTGAAATTATCTCACTCTCACACACATACAGCCAACGTGAAATGTAAGTGAACAATTAATAGAAATAATAATAAAAAAATTGTACACAATATTATTATTGCTATAAGCATTAATTTTATTTCTTATGTATCTTTATGCTACATAAATTTATTAGTTAACAATTACAATTATTAATTACACGTCCATTATTGGATACACAATACAAAGAATTATTATTTTAAACAATAAATAATAAATAATTAATGCTTGGCGTTGTCCCGCTTTGCTAAAATTATTGCAATAATTAATCCTCTAAATATAACCTAATTTGTAACTTAATTGCAAATTTATGTAACATGCAAACACAAAATACAGAAAATAAAGTATATCATAATAATATTATTATTCAAGTCAACTTTTGTCAAAACTATTCCTACTATTTGTCTACAATTGTGTGTAAATTCCCTCTTTTTACAGATCAGTGTAGATCAGCACAGATTTAGAATACATACACATATGTAGGATGTAGATAATGACGAAACATTCGTGTATAATTAAAATCAGTAGATTTATCTGTATTCTATACAAGGTAGCTTATGCCAGACAGTGGTGATTCACCTGACTCTCTTGACTTGAATCAGCAGAGTCGTAGCTCGCTTTTTATGCTGGACAATGGTAATTTAAATAAGTCAGGCACCCCGTGAATGTACAGGGTGATTCACTTTGTTCCTTGTACAACTATTATTAGATATAAAATTGTACGCTATTGTATAATGATAATTATAAATTCTGTCGTAATTTTGATTGTTGAGGAAGAATAAAAATTGTATTGAATTACATTGAAAGATTATTTTTGAAATATCAAAAATAAAATTATATCGAATATTTATTAAATATATAAATATGTTTAGAGAAGAGCAGAGAAAGCACACCCTTTTATCATTATATAATTTTACAAAAGATATTGTAAAATAAACATTAATTTGAAACCCTGCTAATATTATAAAGGCAGATTAAATTATATCATATAATATTATACGTTCGACAAAATGTGTGGTTCGACAGTGTTGATTCAGAGGCGAGTGAATCAGCTTTACAAGCTGAATCACTTGTCAGCTTTGATTTACTGATAATATAATATTACATATATATAATTATCGCACATTATTACTGAGATACTCATTATCTATTGTGTGCTTGTTCATGCAGTGATAAATTATCTAATTCAATTCCACACAGATGTTTTCTCTGCTTCTGTCTACGTAAAATATATTTAGGTTATTAGTACATTATAATATTTGTTAGCATTGATTTACTAACAATTTAATATAAATATTGTTGTTTATAAGAGTGTAAATTATTATCTAGTAATTGTATACAAATATAGTATATGATTGTTATGTACATCTAATAAAAAGTCTCATTTACGTTCGACAGATTTTGCAGTTATCGCGTGTAAGAAAAATTGTTAATTTTTAAAACTAATTGCAGTACTCAATAAAAAGCATGCAATAGAAACTCTTTTATTTGAAATAGGTTATACTAACTTTCTACACTGATATATTATTTTTGTATTACTTACTTTATATATTCTTCGAACCTTGTTCGGTTATTTATATCGTTTTTGTAATGTAACATGAGAAATACATAAAAGTTTGAGATTAAAACATTTTTGTTTATTGTATAATATTAACATTTTATAATTTGTATGATAATAAAACATATCTGGCGTGCAGATTAATCGATTTGGTAAATAAAGTGTTCTCTCGTCCGAAAAATTTTATTTCCTTTTTCTACTATCTCAACAATCTGTTACATTATCTTTACGGTTTTTTTAATGCCGGTCTTTACGAATTTGAAGAAAAACCATAAAGATAAATGTAGAACAGATTATTAAGATAGTAGGAAAAGTAGATAAAATAAATCGGATAAGAGAATACTTCCGAAATCGATTAATCTTTACGCTACATGAGTTTCTTTATCTTGATCACTTTTAAAATGTGTCAATTATACAGGAAAAGAACTTGCATTATTCTTTCGTTTTTCTTTGTATTGTTGTTAACTTTACTAAGCATAAGAAAATTGGAGTGTAATCGAATTTTGCAGGGTAAAATATTCAAATGAAAGTATTGATAAGTCTTCTTTTTCTCTAATTTCTCTAATATTCCCATTTTACCGTAAAATATTTTAACATTAATGATTTGAACATTTAATCTTCAATATTTCAATATTTATTTTTAAGATAATAATATATCTAACCCCAGTCCATTACTTACTTTTATGAAATTAATTTATTTTAAATTTTAGTTTCAATTAGATTAGAACGTTTGATGTTAAAACATAATAGGTCGATTATAATCTGATCACCCAGTAGATGGAGATGTGCAGAAGCACAGGAATTTGTCGGAGTTTCGAGCGACAGGGACGACATCATGTCCAAAACTGTTTCTGCTTTATCGACTGCTTCCGTATCGACGATAAGAGGATGACTAATGCCAGCATTGCGCTATTTGCACTTGTGTTTATCGGAATCATCGGAATGGCAAAGAGTTGCACACGTGTAAAGATAGGTGAGTGTCAAGCCGTCCACGCGTGACGTGTAAGCCCCTGTGAATGATGGACAAGTTAACCTCAATGACTCTACACGAAGTATCGTTGCTCCATTGTAGTGGAGATCGAAGATGTTTATTATTGTATTAATTATTGTATTGAAAATTCTCCTAAAAATTAGTGGATCTCAAAAATGTATTACGATTTTAATTCTCTTGAATTAAATTAATGTAAAAGTGTTGTATTGTTATGTGGAAAATCTCTACATTGTTAAATTGCACATCCGGCCATTAAAGAACATAGTTGCGCCAGTTTTGAAAGAATGATACTGAAATTTTAAATTCACGCTTTCAGGAAAGTTGACTTTTTCGAGTTGTACACTGATTTTCTTTTAACATACTGAAAACAAAAAACTTTTGATGAGATAACTTTCATTTTAAATAATTTAATTTTTTTATTAAGTTTTTATTTTATTCTATTGTATTTTTATTCTGTTAAGAATATTTTTAATGATTCTATAAGCTTATAGTTGACGCATTTTGTATTTTGACGAATAGAAGAGATTATTTACTAACCAATCATAAAGCTTACGCTCGATTGACCATGAAGGCAGACACTCTTGTTCAAAAACTCTAAAATCTATGTCTTAATTAAAATGGATGTGATGATTCCAATAAAAAACTGTAAACTTGAAGAAGAGTATGATATCAATACTAGAAAAAATATTCAAAATTATAGACCGTTGCGTTAAAGAAATATAATTGTGGTTAGAACATTGCTCTCTTATGAAACTGAACTTGCAGTTTTGCCGCCATTACCAAACACTCAGTTGATATGTGTGTATCTGTAATATGATGCTAAACATGTGTAAAGGTGCTTTTCCATTCAAAGTTAAAGCAAGCGCTGATCTATACTTTGTTTATTAACTATAGCAATTTCAGGTTAACATCAAAGCTGTAAAAGTTTTATAGTTTTTAGTATAACAAATTTACATTTACATCAAACGAAGAACGTGCAAAACTGCTCAAAGTTATAGCGTTACATGAATTCGCGCCTTAAGGATTTAAAGTGTACGAACTTAGCAAAATATGTTGATCAAACATGGCTGCGATGATCGTTTCTAATGTTTGGCGTTTCGATAGTATACAGCGCCATATTCAAAGGCAAGCGATATAGGAGAAAACAGAAACTTTGTTTTCTGTAGAAGAAGTGCGACAAATATACGAAATACCTTTTCACAATTGCTCTTATAATAAAAGTTGATTAGAACAAATCTGATGCACGTAATTACAAGAATGAATTATTCTTGGAACTTTCAACTGTTTTGAGTATCTCTAATAACTGAAATTGACAATTGAAATTGGATCGACAGAGTCAAATACAAACATCTGAGATTGTCACAAAAACAGAAATATTTTTTCCAATCTAAAACATTTGAACGTTTTAATTTTTATTTTTAAATTTCCAACAATTGCAGTGGATAAAGAAAGTTATGGTACACACAGTATTTTTAGAATAAAGTTTTTTAAAAACGAAAAATGTTTACAAAGGACGTTTTTATATTTAAGAAATTCTATTTCTATTTACAGAGAAAGTTTTTTATAGAGTTATTTATGAAGAGTTTTCTCTGTAAGGATTTTCTTCTAAAAGAAATTAATATAATTTTCTAAAAAAAATATAGTTTTATCCACTGTCCATCCAGAATAAGAGGTTGTATGTATGCGTATATGTCAGTCGTACGAGAACTGCTTTTTGCAACTTTGTTCATTCCGTTTTCTTCTCCCCTCCACATCGCACGGTGATCATATTTAATACTAGAACGAACATTATTATATCTATAACAGGCATCTCCACGTGGAGATGACTTCCCCAACGGAAACTACTGTTTCTCCACACAGTCGTAAACATGTGTTCATCAAATTTTACGACTGGTCCAGAGCTAAGCATTCTGTTGTTTATGGGTGGCTGCGAGCCACGAGAATTTTGTCAGAGCATGTTGAGAGAGAGCGCGTTATCCTTTTCGCTTTTTGATCGCTTTATTTGTTAATATACGAACCAATAACCTAGAAATATATATTTTTTAATGTGTAAATTACCGAGATAGCATGCAATCACTTGTATTCAATAAATAAATTTATTAGGTATTAATAAAATAGATATTAATGTGATATAAATACAAGAGAAATATTTTCAAATTCGACTCACCATTTTTAAATTACTTTTTGTCGCGTTTGTCACGATTTACTATTAACTAAATGCAAGATAAAATAGCATCATTCGATAATATTTGTATATTACTATACAAGTATTATAAGTATTATTATACAATTATTATTGCTTGACAGTTTTGAAAATAGCACCTATTAGAATCTCTGAAAAGGTCAAATCTGTCAAAAGCCTCTGTCAGAACCTTGCTCGTCAGTTATTGTGTTAACTATGCAAAGTCGCGAAGACAATTATTTAGAATATTTTTAAAAAATTGTATGCATTATTTTCAAATATTACGGTTCTGAAAGAATTTTTGACTATTATAAGAAACTTTTTAAATGCGAATATCATTAAGGTTTCCCTACATTTATTGTGGGGTCAAAGTGAGCTCTTTCAGTATATTGATTTTAATATATTAGGTATAGAATTCTTAGAAAAAAGCGTAAAAATAGAAATCAATTGATACAATTAATGAATCCGTATACCATTTGTTATGCAAATAGAGCTAGAATATGTTTGGCATTTTTTTTCTTATTTATCAAGTGTTTTCGAAAACTCATGCATTTGCTAAAAACATTATTTAAATTAAATATACTGTAAGTTTTATTAGAATATTCAAAATAATTAGTAGACCACCGCGATAAAGCGAAATACGATTTCGCTTTATCACTTTAACTGCAACACTTTTTATCTTAAATGAACCAAACAATTTGTTTTATTTAAGAGAAAATTACATTTATCGTACTACGAAATGAATTTTATCAATCTTCATCAATTTGAAAAATTTTGATTCTATTTAAATTTATCTTATCTTTAAAATTTAGCACTATTTTTTAACTGTAATAAAACTAAGAAAGAAGTTGCAAAAATCGTCCGCTATATAATATTCTTACGAAAATTTATTAAGAATTTCTGGCGTGTCGATTCATCGATTGAAGAGTTATAAAGACACGAATTCCTGCAACGTCAGCTTCGAGCGTTCTTCGTTCAGCTCTTAAAATTCCTATAATAAACTATAGCACATTCGCCACTTTGACGCTGGCATTGAAGTGCTATAATTCAAGCCCATAAAGAAGCGTCGCTTCTAGCTTCACAAACTGACCGATGGCTGACTGGATGAAATTTAATCTTCCCGCCGCGATAAATTATCGTCTGCTGCATGAGCGGTTTTCGCTGTACGAAACTACTTTTGTGTAGGTACAGTTAAAATTTCTCCTCGCGTACAAAATTAATACTCGAGAATACTTGGAGAAAATAAATGTGTGGCAAAGTTGAGACCATTAAAAAATAGGCGCTGAAACTATTTATTGCCAACTTATAGTTTTTTATATTAATAAAATATTTCAATAAAATATTAATAAGTACATACTTAATGAGTATTGAATAAGAAAGTTAATATACTAGCAAAAAATTGTCAGATTTATCGGTTTAATTAACTTCATTAATTGTTACTTGTTTGTTGTTTTGCATCCGGCTTTAGTTAGCCTAATCAATAACCTTAGCTTTATTAAAGAAGAATTATTAAGAATTATTCTAATACATATGGGACAGATTTTCGATTTTTTTTTAATATCAATAACAGTGTGGCCACTAAAAATAAATTAGGGTAGGGAAGCACATTCGAAAATATGTAGACATGTATTTGGCAGCTAGTTTTCAGCTAGTTTTCCCGCCAAGAATAATCGACATGCTATATATTTTTTGTTCTATATCAAATTTTAGTTTGTCGAATCAATACAACCTATTTGGCTTCTAAGAATTATAAATAAAATATGAGCACGAGAGTTACGGAAGGTTTCAATAAATTAATATTGGAGAATTTTATTTCGAATTTTGTCTGATGTTTTGTTATGAAGAGTAAGTCAGAACAATTATTAAATAATTGAAAATTTTAGAGTGTTCTTACTTTCATCACGATTTTGCAACTGGTTATTACTAAGAAATGAAGTGGAATATTACAAAATATTTTCATCCTTCTCATACACTTTTATTTATATTTATTTTTTATTATATCATATTTACATTGATATGCTTTTATAGTAATTCGTGTTTTCCCTTCGTTTGTCACGCTGCTGCTGCTGGATAAATTTCTCCATATTTTAGTACGCTATATTCTAGTATGACAAAAACATAATTTAAACAAATTATCACTTTCGATTTTGTGCGACACGAACAATTCATGGTTCATTCATTTTATACTCGATTTGACTCACTCTGTAGATTGAAATCCCGCTCATAGGAATGCCATTGGTCAGCACGGTCGGAAGGTCCAACGCCCGGCAGAGTGGGGATCCCCGCCAATGAGGAGCTCGCAACTGTAGGGTTTAGGAGCAACTCCAACGGTCGGAATCTTCCAGTTCATTCTGTTTGTGCCGGCAGCTGAAAACAGTCGCAGTTCGTTATGGGAACAGTTCGAATTCTACCCAGGCAATTGCTTGAAAAGTGGAGTTTTCGTTGTTTTCGATTGTTTATTCCTTTTGTTTTCAATTGGAAGTAGCAATTGTAGTTTTCGGTTCTGGCTGCTCCATTGCATTTCCAGTAGTTTTAACCTCGGTTTCTTCTATTTGCTATGGCATTTAGAGTGGAAACTCGTTTTAAAACTTGTTAGAAACGCAGTGAATTGACGTTTGGAAAACGTGCCAAAATGGTAAGTCGCATTCGTAAATTGTTGCTTCTTTTTTTGTTATCTGTGATTATAAATAAGTAGAAATGTTTCTGAAGAGTTATGTACAATTTTGAACATTTTCGAACGTATAAAATTTCGATATTTCATATTTCGTAAAAGAAGTGGGCGGTCATTATACATTGGAGATTTCTTAAAGCACCCGCGATGTTTTTGTTGCTAACACGAATTTTTACTATTTACTATTAGACTTTTTCATTGTATTGTTTAAAGGAAGAACCGACTGTGTGACAATATTTTGCACGATAATGATATAATGATTTGAAAAATTATGTTTAAAATTGTAATTATAGCGCTTTAAGTTTTCATATATTTCTTATTAGACTAATATGTTTTTCGCATTTCTATATTTCTTTCATCTTAAGTAGGATATTAATAATAAATGGTGTTTCAATTATGAAAATTCTTAAAGTGGCTACAATTTTTATATCTCTCTTATGTATTTTTTGAATACCTATCAATTTGTTGCGAATATTTTCTCCCACGATATGATATTAACACTTTGAGTGCCCAAACTGCTAACTTTTAACTCTTTCACTACACCTTGTTAAAAATGTTTATTAGAGTTATTTTCATGAAAATGAATGTCTGTGAATGGATGTTCGAGTGTCACGCAAATTCGAATGATTTGGCGTTCAAAGTGGTAATTTTGGAATAACTATAATAAAATAATTATAATTATAATTATTCTTATAGTAAATTATAATTATAGTAAAATGGGATGCTTTTCTTGAAATCAATGATGTCAGAAGTGTACAACATATTAAAAATATTAAAAACTTGAGGATTATCAATGCTTATTCAGCAATTTCTGCAAACAGTAACACAATAAGAAACAGTAAATGCAAAACTGCTTTATTTCGCAAAATATATAATAGTGTGGCACAGTACAAATGCTGTCACCTTTAAATTGCGAAAATAATAAATATATTTTCATTAAGACAATAATTCTAATAAATGCTACGGAATTTTCTGAAGACCAAAAAAACAATATTTGTACACAACAAGCAATAGGGTGCATTGAGCAGAAAATCCGCTGCGTAGCTGCATACTGGAAAACTCGTGAATAAAGCCAAGTTTTTATTCAAAGATACCTCGATTTAACTCACATTAGCAATTAGCAATAAATTAACAATAAATTAGCGATCAATAATAAAAAAAACTTAGCGTGTGCGCGCTTTGCTGCTAGGTAAACAGATAAAGGGAAACTGATTCAAACCTAACACAGACTTTACTACAATTTAATTTCTTTAAAAGTTTTTTAACAATATTATTAGAGCAAGTTCCTCGAATGAAGCGCACTCATGCCAAGTTTTTTTATTATTAATTGCTTATTTATTGTTCATTTATTGTTCATTGTTAATGCGAGTTAAATTTAGGTATTTTCAAAAGAAAACTTAGCTTTCTTGTGTGATATCTATTACCTTTTTTGTTATATTTAAAGTTTGTCGGGAAATCAAACTACTTGGCCCACTTTTTTACATTTTAATGTTTTTGATTATTTGTACTTTTGTTACATTACGCAGTGGCGCGGCAATACAGCGGACCGCTGCGTAGCGATCGCTGTAGTCAAGGAATTGAAGATTCAAAGGAGACTGCTCAGGGATTTGAAAGATCCATTTGCTACTTCAGACAACAAAATTTCGAAATTCTGTTTCACATATTCAAAAAAGTCGCAATGAAACCTGATTGAGAGTTTGCCTGCACTTAAATGGAAGAAGTGGATGTTCATGGATTGTTTATAGAATCGCAGGTATGTGTAAAATATCTTTTAACTTTTCTCTGTGTTATCTTCTGCACTGTAGTAACTCTTTGATTACTATTGGTGACTTTAGGCGTTACGTAATCCTTTAAAAAAATTAATTTTAAAAATACTGGTTGAGGGAGTACCTTTTTAATAGGTTGGTGCATAATTATCAGCCGTGAAACGATTGATAATATCGTTTAAAAACGTCTGATAATTATGCACCAACCCAATATATCCATCGTAATGCGATGAAAAATCTGATACGTCTCAAGCAAACCGCGTAGTTTCAACAAGTATCTTATTTTTGCATCAGGTTTTGCGAGCAATGCACAATCTACGAAAGAGCAATTGAAGAGGATTCTCTAATTTCGCTGAGCAAGGGCGCTGTAAGCAGGTGTTCTGCATCAACGATCACGAATCACGTATTCCAACGGCTCGAAGAACGTTCGCGCAAGTATCATATTTGGTTCCTGTTGCAATCGGAGTGATAAGTTGCACTTAATATCACAAAAGTTCTTCCTTAAAATGCAAGAGGTACGATAAATTGTTTATGCAACGAATGATGCGAAAGCTCACTTTTCGAGGGCTGCGAATTACGCGGGAAAGTGACTGATTCCCCCACTCTAACCTATATTCACACTGTTACTGCACTTGTGGAGAAATTAACCTCTTAGGCACGGCTGAATTTTCCTCGCGGCTGTTTCACTGTACAGCAGTGCACATGCGAATTGCGGGTAAACGAAAGCCACAATAGTGGTGCATCGTACTATAAAATAACGATCTAAATAAATAAAATCTGCGAAAGCCACAATAGTGGCATATCGCGCCTAAGAGGTCAACCTTTGAATATGTCGATTATTTCTATATTATATCTTCCTGGGGGAGGTTATGTTTAAATTCTATGAGTTTATTGACCAGGAATGTGCGATCGGCTGAGTATAGTGGACAATCTCATAGGACGCGATTGATGTCTTTTGTTCGGTGTGTGCATTCGCGTCGCCAATCACGTGCAAACTATCCATAATATTGTAGATCGTAGATAGTTGCTCAGTGGTCAGTCGCATGGAAGGATGGGCATTAGCTAATAAAATTATTGCCGGACATTTTTCGTCCCATTAAAATTATTGGCGGCCTTAATTTATTGGTTAGTGCCCATCTCTGGTCGCATGGGCCTACAACCATTGTCAGCTCTACAACAGGCGTTTAGCTTTGGTACTGAAAAGACGCCCTTTGGGCCCTACGTGCTTGATATACAATCAATGTCTGCAGATGACTATGTCTACCACGGTGAATGTCATAATAGCGAAAACAGCGTTTATTTTCACGCGATATGACGTGAATCCTATTCGCAGGTGGTCGGTCTTTGCGATCTCAGATAAATTTAAAACGTAGGTGAGTGGTCAGTGTACTGCATTTATGAGCGGAAGGCTCGCGCGTGACGATAAATAAGAATAAAAAATAAGAAAAGGATCATCCGAACGACTCGAGCGATTAATCCGGTAAATTAGGTTAGGGTCCGACTGACCCCATACAGGATCCACCAGATTCTACTGGAAACGGATCGTGTAGTTGTTGTGCCCTGTGTGGTGACTGCACAGAGCGGGTAGCGGGATCGGAGGAAGTCAGGCTCGTAGCGTTTAAAGGATTAGAATCCATCGGGATTAAACCCAAAAACTTGGAGTTTATTGATAGGATATAACCAAAGACTGAGAAGAAAGGTACAGAGTAACTCGCTGGTACGCACTGATGTGTTCTGTTCGAAATCTGGAGAGTGAGTCCCCGATTGGGACTTGGAGCAATAGTTTTGTTCGATGCGGGCGTCGCATCAGCAGGAGGCACTGATCAGGCGATGTGACTCAGTGCAGATGCGCAAAACGTGATTTAGTCGCGATTCGCTTACTTATTGCTATACTAGTATCTTATTTCTTTTATACATTGCAACATCCTTTCAAGGATAGGACTTAGTGGTCTGCTTAGTTTGTGCATTCCGGGAGCCAACCTTGGGCTCGGGCGCAACAAACTAATTTACCAAATTGAAGCTAATGGAAATCATTAATTAAAGATCTATATAACAAATGAATACCGCATGTCTCAGTGTGTTCCCACGATTTTGCATGGGTTAGAGACCTCGAGTTCTCCCGCCGCGAACAAGGGTAGTGTTACGTACGCGTGCCGTCGTCGAGCGGTTAGACTAAGGTTTTCGCACGCGGTAACAGATCATGATAATATAAATATGAGTCCACTCGGATAGGAGATAGACCCGGTAAATGGGATCGGATACGACTAATCCAGTACAGGATTCACTGAGTCATTGGGAGGTCATTGGAACGGAAATATGAAATAAAACAAGAACTCGAATAAAAGTGAATACCCTTTGCTGTATTTGGAAGCCGCTGACGCTACAATTCTACAAACGTTTGAAGCCGCACGGCGGACACCCGATCGGTACTCGCACCGCGATTGAGAGGAGAATTATAAGGAAGCGTGAAGTGAGGACAGACATAAACGGGACTCACCAGACAAGTAATCGGAGATCGTTCTGCCTCTTTCGCTTTCGCTCTCGCTCGTCGCTCGTCGCTCTCGCACTCGCTCGGCTCTCGGCTCGTCTCTCGTATCAGCTCTCGCTAGCTCGGCTCTCGTTCACACTCACACTCCTAATCGTCTTATACTACAAATTTCGGTTAGATTAAAAATAGATAAATTGTATAACAAACTAATTTCAAAACCTTTAATAATTCTGAAGATTGAATTTTATGAAGCTTTTAACGCGAACTTGAGTCTTTGCACTCACTCGATTATGGGAGATGCAACTATGCTCTAGACAAGAACGCGGACTCTCGTTAGCGCACTAAGCGACGGTTGAACAGAAAGTGAATCTTCCCTTTTGGCTTTCCTAATTCGTGCCCATCCTACATCCCCACTCATCCTCATTCATTCTCACGCAGTCTTGCACATTCTTTTATCGAACGCATCGCAAGCGTTATCCCAAGGACCCCGAATTCTTCCATCGCGAGCAATGGCATCTCGATTTACACTATTCGAAATTCCACATCCGGCGCGAACGATATCTGATTCTTAGCCCACGCCGAGTCGGCAATTCAACGTTGGAATTTCCTGTCGGAATAATTTAGGAATATCGATGAAATTAGCAATCTTGCGAATGAACGAAATAGTATACGAAAGGAATTCGCAGACGAAACGCTTGCGGGACGTAACAGTAGATTGATTTACAATATTCGAAACTCCGCATCCGGCGCGAGCAGCACCTGACTCTTATTCCACGCCAAGACGCCATTTTGGCTGTGGGAACTTCCTGTCGGAATCATTCCAGAATATCTGCGAGCTTAGCTATCTTGCTAATGAGACGAAAGAATGAAAAAGGAAATAGAAGAGCAGTCTTGAGTTGCGGGACGTAACATCACTCTCTTTCTTTTCAATCCCCCCTTTCTAGACGGCTGATTCATTCCACTACCGAACTGACTCTAATTTTATTATACTATATTATTATACGGAAGTCAAAATATTACACAGTTTGAGTACAACTCCGATTCTAACTGCAGCTATTATCAACGAAGAGTGATCGAAACCTTTGAGCAACAACATAGTTGTGTTACATGTCATTCAACTCAGCTTGGCGAACCGGGTTGAAGACTCGCGCAACGCAAGATAGTTATGCTCCCCGTGTCGGGTCGCACACGTTAAGGTAGAGGGATCGGTCACTTAAGAGTTAGAACTCAATTCGGATACTGGTGATCCAGGAGAAGTTATTTAAGTAACAGAAATGTTCACTTGCAAGGTGCACTAGCCGCTCCGGGCCTAGTATAGTGGTGACGGAAGAGAAATAGTCTCGGCGTAGTCCTGGACAGTGTTACGACTGTCAGGGTGGCCTTACAATTGGTGGAGACGCGGAGGAGTGCTCTCGGGCATATCACTCCTCGATGTACTCCTCGATTGTTGTAAGTTTGGGGTTTTTATACCTGTCTTCCAAGGAGGTGCTTGCGTTGCATTGTCGGCATTGCGTGACACAAGTTGGTCGGTCAGCGTGACCTTTGGACTGTCATAGTCATCAATACTCGATTGGGTTGGTCATATGCCGGGTTACAACATCCCTCCCCCCTTGGGAGAAGAGGCTGTCCTCAGCTTCTCTATTCTACTTAGTGGGTTACATTTTTTATTCTATAAAGTGTTTAATCCTATTCGTGTGCATTTTGATCGTTCGTTTGCCCATTTTGATAGTGTAATTTACCGAAGAATCTTTTGAGATGATGGTGTATGGCCCTATCCATTTTGCTTCTAGTTTTTTGCTGCGTCCTCTGCGGATCGTGGGCTCGTGTAGGAGTACCTTCGAGCGGATGTCATAGGTGGTTTTGGCTCGTAGTTTGGCGTCATGGCTATTCTGCTTGGCCACCTGGTGGGCTGCTCGAAGTCGTTCCCTTAGCTCCTGTGCGTAGTCATCGTACGAATAGGTGGGTCTGGGAGGTTGTGCTAGGGTGGTCGGTATGCTAGCTCGGTGTCCGTATACGAGTTCGAAAGGTGAGTACCCCGTCGCTGTGTGTGGCGTTGTGTTATAGGTGAACATAGCGTACGGGATCCACTCATCCCAATCCGTCTGCTGGTCGTTGATATAGTGTCGTAGATACTCGGCTAGCGTCCTATGGGATCTTTCCAGGGCTCCGTTGGTTTGAGGATGGTACGCGGTGCTTTGTATTTTCTCAATTTTCAACAGTCGGCAGACATTTTTAAAAATTTCACTGAGGAAATTACTTCCCTGGTCCGTTAAGATTTTTTCGGGTATACCGTATTGTTACACGTGTCAGCTCACGTGAATGTGACGGTACCGGTTTCGCCATTGAGATGTGCCTTATGGGTCCTGAAGAAATCCATCCCTAGGATTCCTTCGTAAGCTATGGGAAATTGGTCGTCTACTACACACAGGGGATGTGTGATTACTTGGTCAGCAGTTGGCATATGTCCACAAACCTAATCTCGCGTGGGTAATTGTCGTCCCGTGGCTCCGGTCAGGAGGATGTCCCTTTTTTTTAGGTTTACCTCATTTTTTAAATTTCGAATTTTTATGACGCTGATAGAGGACCCTGTGTCTATCAGCATGGAGACTTGTCCGGCTGGTGCTTCCAGGAGGGGAACGCTTACCACTGGTAAGTCGTCTGTAGGTGCGCGGGAGAAATTTCTAGTCGCGACGTCATGTATGAAGTGAAGGGTTATGGCGCGGCATTATTATCGGTAGTATCGACGTTCCTACGTCCCTGACGTAGGTGCTCAGCCCGTCTTCGGCATTCTTCCACGGAATGTCCTGATCTGCGGCAATACTCGCAGTATTTCCTAACGACGTGCAGCGAATGTCGCGGTTCGGCCTTGGGAAGTTCGAATCTTCCGCCGTATCGACTTATGTGACAGTCGCGCCAATAATGGCCTTGTTTGCCACATCTAGAGCAGGCGTTGTCGCGGTTTGGCTTCACTGCATATTTGTTTGGCCCTTGAGTGGGGTAGTTCGCGGGATTGCTGAATCGCAGAAGTGGTTGTTTGTGTATACTCAGTTTACGCAGAGGGCGCTGCCGTGCCGTCCGTTCATACCTGGATGGGTACTGTCCGTGAATGGGTGCGGTTCTTGGTCTGTTTAGTCGTTCCTCTTCTGTGGCGGCTGTGATGGCCTCGTGGAGTGTCTCGTAGTTCCTTGCGCGCACGATTGAGCAGATGAGTTCCAGTAGGCCCCGGTTAAAGTTAATGAGTGCTTGCTTCTTCAACATGTTGTGGATGGCCCGGACCTCTATGTGGCTGAGGTCTGGTTCCGTGAGGGCCTCCATCAGGTCCGTTAATAACTGCTCGGTCCGCGATGCATACGTTCTGGTCGTCTCGTGCGCTCCCTGTTTGAGCTCACAAAACTCGATTTGAAGATACGCAGCTGACTTACGTCCCAAGTAGCAGGTCTCGAGTTCCTCCTTTAAGTGCGGGAAATCGCGCACTTCTCTGTCTTTGAATTCCACGAGAGCGGGACCGGAGAGCTTGGTACGGAGGACGTCTCCCAATAGTAGTTCCTCGTCCTCCGGTTCAATGTTCTCAAAGACGAAAGCACATGTACTTAAGAAGGTTTTTAGGGCGTCGGGAGAGTTACCGGAGAAGGTGGGGATCATTTTCAGCCCGTCCCGTAGTGGTAAGTACCGGGGTTGGTGCAGAGCTTGGCGAAAATCTGGACTATGATGGTCCCTGATCCTGAGGTGTAGTTCCTCGCGAAGTCTTCGAATCTCCTCTCTGACGGCTTCGTCATTCCCGCGTGCGTCCTCTCCTTCGTTGGGTGTCGGGTTGTCGAGGTGAGAACGATGTGATATTTTATCATTCGGCGATTTTAGTATTGCGGGACGTAACTCGTTTCTACGATCGACATTTTTCGATCTGTGTGAATAAATTCTTAGATCAATATGAAGAAGATAATTCTCAGACAGTCGGCTTAAGTAAAACTATAATTATCAAAGTTGATGCCAATATTATGTTAGGCCGTAAAAGTGATATAACTTTAGGGCTTTGGAATGGCGCCATCTGCAAAATTAATGACTTTTGATGAGAGCCTGCGCCTGCTAACAGATCTTAGATAAATAAAAGAAAGGGCTATCGTATCGAAAGAATAACCTAACCTAGTAAACGATTCCGCGCAGTGGCTCAAGGGGATAAGTGCTCGACCCGTAATCAGCGGGGCTCGGGTTCGATCCCAACACCTGTCATCGCTGATTTTCAGCACGTTTACGCACTGCGTGGGTGGTGGTTCGGAATCCACCTTAAAAATAGTAGGTCCACCCGGTGTGAGCATAAGTTTGGTGTTCTCCCCTGCCTTATGGACACTTATACCGGGTTTGGTTTGGTATTCCATACCCATCGCGAACCCTGACGGGAGTCGACGTTAATCAAAAACCTTATAAACCTCATAACCTAGTAAATGAAGTCGTTATTCGACTAATTGCGTAGGGAATGCCCTATTGACCTTCAATAGTTACTGTGAATAGCTACGTATACGTGGAAACTTTCAAGCTTAACGTCCATTATCTTGTGACTCATGACGTTAGTCAAAAACCTTATAAACCTCATAACCTAGTAAACGAGGAGGTCGTTATTCGACTAATTGCGTAGGGAATGCCCTATTGACCGTCAATAGTTACATACGACTGTACGCGGAAACTTTCCAGCTTAACGTCCACAACTTGTGATTCATGAAGGGTTCTTTAGCTTTGTTGATTCATGGTTCAATCCAAATTGAAACCGTGAGCTGGGCGACCCTTATTTATACCTCTTTATAGTTCGCCCCTCCGAATTAATGATTTTGATGCCAAGTCGGCATTTCGGCTGTGGGAATTTCTTGTCGGAATAATTTAGGAATATCGACGAGGTTAGCAATCTTGCTAATAAGACGAAACAATATATGAAAAAGAAATCGAAGACGGACTTGGGTTGCGGGACGTAACAATTGCTATATAATAGATGGCTGCATTTAATAATGCCCTCTAATTTAAATATATGCTGCGCAGCGACTGCCGTGCGAATAACGCGCGCCATATCGATGGATTACTCCGAGATCGCGCCGCAGCTAAAAGGTTAGAAACCTGAAAACTGCGGGGCCTAGCAACGTATACTGTATGTGCAATGTATCGATTATAACGTGTATTATTTATAAGATATAAAACGAATCCTATAAATGTACAGCATTTTCGAAAAGGCTTGTTACGATTAACCTCAAATACTACTTTTGGAATATGCATCTGCCAGCAACTAGTATTAGTTATTCTTATTTGAAGAATGATGTAACATTTAAGGGAAACCACGAAATATTGTAATGGAAACTTCGACAAATCAGCGTTTGTCAGGCAAAATGTCCCTATCGGAGACACACTCAACAGATTTCGATGTGATTGTTTGCGTTTTTGCGTGTTACTTTGTATTTTAGTCGATTTCGTTATACCCTCCAATAAAGTTTAAGATTTGCTAATATTCCCAGTGGACTTTAATCCTTCAAACCTCATGTGCCCGACTTCTTCCTTTAAATACTAACTAACATTATTAAAATGAAAATTACTTCCTTATTGCCGCACCCTGTGCGGTCACTCAGGGCACAACATTATTCAAAGTATTTCAATTTATTGGCATGAACTGGTAACATGTGACGCTATCTTTTTAGAAGTGCTGTCCAAGACACGGTTGCCAGATTAGGTGGGGGTTTTGGTGGTGGGGCAATGCTATGCTTATGGGAAGTGTAAGGAATTCCTTACGAATCTGGCAAGCTTGGTCCAAGAGCTGTTCTCAGGAGGACAGGGATTTCCCTCACTCCTGGCGCTCTCAGCAGTAGCAGCGCTTCGAGAGGAGAATGTGATGAGCACTTGGGCCTCTCACTCTCTATAACGCATAACGGGGTGGGTGGTTCGAGGGGTTCGAGGTAGCGTATAGCAGCGCCTGCAAAGTTAGGCTCCAGAGCTTAATTGGCACCCCCACTCTGTCAATTTTGACGACGTTTCTAAGTACCTGTTTGTACTCTCACGTGCGATGAGCAACTCCAGTCATCACCGAGTGAACCCCTCACGGGAGCCTCCTAATACCTGCTATGCTATGTCTTAAAGCTCACTGTACAGTCTAAGGTTTTAATAAAATAAAAAAAAAACCCTAACTTATCTCTAGCTCGACCAGAGTACTCTGTAATATCAAATACCGACTAGGTAGGATAAGGAAGAGTACAATCGAAATATCATAATCGATTTATTCTGTTGCTAAGGTCTACATCGATCAAACAAACATCCACGCAGCGCGAACCGCGATGTTCAATTCTTTGCTTTCTTGTAAAAAGGACGTGGAGGAAGAAATGTTCCCTTCTTATTCGCCCGGATCGCCTAGAGCACACACGTGCCAGTTTACACTGAAATAAAGACTGAAGTTGCTTATAGATTTTCCCGTATTTCAATCAATTATCATACTTCGCCTAAAGTCTGCCTGAAGCTCGTCGAAGAAGAATTTCATCCAGAGACTCCCACGAGGCGCAACAAGACATGGCGGCCACCCCCGCTTCGCCCGTCAATTCTAGGTAACACAGCGAACGGCCAACTCGCTAAAAGTCACGTTGGTACCTGCCACATTGAATACAAATTAGCGGAAATTTAAAAAAATACATATATCATTAAAAATGAAGATTTCACGAGAATCTGAATGGTTGGACTCAACAAAAAGTTAACCTTTTAAAGTTGTGGAGCGGAAAACAATGCATATATCGCTTTCTTTAATTCTTGATTCAAGAACCTCTTGGAATAATAGAAGAGGAGTTTTCTTTATGTTGAGCTAAATAAATTGAAGAAGGAGAAGATCATAGACATTAGTAGTAGCAATCACAAATAATAAATTGCAATATGATTTGATCCCAGATGAGCGAACATTATCCGCCAATCTGTATTGCGATTATTGATATTTATATGATGGCTTTAACTTCAAATGTTTTCTTCGACTTATTCGCACTATCATCGAGAAGGAAATCTTTGATGATGATTCAAAATGATTCAAAATGATTTGGAGTTCTCAGAGGATTGCTAGATAAAAGGCCTGTGGACGCTATCTTGTTTGATTCATTGGTTTTCGATATTGAAAACAAAGCTTGGCAATATCCGTAATGAAGAAGCTTGCGCAATAGTGGAATTGATTCGTTGAAAAGCGAAGCGACTATGTTGAACAAATGTTGCACGCACTAAATGTTTGTCTCTAAAATTTCTCCTCTCATTGTCAATGATTGCTTGTATTTTCATAATGTTAACATTTCTCTATCTCTTTCGTTCTTCGTTTCAGCCTTAAGGCACGGTATCAAAAGCTATTTGAGCAAGCGAAGCTATGTGATGGTGCTATTCCCATCTTGGGCGACGAGGGATGGTGGGAGGAATCCTGTCTGGATAAGTACGTAGAAGGAAAGAAGTTCCCTGATGGCCTAAAAGATTTTGCATCCCTGAAGTTATGCTATTGTAACTTTTATAACTTCTACTTTGGACCCGAGTCGAACTTTGCCAATTATGGATCTAGTTTAGATGCAGCCCACCAAATAGTATTCCCTGTAATTACAGGATTGTGGAAGAGTGATGAAAATAATCAATTGGAGGAACCATTTTTCCCCGATTCTGAATTTCAAAAGAACTCATTTTATGTCTTGAGTTTGGCAAACAAAGAATCACCAAGTTTGCCAGACTTTCAAGAAAGATATACAGGATTTTCTTCGGGGAGGTTTGGCGATGGAAAAGCAACTTTCCAAAATGCTGTCAAGAGAGTCTTGGATTCCTGGGATACCAGCGAGCCTATAACACAGGATGTCAAAGTATTTCAAAATATGACAGCTATGCTCGCTTTGACTCTGATGCAGGGTATGGTTGGAGATGAAAAGAAGCTCGCTAGAGCTTTCCAGAATAGGGAGTTCAAAAAAACTCTCCACGAATTGACAAAGTGGCCCTACGAGAATGGATATGCTGTCCCACATGATAAATGTGTATCGAGATGCTGCGAGGAATTGAGGAAATCATGCGGTTCAGTTTCCACAATGTTTGCCATGATACTTTATTATTGGAGGAGCGAAGCGCGGCTCGCCTCTAAGATTGACAGTGCTCAAGCGATCATTGAGGCGGCGCTTTTAAACCCTACAAAACTAAATGGCTTCGGAACCCTAAAGCTCACTCTCGCGGCACAGAGAGCAACAGGGTTGAATCTTGAACAATTAAAGAAATATTCCGCGGCGGGACTCACCGAAACTAACTTTGCGGATATAACAACATTCAATAAGAAATATATGGAGCAGGAACGCCCAGGAGACACTTTCTATTGGTCAAGACTTCTGAACGACGACTACATGAAACGAATGTTCTCTCCGAAGTTTAACGTCTTCTTTGCGGGTGCAATGGTAGCCATAAGTGAGGAGGAAAGATTCTTTAAGGGCGCTTCTTGGTTCAAGATGCCCTTTGCCCAATGTGGCTTCAATTATGGCAAACGAGTGCTTTGCGAAATCAATAAAGATAAAGTCCGATCATAAAGGACCGTTCCCTATGTGTAACTCGGACACCTTTTTTTACATACAATAAACGTTAATTAATCAATATACGAATGTTGTTCATTGTCAATTTTTGTACAATCAGTTTTACAATAAAGACTGTGAGGTCTTGAATTCAGTTTTCTTTCCCTTGTATACATAAATACACCACTAAAGAGAAATTCGAAATGTAAAGAAAAATCGCCAAGTAGTTTCGTTCCACCTGCGACAAAAGTGTTTTGGATTCAATGAAAATCCTTTTTTTCTTTGACATTTTAAGACAATTCTGTAAACAATTGTGTACTTCACTGCCTTTGCCACATTCACCAAAAAATTAATGGGAATCATTTGTGCCCATAATTATGAAAGTGGTCTAAGTCAAAATTTTTAAAGAACATGTTTATCAGTTATTTCACACCACATTATGGTAAACTAAATATATTCAATGTAATTTTTACGATATCGTCGAAAATGAACTATTAGATAGTGGTTGTAATTTCAACATTATATGGAATTCATTTAGTGTTAATTATGAAAGTGGTCTAAGTCAAAAATTTAAAGAAATTATATAAACATAACTTGAATATATACGGAAATATTAAATTACTTCCATTATACACCATCACTAGACCAGTAACGGAAAAAAGACATAAAGGTATTATGTTTTTACTACCATACATCCCTCCAGTTTTTCAGGAACATTTTAAGAATCTCAAAAACTCGAAATGATAAAAATGGATCACTTTTTAAAAATAATTAATAAATGTTCATGAATTATTTCATTAAAGTTATTGTTTCAAATAAAACTCATAATTCTTTATCGCATTAAGTCATTTATAGAACATTCAGTTAATTTTGAAAATGGTCGAAGTCAGTTCAAACTTTAAGAACAACGTTTTCGTATGAAATTCACACAAAATTTCATATTCATAATAAATTTCCATTAATCAAGACTAATAAAATTATAAATTAAAATGTCGCATAATGTAAAAATATATTTGAATTTATTCAAATGCAACTCATTCAATATCTCGAAACAAGAAATATATGACTTGGACCACTTTCATAATTATGGGCACATTTGAAACGAAAGCCAAGCCACTATTCGCAATTATAATGTATTTTTAAAAATACTATGAAACCATTAAACCATTTCTTTGTAATGCCGAAACAATTACAATTATACGGTCATAAAACAAGTATGAAATACTTTACACCGCTAAGTAAGTGTTGGTCGCAGCTTTGGGGTGGAGAAATGGTCCAGTAGAGTCAATCTCTACTTATATAAATCTGTAGGCGTTTTCTATATATTTGTTTGTTCCGGTTTGGCGCGAAAATTACTGAACCGATTTCAATGGATTTTACAGTATACGAAAATAAACAGTCCAGAAAGTAAACTGATGGATATATTGTAATGCTATAACATTAAAAAGCGAGGAATTTAATTTTGTTGTTGTTCTTACATTCGTTAGGGATCATCGGGTAGCATTCTCCCCGAGCCTGGGAAGCAGGCGAGTGAATCTCATGCTAGTCATCAATAAGACACCTGATACTTGGCGAGTTGGTTTATCCACAAATGGACTTTACATTATTGACTATGTTAATTCTACGAGTTCGGCACTACCCCGTTACTTCCACCACGGTGGCAGAGATTGAGGATTATCCCATGCAAAAAAATACTACTTGACTGGCGTTCCGAGGCATTCTGATTTCGAGTTCTCGTCCAAAGATACACGGCGCCGCCAGCCTCCTAGCGGCGAAAAATGGAAAGTGACATTCCAGGTCTTTTGATTATGAAGAAGAAGAAGAAGAAACTCAGTTACTTTTCGCAACAAAAAGAATATTTCAAAGATTTATATCTCCTGAACTAGTGGACCAATTGTATTGTACCTTAAGTCACACGAATCAGAAAAAATTATAGAAAAGTATAAATGCATAAAGAATTACTTCGAGCAACAAATCACTGACGAATTCTAGAAATAAATTGGGAGGCAATTTTTCACAGGTTCAATCGTTCTGGTTAGGGATATTAAAGCTTCGGAAATCTCGCTAAATTCCGAAAAAGGGCTCGATTCTTGCACTTAATCCCTTGACATACAAATAAAACAGAATTTGATGCATCCGAAAAATACTATTTAATTTGGAAATTTAGTGCAGTTCTTGACGTCTCGAAGCACCAAAGTTTACAATGGTATGTACAGAGTGATTCACTTACCTTTGAAACACCACTATTGAGTATACGCTGTTGCATATAAAATCATTATGAATAACCTAGAAATTTCAGTTATACTCAAATCTTTCTCAACATTTGTCTGCATTTTATGCATTTATACTTTCACATGTTTGAGTTATGTTAGCTTTCACATGAAATTTCACCCTTCAGAAGCCAGTTATATATAATATTCCACTGTAAATATATAATACAATAAAATATTTTCTCCTTACGTTGCTGCCCATCCAAAGGAAGTCGATGCTAAAACTTCGTAAAATATTCGCTCGAGCAGACTACATAATTTAATACAGTCTATTGTTAAATAGAGAATATATAGTATAATGAAATAGATGTCTAGTAAAAGTGGGCTAGAAGAGTTCTGATTCAAAGGTAAGTGAATCACCCTGTACATGAAATGAATGACGTCATTGTACGTCAAAGAGGTTAATGATCTTGATAATGCAATATACTATTAATACTAATGTAAATAAAATTTATCAAATGCTTGTTTAGTATAACTTTAATTGCATGAAAAGGTAATTGCTAATTGTTCACGAATATTCACATTCACAATTAACACATGGGGAGTCGTTCGAATCATAGGTTAGAAAGGAGTTACTCATAGAGTACTACATTTCTGGTCACATTTCAAGTAGTTACATTAGTATTATCATTTATTTAATTTTCAGGCAACTTGATTTGCACTTTGACAAGTTTCCTAAGATCGACATCCATGGAGGTTCGCCTGGTTTTCCCCTCCTTCATAACCCTTTGCCAGTCGAACGAATAGTCGAATGGACGGTTTGCCAAATTGGTCAACGTCGTTTCTTGTACTTCGAGGAAACTGGATATGACATCTTCTTCTGTGAAGATTTCCTTGACACCTGGACTTTTAATAATAGTTTCCTTCGTCTGCCAAGAGATGAACACAAAGGCGAAGATTACTTGGTTATGAATAAAACGAATTTTTATTTGCTTTGAGGTTATTTAGAGAGTCCGCGTAGCTAGCGTGATCGTGGGAGTGTAAGAGGGTTTGAATGCACAAAGAAACAAAGAACATATGTGTGAAACTAATTAAGGGAATGCAAGTGCAATTCAGCTGACATTTCACCAGGGAATTTATAAGTTAGTATGTAATAATACATTTTCGCAAAGTATACAGGGTGTAAACGATATAACTCCCGGCGCTTTGGGGGATGGTAGAGGAAAAAATTCTAAGGCCATAGAGGGCAAATGTTCAGGTCCTATCTTTTTTAGTTTAGTTGTTATTCCATCTTAAAGTTAGCTCTAAGTTATTGGAACGGGTAGTAATCAGACGGGAGATTGGCAACATCGGAGAGCGACCGTGGACCCCTATTTACTTTTTTGTGCTTTTTGTCTTAGCCCCTCTCGCTGATTCGGCGATATTGACCCATTGAAATGCAACTAGTATAACTATATCGGTTCGAATGGGAGAAAACAATTGGGTCCAGCCTATTCTAAAAAGAGATAAGGGACGCGGCCCCTCAAAGGTGTCACGTTACATCCAGCTAAGGCACCGACACTTGGGGGGAACTGGACCCCACTGTTTCCACTACGCTCGCGGACTATCAATTTTGCAAACATCGTTCACCCGGAGCAAAAATACTTTATTAATTATTATGTAAACCAATCAGAGTATTGAGTCGCCTTTTTAGGTGTTACCTCCAATCGCAGTGGAGCACACGTACGCGAATTTATGTTACGATTCTAGCAGTGGGATCGAAGATAGCCTCTCCACCTTTAATATGTTATAACAACCAAGCTAACAAAGATGGGAGACCATAATACGAGCTTGAATTGTTTCAAATTTTCTCCTCTACTTTTCCACAAAGCGCTGGGAGTTATGTCGTTTAACCCTGTATTATTATTGTTATTTATATACTTATGTTTATAAATCTATATTTATTGAAGTACTCACTTGTGCCCCTTGCTGTAAAGCACCGTCCATCCTAACAGGATCTTCCGTGGATCGCAAAGTTCCACTCGTAGGTGGTTTCTCGGGTAAGAAGAAGCTCACATTGCACTCTCGATACTGTTCCGGGCGAAGAACAGCAACGTTTTCGTAAAAGATTTCATGTTGATGCTTGAGGATTTGTTGCGCTTTCAACTTCTTTCTCTTTCGAGCTCTACGCATCTCTAGTATCGGCGTGTATTGGGTCTCCAATTCGTCTTTCTGTAAGCCTTTTTTCTCCAGCAGAACGCGCTGCATTCGTTTCAGCTCCATTGACCGCCAACGTTCGTCCGGCGATTCGACAATAATACTTGGAGCAGGTTTCTGTGAATTAAAGATGTCAGGGGATTTCTTATTTTATGCTAATTGTAGTAAGAGGTTAAGTGAAATAAGTGTTAGCTAGCCACGTTGCGCCACCTCTCGGTAACGAGCGCTTATTGTGTCGACACTATAAAGCAACGGTAAAGTGTGTCGCAAATATTTGATATTTTATATAACATTACGAACCGCCATCTTTATTTTGGAATACATTTTTTAAAAAATGGAAATTGAATTCTCCAAGGAAATTTGTTTTTTCGTACTTTCTTCTTTAAGAAGAAAATGTTTTTCTTCAAAAAAGTGTATCTTTTTCAAAAGGAATTTTTTTTTTAAAGAAAGTTTTGTCTAAAAGCATTTGGTATGCCAGCATATAATAAAAAAACACTAGTACACCCAATTTTTTTTTAGATAAAAACTTCTTAAAGAAGAAAACTCCTTTTTGAATAGAAATACACTTTTTTGAACAAAACAATTTCTTCTTAAATAATGGAGAGAGTCAAAGGATTGTTCATGTAATTGGTAATATCCTGTACATTCATTATTTTCAAATGGCAATAACTAAAAAATAAAGTCGAATTTTTCAAATTTGTATTTCTGTTTTCGATTTAATTTGACACGAAGAATTCAGAGTTCAATTACTTCAAACTTATTTATACACCCTGTATATTCTAAGTTATGCCTAAAACTAAATTTGAACCGTATAATTTTCTAAAAATTCTCCAAATGATGCTAATTCCGTGACGAGTTATGCCGATTAGTGAAAAATACCATTTGCAATAACATTGAGTCTATTTTTGCATAGTCCGAAATAGTATGACAAACTTCAAAAATGTTACTTCAGCATATCAATCATAATTTGCAAAAACATTGATTATTATTTTACCAGAGATGCATTCCGCTTCGCCGTAGTCATCATCTTCGCACTCTTATCTAGCTGCGGGATATTCACTGAATTTGTCTCGGCCCATTCTTGCTGCCACGTTTTGAACATCTTTATCTAAATGATGAAGAAATAATTTAATTAGTAAAAAAGAATATTTAAAATTAGTTTTCATTATTTATGAGCAGTCTTGTTATGCTAATACTTAATATTTCTATTTGAAAAGATTAAAAAAAATGTACTTAACTGTATGTCAATGTAATTAACAAGCAAAAATCGGAATATTATTGAGAAGAGGTTAACTGCTATCAAAAATACACTAAAAATAAAAAAAAATTTAATTATTTTGTTTAATTGCAGATGTCCGTAATGGCATATTTTTATTTTGCCGAGATTGAGTTAATAGGTGAAATGAATAGAACAGTTAAAAAGTAGATTTATGCATTTTTGACTTATTCAAGATGGCTTCCTTCCCAACGACTATTTTGAATGGACCACGAAGCAAATAGGTTACACTTCTATTACTCATGTATCGCAACAACATAACAAAATTATTAATGAATTTTCCAATCAGAATCTATAATTTTTGTAACAAAGGACAGACGTAGTAAGACTTACTCTTTCAACATGGCGGTTGACAAAATTCTTCATCCAACCAACGTCAACGACGTCAGACCTCCGAAAAATTTCTGGCATAAGAAACATTAATCTGAAATTGCCATTGAATTCGCAAATGCCAATGCATTGCATGTGCTGCTCAAAGTCGTGTGCGTAAATCCCCGTAATTATGCCTCCGGATAAATTGGATCGTAGAATCGGTTGTGTGGATTTAACTCGCATGTCCCAAACTTCCACGGTTCCATCCATTTGCGCGAGAATCAGCACAGTCGGCCAAATATTGCTCCAAGAACAGCCAGTGTACCTGCACGTATGAAACAAAATGAAACAAAATTATTTTTCGTTTCTAAAGTTTAAATATATTTTATATAATCTTGTATAATTCAACGCTGTGAATTCTTCGAATACAAACAACAATTTTTCGAACATTTCTTTCCTATGTTAATTTCGCTTTACAATTACTGGGGGAAATTAAAATGAAATAATTTTCTGTTTCTACATTTCCAATATATTTTTATATAATGTTATATAATTTAGCGCTATGATTTTTTTGAATTGGCACCCTAATTTTTTAATATTACAAAAAATATACACTACGAATTAAAAAGCTCTCAAAAAATGTATGTTTATCCGGTTATATTTTTGCAAAGGATATACCAATTGGGACGAAACCTTTTTAATTTCATAGAGGAAGTTCCTAGCATGACCCTGTGAGAGTGAGATTGGTTTTATGAAAGAGATATTATGTGAGGATGGGTGACAAGTTCTCGAACGCGTATAGATTGGTAAATCGGTCAAAATTAAGGTGGTAGTAAGGTTAGAAAGTTATGGATAGAAGCGGTTGGTAAGAGTGTTAAATGTGGGGCTTTGGTGTGCGTCAGAAAGAGAATAGACAATGTGGGAGAATTGTTAACGTCGCCATCACTTGTTATTAGTTTCCCGAATGAACACTAGAGGCACTGGCCTCACAATCGCTATAATAGTTATTATAGCGATATTATAGTTATTATTTTCCCGAATGAACACTAGGGCCATATTGGCATCGCTGTCGGCGATTCTTATTTGTGCGGACGAACACTAGAGGCATTATAGAGAATTGAGAGTGTGGGCTATGCGTCGTACAAAAGTGAGAGTCAACCTGTGCGATATTTTTTCTTGTCTTATTACCATGTTGGCATAATAAATCAATTTGTTCATTTTCAATAATCATATGTCCTGTTATTATTATGTTCATGGCACAATAAATAATCTTTTTCATTTGCAATCATATGTTCCGTTATAAATTTTTCGAAATTGTTTAATACTAACCGAAGCCGGTTAAAAAATAGACTCACCCAACAGACGACCTTCTATGAAAGACAGGTTCATTAAAGTCTTCGTGCCAAATGGTAAACGATTTTCCACCGACAGTAGCCACAGTAGGGGGGTAGTATCTGGACCGCATTAGATCAGTGATTGGTCCATCATGGGCCTTTTTTATCCATAGCCATTGGCAGGTTTCACGATTCACGGCATCGTCGCTACCAAAGCCAAGGCCTTCCCAAGTAATGCATCCAAAATCACCTGTAATTTTAAATTAATATTCAATGATAGCATAAAGGATGAAAATACAACAAAAAATTATCCCTTGACAAACAAGAAGTCTTTCTATCCTTAAATATAATTAATATAAACAAATTTAATTTAAAAAAATTAATATAAAAACATCCAAAACCTATATTGTCGAACACTGAACTGTAATAGCCAGCATTCGGATTCAAAAATATGAGCGTAAAAACACAGCGTTGTCCACAAAAATTATAATATTGAATAAATTTACGTTTTTGGTAACGAATGAAAATAGAGTTTTTTAACACCCCTTAACATGTTCACGACGGGCTGAATCACCGGTGGTACATAAGTTGTTGCTGTGTCGTAGCAAGTAAAAAATAATTACTGTAATTAACAAATTTATTTAGATTTCTATGTGCATAAGAGAACTATTTGTCTTTGTAAATTTCTTTAAAACATTATAAGTGCACCTGATTATTGCAAAGAGAACAAAACGTAGATATGCGTTTAGTTTTTTGCGGCTATAACGGCGCCCATCTGTTCAGAATTTTTTATAGCATTCTCAACAGCGTTATATAATATATTACTAAATAAAATATGAATATTGAAATATGTATAGAGCACCATCTCAGAATAAAAATATGATGTAAATTATTATAAGGTTAAGGTTCTGTAAGGAGGAATTGTGAGAGGATTCTAACACTGCGGGGAACAATAAAAGCTATTATATGTAAATTATTATAATAAAATATTTATTTTGTTATATTACTCAGATGAATAACAATAGTCAGGTGTAGTTCTGACAAAAACAACAATCTGTGTTTTCATTTTCATTGTCACAAAAGATGGACAATTAAAATAAATAGCATCTGATTTAGTTCCCATGAGCGCCGCCAGATCGCCACTGTCGCAAGGAGAAAGTACAGTAAATATAGCGACGAGAGAAAATTCAGGCCGCGTCGCAAACGTCTTACAAGTACGGCAACAACTTCTTCTATTAATTCGAATAACCAACACTCCTTCTTTTCGAATTCGGTTAAAAAGTAGTCAAAACAAACTTGTCGTGAAAATAAGCGGGAAAAATCGACGAGTATTGATATTGATTCAACTTAACCTTCTATCGTGCCAATCAAAAGCTTCATGTCAACTTGTGCTTCAGACTTTTCATCGGTCGAGTTGCGATTTTTATCACCAACAGGCTCATCTGGCATACAAGAAGATTCGTCCTGTTTCTGTGGCAATTCCGTGAAATACGTGCTGAGAGCAGTGATAACTACTGGACGACTTTCGTTCGGGTAGTGAACAACCAGAACGTATTCCGGTTTGAGTACACGATCGAGGATCTTCAGCGTTGCGGAAGATCCTTTCATTGATAGAATCTTGCGCAGTTTCTTCCTTGATATGCCACGAGTTCCACGAAGTTCCTTTTCAGAGGGCCAATATCTGCGGTTGATAATATTGGTTTCAATAAATAAAATTGTAAAGCAGAGTCTTTGAACATTTATTATTGGACGATTGTTACGAAAATATTGAAATTTAATTTGTAAGATAGTCTGAATTATATATTTTGATAAATATATGTTAGAATTAAAAAATGGTGTAAAAAATCAGGAATTTTCTAAAACCTGCGGTTATTAACATTTTCAGTAAAACAAAGCTCTAAAATATAATAATTTAAAATTTTTAATTTTTAAAGATATGAACTATTATTTTAGTAAGGGTTAGAAAAATTTCAAATTTTATAATTTGAAAGTACAATGCGTGAAAATTTATGAATAATCAATGAGTGAGTAAATATTGAAATAAAATTTACGACATAATCCAAATGAAGTACTTTGATAAGTATGTGTTCGGATTAAAAGTGCTGTAATTAAATGAAAGTCAAGAAAATTAGAAGTTTTAATAAAGAAGGCGTAGTGTATGAGAACTTATTATTAATTTTCTATATTATGGATCAAGTTGAACCGTGATTGATGAACCCTGAACACATTTAAATATTTCCAAATTTAACATTCATTATCAAAACTTATTTACTAAACATAAATAGGTCTGAATTATACATTTGTGAGAAAAGAAACTTGATAAATAATAAAAATGCTTTAGCGAAGGTAGAATAAATAACTGATTTTGAGAATGGAAAGAATTTCGCTGAATTGAAAACTTTGGATTTAGAAGTATGAGAGGAATGAATAGTGATGTTGTGACAAAAACAATACAATTGTATTGTATCAGTGTTGTATCAAGAGTTTGAAGACAAAGAAATTCTTTTTGAATGGGAGAAACAGGAAAAGGAATTTACAGCCAAAGCGGTAGAACAGACATATATAAATAATACGAAATAAAAATGCTTTGTTAATACTTTATTAACAAACAAATTTCAATTGTAGTTTTTGGAAGAATGAAATGTTTTAGACATGTTTTTTGTAGCACTTTTGATCCTCTAAGCGAGGAGAAAACGCTAAAATAAAAAAATACTATAAATTACAAGGTTAAGGTCAATTTCGTGGCAACTTTTTCAAATGAATTTTCGCCGATCCGACACTATTAAACCACAATTTGTTTCCACCCTGCACACAACTATCCAAAATTGATACGATAAAAAGTCGAAAAAATAACAATGTAAATAGGCAACTAACTTCAAATCCCAAATTGCAATGCTTCCATCGACATTCGAAGTCAAAAATTGACTACTTAGGTCTTCCTGTTTAGTATTGTTAGGTAATAAAACAATCTTCCCAGTTTTATCCACCTTGGAAAACGGTGACATCCAAGTTATCTGAGTCACGGATGCTTGTTGGCTATGTTTCAA
Organism: Ectemnius continuus; assembly: GCA_910591665.1. Taxonomy (NCBI): domain Eukaryota; kingdom Metazoa; phylum Arthropoda; class Insecta; order Hymenoptera; family Crabronidae; genus Ectemnius; species Ectemnius continuus. The sequence goes on from OU342869.1 coordinate 4,845,325, forward strand.
AGAAGACATGGCTGTCGGTCGCACCACGCAAGATGATTCCACTTCACCTTGGATCCATGCTGTTTGGTTTTTCATTATTCTCTTGTACTTCGCCTGCGCATGCGTCTCGACAGTCGCTGCGTCCCTTGGCTCCTTTAGTTTACCGGCTATGTCCCAAATTACTATCTGCAATGTTGCAAACCTGAATAAATCAAATTGCATACTTAAGAAAACAGAGATTTCGAAAAAACAAAAATCATTATTTTTCGAGCGCTGCAAAGCTCAAATTACTACCTGGAATGTTGCAAACCTGAATAAACCATATTGAAACAAAAAACAAAATTTATTAACTAACAAAAATTATTATTTTTCGAGTACTGCAAATTGCTTACAATGTTGCAATCCTGCATAAGCAATATTGTATGCTCGAAAGAACATATTTTTTTATATTATATTTAATAAGTTATTATAGTCATATTTTTAGACAATTATGTACAATCTAAATATGTTGCAACAATTATGCAACAATTTTCTCCAATAATGCTATCAATCTTATACTAAAAATACATCTTTTTTTTGTAAAATGTGAATCGGCTTTGAAAGTGAGTGATACAAACATGCGAAAATTAATTTGTCGGCCATGTTTTTTTATATGAATGCTTCGACGATTTTTTTTATTTCTTGATTCTTCCATCAAAAATAACTACGTCAATTCATTGAGCAGTTTTTTTATTAACCCTCTGGGAATCAAGCAGGGTTGCTCAAAGGAACACTTTTTTATATATATTATATTTAATAAGTTCTCATCGTCATATTTTTAAACAGCGACGTACAATGTCTGTATTCTGTATAACTGTTTTCTAGTTAAAAAACGAGAAACATATTTCGTTGGGAAACATATTTCTCGAAAAAAGGTAAAATCTTTATTTTTGAAATACTGCTGAGCTCAAATTACTATCAATGATAAATAACCAAATCTTTGTAAGATATATTGCATGTTCAGAAGAATATGCCTTTTATATTTTATGTTTCTTTTATATTGTATTTAATATGTTATTCTTATCACAGTTTTTGCATTTTTATGTACAATCCATTTATGCTATAGAACTGCTTTTTGCTAGTAAAATAAAAAATTCATTAGTTCAAAAAGTTCATTAGTAAAAAAAGAAGAATATCTTTTATGAAAAAAACTCAAATCGTTATTTCGTAAACACCATAAAGCTCAAAGTACTATTTATAATGATGGAAATCTACATCAATCGTATTACATGCTCAAGAAAAAGTATTCCTCTTTCGAAAAAACGGGTGTCATTATTTTTCAACAACTTTCAAGTTCCGCACACAAGATAGGTTATGTTTGGCAATTACTAGTCTCACTTTTGTTGTAGAGCAAACAAACTTTTGTTGTAGTTCGAACATATAAAACCTTAAGAAACGCAAAATATGTCTATTTTCATCTGACATAATTTTTTCGAAAATGTATAAAAAATTTCGTTGATTTGCTTACTTGGCCATTGGCACATCCTCCAACAACCACTGTTTCATTCTGGGGACTTGTTGTAATAGCAGTTACTTCACTCGGACACGTGAGTAGTAATGTTGGCTTCAAGCAGTCCTTGAAGGACCACACCAACACATAGTTAAGAGAATCGGCATCTTTTTCTGCCACCTTTAATAACGAAAAAAGGATTGCGTTAAACATAATGGAATCGATGACAAGATGAAGAAGTAATGTAAGAATGTCATTTATCTCATATTGTACTCTTTAAAGAAAATATAAATAAATAAAAAATAACTGTAAAGAGCTTGTTCATAACATTAAATAACTGTAATTTGTAAGTTGTATACTTACAAATACAACTGTAATATACAATTGAGCGCATGAAGACCTTTTATTTCTCATATGTTACTGTTAATGGTTATTTCTAACGTTTATATTTATGATCTTTATTAACATAAAATATAAAATTATAAAATTATAAATATGAGCAATAAAATCTCTTTAAAAAAGTAAAGTAACTATAAAAAAATGTAATACTTTTAATTCAGATATTTTCAACATCCTAGCACCTTCATTTTTGTTGAAATTTCAAAAATGTACTCCTAGGTTAAAGAAATAATAATTATTTGCTCATTTCATTTATTGAATATTACACGAAATGCATTTGCTACAATTATTTTCCATTTATTGTTTATGATCTCTATTATGTTTCCACAAATTGATATGAAACACAAAATTAAATAGAGTTGTGTACAAAACATACACTGATTTAATTAATTTGATAATAAAAAATGTATTTTCAATAGCGACGCTCAATCTTCATCACTGTTATCTTCAATTACAACACTTTCCTGATTTTTCTTGAACATTGTACTGACAATATTAGGCGATCTGGGTATTTTTGACGAATATCTTGTATGTGAAAAGTAATAAAATTACTGCTGCGATGTGAGAACAGTAATCAACTATTCTTGGACCGTTTACATTAAAAATGGAATAAGCAAATGAATATTCATTTTTTTTAACCATAGCGCACATTTTTGGTATTTTTGACAAAAGTTGAGGTATTAGAAGACCGTCCAGAGATTTAAACAAAAGTTTGATAATTGTACAGGGTGATTCACTTGCCTTTGAATCAGAACTCTCCTAGCCCTTATTTTTTTGGTGGACTTCCCGACCTTCCCCGGGACTGAAATTTGGTGGAGAATGTGCCGTTGCGTCAAGGAAGAACTGATATCAATTTCAGAGCCCTAGCTCAAAGTTTAGGTTTTCACCTATTTTCGACCCTCGAAAATGGTGAATTTTTTCAAGTTTCTCAAAATCGGCCGAACCCGGGATATTTTGATTGTTTTCGTATCAGGGTGGATAGAGAACAAAGAATCCGTGAAAAAAAGTCCGGATTTGCAACGAGAACGGGTCGAAAAACCGTCCAGAAAAGTCAATTTTTGCTCATTTTTGACGGTTTTTATTTTTGTTGGTGGACTTCCCGACCTTTCCCGGGGCTGAAATTTGGTGGGTAATGTTTTTTTACATCAAGGAAGATACTATAAAAATTCTAGGGCCCTAGCTCAACATTTTTTTTTCGGCAAATTTTTCTTAAGGGGTACCCCTTCAGATTTTTTCACGATTTTTCGAAGGTCCCCGAACTCGGGTTTTTTCTTCAGGAATCAATTGTTTATGAATGAAAACGGATAGAAAACAAGAAATCCGTCGAAAAAAGTCCGGATTTCAACCGCAAACATTAAAAAAACTGACTTTAAAGTTCGATTTTTTCGTAATTTTCGCTGGTTTTTCTCATATTTTTTGGACTTCCCGACATTTTCCGGTGCTGAAATTCGGTGGGGAGTCTCCCCTTGCATCAAGGAAGATGTGATATAAATTTCAGAGCCCCAGCTCAACATTTTGTTTTCCCCATATTTTTGGCCATCGAAAATATCCAATTTTCAGTGGTGATTCAAAGGCAACTGACTCACCCTGTACAAAACGCGAACGTTAAGGAAAAAGTAAGAAAAAGCAAAAAAAAGTTCTAAAAAGGTAAAAAAATAAGGGAAAAATAGTAACGAAGAACTTTTTTATAATTAATTGTGGGACAATAAAATTCAGGTTGTTTTTTCTTTAATTGAGCTTTAATCTCTCTAAATTTTCATATTTTTCCCAAACAAATTGTAAATTCGAATCGCAAGATATGATTTTTTAAGTATTATACTTTTAAACATCATTTTTAACACGAATAACTTTCGACAAAAAAACCGTAAACTTGAGAAACAATTAACTCTTTATGATTCAAACATCCTCCTAAATTGCTGTCAAGAGACGCCTGTCGGCAATTTTTGGCTGCTTATTCAACTGCGGGCTTTATGAACATAATTATCTTCGATTAAATTTTTTCATGCATTTGTAATTTGTTCAGATGGTCTGCATTGTATATATTATATTACCTCATTAGTATTAGGTGGACCTGTTAAATAATGGTTCGTCGAGTACCGCGAATAAAGTGCGAAGGCAAATCCAGGCAAAAGTTGGTCCCACCATACACCATTAATCACTTTGTTGTCAGTAAGTTTCTGATCGTGGAAGCTTTGGTGCTCTATTACACTCCCGCCTTTTTTTTGCGCTTGCGCGTTCGTTGCGCTTCGCACTGCGTCGATGTAGTCGTTTGCGTAGATGTCCCACATCGCATTTAGAACCACCTAGTATATTAAATATATTAAATATATGAATAAAAGAAAAGAAGTAAAGGATATGAATAAAAGAAAGAAAAAGAATATGTGAATAAAAGAAATATTTACACGCATAGTATTTTTGGATTAAAATTCGCTGAAAAAAGAAAAATGTCTTCCTTAACAAAATTTGTTTTCTCTTTACTACCAAACTTTCTTCTTTAAGAAACTGTATTTCATTTTAAGGGAATGGATTTTTTCTTTAAAATAATTTGCAAATAAAACATTAGATATATAAATACTTTTTTGTATACGCTGCATTTGTTTTTTCATGTGCGAAAGTCAAAAGTGTTCAAGCTTAAAAAAACATTGAATTTGTAGTCTTTAACTTCGAGAAGTAAAGGAATTAAATTATGGCATATTTGTGAATTGCAAAAATATATTCTAGTACGTGTATAACAAGTTTTCAAACAGGAATTTTGTATTAGAAATAAATTACCAAATTTTCTCCGTTTTTTGAGTTCTGCTTATATCACACACTTTACATTTATATAAGATAATAAATTGTTGTAATTTTTCTGTGTTTACCTGTTCCATTGTACCATCAGAGTGCTGCTTAATAAACTCTCTCAAAGCATGCAAATCAAGTGCTTGACGTTTTTCGAAATTGGTCAGGCTGTCATCGTGCTCATACTGGCAGCAGGAACTGGCAAATGCAGTCGCTTTAATTTGAATACTAATTTCACAGCGGCCAGGAACTGCTTGTAATTGTCTGGTTATCAAATCGTGGTATGTGAGCTCCCCAAATGCACTTCGATTTGGGTGGAATTCGCTGAAGATATGTTGTTCCTTTTCTGCGTCCCGAGTTTCAAAATTCGTTGGACAGTCGAGCGCATTGCCTGTAGCAATTACCTGATCTTAGAAAGATAATAATGGTTGATTATGGTTTTCTCATTTTTGTAACTCGTAGATAGAATGCATTAATATGAAAACGAGGCAACAATTTTCTCCAACAAAGTTATCGAGCTTGTATTAAAAATATATTAAGATTTATTAAAAATACATATTTAAAAAATATCAGTTTTGAAAATCAGTAATACAAACATGCAAAAGTTGATTTGTCAGCCATATATTTTTATGTGAATGCTTCAACGATTTTTTGTATTTTGATCCTTTCATTATTTTTCTTCATTATTTTTGACCGAGCAAGATCACATTAATTTTAGAGGTTCAATTTAAAGTGTATTTCTAATCGAATCAATATTATCGATTAACACCGCATACTTCGTTAGTAAGTTCTTGAAAAGTATTTTTCACAAAAAAGGAAACTAACTTCGTAAATAGGGAACTCAAAAATGGGCCAAAAAGCATTAAATAATTTCTCTTATTTATGCATATTTATACGTATAAACAAAATGAAGATGTTTCTTTTATTAATATGTCACCTTCGAAAAAGGTTAGATTTAGTAAGTATAAATAAGACGGAAATTATTTTATACTTTTTAGAACATTTTTGTTATACTCGGTAGAAGGCGATGCACTTATCACTCTTAATTTTACTATCAATTTAGGAATATGAAATAATTTTGTCTCATTTATTGCTGTCTATGTTGATATTTCTCTGAAAACTGCTAGGTAATTATTGATAATCTCTACGTTTTTAATATTTGTAATATATTATGCAATACCGATATCATCAAATCCAAGCAAAATGCATCACCCTGTATAATAACAATAATATAGGCAGATTCCGAATTTGTGCAAAAGATGTCTGCGCTGATTCAAATAAAACTGACTCACCCATTATACAATATTTTTATAGTAAATATATTATGATAATAAAAGTATTCGTGTATATCCCTTTTTATGAAGTAACTTTTACATAGAAGAAATTTCCCTTCTCAATAAAAAGAAACAAATTTTCTTAACAAAAAACGGTTCCTTTCAAGAGAAAATAAACCATTCCAAAGCCAAATGTTTTCCCTTTTAAACCATTTGGATCATTAGCGTATAACATTCAATTTTGGTGGTCATTAAATATAATAAAAAAGAATTCGGTGATAAAGACCTTCTTTTCATACTTTCTTATAATCCAAATGGGTTAAAAGAATGAATTTCTTAACCCATTGGCTGCCGCGATCCCTATTGGGAAATTTTGAAATTTTATGTATGTACAAGGTGAGTCACTTGCCTTTGAATCACCAGTGTCGAGCACACACTGTTGCATATAAAATCATTATAAATAACCTAGACATTTCAATTATACTCAAATCTTGCGCAATATTTATCTGCATGTTATGCATTTAGACTTTTACATGTTTGAGTCATGTTAACTCGCACATGAAATTTCACCTTGCAGAACCCAGTTATATATAATATTCCACTGTAAATATAATATAATAAAATATTTTCTCCTTACGTTGCTACCCATTCGAAAGAAGTCGATGCTAAAACTTTTGTGATGCTAAGTCTATTGTTAAACAGAAAATATATAGTATAATTAAATAGATGTCTAGTAAAAGTGGGCTAGGAGAGTTCTGATTCAAAGGCAAGTGAATCACCCTGTACATACACCACTTGGCGCCAAAAATATATTTGTTACGCCTGAATTTCATGAAAATTTCAATAAGTAAACTTGGCAGTTAATGAGTTACATCTGTGAATGCGAATACTATTTTATCGACTGTATATTCGCACCTCAAGTTCGAAAAGTGGCCTAGTGTTCTTTACGTAAGTCTCTTCAACAGACGGTCCACTTCCTAGGTCCTTCCACCTGCCCAATGGCTTATAACGGGCAATTCGTACACGATTCTCGTGTTCCTGTCTTTTGGTTTGTATATGTTGCAAGATGGCGTCCCTGCCCTCTTCCGTCAGGCAAATATAAAACTGCCCTTCCTCCGTCACAGAGGGCGCGTAGCCGACTAAGATTTTTGACTCCGGATATGCTTCTATCTCATCCTTAATGGCTAGAAAGTCGCTGCTCTCGCTGTGCAAGTCGATGTTATCTTCGATAACGTCCTTTCGCACCGGAAGCCACGGATATTCCGTCGTGAGATTCTCGCCGATCACGCAACCGACTATTTTTTGTGTTAGTGGGGACAAATTGATTCGAACTACGCCCGGCATACCCTGAAATACATTAGATTTTTAATTACTTTTTGTCAGCTCGGAAATCGGAATGGTAAATCTTAGATATATTTTGAAAAAAACAGTTCATGGTCATACGCAGTATTTTCGGTTTATTTCATCGATTACAGAATTTTTTCGAAGCTTCTTTTTCTATTATTATTATAACAAGAATCGCACAGATTTTTTTACATACATCAAATATGTCACAAAAGTCATGAAATGTATATTAAAATTGATATTATTTACAAGCTGGTCAAACTTTGGTAGGTCAACAAAGACGGAAAGGTGAAAAAGGAAAAGTGAGGGAAAGAAAATTAATTATCGTTATTATATAAAAATACTTTAGAATAAATAAATTATAAATAATTAGAAAGATGTATTGAAATAAAAAACGACAATAAGTAATAATACGCTTAACGAAATCATTACAGTGTGTAGTTACTTAATATATTGATGTTAATTTTGTCGATCAGAAAATTCGAAAAATAATTTGCACAATAACTACAACAAACATTGTTTGTTTTATGCACTGACCAGCAACATGTTTCTAAAACATGGTATTATAGTTAATTAGTATTTGCTATACGACTTTGTCATTAACTTTACCAGATAGTTATGAATCATGAAATAAAAATAATATTTTCGTAATTTTTATGTTGTAAATTATCAATTTAATGTGAAAACTAATTCACAAAATAGCACTTAGATAATAATAAAGACAATTATATATTTTTGTTTATATTTTTAACAAAAACGAAGAAAACACCCCTATAATTAGATCGAATTTTAAAATCTTACACAGTTATCAACAATTATTACCGTTGACGTTGAATATCGTATTTCTTGGACTCGTCTGGGTTTCACTTCGGATTCAGAGCGAGGAATCTTGATCATCTCACTAGTTGATGGCCCGGACGAGGGTGCGAACGAGTCGAGTTCAAAAATTGTCCGGCGTTTTTCCAGCGTGTCGCTGCTACGATGCATTCTTCCCTTGAATTCATAGTCCTTGGTTCCGTAAACTGAAGAAATTAAATTGTAAAACATATGTAATTTTGCATCAATTAAATTTGCAATTACAATATTGTTTTGGGCGACAATTTTAAATATATAAGAAAAATTTGTTAGACCCTCTATGAAATCCACAAATTTAATTTTTTTCAAATATAAATAGACGTCTTCAATATGTAATTTGGTGAATGTGAAAGATACACTTAATAAATAAAACGAAATATATAATAAATGTAACAATTTAATATAATAAACATAGTCTGCAATCTTGTTCGGTTTTTATATATGTTTATGTTGTAGCATAAAAAGTTTATTAAATATATTTGTGAATATACTCGGAATTAGGGATCTATTAATAATAATTTAAAAGAATCACTGCAGCTTTTGGCAATAATAAACTTTTTGCATAGTTCTAAAATTCTGACTTGGTTCATATGGGTAATAAATATATTTTCAAAATACTTGTTTTTATAAATTCTTATTAGTACCTGTAATTAGTATTACATACCATTATAACCTTTCATAACACATACTACGAAGCAAAAGTTGTTTTAAATCTCAAATAAGAAGAATTAATACAAAATATTGTGAATTACATATTCTTTGGAAATTGCACTTAAAACCGAAATCTCAATCATTTATGTCGATTATTTGTAAACACCAGCAGGCAGAAAACATTGCAAACTTAAGGCAAACTTAATTTTTTATGTAAATTTAGTAACAAGAATATATTGATATATAGTAGTGCTAAAAAAGTAATATAATTGTTTTTGTGATAGAAATAATATCTTTATAAGGTTAAATAGTTATCTAGTAATAGTTTGTAAGGTTAGCAACTCATTATACTAATTCAGCGTATTTCAATTACAAATATTTTAGTCTGAAAAGATAAAATACAAATTTTACTAACAAAAGTCGTCGGTTGACCATTTTCCTTTATCTTCGCCCTCCTCATTTTCAACATTTTCATAATCGCGAAAGTCATCTCCGGATTTGGATAACTTCGATAATTCGTCGAATGAGGTTCCCTTTATAGTGCTCATAATCAACAATTATGTATGGTAATTACGAATCTACAGTTAAGTACACTAAAAGTTCAAATTGTTAACTTGAAACCGCAAGCTCAAAACCAGATTCAGTTTAGGTTACATCGAATAACAAATATTACATTGTATTAGTCTGACATTGCGCGCTTTCAAATTTTTAAAGTGAAGCGCGCCAGGATTTTTCGAATTTTCGCGCCAAACGCGTTCGGGCAAACCACGCGAACGATTTTTGAACAAACCTTAAGTTGACTTTTCACTAAAGGAACACTAAAAAAACTTTTTATTTCTAAATGTTTTACGCTTATTTATAAGTTTGGTTTATAACAATAGGAAAATTGTGGAATCTGAAGAAAGTTTTGGCAAGAATCGCTAAATTTCTGAGGAAATATGAAGAGTTAACAAAAGATTTCTTATTGTTCCTCTCATGAGGACACTGCCTTAGTTTTCAGCATAGTCAGCGGTCACGTGACCAACTTGACGCTGAATAAGCGTTAGAAATGAAAAGAAAATCTAATTTCTGAACACGCAACATTGTTCAGACGATTAACAATAAAAGATGCAAATTTATATATCGCTCAATTCGACAATGGATTTCACAAAAATCATGTTAACTGGCCGCTATTTTTGTAACAGTGCCCTACTTTTTCAGATTTATTCGTTTCGAAAAGTCCTTTCTAACAAAAATATCTAACAAATATGAAATTATTTAGATACTTTTCGAACCTCCATAAATAATAAATATTGCAAAATTTTATACTGCGATTTTTACCTGAAACATAATTATAAAGAACAGAGAAAATCGCATTAAAATCGATTAAGCCGCTTCGTGTTTATCACAAACACGGTCAAAGACAGACAACCGAATGAACTGTTTTCTCTTTGCAAAACGATACAAATATTACTACACGCAAACCAAGAATATCGCTAATCTTCCGCTATCCTACAAACAAGTTATAAAACAATTCTTAACTTTGTGTATCAACAAAATTGCATTCGCATGTGAACTCTGCGCTGTTTCTCAGGTTAGCTTGAGTTCAGTGAGAAAAGTGAAGCGAGTCCGCTCGGTCGCGTTGAGGTTAACTGTGTTTACAAAAACCGATTGAGAAAGCGCTGAAATTGTAACAAATTAACAACGAAGAAGACCAAATATTCCTCGAAATGGCTTCGTCGAGAGAACGCCGCTCAAATGCGGGCAATAAAATGGCCAAATTATTAAACGAGGAGGAGGAGGACGATTTTTACAAAACCACTTACGGCGGTTTCAATGAAGTCGAACAAGACAATGATTACATGTAAGAAAACTATTTCTGTTCCTTTATTTTTACTATTATATATAATATTTAATATTTTCAAACTTTTATAAAATATTTATTGCATGTTCGAAAGTTCATGTTTTTTATACATATTATATTTAATATGTTATTATTATAACATTTTACTGTTATTAGTTTTCAATTCTTATTTATTCCAATTTTTTTCTTTTATTATAGCAGATTTTTGAAATGTTCACCTTTTATGTTTATTTGATGTGTCTTTTCAATTTTATAATACTCTTTGCATTAACATTAACTTGGATTTAATTACATAAAAACTGTAGGACTGTGTGTTATATTTTTAAAGCAGAAAGATATTTTTCAAAAAAGTAAAACCTTTATTTTCCAAATACTGTAAAGCTCAAATTAGTGTCTATAATGAATATGCAAACTTGTATAAAATATATTGCACGTTCAGAAGAACATGTTTTTAATGTATATTTTATTAAATATGTTATTGTCACATTTTGGTATTATTAGTTTTGAATTTCGATTATTAATCTCAATATTTTTCTTTTTCTTGAAACGTTTACTGTTTCTGTTTATCTGATGCGTTTTCTTAATTTTATACAACTCTTTGCATCGAAACTAACTTGAGTTTATTATTTAAACTAACATATAATTTGAAAACAGCATTGCTATATCTGCTTCGAAAAGGCACACATTTCCCTTAGAACGGAACTAATATAATCTATCAAAAACTGGTGTAATATTGCATCTTTTGTCTTTGAAAGGCGATTGCATAGAAAATGCAGCGAAGTAGATAAATAATTCTAAGGTCTATGTGTAACATTGAACAAAATAGTTGTCACAATCTGCAAAACGGCTGCCAGACAGAACATGAAGTTCGATAGCATTGAACCCTTCGCACTCGAAGTTTTCTTTCATTCATATTACCAGCAACTCGAAGCAATTTTAATGGAAAGATCATATTCACATATAAGTAAATGATACGCGCATTAAAAGAAAAGTCATCATTGTTGTACGTTATTGTTTTCTTCATTGATTATGGATAAATGTTGTAATATATAAGAAGAGGAAAAAATTATAAAATTATTACATTTTGTAATTGTCCAAGGTGCGATACCTCTCGAAGCAATCGCCAATAGATCATTTTGCCTTTGCTATACTCTTCTATTTTCTATATTCTATATTATCTTCTTTCTCTTTTCTCTTTCCGTTTGTCTTTTCTCACCAAGAACGGAATATCCTATACACAATGCTTTTTACCATTTGTCTTTGTCCTTGTGTTATGAACTGAAAATTATTTACATTCTCTCCATAGCGGAGCCCTCGAGTTTGAAGACAAGTTTTAAATGGCTCCGCTCCGGAGCCCTCCAGTGCAAAGGGTTAAATGTGGTATGCAAAACTTTTAGAAGGTCAAGAAAGGCTTTCAGAAAGTCAAACATACCAATTGTATGTAGTTGTTATTGAAAGATGCATATAAATGTAGTAAAACGATTAGCACCCAATGATGTTCTAATTTAGTAATAAAATCTCCAAAATTGTTAATAAGTTTGCAATCTAAACCAGAATATCCCTGCAATTAAAAAATGTGTTATTCACCGGATTACACAACAGTATAATTCTTTGATTGTATTTGCTTAAAGAAGAAAACTCTTCTGTATAAAAAGAAATAATGTTAGAAACTCTAAAATTAATATAAGAATTTAAGTTAAGAACAAAGTGAAAGGCAAAAGTGAGTTTAAACAAATTGTATAACATGTTTGTTTATTTAGGGAGGAAGATGAAGTGGAGGACGAAGTGGACTCCGACTTCAGCATAGACGAAAACGACGAACCAATATCTGACGTAGAACAAGAGGGACCTAAAAAGAAACGGAGACTTGTTACAAAAGCATACAAAGAGCCCAAAGCACAAGCGCAATCGACGCCAAAGGAAAAGAAAGTCAAGCAACACAAACAAACAAACATTTTTATTGATAGCACAGGTAAACATTTGTTGGACTAATAATTAATTTTGCATTCAAAATAACATGCTTTGATTCTAGTTTTAGATTGATATATTTTTCATAGTTTATTCTCGCATATTCTTCTGTTTTTCTACGACTTTTACTATTTTTAAATGTTATTATTAAATATTATGTATTATGATTTTTAGTATTCAAATTTTCTGCAAAATCATGATTCGCTAACATGCAGTAAAATTATTATGTTTATGTTATTTGTACTCTTGTTACATATATTTGTCAATATTTTTATACTTATTATATATTGTTGTTCACTGTGTACAAATATTTATTGTTTGCTCATTAAGTAATTCAGTAGCATTTATTGCTATTACTGTCTCAAATAACATATTTGCTTAGCATTTGTACAGTTTAATAGTGATGTGTTTGCATTAGAATTAGGAAAAATTTCTTTTTGCTATTAATTTTGCGAAATAAGTCTGTTTTACATTTATTGGTTCTTAGGATGTTATTGTTTGCATAGATTGCTGAATGTCCATTGATAGTCCGCATGTTTTTAATATTTGTAATATTAAAAGCATGGGCATCTTTAACTATTGTTAATCTAAAATTAGTATTATATCATGGAGGAAAATATTGAAAAAAAATAGGTACTCAAAGAATATATAAGATGGATATAAAAGTTTTGATATACAACTGAAGATCAAAGAAATATAGAAATGTGAAAAGCATATTAGTCTGATCGGAAATATATAGAAATTTAAAACACTATAAATAGAATTTTAAACGTAATTTTTGAAATTATAATAGCATTATCCTGCAAAATATTGTCACACAATTAGTTCTTCTATTAAACAGTACAATAAAAAAGGATTGAGCTATATTCAATGAGTTATTTATTTTAATTTAACACAATTGTCATTAAAAATCGGTAGAACTCACATTTTCAATAATTGTAATATATTGCACATATCGATATCGTTGATTCGAAGACAAACGCATCACTCACACTAATTAAAATATATTTTAAAATACACATACTATTATTCTATTTAACCAAAACATTATTTGCGTCCACAGAAAGAAAGTCAATACGTCGTTCAACAGCCGCAAAGTCAGCCGCTACGCAGAAAAGGCTGAGGGAGAGGAACGAAGATCAGAAGCGAAAAACGAAGGTTGTTAAACATGAAACGTGGAAACCTACGCAAGAAGAACTTTTGGAGGAAGCTGTTCAAACGGAGCAAATTAATATGAAATCATTAGGTATATTTATTAATTCAACTTTGACTAACAAGGAATACTATTTAACTGATGATAAAATCGCACTGGTTTTTCTATGTAGATCGAAAGTATGTGTCACAAAATCTTTAATTACGAACTCTTATACTTTCGATCTACATAGAAAAACCTTTGCGATTTTATCACCAGTTGAATAGAATTTTTATGAGTGTAATATTTCTTTATGAATTATCTGGGACGGATGGTATATTTCTTCGGAATTTATTCGGATTGGCAAATGCTAGTACCAAGCAAAGTTCGAGCTTATTTAACAGTCTGAATTAAAGGATGTAACAAATGACAGTATCAGCAGTTTCATTCAAAAACTGTGATAAATCAAATAGACTGTAAAGAAATTAACCCTTTGACTACGGCAGACTTTGGCACGCACCGGCCGTACAGTACGGTATGAATTCGCGACATATACCGAGAACAGCAAAGTTTTTCGTTAGTCGTATATTTCTGACGAAGTATAATAAAATATTGAAAATATTGAATTCTATTACATTGAACCAATATTATTTCTTTATTAATATTCTCCTTTAAATTGTTAGGGCACATATGATGTATGTATGATACATTTCGAAACATGGATAAATATCAAACTGATACAACAATTCGGAAAATTGCAAGGCGTAAATGTGTGGTGTGTGCAAAAAATGACAAGAGAAAGGATACACATTTTTTACATTCGTAATATGTATCCTTTCTCTTGTCATTTCTTGCACACACTACACATTTACGCCTTGCAATTTTCCGAATTGTTGTATTAGTTTGATCCGGACGCCTATTGGCGCCAACAGTGCCAACGGAGCAAAATAAGTCAAGCGCCCATTGGCGCCTACAGTACCAAGAAGCTAATATGTTTCAGACGCCAATAGGCACCAACAGTAATCAAAGGGTTAAATTGTCTTTAAATTGTAACATATTAAGCTCACATAGAGCAGCAAAAGTGCAAAAAGACATGATTTCTCCAATTTCCTCGCGTGGAATAACACTTTTATACAATATATGTATTTTACAATGTATTTAACAATATTACACAATGTCTTCCAACAATAGAATTCATTATTTGTAAATTATAAATGTGTTTCAACATTGCAATAGCGCAGTAAAATTACATTTGTTTATGTTATTATTAAAATGCTATATTCGTAGTTACAATTTTTGCAATTAGTTAATTCTAATACATTTGTATGATTTATTGCTATTTTAGAAAAGTATCAGAAGCTCGAAAGCGAAAAGAAAAACACAAGGACTACACGAAAGGCTTACGTTGGGCCGATGATCCGATATCAGTCTCTTGCCATGCCCGTAATACATCTTTCGGAACAGAATTACGACAAAGAAGAAGACAAAATTAGTATCGAAGGAGACGATGAAAAGAATGCGCCGGCGACTCCAGAAACCATCGACTGCAATAAATCAACTATCAGTGAAAGGTAACGTTTCTTGGTAGGTTTGATGTACAAGA
The DNA here is from genome assembly GCA_910591665.1 of Ectemnius continuus. Lineage (NCBI taxonomy): Eukaryota > Metazoa > Arthropoda > Insecta > Hymenoptera > Crabronidae > Ectemnius > Ectemnius continuus. Next base: position 4,860,643 of record OU342869.1, read on the forward strand.
TGTTTTAAAAATATCGTCAATGAGCATAGACATTTTGTAGAAAATAAGATAGACGGACATAGGCACCTTTGATTATAATTACTCCAAAATTAACCCTTTGCGGTTGTATATCTACTCTCAGCCATCGCAACAAAAAAAAACCATTGTAATCTTACATAATCTTCAAAATTAAGACGGCTGTCGTCCTCAGGTAAAGGCTTAATGGCAATCCATTATAAACATTATAAACATCCATATCTAAATTTAATACGATCGCAAAGGGTTAATATTATATCATGGAAGAAAATATTGCAAAAATGTATTTTCGGTAGCAATTAAAGAGTATTTTGCATGAAGCGTCAAATTCTCTTACGCAATTCTTGAAATATTTTATAAATTATGATTGTAAATATTAAATTTCGAGACATTGTATTGCACTATTTGAAAGCTGCTTGGCTTTTGGCATGCTTGGCGCTAATGTACAAGATGTTTTAAAAATATCGTCAATGAGGATAGTCATTTTGTAGAAAATAAGATAGACGAACGTGGGCAGCTTTGATTATAGTTATTACAAAATTAACCCTTTGCGGTCGTGTGTCTACTCTCAGCCATCACAACAAAAAAAAACCCTTGTAATCTTACATAATCTTCAAAATTAAGAAGGCTATCGTCCTCAGATAAAGGCTTAATGGCAATCCATTATAAACATTATAAACATCCATATCTAAATTTAATACGATCGCAAAGGGTTAATATGATATCATGGAAGAAAATATTGCAAAAATGTATTTAGAGAACACACAAGATAGATATAGGGCGCGATTCTGCAAAAATTGCTAGCGCTACTTAGCGCTACTAAGTCGATATCGATAGTCATTATCTCACTCTTACAAATAGCGCCGTCTCTCCCAAACGCCTACCCTACTATCGATAAGTATTGCTAGCAAATTTTTACGGAATCGCGCCCGTGAAAGATGTTATATTCTTGCCCATCATCAATCTCCAAAGACTTACAGTTTAGGTATATTTCGAACCACCGATTGTCGCGGTAAATATCACTTGAGAATGATCTCAGCGATGACAGCTGTGGTTTGAACCCGCTTTCCCACTAATTGCGAGATTTGTATGTTTTTGTTATTGTCATTCTCTACATTTGCTTTCGTGATAATGAATAACCGATAATCCTCCCCGAGACTCACGCTACACTTTAGAATAAACCGCATTGAAATCGTTTCAGACAGAAAAATCGTATTTATTTTGTTTATATAGAAAAGAAGAGAAGTAGGGATATAATTTAAAGTTTGCGTTTTATGTTACGTTTTAAAAATTTACGTATTCAAAGAAGAGGCTTGGAGATAATTTGGGCAACGCTCTTGGCAAATCTTGGTCAACTCTTCCCTGCATTTTCAAAATAGGAATTAATAAGGGAACCTCTGATTGATCGAACTGTCATATAATTTTTATGATTACCCTACGAAAGTCATTTTTATCTTCGTCCTATTTGTCGACAAGACGTTATCGTCATTCCCAACATTTATAAAACACCCTTTAGTTAAACTAGCAGACATTTCATCCATCCAAGTTTAATTAAACTAACATAATCAACATTTTTCCAGTGAGATGAAAGTAAACCAAGAATACGGCACAAAGGAGGGCGTTAAAAAAAGCTCAGTCATTGGACCGATTGCAGCGACAAAAAGCATACATCGCTACGAGGATACAAGTTCCTACTATGAAAGAACATTTATCACTTTCGATAATGATCAGATATTTTCCGAAATATTTGCGAAACCTCCTCCGCAAGGACCGCCAACGAAACCATTGTGTGCTATTACAAGGTATGATTGTTGTTATATTATGTGTTCTTTATGCATTTCTGTCGCATCCGTTTCAAAGGCGTCGCAGGTCGAGAATAAAGACGGCAACGCTTTATCCTCCGACGGATGCGTTAGAAATGTATGAGAAATATTGTTTGACCAGCCGATGCAGAAAAAGGTCGCGAAATTATTACAATCGAGCCGGTGAGAGAATGAGATCGCAATTTGCATCTTCCAAGTGCAGTCATTGTTACCTCGATATTGGTTGCGTGAGCCAATAGGATCAGCTTAATTCAGATATATTCACGCCGTAATTTTGACGCCTTCATAACTTTATTAACTTCCGACTTACGATATAATTGTACTGTAACATCCAAAAGTTGGATGTTGGCTCAAGAAACTGTTAACTTTAACTCTATCCCAGTTTTAGCCCATTTGTTAACACTTTGACGGCCGCTGTCACGTATGCGTGACTTTCTAAAAAAATAATGTTTTATTTTAATATATTCTAAGAGGTGATATGCAGATGTTAAAATTTTACGAAATATTTTCTTATGTTTCTTTAAACATACAGATTTATTTATGGGTTTTTACGCTCTTTTATTCTGTGATTTGTTAGTTTTGATTGAAACAGTATTTCGTTACTCCAAATATTGGAAACATAATAAGACCTATTTAAAGTTACAAAATAAACTTGTTCACATTTTAAATGATAATAAAGTTACAAATGATTGTTTTATAAACAATTGCGTTGAAATAGCCGCTGAAAGGTTAACAAAATGTGCTTTAATTCCACCTGCGGCAACGTATAAGAAATGAAACAAATGTGCGGCCGTCAAAGTGTTAATCAGTGGACTTGCTCGCTTCGTTCGCGACTTCTATAATCACAACCCTGCACATTGGTAGCAGAGGCAGCAGAATCTGACGCCAAATCCTAATCCATATTGTGAACGTATTAAGTTTGCGTTTTTGGATGAGAGTCTGACGTCCGAATCGGGCAACAGATTAGCAGCAGAGTCTGCTGCGTTTCTGCCGCCGGATTCGATTGCAATCCTGCTCTTTTTCTCTCACCAATCGGTTTTAGCAGGATTTGCTGCATTTCTGCCGCCAATCTGATACCAAAATCGAATTTGACAGATTCTGAATCAAATCTGATGTCTTTTTAACGACAGATTCTGCAAGAATTTAGCCCTTTGCGGACGGAATCGGATACTTGCCATTCATTTGGCCGGCTATTTGCCGACATTCGTCCGCAATGGACCGTTTGTTTTGAAAGTGGTGTAAGTCCATTTTCTGTTGTTTTGAGAAAATTCAATGTTCGCATATCTCTCAATGAAAAAATATAGATTAATTATATCAAGTCTGGGAAGGTTTCTACTGATTTCTGAATGTGTAATTTGATTATATAAGTTTGTTTTAGGCGAATTTAACGAAAATAATGTATATCTTCGGGCTGCAAATGGACTTACATCACTTTCCAAATTAGTCAATTGTAAAAATCGTTTAATTTCAATTTTGAACAATCAAATACCACTTAAAATATATTTCATATTAATCGAATTTTGTTTACAAATAATCACACGATATGAAATAGAAGTAGTATTTTTAACGTTAAACGTTAATAATATTGTTAAAATTAACATAAGATATTGGTAGCATTTACTTATGCTCTTCGTGTGGCAGTATTTTGAAATATTCGTGATGCACAGGAGGTATATACGGTAATAACAGCTCGATATCCTTAAATTTTTCGTAAGTAATAGGCCTGGCATTGTGATAAAAAGGCACCAGGGCGATTTTTTCACATTTTTGGCCACTGACTCTACCAGCTGTCTATGGAAATTGGACTTCCACCACTTTCATAATCAATGCTTACGCAATTTCTTTTACCGACCAATTTTAAATTGGACACAGAATGGGCATTCTTTAAGAAATTACGTACTAACTAGTTATAAATAAAAAGTTTACTCTAAATTAAGCATAAATTACGTGATGTCTCACTTTTTTTCAAAAATGGACTTATACCACTTTCAAAATAAACGGTCCAATTTATAGTAGTAATTTCTGCGCAACAAGACATTTCTTTGTACAATCCTGTCGCTTCAAAGAATTAATCACTCTGAGAAAGAAGCATCGTATAATTAGACCATTTCTCTTCAAGGTTGTCGGCGAAATACTTGGATCCCATGACGCAACTGCCGTATAAGAACGTTCAGACGTTTCGGTTACTCCGCGAGGCTTATTATCAGCAATTGGAAGCTCGCTTGGACGCCAATGACACATCACAGAATCCTGACTTGTTACGCTGGCTAGAATGGAGACAAAGGAATCACGGGAATACCGTGCGAAATACTGTCAGACTCGAACCCGCTTCGAACATTCCATGATATTTTACAGTTCGATGAGACCGAGGAATCGATCGGACGTAGAGTGAATTGTCCATGCAATACTCTGAGAGGAACGCAGAGATATATTGATTTGTCTGTTATGTTCCTCTGGAAAGCGACGTGCATGCCGTACACGACTGAAGGAGAGAACGCGAAGGATGTTGATAATAAGCAACAGCAATTCCATGACACTTTCGGAAGTTTGCAACGTTGATGTCGCATGTCATATTAATCGGACAAGTTATTAACTTCGTCTACGGTAAAAGCGTAACGTGTTTCTGCGTTGTAATGGATTTGGGAGGCGCGCGGTAAGATACGAATGCTCGCTTTACCGCGTTAACTAAAGTCTTAATTGTAAATGTTCATGGAGGGCGAGTAAACAATCAAGTAGTGAAACGTAAAAATAAAAGAAAAGTGTGAAAACTTTATCGAAATTTGAGAAAACGTAAGAATTCAATTTAATAAGACATGTCAATATGAAGAAACTAAATGTTCTATTATCGAGGTAAATATGTCCTCCGATTGGTTTGGATTTATGAGCTAATTTCTTAGCCAATGATCTTGCTTGAAAATCTACAAACGTTGGCCAATGTCATTAGAATGTTCTTATGACTGTGCGTTCAAGTAAAAAGTTGATGTACAATCTTTTGCTCGAATATTAATTTTTTACTATACAAACACTAAAATCTGGAATGATTTACTCAAATGTTTGCAAAAAATCGGCGTATTTTCGGTAGCAATTAAAGAGTATTTTGCATGAAGCGTTAAATTCTCTTACGCAATTCTTGAAATATTTTATCAATTATAATTGTAAATATGAAATTTCGAGACATTGTATTGCACTATTTGAAAGCTGCTTGGCTTTTGGCATGCTTGGCGCTAGAAATCCTATCGAAATAAAAGGAAACAATAATAAAATATTCTTATAAGTTTTGCTATGTGTTACGATATAATAATATCTTTGTAAATTTGTATATAGATTGCGAGGAAATCCCAATAACTATAACAGTTATCAGTGATTTGAAGTCGAAATAAAAAAAGAAAAAAATACTTGTTTGTCTTTTGCTTAACATTTCCACACAACTTTCTCATTAACAGAGAAAGAATCCAGTTTTTATATTTCAGTTCTTAAAAATTCTTAAAAGAAACTTAAAAATTGTTGGGTTGTTCAACTGGATTTTGAAATGGGGATTCATTGAAAATACGAAACTTTACCACCAACACGATGCGCACTTTATTCGTGACACAATCATTTCTTTTAGTCTAATGATTTTGATGCTCTTGACAGTTCGAATCTTAGCTCGACTTAGTTGATAGTAACAATATAGACAGGAATTTCTAACATCTTTACATCAGGATTGTTCCAAGATTTGATGAAGAATTGATCAATTGGTTTACCCAAACGCTTTCACTTATTATTTAACACATGCTCAACCGGCAACGCAATCATATATATATATATATCATTTATAAATACAAAACTGATTATCGCTGGTCGCATTTTGACGGTCATTTCATTTATTGACATAATCTTTGCCATTCCACTTAGGATAACTTCCGGTTGGACTTCCATATATTATTTCTTATTCCACATAAATTCTTTGTAATTTACATAAAAGTCAACATAACAAACATATATATATATGTATATATATAAATATTTATATATTCTTATTGTATATACAGTCTTCTAAAATCTTTTGTTCTGTTTTTCCTTTCTCCTTCTTTTGGACTGTTCTTTGGTACCTGTTGCTTTTCTCTCTCTGAGATTATATTATATAATTGATACTTCTTCCATTATTTCGAATTCTCTTTCTTTTTCTGTTTCTCTTTTGAGTTTATTTCTTTGACTTATTCTCTTTCGAATACTGTTATCTTTGATTTTTCATCGCTTAGTTCCAGTCTTTGCCTCTCGAGATATTTCTCAAATCTTTTTCTCATTTCCTTCGACTGCGATTCGCTCTTAGCCGATTGTGTATGAACAATCTTGTCTTGTTTCGTTTACGATCTGTAATGCGTCCGACTTTCTATCTACTGTAATCACATTTCTTGTTCCTTGATATGTTCCCATTATCATTTCGTTTTAAAGAAATCTCTGCCGCCGCTTTTCCCGCCATTTCCAAATGTCGCGTGTCTATTTCATCGAATTCGGCTTTTACATTTGCGAATGCGATAATTTCACCGCTCTTGGCTTCCTCTTCTCTTTCTTTTTGAGCATTTTTCTTATTTTAATCCTTTTTCCCTTTCTTCTGCTCTTCTCTTACTTCTTCTAGCTTGTTTTCTATCCCATTCCATCTGTACCATCTGCCTCTCTTATATAATTTCATGTATCCGATCTTGGACTCATCTCCTTTCTCACGTTGTTCCTTTGCCAAGTTTCTGATGTGTCTTTGAATGTCACGCTCCTTTCTTGTCAAGTCATCTTCGATATATATTCCTGTCTTCAGTTCCCTCTTTCTCCCCATTAATTCCTTCTTCTTCTCCCAACTCACCATTTCTGCTATAATTAGCTCTTTGCTATTATTTAAAATAATCTTGCGTGCCTCCTTCACCTCTGCTTCTACATTTAGATGTTCCTTGAGGAAATCTTGTACCTTTTCTATAATATCTACCGACTCCCATTTCAGTCCCTTAATAACAATATTGTTCTTTCGTTTCTCCCTTTCCCTCTTCTCATTAATTCTCTCTAAATCTGCTATTCTCTTTTCTAGTGTTTTCTTCTCCTCCTGCCATTCCTCCCTCTCCTTCCTTCGTTTTTCATCCCTGCTAAGTTTCTCCTCAGTCATATCCTTCCTGACTTTCTCCATTTCTTCCTGTATCAGGTCCCTTATACTCTTCTCTATTTGTTTCCGCATGTCCTCCATTTGTCCCAGCGCGTTCTTCTTCTCCTCCTCTCCTCCTTTGACGTATTTGTCCAAGGATTTCTGGTCTCCCTTCGGCTTGTTTTTGCTTCCGACCGACCGGCCAACCATAACAGACAAACTGTACGAGTCCTTCGCTGGCACTTCTCTCGTCCCTTTCCCTCCTTGTCTTCCCTCCTTCGATCGATCCGTATCCTAACCTCGCTTCTCGCTCCTCTCCAACTTTCCCTCGGGATTTCTCTAGCATAAAAAGGACGCCAACTGGTAATTTAGTGCCATGCGAAAGATGGAATTCCTTGCGTTGGATTCCTCGAAACGGCACAGGTGTTGTAATACAAGAAAGTCGAGCATTTCAGCAATTTTACCTTTTGATTTATGTTGCAGTTCTAATGTTAAAAGAAAACTTGGGGTGTGCGACTCTCATTGCGAGGTAAAAAGTAAAAAATACTAACTTTTTATGTGAATGTTTTTAATTGGGAATGTTTTCCTTTCTTCACGATATCAAAGCTTTCAACAGTTTGTGTTTTGCAATATTACCATAACGGATGCCTCGAATCAAGCGCGCACACGCGAAGTTTTTTTTATTCTTAACATTAAAGCTGCAAATGAAATTAAAGGTTTCATTGTATAAACATTTAGCTTTCTTGTGTTATGATTTTAATATATCTTTGTGGAAAATCGAATACAAGGAAACCTGTCTTTTACGCGGGACTGAGTTACTACTTGGCGCCTTTTTTACATTGTAATGTTTTCGAGGTAAAATCACACCTTTTTGATGTTTTTCTTTCAAATAAATATATATAAATTCCATTTTCCATTACAAAACTTCTTTCATGAGTCGCACACACCTTTTTTTATACGAAAAAATCTGTATAACTTAAAATATATCGCGTTTAAATAATTTAATGAGGCAAACCAGTCATTAATAATGGTAAAACATCAGGAATAAATAAAAAACAATTAAAAACGTAGTTACACACAATTAGTAATCATTCGGTTATATGCCCCTGAATTAATGGTGGTAATCACTGCTTACTTTATATGTTTCGCTGAAACGTTCCTTGATAGGATACATCAGAGAGACAAGCTGTTTCGAGATTCAGTTCAATTCCAAGTATAAAACATCTCAAGCGAGCTACGCACCTTGCTAGTTTTGATACTCAAAAGTTCGAATTGGTGCGAGGAATCGCTTGGCTCGTACCATTCGTAAAGTATTCAGGGGGAACGCACATTTTAGAAAAGGCAAGAGCCAACTGCCGCGCTTTTTCGAGGATGCGGCGAATTCAGCAACTAATTTTGGTCGACTACCTGCTGCAGCTGGGTGCATCCGGGTGGGCTGTGTGCGTGCACACCGATAGCCTCGTTTGTTCTGCCCGATCGATGCTTGGTCGCCTGGGTCGCGCCTGGGTCGCCTGGGTCGCCTGGGGTCTCCTGGGTCTCCTGGCTCGACGCGGACTTGACCTTTCGGACGATGCCGGGCGCGACTTGCTTCGCCAAAAATTGACTGCTTTACTAAATGCAATAAGGGTAGTGAACAGAAGCAAGTTCAACCTCAAATCGGACATAAATGTGCCCATAATTATAAAAGTGTTTTAAGTCAAAATTTTTAAAAAACGTGTTTATCAGTTATTTCACACCACATTATTTTAAACTAAATTTATTCAATGTAATTTTGACGATATCGTCAAAAATGAACCATTAGATAATGGTTGTAATTTCAACATTATATGGAATTCATTTTGTGTTAATTATGAAAGTGGTCTAAGTCAAAAATTTAAAGAAATTATATAAACGTAACTTGAAAATATAGGGAAATATTAAATTACTTCCATTATACACCACCACTGGGCCAGTAACGGAAGCAAAACATAAAGATATTATGTGTTTACTACGATACATCCCTCCAGTTTTTCAGCAACATTTTAAGAATCTTAAAAACTCGAAATGATAAAAATGGATTACTTTTTAAAAATAATTAATAAATGTTCATGAATTATTACATTAAAGTTATTGTTTCAAATAAAACTCATAGTTCTTTATCGCTTTAAGTCATTTATAGGACATTCAGTGAATTTTGAAAATGGTCGAAGTCTGTTCAAACTTAAAAAACAACATTTTCGTATGAAATTCACATAAAAATTCATATTCATAATAAATTTCCATTAATCAAGACTAATAAAATTATAAATTAAAATGTCGCATAATGTAAAAATATTTTTTAATTTATTCAAATGCAATTCATTCAATATCTCGAAACAAGAAATATATGACTTAGACCACTTTCATAATTATGGGCACAAATGAGAACTTCCACATGATCGACGATATTATAAATGTAATAAATTTTGTGAAAGACACTCGCCTGTACAGGGTGATTCAGTTGCCTTTGAATCAGAACTCTCCTAGCCCACTTTTACTAGACATCTCTTTAATTATATTATATACATATTCTCTATTTAACAATAGATTGTATTAACCGTTTGCGGTCGTGTGTTTGCTCTCATCCGCCATATCACGAAACCATATTAATTATAAACATATAAAAAACATTTAAAAACATATTTTTTTTAAACATGACATTAAAACATTGTTGTGTGAACATATATCTAAAGTTCACGAAAAAAACAATAAATCTTGTTTATCCTTCATAATCTTGCATATTATGTATCATTGCTCGGTCAATGGAAATTAATTCCAATCACTACGACGTCCATGAATAAATTTAATACGACCGTTATGCAGTCTGTTGGAGCGAATATCTAACGAAGTTTTCGCATCGACTTCCTTTGAATGGCTAGCAACGTAAGAAGAAAATATTTTATTATATTATATTTACAGCGGAATATTATATATAACTGGCTTCTTCAGGGTGAAAGTCCATGTGCGAGTTAACATAACTCAAACATGTAAAAGTATAAATGCAGAAAATGCAGACAAATGTTGAGAAACATTTGAGTATAATTGAAATTTGTAGGTTATTTATAATGATTTTATATGCAACAGTGTATGCACGACAGTGGTGATTTAAAGGCAAGTAAATCACCCTGTACAGAAAAATGCAAAGAATCGAAAAATCGTGTACTACTCTGTGAGTCGTCCATGACTTAGGTTGTTAATGCGATCTTAAATAAAACAAAATACAAAAAATAAGGGTGGAGGAAAAATACTGTTTAATAAAACGTGGCAAGTAAATTTAAAAAATTCCCTGCGATATTTTGAAGAAATCCAAGGACAGAATTTTCTTTCGAAAGAATAATATCAATGTCTCTCGTATCATTTATTTCAAGATAACTGCAGTAGCGCAGTAAACAAAATATTGTTTTCTCTTGAAAATCAAAATCTCCCTATACGCAGATGACAATGTTCTTTATTTTCATTTATTTAGTGCGGTAGTGGCCGCGAAGTAAATATAACTACATGTTAAATAATTTGAAGAATATTATAAAAACTGGAAAATTTCCATAAATCCTCCAAAGACAGAAGTCATTGTGTTCTTTAAAAAAGAAAGAAAGAATGTCAAACACAGAAATCAAAGGTAGTGTTAAATATGTGTTAAATATTTAGGATCGCTTTTGACTCAAAATTACTGCACCAAGAAAACTGCGGGCCACTTATCAAAAAGGATAATTAAAATTCTATACCCTATGCTGACTCGAACCACTGAGTTATCTATTATGAACAAACTAATATTGCATAAGTCAATCATAAGACCGATGACGAAATACGCCACCTTTGTGTAGAGAAATATTGTTAAGACTAACTTTACACAGTTACAAAGATTACAAAATAAATGTCTTACAATTAGGTTAGCAACAAACAAGAATGGGTGTATAAAAATATTATACAACTTATACAAAATTTGTTTATTTACATCATATATATTGTAAATAAAATAACATGGTCTGACTACTTTATAACATAATAAAGAGATCTACGATTAATTTTTATAAGAAATAACATAAAGTGAATGATTGTACAAAAACATTGTTGCTATGTATGACGATTTTGCTGAACCTAATTATATCAAGTACAAAGCTCCATTGCAAGATTTTACAGGCTAATAATAGACATTATTTAATCCTGTATTATATCAAGATAAAAATATAGATACTTTGTATGCTCAAATTCATAGACAGATTTTTACGATTTCATTATCGTTCTGTTAAATAAATATTGATTACCATCATTTATTTCATTGTGATCGTAATATCGACCTGTGATTAATTTCTTCACAAATAGTAACACCCTCGAAGCATTCAACAAATTTCAATTGATCTTTACTGTGATAGGAACTACAATGCAGACACTAAGTTAATTGTATAATATATTTACAAATGATACCTTTTGTATTGCTATAATAAAAAATATATTAACGCTACTTAAATAAATATAAAAAGTGTAATCATCATAATCAACGAAGTTCGAGTTCGTGTCTTGTCCTTTGCAATATTTTTTTTTGTAAATTGAATCAATACAAAAATATATCTCTTTCATGTAAATCGAGTATTTTTACCAACATCGTTACAAAAATCTATTTTTCACGCACATGAAAAGGTTTTCCATTGTGTCGATTATACCGAAATTCGTGAGCTTATTTCTGTTTATAATAAATTTTATTATATGCACGTTCAATTTGAAAGTCATCTTTTCAAGAATATCAAGCCATACTTTAATTTTTATCAAGCTGAATGAAATATTCGCGAAATTAAGAGGAACCGTAACTCCGTCTGCCTTGGTCGCCTCGCTCAGTTAGGGTTGCCAGATCTATAAGGAATTCCTTACACTCGCCTCATCTGCGCATGTGCGACAGGCGTCGCGGCGAGTGTGTCAGACTCGTGTCGGGCGCATCTCATTCTTTTCGTAAGGCGCACTGAGGGGCCCCTTCGACTTAATGAAACTGTTTCGATTCCCCTCACTCACAAAGTGTCTTGAATATATTTACCTTTATATGATACCTTTTGTATTGTTATAATAAAACATACATTAACGCTACTTAAATAAATATAAAAAGTGTAATCATCGTAATGAACGAAGTTCGAGTTCGTGTCTTGTTCCTTGCGATATTTTTTTTTAAATTGAATTAATACAAAAATATATCTCTTTCATGTAAATCGAGTATTTTTACCAACATCGTTACAAAAATCTATTTTCCATGCACATAAAAAAGTTTTCCAATGTGTCGATTATACCGAAATTCGTGAGCTTATTTCTGTTTATAATAAATTTTATTATATGCACGTTCAATTTGAAAGTCATCTTTTCAAGAATATCAAACCATACTTTAATTTTTATCAAGCTGGATGAAATATTCGCGAAATTAAGAGGAACCGTAACTCCGTCTGCCTTGCTCGCTTCGCTCTTAGGGTTGCCAGATCTGTAAGGAATTCCTTACACTCGCCTCATCTGCGCATGTGCGACAGGCGTCGCGGCGAGTGTGTCAGACTCGTGTCGGGCGCATCTCATTCTTTTCGTAAGGCGCACTGAGGGGCCCCTTCGACTTAATGAAACTGTTTCGATTCTTCTCAATCACAAAATATCCTTTTCTCTTTCTGGAGTTTGTTTCAAATTCATGTTTCAAATTCTCTTTTCCCATTTAAGGAGGTTGGTGCCAAAACTGAAAATAATGAGATCGGATTGAAATTTCCAGAGAATGATAGTGAATGGTCACTGCAGCTACCTTTAAAATTTTAACTTGTTTGTCTGTACAGTTTTCGAGTAATCATTGTTCAAAAATCCATTCTTATGCATGGGCTGTTACGGCAACGGGAGCAGAGATTGCCGTTTATGGCTTAAAAGTATGTGATACAATAATGACACATGAATAAAAAACATTTCACGTGGTAAATGAGACATTTACGAATAATCAGGCAAAGTTTCAAAAGCTTCGTCTGTGCGGTTCGAGAGTGTTTGACCAGAGAGTGAAAAGGAAACGGTTTCATTTGGAGAAATAACGTGGTAAATAGTATAGAAATAAAACTAACTTATAAAAACAGGTGCGACATAGCATAAACTTAATTGCAAATTGAATTTTACTACTCAAGAATTGGTTTTATTGTAATTTGAAAAGGCCTCGAAATTCTGTGTCAGCGCTCACATGTTCCCCTCCCCCCCCCCTCCCTTCCACTCTTTTTGTGTGCTATATTTGATGTCTTTTTCGTCCCATTTGTTGCTCTTTTGAGTCTTTTCTGGAGCATATGTCTCTTTCCACCCGTTTATGATTTTAATGTGTCGATTTATGCTCGCCGTTGTGTAATTTCAGAATTTAATGAAAGGATAATTAAACATTAGGAGCTTACAATTAGTCTTATGAAATTTTGTATTCTACATAAACCCTTGAATTCTGTAAAACGTGGTTATCACTTATGGCAAAGCAACCATACATATTATGTACCGTCAATCAACTTCATATGGAAAAATTAAAATAAAATCTGTAATGAATTCTCATTTGCTGCAAAATGAAATCAACTGTTGTAGTAGAAATAAGAAACTTAATTTTATTTCATTTCTTTTTAACTCAAATTTATACACCCTATAATTGTAACTCAATCTTTGCACTGTTTAAAATGTTCGTAAGATTTTATTATTCCAATTTTAGGTCAGCTGTACAATAATAATATAATAAAATGTGTATTTTAAAATATTACAAGTATGTACGCTTATCCAATACCTGCCTTCGGATCGTATTCCAATGGAAAACGCTAATTCTACAAAATTCATAATAAATTTTCTAGTTAGAAAGTCCAACAGGTGAAAGGGGCGACAATGGCACCCCCGTTTCGTAGGAGTGTAGCCGACCCTGACCGTTAGTTCCAAATTTTGACATGCGCATGCGTTGTTTCCCCCTCTTAATCTGGCAACCCTAGGCCGAGCCGGACTCGATTCCCTGAGCTGTGCTTGTGTAGGTACACACGGACAGCGCTTAGTGCAAAACCGCCACTTGGAATACGTACAATTTCCCATCGTATTTTATGACCTATTTACTCGGCAACAATAATTTCGAACAATAATTCGTATTAACAAAGAAATTATCAATTTAAATTGCAGATCAATCGATTTAAGTCAGTCCAATTTTGATATATTCTAACTATCAAGTGCGTAACTTAAAGGGCGTTGAATGTAATGTGCTGAAATTTGCTAAGCAAGTACTGATTGTTATGGCATAAGATATGCGCCTGCATCGCAAAAATTCATGACTAACTTTAATATTTTCAAAAAATATAATAAACATTTTCGTTTTAAGTTTATAAAATATAGGCACAAGTACATACACGGTTTGAGATATATTATAAATTAATTTTATTAATATATCTGCCATAGTTACAAAATTGTTCTCATAGATGTATGGATGTTTCTTACAAATCACAAGTTACGGTGCTGATTGTATGTAGGTCAAACTATTTTTCCATAAAATAGACACTGAAAGCTAGTGCGCAGCGAGGATGATTTTCAGAATTATAGTTTTTAATAAAATGGCAGCCTTTTAGCCTTCCGAAAGTTAGTATTATTGTTGAATATCTTTGCATTGACATTTTGCCCATATTAAAACCCATAATATAAGCAACAAGTAATAACTTATGATATAAATAAGATATATAAGTATTGCTCATGTTTGCATCATAGAAAACTCATCTAACTCATTTAATACTAATGAAAGACAATATTTAAATAATTATAAAAATTATTTAAATTTTCTTTTTTATTCTTGACAAAGATGGAAAAAGCAAATATATATACTAGCAAGTACTAGGTATAACAATTTTAGTGTAAAAATAATAAAGAACGGCGTATTTTTTCAAAATTGATTTAAAAAAATTCAATGAAAATTGTGTTTTAACACTGATCAAATTTTCATTATTATTGAATATCTTTGTATTGACATTTTGTCCATATTAAAATCTATAATATAAAGAAGAAGCAACAAGTTATGATACAAATAAGATATATCAGTGTTGCTCATGTTTGCATCACAGAAAACTCGTAGTTTCCAAGCAACGCAGTTATAAACACTGTAGGAACCAGCCAAACAAACTTAGAATGTACTGTGCTTGTTATGCCTTCGTGAAAGAGAAGACAACCGGTTTTTATACTTGAGTGTTTCATCGTTGCGCGACAATGCTACTAAAATATCTGGGAACAGTACTTCCGGCGAATGTAAGTAATTTATAAAGTTGTTAGTTCATTTGACCTGAATGCGTAAGAAAGTCATGGAGTGTCGAATTTAAACTAGGTTATATTCGATCATTGGGTGGTTTTACCATCGACTTTGCGTGGAAGTTCCGGTTGCAGCTGCATTTTGATTGGATGCTTAAACCATTCAGCGCTTTGAACGTAATAGTTAGAGCAAAGCTTATTGGCGCTTTACGTTGTCTGACTTCGAGGTTTTAGAACACCTGCGAGCGCGCCATATTTAAAATTGAATGTGAAAAGTTAGTGGTAGTTTATGGATGAAATGTTGATAATTGGCAATGTTAAAACTCGTGATTGTGGTTAATAATTACTTAATCAAACTATCGGACAATCAAACAATAAGTAATTTACCTTAAGAAAGCATACAAGATCACAGTTTGACTTTAATAATAAAGTTTGTATTAATTGAAATGTAAATTTTGAAGATTGAATTATAAAATTATAATATTTTGCTGTTTAATTTATAAAGATATTTGTATATAAAAACCGCGCATATTTCCAAATAGCACAAAAGTCAGAAACAGAAACTTTGGGAAAATTTAAGTTTTTCTGACTTTTGTAATATTTTACTTACTTACTTCATTTTGTAATATTTTTCGCCAACTGCTAAAAGTTGCAATATATTTGGGCTTAATGTGCGAAGGTTGCCAAAATCTCACATTTCGGACTCTTTGGATTGGAAAGGTGCAATTCAAAAACCGTTATGATTTTGATAACTACCACCAG
Organism: Ectemnius continuus; assembly: GCA_910591665.1. Taxonomy (NCBI): domain Eukaryota; kingdom Metazoa; phylum Arthropoda; class Insecta; order Hymenoptera; family Crabronidae; genus Ectemnius; species Ectemnius continuus. Next base: position 4,876,600 of record OU342869.1, read on the forward strand.
CATCGATTCTATCATTAACGAGTGCAGATTTTTGTAAACATGAAAACAGCACATTATTATTTACTATTAGCACATTTTTTGTTTTGCTTATTTTTTAGTTTTTGTTATACTATTCATACACATTTTACATATTTATGGTATATATTTATACAATTTTATGCATATTATTTAATTGCTATACCAATTACATTTACATTTTACAAGTATATTTTATGTTCATACGCAGCAATTCGAAAACAAAGTATGCGGTATTGTGTGGTCGCCAAACAACTTAAAATTAGCAGTTGCAACTAATGATCGTTACATTCATCTCTTTGACGAGAACTGTGTGAAGAAAGATCGGTTCTCCACTAAACCACTCGATGCAAAGGTAAGTAATTAATAATATTATTCAAAATAAACGTATTTCTAAATCAAAACTTTACTAGATTTAAAATAGGAATTGAAGTTGAAAGGGGGTTTTAAATTATTTTTCGCTCATAGTTTGAAAATAATATGTTTTTCCAAAGTGATATACAATGAAAATTATTTTGAAATTTAACTTTGGATATTTAAAAATTCTGTCGTTTTATTGATTTGTATTTATCGAGGATCTATGATTATTTGGAGGCGGAAAATTGCAGATGGTTTTAAGCATTTTAATTATAACTAAGGCATAATACAAATAATAAATTAAGGCAATTTAATGTACAATTCATCAGTGGAATAAAATTGAATTCCAATTGAAAGGATGACTTCAGCAATAAGAAATTAAATTAGCCTGCGCTGTTTAAAGCTATAACCACAATATATCTTTACAATTGTTTATAAAAATCATGCACAAAGAAAATGTCTTATGAAACAGATCAGCATATTGTTCACATAAGTGTTGGCAAACATTTGCGAACTATACTTTTGAAAACATTCTTTTCTATTTTAGCACAGACAAAAATTTGTGAAAAACATTAATTATTTAGTATATCGAGGGACATATTTTGTGATAAATCTGTTTTGACCCAACTTCGCTTTTTAATCAATAGCAAGAGTTTGCTCGACTCAGAGTTAATTAAAGTCGAAAATATTACGAACAAACATGTTTTTTTCTAGTTTGGCAAGAAAAGCTACGTAATCAGCGGAATCGCCTTTTCTCCGGATTCCACGAAAATTGCTGTTGGACAAACGGATTGCATCGTATACGTATATAAAATTGGAGAGCATTGGTAATTTGCATTTTACACTATTTTTTAGAAAATGTAGAATTCTTATTTTAAACTTTACTTCTTTACTTTACTTTACAATCTTCAATGAAACAGTAGAAAAGCAAAGAAATTTCAAGTAATAATACAATATTGATAAATATGAAATTGCATGTTACAATAAAAATGCTTGTAATAAAAATGTATGACGTTTAAAATCAAAAACACTTTATTTTTTGTATTGTTATTTTTCGAAAAGTCTTAAATTCGCCACTTTACTTGAGGTATTTATAATATTTTTATTTCTAGGGGCGAAAAGAAAGTGATTTGCAACAAGTTTAAGCAAAGTTCCATTGTGACGTGTTTGGTATGGCCGACGGAAGGAACTATAATTATCGGACTTCTCGACGGAAGAGTAAGAGCTGCTGCTGTTAGATCACAAAAATCACATACCTTGTATGCTGCTGATACTGCAACGATTGCATTAGCAATTAAGTAAGAACTTTTTGGATTCACTCAACAATCTTTATTGTTTACTTACTTTATTTTCAACCAACAAAGTACAGTTACGAGTATTTTACGGTGTAAATAAAAAGTATTCGTACACATTTCTTGTCTTGTAGTAAATTTCGACACAAAAGAATTTCGGTATTTCTACCGTAAGCAATCAAATGATCGGTCATGAAATAAAGGTTATGTTTGTCCAATTCTGAATTACTCGAAAATAATTTTCCTCTGAGTCGTTAAGTAAGAAAAGTTCTTCTTACTTTATCAGTTTATTTTATATTAACGTCTGTTGGAGAATCAGAAATAGGCATAGGAATTGATGTGTAGAGTAATATAAGCCTCGTAGAGGTTATGTATGGCACCTCTCCCCTTCAGGGAAAATTCAGGGTGCCATAAACCCTCTAAACCTGTTCACTCTGACATTGGTAACCTGATGGAGAGCGATGTCTGAGAGCATCACTCTTTGATTGACCTCAGCCTTGTCACTACTGTACTATTGACATTCATGTTTCGATATACTTGTGCTCTGCATTTTGTTACATCGAATCCCTGACGAGTTACATTTATTTCGATCCCCCACACATACCAACTTAACACGTTCGGCGCCATGTTACCCATATTTGGGTAACACTCGAGTATCTATTTGCAGACATATTTATTTCGATAAAATTAACGTTAATAAACATTTTTAACAAGATGTGGCGCAAGAGTTAAAAATTTGCAACTTCGGCGTCGAAAGTGTTAAGACGCTGTATAGTCTTATAGGTCCATTTATATTAGTAAGTTTATGAACCGGTGAATTGTCTCTTATTAAAAATAAAGGTAATTTTTTTCTAATTTCGGTATAGCTATAATTGATACAAAGTAATGACAAAGTAATATTTCTCCTACGTACGATGAATCATCACGCTCTTATGCTAACGTCGACCTATGCGTAACGAGGGAAATCGTCTCTAAGGGAATGTATTTCTTTTTAAGAAGGATGCTTTCTTTGAATAATTATGTTTCTATTTAGACAGAAGAGTTTTTTCTCTCAAAAAATGTTTTCCAAAATTTTGAATTCAAAATTCCTAAAAAATACAAAGAAAGATATAAATTGTTCTAAAATTATCTCAATGTTCAACGCATAAATAATCGTTTTAGATTATTTTCTAACAGAACTTTATACTAATCCTCAGTGTCCGGGGAACCGCATTTCTATCGAGTCACGCAGATGGCAGCATTGTGAAGTACTTACTTACAGAAGATGGCAACAACGAAATAAATGGCCGTATAATAACTCATTCTACGCCGGCTTACTGTCTTTCTTGGCCTAGGAATTATATCCTTGCTGCGGGATGTGACTGCAAGGTGACGTTTTATGATGAGCGAGGCAATTTAGTGAAGACATTCGACTATGCTCGCGTGTAAGTTTCATTACTGTTTAATTTTGTCCCATTTTTTAAAAATAATCGAAATTAATATAAATTGATATTACAATTAATTTTATCTTTTAAATCTAAATGAACTGCATTAGTGTTTACTATATTTGTACAATTTTACAATTTTAAATCTTGTTATTTTAAATTCTAATAATAAACAAAAACTTAATTTCTATTAAGTAGTAATATATTGAAACTTTTCGCAGTCGGCGCAAACATAAGTAAAGTATTACAAAAGTCACAAAAATGTCAAATATCGGTAAAAGTAAAATAATAATAATTTGATTAATATAGTAATATATGTAACATATTTTAAAATTCAAATATTTGCAATTTGAAAATGAATAATGCGATTTATTCAAGAATTAAGATATTTTGTTTAGATACATAAAATTTACTGTTTTTCCTATTCAATTACTAATTAATTCCCACGCAGGCAAGAAGATGACAAAGAAATCTCCAGCTGCTGTTGTAGCCCGAGCGGGCAAAGCGTCGCAGTTGGATGTTGGAACCGATTGCGGATTTTTGACTTGTCGCCAAAGAGGAGCGTCTGGGAGGAAACCAGTTGCCAGCATTTGCCTAACATGTACAGCATTACCGCCATGTCTTGGCGAAAAGATGGTTCCAGACTGATAATTGGGGGTCTTACGGGCGCGGTCGAACAATTTGAGACGGTTTTGAAAAAGACAATAGTAAGAGGAAGTCATGAGGTAAGATTGAAAAATAATCTCTAAGGGAGTACGTACACTCAAAGCGCAAAAGTTGAGGGGAAACTTTAACATTTTGAACAAATGCTAACAAAGTACAATATTAAAATGGAAATAAAGTACATACATAATTTAAAGTATGTTACAAATTAATTTCATTGATTTGTCTCTGGACGCTTTTTTGCAAATTACAATTTACGGCACTCATTGTAGACTAGTCAATTTTTATCCGTAACAACTGAAACAATTTTTTGTAAAATGTAGACACTTAAAGTTAATGTGCAATTTGACGGATTTTCAAATTTGTAGCCTTTTATGAAACAGCAACTTTTTCAATTAAAAGGTAGCTATAAAAGTATAGTAAAAATGTTATAAGGCTTTGTTTTGGGGATGTACCCGTATAACCTCAAATTCTTTCAACCCAATCGGTAACTCAAGTCTGACAAGCCTGACAAGCCTGTGAACTGTATCACACATATAATTTCCAAAAATGTCTAGTTAAATCCAGCAGGGTTATAGCACAAAAATGGAGGTGAAAATTGAAATTGTTTGTTTATTATATGGCATAATTATATACGCGCGTATAGATTTGTAAATGCCTATACACAAAATAGTAGTTCGCATATCCATTATTATTTTGTTTGAGACATATCTTTAACACTAAACGTACCGGCAGTTGATTTTACAAAACAACCCCATCATTTTTAATTCAGTTTGAAGAATCTATGATTAACTTTTTCTATTCTTAATTTTGCTTTATAAATAAAATGAAATCGTATTTTTTTAAATTAGGTATAGATAATTCTGGATTTAATACGAAAACTAATGAAAGGCAATATTTAAATAATAATACAAATTATTTAAATTTTCATTTTTATTTTTGACAAAGATGGAAAAAGCAAATATATATACTGACAAGTACTAGGTGTGGCAATTTTAGTGTTAAAATAATAAAAAAACCGCATTTTTTCAGAATTGGTTTAAAAAAACTATCGACATTGTATTTCAACTCTGATCGATTTGTTATTTTTATGTACAGGGTGAGTCACTTGCCTTTGAATCACCACCAAAAATTGGATATTTTCGATGGCCGAGAATATGGGGAAAAAAAAATTTTGAGCCGGGGCTCTGAAATTTATATCAGATCTTCCTTGACGCAAGGGGAGACTCCCCACCAAATTTCAGCCCCGGAAAATCTCGGGAAGTCCAAAAAATATGGGGAAAACCAGCGAAAACTCCGAAAAAATCGAACTTTAAAGGCAGTTTTTCTGGTGTTTTCGATAGAAATCCGAACTTTTTTCGACGGATTTCTTGTTTTCTATCCGTTTTCATTCATAAACAATCGATTCCTGAAGAAAAAACCCGAGTTCGGGAACTTTCGAAAAATCGTGAAAAAATCTGAAGGGAACCTCTTAAGAAAAATTTGCCGAAAAAAAAATTTTGAGCTAGGGCTTTGGAATTTTTATGGTATCTTCCTTGACGCAAAAAAACATTACCCACCAAATTTAAGCCCCGGGAAAGGTCGGGAAGTCCACCAACAAAAATAAAAACCGTCAAAAATGAGCAAAAATTGACTTTTCTGGACGGTTTTTCGACCCGTTCTCGTTGCAAATCCGGACTTTTTTTCACGGATTTTTTGTTCTCTATCCACCCTGATACGAAAACAATCAAAATATCCCGGGTTCGGCCGATTTTGAGAAATTTGAAAAAATTCACCATTTTCGAGGGTCGAAAATAGGTGAAAACCTAAACTTTGAGCTAGGGCTCTGAAATTTATATCAGTTCTTCCTTGACGCAACGACACATTCTCCACCAAATTTCAGTCCCAGGGAAGGTCGGGAAGTCCACCAAAAAAAATAAGGGCTAGGAGAGTTCTGATTCAAAGGCAAGTGAATCACTTTGTACTTATCAACTTATTGCTGGATAATTATTGTAATCATTAATAGAAATCATAAATTCATCCATTTTCACAATGAGCAGAAAAGAACAAAAAAATATACTTCCTGCAATCAGTTACAGATTTAAAAATGACAAAACTACATTAGCAGTTGCAAGTCTATTAATATTTCTATATTTATTATTGCAAAATTGGGTGAAAATAAATAACTCTCGTTACAAGGTTGTATACGTGGGGCCCAGCCAAGTTGTCGTGCGCCCCCTAACATCGAATGCACGGTCCGTTATCGTCAAATCGAACCTGGGTCATGAAATCGAAGATGTCAGAGTATTGGGAAGATCGGATAACAAGATCGTTGTGCGAACCAATGCTTCTTTGTTGATAGGTAATATTCTCTTTTTAATATCTTATAAACAGTGACAGATGAATAATTTTAGAAGCACAGATGTAACAATTAATGATAATGCATCTTCGAATCTTACAAGAACACAACATTAAACGTGTACGAACGATTTATACACAGTGAATAAAAAAAGTACATGCACGCATTCCTTTTCTTGGTGTAAATTTTGGTACAGCAAACAGTTTTTTTTTTTAAAAAGTGATACATTTTTCTAGATAATAACGTTTCCTATTGAAAAGAAAATGTATTTCAAAGCATGTGACTCTTCGAATACCTTTTTTACATACTGTATATATATATTCTAATAATATTGAAACAAAGTTATCAAGTTAAAGTTAAAATTGCAAAAATAAAATTCAAACAAAAGCCATATATTTCCGATGTCAGTATAACTCTTTTGAATTTAATACAAAATCTAGTATACAAAAGAACATATAGATATACAAGATTCATTTTCTTCGTTTTTCTTGTTAAAAACAATTTTAACGACAATAAAAAACAAATGGATAGTAGTATCAAATTTAGAAACAAGTTATTTGACTGGGCATGTGAAACAGTAATATTTGAATAACAATACTGGACAATAACCTAACAATATTAAACAGTACTTAACCTAACTTAACTGAAGTGACTGATGGCGCCCAGAACAGACACACCCATCAGGATCAATTAATATGTATTAATATATTGAACAATATATGAAATGAATTTGAAAACTAGTGCAGAAAATAACATTTATGTAACAATAATATAAAAAAGAGCATTTCTTAATTTTTATTATTAAAAATAATGAAGAAACAAATTCGTAAGTGCATAAATTCAAAAACAGTCATTTACCTGGGTGTTACATGTTTACGTACTTTATTGTAACAGAGTACGCAAAGATAACTTAAAAATATAAAAGGATACTTAACCTAAATTAATGAAAGCGACTTATGGTACCGAAAAGAACCATCCCCGAAAGGACCATTTCATATTTATTAATATTTATAAATATTCATAAATGATATTATTTAGTATTGCTTAAAATATTTATAAACTATTTATTAATAACAATAAATATTAAATGGTTCGATATGCACAAATATATTCAACAATCGAATTAATTTATTACAGGCGACATAGAATCTGGTCGAATAAGCGAAATCCTTTGGGAAAACAGAACAGGAACCGAGAAGTTCTTCTTCGAGTATCCCGGCGTCTGCCTCATATTTTCCTTCGGCGAACTAACCGTCATCGAGTACGGCGAAAATATGCCTCTGGGTTCGGTGCGAACGGAATTCGTCAATCCTCATGTGGTCAGCATCAGAATAAATGAGAGACAGCCGGTTGGAAGTTCGGATAACAAAAGACTCGCTTATCTCCTGGACTCAAAAACAGTGAGAATTTTGGATCTTGTAACAGGAGTGACCGTTGCTTTGTTTGTCTACGATGCCAGAGTGGATTGGCTGGAATTGAGTGAAACGGGACACAGGTTACTTTCGAGAGACAAAAAGGCTCGTTTGTGGCTTGGCGATGAGCAGGGAAGCAAGATTCTGCTTTTAAGTCATGTTAGTTTTGTGTCTTGGGTGCCTGGGAGTGACGTTGCTGTAGCGCAAAGTGGAAACACTCTTGTTGTGTGGTATGTTACAATTTTATATTATACGCTTTTGTATTAAGGAGGTACTTAATCTCGATCGAATTAATTAAAGGTTAACTTCAACATTTTGAAAAAACACAGACAAAATTTTTATTTTAAGGTTATACATGCAAGTGTATGATTTAACCCTGTCGGTACGGCAGACTTTTCCAAAAAGTGTGCTTAATAGAACTGAGTACTGTAATAAAAGGGCAAGGGCTGGTATATAACCAACAAGATTTATAACCTCTTTTGATACGAACTCCGGGTCCTTCCTAACATTCTCGATGTATGAAGCGTATCTCCAATAATGCATACATAACTGGCAGTCAGTGTTTTTTTTATGAAGACTTTTTAAGCGTTAAAAAAGAACTATATTGATAAAATATGTACCGGATATATCCGGCGCTCGTACTGAAAGGGAGCCATTATAAATTAATTTTATTAATGTATCGGTCGTAATTACAAAATTATTATCATGGATGTATCATATTTCTTTGCAAATCATGATTTGTGGTACCAAATGTAGGTTAATTGATTTTTATCTGACGTAAATCAAACAATTTTTCGTACAAAGTAAATTCTTAAGGCTGTTTTTGAGGTTAAAAGGCTACTTCTTCGTTAAAAACTAAAATTGTTACCCCCGCGTAGTCTGCAATGCTGGATCAACCAACAGTTCCATTTTTCGGCAACATTATTTTCCTTTGCGTAGCTTATCTCAATGGTGTACAGTTTTTGGTGTATATATTTCAAAAAAGAAACTTCTGTCTAAGTAGAAATACACTTTCTTAAATAACACAGTGTTCTTCTTAAGAAAAATAAATTTCCTTATAGAAGACAGTTGTGTGTTTTAAGAAAATTATTCAAAAAAATACTGCTTGTGCCACAATTTTTTAGGTACTGAACATAACCTATATCCTTTTCTATTTTAGGTATAACATAGACGCTCCAGAAGTGGTTAGTCTGATTCCCATTAAAGGGGACGCGGTCGATATAATTCGAGAGAACAATTCAACATTTGTCGAAGTGGAAGGAACCACGGGAAAAGTTTTATACATTCTTGACGAAGCTCTGATTGAATTCGGCACAGCGCTTCACGACAATGACTTTGGACGACTTGTACTATTCTTGGAACAATTGGGCGATCGTCCGCAAGCGGAATCGATGTGGGAAAATGTTGCAAGGAATGCTATAACCTCAAAACAATTGCTTGCTACGGGAAATTATTCCAGGTATTTACATTCGCAGTGACTTAACTAGGGCTGTTATTCACGACTCTTCAGTGATCACGCGTGATCCGTTCTCGTGAGTTCCCAATCACTGTGATTTTTAACCGTGATTCGTGATTTGGGTGTGATCGACTCTGATTGGGTGATTTGGTGACCAATCACGAATCACTACCAGTCATCCAATGGGTGAGCGGCGTGACTGCGCTATTCACGCTACCTGAGAACGGCAGGTTTTGAGTAGTTTGGTTTGGAGCAGAAGCAGAAATCTCGTGAACAAAGTATGGAAGAAGTATTATGACAGGATTTCGTGCCGTACGTTCCCGGCCTAGGATTTAATACTGCAAAAATTGCCCAAAATGCCGGCACGCTGTGCTGGCATTAATACTGTAGAAATTGCACCGAAAAAAAATAACAACTTCGGGAATCGAACCCAATACCCGGCATTTCAACTCATTCCATAGTCCGGCTCCTTACCACCTACGCTATTTATAACATAACATAACATAACAATTTATTTATCTATATGGTATTTACAGCTTATGTACAGTTCCAATATACATGTGTTGGTATGTGAGGATTGATTAGTCGCAAGTCACCAGCCTGGGGCTTTATACTGCGAGGTGCTGGGACGGTTGATAATAAGTTTGCTTGCTGATTGATGGATGTGAGGGAGAAAGAGGTTGAGGGGACAGGGAAAAGTGACTTGTAAAAAACCCTGTTGCGTGAGGAAGGGAAAGGCGAGGGGGGGGGGGGGGGGGGGGGGGCAAAAGGTGGGGGGAATAGGGGAAGATGGGTGAAGTTAATGATTAATGGTTAATGGTTTAGTTCTTGTATGAGGGAATTGCTGTGATTAGATAAGGAAAGTATGAACTTGGATGTGAGTCTATAGATGAATGTTTCTAGATATTCTATGTTTAAGTTATCGTGAATTTGCGCTATCGGGGTCGATCGAGGGTATTTACCAATGATGCGGAGGAATTTATTTTGGATACGTTGAAGTGGTTCAAGATTGGAGCGGGCTGTTCCAGACCATATTGGGCATCCATATGTTAGTAGCGGCCTAATTGCGCCTTTGTACAACTGGATTTTTAATCGAGTGCTTAGGGCTTCGGAGTTAAATAGGTTGAATAACCGAATTAAGGTATGTTTCGCTTTGGCAGCAATGGAGGTGAGGTGTGGTTTCCAGGTGAGGGTGTGGTCTAGGATCAGTCCTAGATATTTCGCCTGTGATTTTATCGGAATGAGTTTGCCGCGGATTTTGAGGACGGTCGGTTTGTTTCTTTTACGTGAAAAGAGAATCGCTTCGGTTTTGGACTCGTTAACTACTATTTTCCAATCATGGAGTTCCTTAATTATTAAAGAGGCTGCATTTTCAGCGCGGGAGATGGCGCGTTGGTGAGAGGTGCTAGAGGAAAAGAGAGCAATATCGTCGGCATATCCAGCAATTTGAACTTTGTGGGGTGTAGAGTGAAAAATCGAGGCGATATAGATATTGAATAACATAGGGGAAAGAGTGGAGCCTTGGGGGACTCCCGCTTGAATGATGGCTGCTTGAGAGAGCTCAGAGGACACTCTCACTTGGATAGATCTGCTTGACAGGTATGAGAGAATCAGTTTGCAAAGGTAGGGGGGAACATTATTTTTAAACAGTTTGTAGACAAGGCCTTCGATCCATACGGAGTCGAAGGCTTTTTCGCTATCAAGGAGGAGCATGAGGGTGTCCTCTTTTGCACTATGAGCCGTTGTGATATGCGAAGTGATGCGCGCAAGTTGATGGTAGGTTGAGTGGCGGCTGCGGAATCCAAACTGCGCATCCGGAATCAGGCTCAAGTGGTTGGAAAGTTTATTTAGTCGGGCAAGAATGATTTTTTCAAAAATTTTGGAGAGGCAAGGCAGGAGGCTGATCGGTCTATAGCTGGAGACTAGTGAGGGAGGTTTGTTAGGTTTAAGGATGGGAATTATGACTGCGTTGCGCCAGTAGAGTGGAAAGTATTGGAAAGATAGCGCATGGTTGAAGATCCGAGATATAAAGGCTATGGCTTTTTTTGGGAGGTTTTTAATAGTTATGTTCGGGATTTCGTCGTAGCCTGGAGCGGAACGTGTTTTAAGTTTTTTAATAATGGTCAGTACTTCAGAAGGATTGGTTTGTGCGGAGAAGGGGGTGGAGATCGTAGAGGTGAGAGGATTGGTTATATTTTTAAGGATAAAGGATCTGATGAGTTGGTTTTTTGAGGTATTGCCTCTATTTGAAGCTTTTTCGTGAATGGAGCTGAAGTAAGAGGCTAGCTCGTTTGCTTTTTCCAAAGGGGAGAATGCATGATGGTTGGTGAGTTTGAGGGGTGGCAGATAATGGAGTGTGTTGTTATTGTTAAACTGTTTGGCGATTTTCCAGATGCTATGGTCGGAAGGGGAAATGTTGCGGAGTCTATTTTCCCAGGTGGTGCGCTTCCAGGATTGGATGCATTGTTGGATTTTGCGATTGTATTGATTTAGGAGGAGTTTGAGGAGGGGGGTTCGGAATTGTTGCCATTTCTTACGAATGTAGTTTTTGTTTTTTATGGCCTTTTTAATTTCATTAGGAAGAGTGGGGGTTTGGAAGGGGGATTTGAGTGGGGTGTGGGAGAGGATGGACTGGGTTATGATTGACGTGAGTTGCGAGATGTGTTTATCAATATCAGAAGGGAGGTTTATTGAGGGATTTGCGGTTGTGATAAGGCTATTGATGCTTTCGCGGAAGGCTGGCCAGTTGGTTTTTTTGTAGTTAAGACCGGGATTGTTGGGAGGGGAGTGAGGAGGGGAGCCTAGGATAGAGAAAAGGAGCGGTAGGTGGTCAGAGGGAGTATCGTGCAGAAGGGTGAAGTTGGTAATGATCTTTCTGTTGTTAGTGATCAGGAGATCTAGTGTTGAGGGATCACGGTTAGGAGCGGAAGGAAAGTGGGTAGGTTCAGAGGGAGCGAGGAGTTGTAGGTTGTGGGATTCGATAAGATTAGCGAGAAAGGTACCCGACTGGTTTGGGGAGGAGTTATTCCAAGCGGGGTGTTTGGCATTGAAATCGCCCGCTAATAATACTGTGTGAGGAGAGGAAAGTAGTTGGAGGAGGAGTGAGGAGTCTAGAGGGGAATCGGGCGGGTTGTAGATGGCATAGATGCTGACTATTTTGTTCTTGATGGTGAGTTGGATACCTATGTACTCAGTGGAGGAGGTTGCGGTGTGAGGGAGTTCGGAGGAGAGGATATGGGATTTAATAGCGATGGCTACGCCGCCACCTGCCTTGCCTGTCCTATCCTGACGATAGAGAGTGTAGCCTGGAATCTTGAGCTTGTTGTTTGTGCCCAGTTTGGTTTCTGAAAGCAGAGCTATGTGGGTATTGTGTTCTTGGAGAAGGTGTAAGAGTTCAGTGGAGTGGGCTCTTAGACTATTTATGTTAAGCGCAATAATGTTAATCGTTTGTGTCGTCGCCATTGCGGTCGTACAGGATGTTTGATGTGGGTGACGGTGTAAGAAGGTGCGAATAGTTTGCTAGAACTACCAATTTGTCTAGAGGAGAGTGGGCAGATTTTAAGAGGGAGATCATTTCTCTCAGTTGGTGTAAGATTTGAAAAATCTGGAGGTTCTTTAGTTCGTTAAAGAGGTGGGCAGAGTCCTGTAGGACCGCAGAGATGACGGGGATATGATAATCAGTGGTGCGTGAAAGTGCATCAATGTTGGCTGGAGTGTCGGGTGCTTCAGTGTTGTCGTCCGGTCGGCTTCTTCTGTGTGGTGGTACGTCGGTCGGAGTGGGCGGTAGGGTGGGGTTGGCTGCGGCAGCAGCGTAGTCCCGGTGTGAAGGCGATGGTGGGGTGGGGTGATGGCGTGATGTCGACTTCGGCGTTTGTGAGGTTTTGGGTGGCCCGGTGCGATTGAGGGCGCTGGTGGTCGTCGGTGTTGGTAGAGTAGGTGCCATCCTGATTTTTAGTTGCGGGAAGTGGGAGGCCGGGGCGCTCGAGATTCCGTATGAAGGAGCAGGTGTTAGATTACGAAGACGAGTAGAGACTTGCTTCTTTTTTGACTGCTCGATGAAATATATTCTGGACGGGCATTTCCTGAAGCTGGCGACGTGTTCTTCTTTGCAGTTGGCGCAGCGCGGGTTCGAGGTGCGTGGGCAGTTTTTGATGTCGTGGGCTTCACTACATCTAACGCAGACTGGGTCTCGGTGGCAGTTTTTACTCGCATGGCCGAATTTCTGGCAGTTGAAGCACTGGGCCGGTTGGTCCGAGGGTTTGAATTTCTCAATTCTGAAGGAGTGATATAGGATGGTCTTGCAGCCTTGAATTTGCGTCATCGTGACGTCAGGATCGACTACGATAGCAAATACTGGTAGAAGGAGGCTTGACCCGTCAGGAGTTTTTTTTGCGAACTGTTGAGCGCTCGCAATGTTTATACCTCGCTCTTTTAAATCCGTTTTAACGTCTTCAGCGGTAAAAGACGGTGGGAGGCCGTGTATGATAAATTTCTTCATTTTTTCGGCTTTGTGGCCAAAGGTGAAGAATTTCCAGGATTTTTCCTTGCAGATGGAGATTACTGCAAGGTGCTGATCGCGGGTTTTCACATGGATTGAAGAGGAGTTTCCATTGTGCTTGATGCGGAACTCACCGTTGGTGGTTGACTTTAAGGTTTCAATTAAGATTTTGACGTCTACGTTGGCGTTGTCCAATATTATTGGCGGAGCTGGATCATGAGCTTCTTTGGTGATGGAAGTTTCATGCTTGGTTTTGCTCGTGGAAGTCGATGGGTTGGGGTGAGGTACCTGTTTGGTTTTCTTGAGATTTGACTCAGGTGTTGGAGGATTCTTCCTCTTTCTTGCCGAGTCCTTGGCACTCATGCTTGGGGGATGAGTGCATTGGACATCGGAAGCAGAGGAGCTAATTCCCTTGGGAATGATTAGTGGACACGAGGAACAGGCACTGACACTTGTACTTGTTGACACTTCTGTCACTTTAGTAGCGATCGGGGTGACTTCGAGACAGTAAGCGATGCGATGCGCACTGTCTGAGCTATGCTCCGCGACTGACGCTATTTATGCATTCGTATAAATATTTCTCATTTCTTATATTTAAGTTGTTTGCGGGATAATACGGATGATTCTGATATCAATATTAATAAATTTGTCGGGCTCAACAACTTTTAACTATTAAATAATTTTAATGTTTGCGCCCAAATGATGTTTCATGTGAAATTTTGTTTTGCTCATGGCGGTGTGAAGATCAGCAGTGTTACGGTGTCGAGATGAAAGAAAATATATTTTTATGAAAAATCATTTATATGTTTATAATTTTATACAGCACGAATTCTTGTGTCATTAGCAGCATGCACAGTGTATTTAATTATCAAGTTTATTGAACAAAATAATTACTGTTTGAAGTTGGTTTGTTATTTCCTTAATCTTTAAATAAGGTTACTCGCGGTAAATACTAAATAATAGCAACTAGCAGAACTAGCAGTAGCAACTGGTGTAGCAACGTAGTATAAAAGTAACGCGGCGACGAGCAACGTGAAGTGAGTCAATCACCCCCACTCCAGAATCACCGATCACTGCTCTTCCCGTGATCGAATCACGGGAGTGATCGTGATTCCCCGATCACCAGTGAAAAATCACAGTGAGTGATTATCACGAACAGCCCTTATTAATATATACTAATATATACTAATATATACTAAATATATACTAATATATAGACTTAACACTAAACTTACCGCCTTTAGTCAAATGTCTGATTTCCAAATTCGTTGCAACCATGCACTTTTTTCATTGTTTTTGTTTCTTCTGTTCTAAATGTTATTTTTTATTTTGCCTAAATTTTTGGTATTAAATTGAAATTAGGAAAATACGAAGTTTTTTTTATAACCAAATCATTTTAGGTTACGCAAAGAATAGCTATACACATGTATAATAAACTGCCAATAAGTTTAGTGTTAAAGCAATAATTTTTATACTGTAAAAAATTCTATATAATCTTATGATTTCGTCACTGCGTTCTTCTATCGCAGCCTGATTGTCCCCGCTCAATTAATTTCGCTTTACATAGTTTTGTAATCCTTTGTCTAAAAATCATAAACAATTGGCAAAAATATTGTTTAGTGAGTACTTTCAAGTAAAATTATAACAGATACTGTAAAATAATGAGATTTGACGAAAAAATAAGAGCAATAGTTTTCACATATATCTATATCTATATTCCTTTGTTTTTTCCGTTGGATGCTTATCTTTTAAATCTCCTTCTTTAACTTTTTTCAATGTATGTATTCTTGCCGAACTATAAACGTTAAATAGAATAGAAATACGTTTTTCAAAGCAAATCAGTCACAAACCTTAGGTAATTATGATATAGAATTTTAATGTATTGCTTGTCATATTTGTCTTTTTTAATTTTTTTTCACATTTTTCTGATTTCGTTGTATTTAGTCAAATGTCGAATTGATACAAAATCTAATACACAAAATAATATTTAAATAATAATACAACAAAAATATATATTTTAATTTTAATTTTTGCCAAAAAGGAAAGAAACAAATGCATATTAGATTCGAATTTAGAATTGATCATTTAATAAGACGTGAAGCCTCTAATGTTATCTAAAATCTAAAATTGAATTAATTTTTTATATCTTACGGAATCAATTAAAATAACGATTTCATGATTGGCATATGTTTCTTTCAGAAATACGATAGTTTTAAAACAACTACACGTTGCTGCAAGATGCTATGCCGCTCTCGGAGATGTGGCATGCTCTCGATTTCTAAAAGATCTCGCCGCCTTAGCCGAGAATTACGCCAAGGAAACGGGGACTCAGCCACTCAGTAATCCTGACTGCTGGGCAAAAGTCGCCATATTGAATGGCGAGCTCAAAACTGCGGAGGCCATCTATTTAGAGCAAAATGAACTGCACGAAGCGCTGGACATGTACAAGAAGTATTGGCGATGGGAAGATGCGCTTGCATTGGCTGAGAACAGAGGATGGTAATGACATAATAATTTATTTAATAAATTTGTTTATTCAAAATAAAAAATATTTTTTAAAATAATTTATGAAACATTTAAAAATAATTAACCTTGGTAGTAATATGATAATATTTAACAATTTATTTTTAAATATGCTTTTATACTAATTGTGTGTTCCAAATTGTACAAGATTACGAAAATGATTAAAATAACAATTCTAATCGGAGTTAAAGTTGCATAATTGCGATTCATAAAAGTCTTTGAAGTTCTTCTTCCAAAAATTCTTCAATCGAAACGGACAGAAAGTTTTAAATACTAAAAATTTGGGGGTCAAGTTAATTCCCGCCATTTCTGTGGAGTGCGAACATAACCGCACTTTCTACACAATTTCAGTTCTTACAGTAATTCGTCTTTATCAATGTTTAATTATATACAATGTATTAGTAAAAGATGACGTTAAAACAGGTCAGGATTGGATGATCTTCGAAACCGCCATTTATCATGGCTCCTAGAAAGCGGACAAACAGCAAGAGCAGCGAGTGTTCTCGAAGATACGCAACCAAAA
Source organism: Ectemnius continuus (assembly GCA_910591665.1). NCBI lineage: Eukaryota > Metazoa > Arthropoda > Insecta > Hymenoptera > Crabronidae > Ectemnius > Ectemnius continuus. The sequence continues at coordinate 4,893,101 of OU342869.1, forward strand.
CGCGCAGTAAAATTATACTTGGAAGCGAGTCGACCAGGGAAAGCAGCTCGTGTGATATTATCGAATAACGAACTCTTGGATGACAGAGTCATTGTGACAGAAGTCGTAAAAGCATTGAGGTCCGCAGATTCGATGGAACTTGCTGGCGAATTGTTGGAGAGAACCGATGATCCAATGGAAGCGATAAAATGTTACGCCAAGGCTGGCATTTTCTCAAAAGCGATTGAACTTGCACGGAACAAAGATCCAAATTCAGTGGTCAATTTAGAAAGAGACTGGGGCAAATATTTAACTGCTGCTGGTCATTACGATGCTGCGATAAATCATTTCATTGAAGCGGGTGACACAACGGCAGCTTTAAATGCAGCAATTAGTGCAAGGCAATGGAACAAAGCTTTACAAATATTACAAGTAAGTTACAATTCATTGCTAACAAAGTGAGAAATTTGTACAGTCAATCTAAAAAGTGTTTGTCCTTTGTTAAATTTTAATTATACCGCAGTATTGCTGTGTTCATTAACACATTCCGTGGCAAACCGTTTTTGCCTGACTTGTCGTTCATTATTATCACACCAAATTTCATTAGATTATCAATCCATAAGTAATTAACTTGTTTAGAGTAGTTATTACATCGTGTACCATTTACGCCGCATTCTTTTGGCGGGAATAAATTTTACAGATTTAAGTTTGTCATAAAATATATATTTTTAGCGCATTAAGTAGAATAAATATCAGATAAACAAAAGGATAATAGATGTCGTATTCAAGTTTATCTTTTATCCACAGGAATCTGCACATCTTTTTTATATTCAGGCAATGTTTAATAAACACAGCAGTTTTGTTTTAGTTTATACTTTAAAGTACTCATTAAGTACTATATTCAACAATTATTTCGGATTTTTAAACAAAAGAATTATAACATCTAACTGACAGGCAGAAAAGCGTAATAAAATTATAAGGAATCATTGTTAACTACAAAACCCTAAAAATTGGCAAAGTTTTATATATCAAAAATATGGCGGACACAGTAATTATTACAGTTTCTCTGGAGTGCAAACATAACCAAACATTTTACAAGATCGCGAAACAATGGCTCCCTAAACATTATTGTCACAAATTATTACACATTTTTAAACAAAAATTACAAATTATGAAGCTTTATAGTAAATTCCGGAACGCTAAAAATGTCAGGAGAACCAACAATACTTCTTAACCTTTTAACTGGTACGGGCACACATATGCGTTTATGTATAGAATACTTATTTTACTCATTACATGTTCAATTTTTCAATTTTCAATATACAAATACATACATTATACTTATCAAATTATGGTATTTTAAAACTTTACCATTGATGAATAAACAATATATATTGAAAATAAAAAAATGAAAAAAAAATTAATTTTGAAGTGGATAAAGTAACAGTAATTGGATTCTGTAACATATTATAATTTAATACACCGCCGAACAGATTCATATTGCGTGAAAAAGTATTCAGGCCCAGCGATAGTTATTCAGATAGACTACTTAGCAGTCAAAGGGTTAAATAATAAACGATCAAAATTTACAATTTTTATTCAGGTCATCGAGGTGGATGACGCCAACGTGCAACAGCAATGCGAGAAGTTAGCGGAGCATTACTCCGCGGTGGGCGACGATTCCTCCGCCGAGGACCTATTTATCCGCGCGAACAAAGTGCAACGCGCAATAGAGAGCCACATTGCTTCGAAGAAGTTCACGCGTGCGCGTGAACTAGCAATGCGCCACCTGCCGGCCGAGGAAGCCAAAGCACTTTTATCGCAGTACGCGAACACGCTGCGTGATTTGGGTGATTTCAAACACGCCGAAGAGTTGTACATTGCCAGCGGAGAATACGATGCTGCGATTGCGATGTATCGACAAGCAGACATGCGAAGCGACATGATTCGATTGGTCACTCAGCACAGAAAAGATCTTCTTGATACGACGCATGATCATTTAGGGAAAGAATTATTAGCTGCTAAAAAGCCGAGTGAAGCTGAGGCTCACTTTTTGGCGGTCAATGACTGGCGCAGTGCTGTCGCGGGATACAAAGCGCATGGTATGTGGGAGGATGCTGTTAGGGTTGCTAGGGATGCTGCTGGGGAAGAAGCTGCTCATCAGGTATATATTTTTTTTATATATATTATCGTAACGACGTCAAATATATTTTTTTAATTTAATGAACACTAGAACCAAAAAGCCTATTATTCCGCTTTGTTAATAAAGAAGGTAGCAAACGTCCTACATAAAAATATGTAAAAAGAAATTTTCTTCCCAAAAAAAGGAAAAAGTTTCTTTTCACACGGTTACTTATTGTTTGTAAAATTAAAGTTTTCGCATGTTAGCTATGCAAATGGATAATTAATCAAAAAAATTTGCGATAAAGATTGGTGGATTAATATTATTATTAAATTGTGGAAAAATATTACTATTAAAAACTTGAACTTTATTTCTTATGTATCTTTGCGCTACATAGATTTATTAGTAAATAATTACCATTAGTAATTACAAAGGTGTAAACGTAGAGTATGTTTAGCGAATAAGTGAGGCAAATATAAATATTATTTTAAATGCCAATGCATTCGAATCCTGATTGCAAATTTGTGTAGCATAAAGATATAAAATAGAAAAAATGGAGTATATAATAATAATATTATTCAAGTAAACTATCGTCATGATTATTTCTATTTGTTTACTTACTTTTGTCCAAGATTCTACATTTATTGTGTAATAGGTTGCCAACATCGTATCGCCAATCTGAATTGACACACATGCTGCCCTCTAGCTTTTTATTAAATTAATTTCGGTTTTACACAACTTACGTTATAGATCTTTAATTCAATGAAGGTCTTCATATTTTTCATTTTCATTTTTTTAGTTAATGGTAAAGGGAACGCTGTATTATGCATATATATCCATTAATGATTTAACCGGTCAAATTGCCGGCTATGAAATAAAGGATATTTTAGAAAATTAATTTATATCCTTTTATTTTATGGTACATTAATATTCACCGTTGATTGCCTGAGGAATAAACATAATAAAATAAAGCCTACTTTCAACTGAACGAAATACATTTTCCAATATGGTGAAAGAATTGTTCCAATCGGTTGAGTAGTTTCTGATAAAAATAATATTAGTATAAATGTTTGAACAACTTATTAGGAAAAATCCCACGAAAGTAATTGAATTTTCGTGATCCCCAAAAATAGTATAATAATAGTAATCAGTAGACAATAATAATGTGTTGTACTCATATGTCTGTTTAGGTGGCTTTAATGTGGACGCAAACACTAACACCAGAGCTAGCTGCGCGACAACTAAAACGACTCGGATATTTAGATGCCTGTTTAAGTTTGGCGTGTGATGCAAATTTATTCCAATGGGCACTAGAAGTTGCCAAGTTTGGCACTTCAGAGGAAAGAAAAAAGGTATGCATATATTTAACATATACCTATTTCTCAAATAAAACGAGTTCGATAGTCCTGAACTTTTTCATCCAATTTTAATTAGGTTAATAGTTTTTTAAAGCAACAATAATTATAGAATATTATTTCCGGTGGTATTGGTTTGAATTAAATTATTTGTATTGTTGTAAACTTGATATCAAACCTATAAAGGGAATTTTATTCAACTTATTTGACTGTACAGTTTTCGAGTAATCAATGTTGAAAAATTTATTCTTATGCATGAGCTCTTATGGGGTTTAAAAATATGCAATAGAATAATGACACATGAATAAAATTATTTATATATTTGAATTAAATTATTTATATTGTTGAAAGCTTTATATCAAATCTGTAAAAGAAAATTTTGCAGTCACTCTGTAAGAAAGCATTCATAGAAAGGAAATAGTATTTAACCTCTTAGGCACAGCTGAATTTTGCGCGCGGGTGTTTTTTTGTAGAGCAGTACGTACATGCGAATTACGGGTAAACAAAAGGAATTATAGTGGGCCGTCAAAATATAAGATGACATCCGCGAAAGCCATTATAGCGGCGCATCGTGCCAAAGAGGTTAAAGCATTATGCTTTAATTTGACGAATTCCTCTACGAATTGCGCTATGATTCAGTGCGCCACCTACCACAAAATTTTAGTAACGGTAAACTTAAGGGATTATTCTCTTCCAGCAGGATCATTTTTTGTTCATTCTTACCATTAAGAGTAGGTGGGAACTATGAGATGTAAAAATTTTAAAATTGTTATTTATGTATTTGGGCAAGTTTCAGAAACACAGTAAAATTTTTGGGGAATTATCTTTTATGCTGTCAAAATGATGATTTTATATAATTAATATTGTTTCGTAATTCTAAAAACATGACTACCGTGATTTTTGAATAACAAATTCAACAATCGCCTTCAAACGTTATACACGTATAAAGTAAAATAGATTTCCTTTTATTTTCCGTACAAAATTATGACAATAGGTGCATATGTTTTTGAAAGTCTCAAAAAGTTGAAATTTGCATGATTAAATCAAAGTTTTTACTTTAAGTGACAGCCATTTTGTCAAAACTCCTTCGTTTTAGTCTATTTTTGATTTCCGATGAATGCGAAAACGTTAATCATGGCAACCAAAGTTTTTTTGACGTACCAAACAATTTTTGATAATCTTGTTGATATAAACGAAAACTAGAAAAAACTTGTTCTGTGTAATCTTGAACATATCGCAAATATATAACCAAAATTTCATCTTTCCCAGCCAATAATTGCTCTCCGTTTGTAATCATAACCTAAAAATAGCGCTGGACGTGTACAGTCGTCATACAAAACTAAACTACCCTTTGCTCTAAAAATCGTAATTATTATAACAAATGTAAAATGCGTTCTTTCAGTTAGAATTAAGAAACGCAATCAGCCAGAGCTTTTGTATTTTTATGAAAATATTCTTATATTCAAAACACGAGAATTAAAATTGAAAAAAATTGGGTATGCTCGTCGTTGTTTAATTTCAACAACACAAACAAATAGACATTTTCCTCGAAAAATCGCCGTTAAAGGATTAAATCGTGTGATTCATAATTTTACTACTTTATGATCATTATATAAAAGAATGAAACGTAAAATCGCAAATTAATTATTCGATTGATCCATGACAATAATCTCCGTGTTTATTTCCTCATGAACTCACATATTCCGTTGTTCTTCTGCAAGGTCCACCACAAGCGAGCAATAGCCCTAGAAAACTTGGGACAGTTGGACGAAGCGGAGCGAGAGTTCGCAAATGCTGGTCGACTCATGGACGCAGCAAACATGTATATGGAGCACCGAAGGTGGTCAGATGCAGAACGCATCGCGAGCTCTATTGGGGAGGATGCTCTTAACAATGTCCTTGTTGCAAGAGCTGAAGAAGCCTTGGACCTGAGAGATTATGCCTTGGCAGAGAGTTTGTTGCTTAGAGCGCACAAGCCTAAAATCATCATAGAACAATACAAGGTAAAAAATTACCTATTATAAATATTTTTTAAAATAATAGTTTTACATTGGAACGTTTAACATTAAAAGTATCACATCCGATCAAATGACCGGTTTTAAAATTCGATATTATTATACATTTGTTTTTTTGTTCGTATTCAAAATAAAAATAAACATTTTTATTTTTGTTATTATTGCCTAAATGTTATTTTATGTATTGGTTTTCGTATTGAACTGTCGTATTAAAATCGGACAAATATGATTTCTATTTTATAACCGATCATTTGATTGCTTTCTGCCTAAAATTGCCTTAAAGAAACTTGGCGCATGCGCGCTTCATTCGAGGCACACGCACCGGTAATATTCCTAAAAAACTTTGAAACAAATTAAATTGTAGTAAAGTCAGCCTTAAGTAAATCAGTTTCCCATTGCCTTTTTACCTCGCGCGCACGCCAAGTTTTTTTCTATTATTAATCGCTAATTTATTGTTAATTTATTGTTCGTTGCTAATGCGAGTTAAATCGACGTATCTTTGAATGAAAACTTGGCTTTCTTGTATGATATTCATTATCCTTTTTGTTATATTTCAATTTTGTCGGGAAATCAAACTACTTGGCGCATTTTTTTTACATTTTACTGTTTTTGCACGGATTCATTTGGCATTCCGCTACTTTGACAGTTATTGGTTGTTTTTTTAGCTCATCAATATTTTTATCGCACAAGTTTCCTATAATGCCTCGCAAACACACACGTAAAGGTCATCCTGCTGGACAGAAAATATAGGTTAGGAGAATTAGGGCTGAGTTGTACAACCAGATGAATTTGACTATTCTGTTATTTAATCAACCTAAACTAAAATCAATTATCCAGTGTTCAAAATTGTCACGAGATAGAGCCATTAGAGTCTCTGATAAAAGTAAATTTAATCCCCAAGCAATCACTTCTCATCATAAGAAACAATCATAACAATTTTAAAACAATTGTATTTTGTGTTGAAGAATTTACCTAAATCTCGTCAAACCTTCTCCCTCAAACTGAGCCATTCATTCCTTAGCATGTTTTCTGTTTCCATAAGAAATAGGCTTCTAAGGATATAAACGATAATTCAGTAATAATCAATTAGAACTGCTTTGCCCCTTCGTTTTCTCTTAGATCTTCGTAATAAATGATAGTAAAATTATTATTATTATTATTACGTAAAAGTAATAATAAACAATCCCCCACGTGACATTTTTCTCGCTAAACCAGATTTTCAAAATTCTAAAACCCGCTAACACCCTTATTTATTTATTAGGCATACTCACTTATTTATTAAAATATTATATTTAATATTTAAATATTAATTAAAATTTATTTATTATTTATTAGGCACACATCGCTTGTTGATTATCATAAAAAATATATCATTTATTTCCTGTGTATTCTTTCATTATTTTTTAGGTATATTTCATTCATAATTTTCAGGAGTCATAATCATCGTAATATTATCCAAATTCTTTTTACTGCCAATAATTTCCAATTTATCTTGGAATGTAACACATGGTCAATTGTAAAAGAGCTGGTTGACAGAGTGTGCTCGTTCTAATTGGAAAACTGGAATTAGACAAAGGAACTGTAATGCTATGTTTTTTATTACAGCAAAGAGAAATGTGGGCGGAAGCATTGCGTGTTTGCAGAGAATATCTTCCAATGGAGGAACTTGCATTGCAGAGGGAGCTTTCTCAAAGAACAACCACTATACAAGGTATGATTTTATAATAACACTAAGCCTGTTTATAGTATATGGCAATTTCTACAGTAAGCGATCAACTGATTGGTTACAAAATAAAGGTTATGTTTTTCCGACTCGGGTATAGTTAATTTAATAGGTAAATAAATGCACAAAGGAACATTTGCATTATCATAAAAACAAATATAAAAGGTTTGTGCTTGCTCAAACAACAACCACTACACAATGTTTGCAGTAAGCGATTAAATGATTGGTTCCTAAATAAAGGTTATGTTTTTCCGACTCGGGTATAGTTAATTTAATAAGAAAATAAATGCACAAAGGAGTACTTGCGTAATACTAAAAAAATATAAACTAAATGCATCTTAGAATCGAAATTTAAAACCATTGAATTGACTGGGACTTGGTACGATTAGTGATAATCTAATACCCTCGACACATTATATTTCCATAACTTTAACATATTGTAATATCGAAATTAGAATCAATGGAAACTTAAATTACTAAAAAGTTGCCTGAAGAAAGTATGGTTTTTCTTGTTCCGTTTTGTGTGTTGATATTTTTCACATTTGGTTTTTCTCCCAGTGTGTTGGAACTTCGATAACAATTGTATCAGAATTTCGCCACTAAAATTCTTCCGATTTTATATTACAGGAACATCGTCAGATCCAATTGAAGAATCCCAGATGTGGTTGGAGAATGGAGACATACGTGCTGCATTGGAGGTGCTTGTCACGGCGCCGGAAAATAAGCAGTCAGAGTTAATAAAAGCTGCGGATATTCTGTTGCATCATGCAGACAGAGCGACAACGATGGATTTTGGACCGAATTTAGGATTGAAGCTTTATAACGTGGGCGAATATGCACTTGCTGCACAGGTAAGAACTTAACCTCTTCTATATTTTGTACATTCAAATATAAAATTAAGAAAAACACATTAAACTATGTTATCATAACCTAAAAATTACTGCATAGTATCATTGATGGGAACTTTAATAACAAGTGCAATGATTTCTATAATTTGCAACTTCTATCATTAAATTAAGAAAAGCGCATTTAAACTATGTTATATAAATTTAAAAATTACTGGATAGAATCATTAACGGAAACTTTCATAACCGGTACAATAAAATACAACTTACGAACAAGGAATGTTCATGAACTTTCTGTTCCTCATTTAGATAAAGCTTAACAGGCTTGTGAAATATCCAAAAATAATAGATACATATTTCTTTAGCCGCAATATTTCAAGTTTGAGGGGTGAAACAAGATTCACAATATTAAAAAATCATATTTTTAAAATACGCTTTTATATCAACTGAGCATAATACTATGGATGGTAATAATAGCAAACTGTTTTTATATTGAAAATTGGGTACTTTATTCGTTTATTTAATTGTAATGATGCTTCATCTCGCGAATAACTCCTCTCGACGGGCAATGTATTCTGCCCTTTGTCCGTTCATCGTCCGAAATTTCTCTCACGCCCTCAGTCGCTTTGTCTCTCTCACTCGCCCACTTAACCTCACAATACTTAATACAATTGTTACTCATAACTAATTGATTCTGACCGAACACTTAAACATGTACTATTTATTTTCCAAGTAATATTATTATGTTGTAGAAGAAAATATTTTCAAAACTGTAATAGCAATTCTGAAAATCATAACCTTAAATGTGCAATGTAAAAGTATGTCTGAAATTTGCACACAATATAATTTCGATTAAATTTCCCGAAGTACTTGTATTTCTGAGTTTACTCATCACTGTATTCATTATTATTATTGTATTGTATTCCAACATACGATTTGATATTTCAGGTATTTCTACGCACCGATCAACGAAATGATGCAATCGACGCATTAATTATTATGAACGACTGGCCACGTGCGAGAGGTATTGTTCGAGAATTCGCGCCTGACCTCGAAGCATACGTCTACGAAAAATACCAACAATCGTTTTCCAACTCGGAGTACGAGCACCTAACCGCGAAAAATAATACACTTGAGAGCCTCATAAAACAGGGCGACTGGGACCAAATTTACGATATAACAAGAGACAATCCAAAAATGTTGCAAGAACAATTAAATAAGCAAGTAGCTGATTTGATTAAGTCAAGAAATTACATTCCAGCTTTACTGCTCTGCGACAAATTCGGCTCGCACATGTACGCCGGCAATTGGAGCGTTTTCGTTAAACTGACCGAGGGTATATTTAATTCCGTCGAAGTCTTCACGAATTATAAACATTTGCATACTTTAAGAGCAATGTTATTGCAATTATACAACTCAGTCTCGGAGACTCAGAAAAAGGGTATGTTAAGGCGATTTTTAGAAGCAGCTCATTTTGCCTCGGTGAAACTAGTGTGCGAGGATAGTTCGACACTGAATAACATAAGAATGAAATGTGCTGTGTCATTGTTACGTTACACTGACTTTGTACTAGCGGATCGAGCTTATTACGAAGCAGGAATTGCTGCGCGCGCCCGCGGAAATGCTCACATTAGCGAAGCATTTGTTTTCTTAAATCATTTCCTTGATCTCGAAGAGTGTATCGATGATACATCAGAAGGCATTGTTGATGTGGAGGATATTTCTTGTACCGATTTTCCGCGAGAAGTACCCTTGAATGATTTTATGGGCGTCGAGGAGGACAAACGAGAAGAGGTTAGGAATTGGATCCTCGGCGTTTCTGTTGATCAGAAAGTTGACCAGTCCTTACCGACTGACGATAGAGGAGTGTATGTCGGATCTTTAAGTTCTCCGACTTCTCCCATGAAAGTACAAGCTTGTTCCTTAACGGGACATCCGGTGAGAGATGCTATTATCAAGTTTAATGGTGGCGAGCAAGTCGTAGACAGGGCAGACTGGACGAAATTTATGAATTTTGCAAAACAAGCACCCGAGGATTCAAATATTAAAAGTACACTCGATTTTATTGTCGAATGGTTTGGCGATATTAGCAGTTCTACACTTTAGAACTCAAGAAATTCTTAAATTATCGCTTGAATGTTAGTAGAACTTCCCAAACTTTGGTATTAGTATCTCGAATGAAAAGAGATGTAAAGCATGCACAGTTTATTTAAAATGTTGATAAAATTTTCAAAGGTAAATCATTTGAAATTAAACGAATACGAAATATTTTGTTCTCTGTTCATTAAACACTGAAAATGCTTTTGGATTTCAAATATGGCTGATTTATAAAGAAGAAAGAAGAAAGGCGTTTCCGTCCTTGACGCGGCTTAAATAACATTGCAAAAAGTCTAAACATTGAGATCGCCGGATTAGCATTGTTTGTTTGATCGATGTCTCCTAATAACTGAATAAATTAATAAGAATATTCCACTTGTGATCTTTTTTATCCTTTCCCATCGATAATCGGTATTGCAGAGTATTCTCAAGTTAGCGATAAGACAGAGTCAGCGAATGTTGGAATAACCTAGTGTCGCTTGAAAGAAGTTACAACGTAAATCTGGCGGATGCGTGACATTGTATCAGAGGTATGCGTTTCATAGTTGCAGTTCAGGCGACGCAACTCGTCGTTCCTTCGAAGAAACCTCTTCTCATTCGCCGTCTATAACTTGCATATTAAACTGCGCGCTTTCATTATACTGAACACATTCTTGAATCTCTCAAGGGAAGAGCTTGTCCTAAATTATAATCTGTTTTATTACAAGAAACAGTGTGCGGTTCTTGCAAATCCCTTGGCGGTAAGTGCGACTTTCGCTTATCAAAGTGAACTAAAATAAATAGATCTGAATCCGAATCTCGTCATATAACAAAGGCTCATACATATAATCAACGCATGCGCATCTAAGGTAAGCAAAATACAGCCATGTTTTTTGAGCATTAGCGCCGCGAGTGTTAAAAATGTGAAAGACACATGTGAGAAATGACTATAAGTATAGTGATTTTGAATAAATATTTACCCGCCAAAAAATAAACAGGAAAATTTGTATTTGTTGAATGCGGGCATTAATATCCTTGCTGTTTGGCTTATTAGATTCAAGGAAGAAGTTAAACTATTTTTAATTCTTTGACTTAATAAGTTATTCCTCAATTTTATCAGTAGTTAAGGTGGAAGTTTCGTATAAATAACCATTCTACCGCGTCTCCTGCCGAAAGGAAAAACATTATTTAAAAATATAACTTTTGTATCGAATTAATTTACAGCGTGTAAAGATATTGAAATCCTCCCATCAGCAACTTGATATAAAAGCAGTAATAAGTGACTGAATTTGTATTTAAAGTATTATATAAAATGATGCAAAACTATTGTGTATCACGCAGTTAAAATTAGGTTAGAATCTACATATGAAAATCTATTAGATTTATGATGTTAGTTTTCAGCTGTTACATAAGCATACCTTGACGCTTATTAAAAGTTCGATTTTCTGTTTGTTTGTTATAAAGAAATTATCATTGATAAATTTCCAACAATCGGTACGGTTAAGAAAACATTAGTACACGTATTAAATTGCGTATAAAAGTTACAATCAGAATTCAGCTACGCATTTACATTCTGTATTATTATAACAAAATTATTGTTAATCGTATTTTCAATCATTCTCTTGGTTCACATTAATCGTACCAACGTCCGGTCAATTGACTTGTTTAAAACTTTGATTCTCCGACGCACTTGTTTCTTTACTTTTTATTACAAATAAAAGTGTAAATTTATCATTCTTTTATTATTATCTAAATGTTAGTTTGTGCATTTATTTAAGTATTTCATTTATAATCGACTATAACGTAATCGGAAAAATATAACCTTCATTTCACAAGTCATTCGACCGCTTGCGGTAGAAATAGTAACATAAAAATAACTGGTGGGGTTAGTTTTAAGAGACTATTAGAAGTAATAACAATTAATAAACTCAACATCATTCTTCAACTAGTACAGATTTTGTATCATTATAAACAATTACAGAATCAGAATTCAATTAGTATAAGTATGAGTATATAAGCCAGTATTTTCATATAATATTAATTAATTGTTAGAAAACATACTAAAACAATTCAAATATTGCTCGAATGTGTAAACTATAACTAGTTACTTGGTATTGTTGGTACCAGTTTCCATCACAAGGTGGCCAGAGGGCCGCATGTCCTGCTCGTCGTTAGAACGATAATCCGTGTTGACTTAAGAGGACCAGTTACAACATTTGGCAGATTCATTTGGATTGTGGTTTCGATCTTTTAGATCTCCCGCTTTTAGTGGTAGTTTTACATTTGTGAGTTGGGTAAGTATTAGTGTCTTAATAATACATTTTTCAGTGATAAGTTTGTTTTGGTGGTTTCGATACTTATTTCGATCCCAGCCGTGGTGCAGCAGAGAAGCTGAATCTGGCATTTTCCTCGAGCAGTGGTGCGGCAGAAAAGCTGAATCAGGCTATTACACAGTTTTGAATAAATCTTACCCTTAACACACTAGAATTACGAAGTCCAGTCAAAATGAGTGGTTTATACCTGTTTTCATGGGCATAAAAAAATTCTGGTAAATATAGTGTTAATCCTTTCGCTGTAAGCGCTCTGTTCCGCTGTGCGAGGAGCTTGTGTACAGGGTGATTCACATGCCTTTGAATCGCCACTATCGAGCATACACTGTTGCATATAAAATCATTATAAATAACCTAGAAATTTCAATTATACTCAAATGCTTCTCAACATTTGTCTGCTTTGTATGCATATATACTTGTACATGTTTGAGTTATGTTAACTTGCACATGAAATTTCACCCTGGGGAAGTCAGTTACATATAATATTCCACTGTAAATATAATATAATAAAATATTTTCTCCTTACCTTGCTAGCTATTCAAAGGAAGTCGATGCTAAAACCTCGTAAAATATTCGCGCCAACAGACTACATAATTTAATACAGTCTATTGTTAAATAGAGAATATAATTATAGTATAATTAAATAGATGTCTAGTAAAAGTAGGGTAGGAGTGTTCTGATTCAAAGTCAAGTGAATCACCCTGTACACGTTCAAATTGATGCCGGTTATATCCGGTGCTCGTACCAAAATGGTTAATATCGACCTTAACCCTTTGTCGTACTATTTAATCTGGAAAAACAGACTAAAATGATACTCAAGAACAATTGTAATACCAAATCCCCAAAATATCCGAAAAAATAATGCAACAATATTTGCCTAATCTTCATTTCACGAATCTAACTCTTGCTGTTCATGTTTGGTACAAAATTTCTTTCACGTGTCAGACTCGTTAAAGTACGAGAAGGAGTTAATCAGATTATTATACCCATTTGCATCTCACGCTCATTAATATTTCTAGTTTTAATAACCATCATCTTTAATTTACAACGTATTCCAAATATTTTTATTCTTTATTTTTAATTCAATATATTTATTTAACATTCCACTATTTAACATTAGTCGGCTTTTTTTAGCTCACCGACTTGTCACATAAATTAACACCAATGCCTCCACGCACACGTAAACGCAAAGGCCATCGTGCTGGAAAGAAGATGCGGGAGAGGAGGCAGAAGGCTCAGTTATACAAACAGGTGAATTTTTCAACCCTTCCATTTCTTAGTCAATTTGACCTAAAATCATTAGAGTCGCTGCTGAAAGTGACTTTAATTCCAAGACAATCATTTCGCATCACAAGAAATAGTCTACAACAGTCCTTAACACTAGGTTTACGGGATCCGTCATTCTGACGGATTTCAGGTTTCATTCAGGGCCGTTCCTAACTTGGTGGCCGCCCAGGTGCAAAGGCAATATGGCTGCCCTTATTGAGCATTACTTACTTAACCCTTAGAGGGCCGGCATTTTTGATAGTTCATATCATATTTGATAGTTTCACGATATTGTATATATCTTTGTTGTTCGATTCTGTTTCGAGTTCTATGCAGAAGACCAGTAATACTTGGTTGCTGTCGTATTTTGTTATGTTGTTTATTGCTCTTACTTCGTGATTGAACTTCTTTACTTCAACTGCTATGCTAGTTTTGTAGGTTTTTGAGTACCACTGTGCAACTTTTTCGTTTTTGGGCTGGAGCGTGTGGTGAGTTGCGTTACCTTGTAGGGCCTTAACCCTTAGAGGGCCGGCATTTTTTTGCCAAAATCATCATTTTTTCGGCCTATATTTGTACATATCTATGTCGAATATGATGTTTAGAACACCATTTTTTTCTCCGGTCCCTAACGGTCGGAACTTTTTGTAGTAAAAAAAATGGAATTGTTTTATATTCTTATGGCTTTTCTGATGATTTTGAATGATAATGTCTATGGAGAAATCGACTTAGTCAACAGCAGATTTATATGGGTTAGATTCTTATATGTGTATGGCCCCAATCGGGGCCATGCCGGTCCTCTAAAGGTTAAGAATTCGATATGCCTTGTTTACTTTTATATCTACATATAGGAAGAGTATGAATACTTTTAGACAGTAATCATGAAAAAGAAAGATTTGTTCAGTTTTCAACAATTTTCACAATCTAACTGGTGGTTAAAAATAAGTTTGTATTGAGAAAATGAACATGTCTTTAAAAAATCCAATATATTGCCATGTGAATTAATCAAAGTATATCTGTAAGACTAAGCTTTCGAAATAGAAATTCATTTGTGTAGGTGATGATTGTTGGAGGAATGTCGTATTGTTTAGTACATTGCAACTGTAAGCAATCGCGAACTTAGCCAAATAATGATTCTCTGTCTCTGTTATTTCGTATAGATAAAAACATATTACAATTTAGCCAAAATCGGAAGACATGCTGCCGAAAAAAGTGATTGCATTCACACGTAATTTCTGGTAACAAAAGGTTTGAGACCGCCCAAGTACGGTGGCACCTTTTGCACCTACGTCAGGAACGGCCCTGCGAATGTAAGATGTGCATGAACCGACATAACCTGCGTTTCGTCGGAGGACCGACATTTGCTCGCTCAGTGAAGTCAGTCAAAGAGACAGTTATAAGCAGAACGTTGTGAAAAGAGTTAAGAGAAAGAATTTTAAAGAGTTTCAATAAAAAGGCGAACTCTAACAAACATTTCTTGGGCGACCGTCATCCCACTGATCCTCATCACCACAAGTCCCAAACTAGCTTCTCAAAATTCCAAGAACCGCTTACACCCTTTTTGTCGATTATCATCAAAATTTATACCGTTTACTCGCACATGTATATGCACAAGCAAATGGTAAAAATGTTTAATTAAGATTAGAAAAGGAAACTAAGATACATGTTTTCTGTAATTACAGCTAAACGAAATGTGGGATGGAGCATTGTGGCTATGTGGAGATTACGTTCCAGTACAAGAAAGTTCCTCACAGATGGAGCTTCCTCAAACAACAACCACTACAGAAGGTATTAGTTGTTTATACAGAGGGTATAAACGATATAACTCCCGGCGCTTTGAGGGAAGGTAGAGGAAAATTGTAAGGCCACAGAAGGCAAATGTTCAGGTCCTATCTCTTTTAGTTTAGTTGTTATTGCATCTTAAAGTTAGCTCTAAGTTATTGGAACGGCTAGTAATCGAACGGCAGGTTGGCAACATCGGGGAGTGACCGAGGACCCTTCATTACTTTGTTGCGGTTGTTGTCTTTGCCCCTCGGTATTTCGGCGATGTTCACACATTGGAATGTAACTAAGTATAACTATATCGGTTCGAGTCGGAGAAAACAATTGGGTCCAGCCTATTCTAAAGAGAGATAAGGGACTGCCCTTCAAAAGTGTCACGTTACATCCCGCTAAGGCACCAACACTTGGGGGGACCGGACCCCACTGTTTCCACTACGCTCGCGGACTATCAATTCTGCAAACATCGTTCACCCGGAGCAAAAATACTTTATTAATTATTATGTAAACCAATCAGAGTATCGAGTCGCTTTTTTAGGTGTTACCTCCAATCGCACCGGAGCACACATACGCGAATTTATGGAACGATTCTTCTCTAATATGTTATAACAACTAAACTAACTAAGAATTGCTTAAAATTTTCCCATCTACCTTCTCTCAAAGCACCGGGAGTTATATCATTTATATCCTGCATAGCTATTTCTACAGTAAACGGTTAAATAAAGGTAACGAAATAAAGGTTAAGTTTTTCCCGATTTGACTGTAGCTAATTGTTAATTTAATACGCAAATAAATGCACCAAGAAACATTTGCATTATTATAAAAATAAATACAAAGTGTTTGAGCTTACTCAAACAACAACCACTACAGAAGGTATTGGTTGTTTATACACAGCTATTTCTACAGTAGGCAGTCAATTAATCGGTTACGAAATAAAGGTTATGTGTTTCCGACTCGAGTATAGTTAATTGTTAATTCAATACGAAAACAAATGCGCAAAGAAATATTTGCATAATAATAAAAAAACTATAAAGTTATATCTTCATTTTGAACAAGAACAAGAGCAACAAGTGTATGTTAAAATCGAAATTTTAAGCCAGTGAATTGATCGGGCTTTGGTACGGTTAGTGATAATATTATTATATTTTAGGTGAAATTAAATATATTTTAATAAATTTTAATGAGGTTATATTTTAAGTTCGGTTAGTGATAATACTCTTGACACATTATATTTCAATAATTTTAACATATAACAATATCGAAATTGAAAATAATGCAAACTTAAATCGTTAGAAATTTGACCTGAGAGGAATGTGATTTTTATTGTTCCATTTTTTCGCCGCTAAGATCTGACTGATTTTATGTTACAGAAACAACGTCCGATACAAACGAAGAGCCCAAAATGGTGTTGCAGAATGCAGACATACATACTGTATTGGAGATGGTTATCACAGCGCCGGAAAACAAGCAGTCAGACTTGATAAAAGCTGCGGATATTCTGTTACACCACGCAGAAAGAGCGACAACATTGGATTTGGGACCAATCTTAGGATCAAAGCTTTATAATGTCGGCGAATATGCACTTGCTGCACAGGTATGCAGTTAACCTCTTCTATACTTTGTACATTCTAACATAAAATTAAGAAAAATGCATTAACTATGTTATCATAACCTAAAAATGTTTTAATGGGATCATTAACGTACAGGGCGATTCACTTGCCTTTGAATCAGAACTCTCCTAGCCCTTATTTTTTTGGTGGACTTCCTGACCTTTTCCAGGACTGAAATTTGGTGGGCAGTGTTTTTTTGCATCGAGGCAAATACCATAAAAATTTCAGAGTCCTAGCTCAAAGTTTAGGTTTTCACCTATTTTCGACCCTCGAAAATGGTCGATTTTTTCAAGTTTCTCAAAATCGGCCGAACTCGGGATATTTTGATTGTTTTAATATCAGGGGGGCTAGGGAGCAAAGAATCCGTGGAAAAAAGTCCGGATTTGCAACGAAAACGGGTCGAGAAACCGTCCAGAAAAGTCAATTTTTGCTAATTTTTAACGGTTTTTATTTTTTTTGTGGACTTTCCGACCTTCCCCGGGGCTGAAATTTGGTGGGCAACGTTTTTTTGCATCAAGAAAGATACCATAAAAATTCCAGAGCCGTAGCTCAACATTTTTTTTTGGCAAATTTTTCTTAAGGGGTCACCCCTTCAGATTTTTTCACGATTTTTCGAAGGTCTCCGAACTCGGGTTTTTTCTTCAGGATTCAATTGTTTATGAATGAAAACGCACAGATAACAAGAAATCCGTTGAAAAAAGTTTGGATTTCTATCGAAAACACTAAAAAAACTGCCTTTAAAGTCCGATTTTTCGGCATTTTCGCTGGTTTTTCCCATGTTTTTTGGACTTGCCAACATTTTCCGGGGCTGAAATTTGGTGGGGAGTCTCCCCTTGCATCAAGGAAGATATGATATAAATTTCAGAGCCCCAGCTCAACATTTTTTTTTCCCTATCTTTTTGGCCATCGAAAATATCCAATTTTTGGTGGTGATTCAAAGGCAAGTGACTCACCCTGTACAGTTTCATAACCGGTGCAATGATTTCTATACTTTGTACATTCTAACATTAACCCTTTAACCTACAACTACGGGCACACTACGTTGATCGGGCCAAACGTAAATATTGGTTTTGCAAATAAATGCTTTCAACCCAAAATTCTCGAACGTAAATCGTAGGTTAAGGAGTTAAATTAAGAAAAGCGCATTTAAACTATGTTATATCAACCTAAACATTTCTGGATGGGATCATTGACGTGAACTTTCATAATTCATAAAATGAGATACAACTTTACTAACAGTTCGCCCGCACACACACACACACACACACACACACAGCAGCATGTTTTATCTGCACAGAAAATGAAGATGTTTATTTTCAAAATTTTCATTCGGCCTTCAATTCGAAGTTATTGAACCCCTAAACCGCGCGAATAATTTTATTTTCCATTCTTACCACGCGCAATAAATTGTTTCATTTCAAGATTTGATTTCCAATATTTTTTAAACATTGACTGCAATTTCGAAAGGATACACCTGTTCTCGTATTGTAAATTGTGATTAAAAAATGCACATTTAAAACTATAATCTATTATTAATTCGAGATGAGAAAGTACTAGAAATAAAGTACTAGTTTTTCAATAATTAATTAATTATAAATATAATTACATCAGCTACAAAAATGTTGTCCAAGAATAATAATCGCATAAGGCATTCGCTAAAACTCAAAGGCACGACAAAAGCATGTGAATATGCAATAGAAACATGATCATAATTGATTGTTATTTATAACTAGTTGAGTTTGGCCGGACAATTAAATAGGTACTATTTATTTAGAGAACTACATGACTATTAAAAAATGGCGATTCCCAGGCGTTGTGGTAAATGGCTACTTTGTTTCGTGTAAAATACTCTGTACATAACCTAAAAAGCGTACCTTTATTTTGACTGTAGAAGCAAGTTGTGTCAATTTGTTCTCTGTTGGCTTTATATCGAGAATTATCATTAGAGTGGAAAAATTCTAATGAACATTAAAAAACAACAGATTCTTGTTTATAACTAATTGAGTTTGGTCGGACAATTAAATATGGGCTATAATACAAAAATCCGTAACGCTGAACTATATAATGCAATCTGAAGACATGGCTCGAATTGTAAATAATAAACAATTTTTATTACATCTTCCAAAGTACTTGTATTTATATTCATACTCACGATTATATATTTTATGTTATTATTTTATTGTATTGCAGAATATGATTGGTTGTTTCAGGTATTTTTATGCGTCGATCAACGAAATGATGCAATCGACGCATTGATTGGTATTGACGACTGGCCACTAGCGAGAAGTATTATACGAGAATTTGATCCTAACCTCGAACCATATGTATACGAAATATACCACCAAACGTTCTCCACCTCGAAGCACGAATTCATGGCCGCGAAAAATAAAACCCTCGATAACCTCATAAAGCAGGGTGACTGGGATGAAATATACGAAATAACAAGAAACAATCCAGAAATAGTTCAAGAACAATTGAATAAGCGAGTGGCTGATTTAATTAAGTCACGAAATTATATACCAGCTTTACTGTTGTCCAAGAAATTCGGCACGCACATGTACGCGTGCAATTGGAACCTTTTTGTGAAACTCGCCATGGGTATATTTAATTCCACGGAAGTCTTCACTAATTACAAACACTTGCATATTTTGCGAGCAATGTTGTTGCAATTGTACAACTCGGTAAGCAGTGCTCAAAAAAAGGGTGTGTTAAAGCGATTTTTGGAAGCAGCTCATTTTGCATCGGTGAAACTCGTGTGCGAGGATATTCCCAAATTGAATAACATAAGAATGAATTGCGCTGTGTCGTTGTTACGTTACACTGACTTCGTACTAGCGGATCGAGCTTATTACGAGGCAGGACTCGCAGTGCGTTCCGGCGGGAGCGCTAACCTCAACGAAGCATTTGTTTTACTAAACCATTTTCTTAACCTCGAAGAGTGGATCGAGAATAGATCCAAACGGATTGTTGATGTGATGGACATATCTTGTACGGATTTCCCGCGTAGGGTGCCCATAAATGATTTTCTAGGCGTCGAGAGGGGCAAAAGAGAAGAGGTTAGGAACTGGATTCGCGGTGTTTCTATTGTTGAAAAAGTTACTCGGTCTTTGCCGATTGACGATCGAGGAGTATATGTCGGATCTTTAAGTTGTCCAACTTCTCCCACGAAAGTGCAAGCTTGTGCTTTAACTGGATATCCGGCAAGAGATTCTGTTATCAAGTTTAATGGCGGGAATCAAGTCGTAGACAGAGCAGACTGGACTGAATTTCTGAATTTTGCAAAACGAGCACCTGAGGATTCTAATATCAGAAGTACATTAGATTTTATTCTCGAATGGTTCGGCGATATTAGCAGTTCTACACTTTAAAAGTATTTACTAGTCAGAGAGACTTGTTGACTTCTGAACAACTTTAATTTTATTAGATGTATTTAGTTATGTTTTGATATGCTCGAATTTTTTTATTTGTACACTCGATGAGAAATTAATCTATTGTTTCAAACATTTCGCCAAATTTATATGTGATTGTGATTTTGTGTTATTAATGACATTAGGTTCTTTTTATCGAATGAAAGTGTACCTAAGAGCGTAAAAAGGAACACCCTTTTTAAAATTGTTGCTTCCGAAAAGTTTAAGAACTTTTTTTTTTACAAATAGCTTGTTTTATGTTTGCATCTTTCGATAAGATGTTAGGTTATATCGAACCAAAGATGATTGATTTTGTTATTAATTACCTGGAAACAAAGTGCCAGTAAATTTCTACTATTTTAGTTGCAGTAAATTTCCAAAAACTGATTTTGTTTCCAATAATTGACATATAAACGATATTCTTCCGAAAATCACCTGAACAATATAACTTTATATATTTGTACTTTTTTATAAACTTTCGTATGTGAGAAAAGTGAGTGAATCTAGAGCATCTATGAAATGCTGAATCTCGGATGTTGCGGCAAGCGCGTTTTTCGTTTCACTTGAAATGATCCGCACATAACCTAAAAAATGTTCCTTTGTTCTGACTGTAGAAGCAAGTTATGTCAGTTTCTTGGCACAAAGATTTTTTCCTACGTTATTTACATCGCTTATTAAGAGATGTGAAATTTGTATTTGAGCAGTTTTTTCAACATAACTGATCAACATTATGTTGTAATCCTCGAAATTCTGCTCTACTCATAATAATACACACCAAATACGTACTTTAGCTGTATTCATTAAAAGTATTTTTGTACCTTAATTTAAATAATATGATAAGTTTTTGTAATTTACTAAATAAAGAATTATTCAAAACACATAAAAAGTTTGAACCTCTCAACGCCATGTTCCTTTCTCGTCTTCTCCTATTTCTGCGACCAGTTTTTTTGATAAGTGAGAAAAATTTATATAAGTGCATGATTTAAAAGACATTGTAAATTAATTTTATTGTTTTATCTGTCATAGTTATAAAGTTGTGGCCACGAATGTATAAACGCTTTTTAAGAACTCGATTTGCGGTAGCCATTATACATCTGGCGATTTTTATCTGAAAGAGATCAAATAATTTTTTTTTAAAAACTGGACACCTACAGCTACTGCGCAACGAAGCCGTTTTGCAATAAGGCGTTTATCTTTTTTGGGAGGAACAAAAGTATAGTAATTTGAGGATGAAGACGTTTCGAATTTTAGCTATTTCGAGTTTAAAATGTCGGCGTTTCAATAAAAATTAAAATTTCCAAAATCGGTTTCGGTTTGTACTAACTGTAAATGTCCAGTTTCTAAAAGAATTATTTTATCTCTTTCAAATAAAAATTTCCAGATGTATAATGGCTACCGTAAATCAATTTTTTTAAAAAGCGTTCATACATTCATGGCCACAACTTTGTGACTCTGACAGATAAAATAATGAAATTAATTTACAATGTTCTTCAAATCAATCGCTTATAAGAAAAGTGTTCATTATGTATTTTAAAAATGTTTATATTAACACTTCGTTTTTTCCTGCAAATGTATGCACCTCCTTAAAAACAATACCGCCATTTACTTATAAATGTTCGTATTAGTACTGTGTCCTCTTTGAAACAGAAGATCGAAGTATTAATTAATTAAGATATTTATCAAGTATAAATAAGAGGGAAATTATCTTATACCTTCGAAGTCGATTCACATTCTCTAGAAACATTTGCTTCAAAACAATTGTTATATTCAGTAACACATAATAACAGATAAAACAAAGAAATCATTGCAATGACATTGTTTTATAATAACAATACTATTTTATTTAAATACAATTATTTCAGTGTTTAGCTCAAGAAGTTTTTTGGTGCAGCCACTTAGCATGGATGATGTTCCACCGAACCATGTTCTGTTTTCGTAATGAAGTATCGAGATATCGTAATGAAGTAAATTCATTTGATTGCGAGTCAAAGAAAGACTTGACAGTTTCTTTAGCGCCGCCTAACGATCATCCTTCCACTTTTCTCTTGCTTCGCGTTCAAATCAAGGGAAGCAGTATAGGAAAACTGTTTTCTAATTAAATAGGAATACTAACGCTAAAGAGCCCCAATCGCGTTGAGATTTGTATCCAAACATATCTCTATCATCACATGCATGCTCAGGCGGAATGATGACGCATCACTTCGATTTAAAGCGTTAGATTGGCTGTGTTTGGATATTTACTGTCAATACTGCCAGTACTAATTGAGGACTCGATTATAAGCCTTTTTGATTAACGTCGACTCCCGTCAGGGTTCGCGACGCGTATAGAATACCAAACCAAACCCGATGTGAGCGCCATTAGGCAGGGACGACACCAAACTTATGCTCATACCGGGTGGACCTACTATTTTTAAGGTAGATTCCGAGCCACCCCTGCGCAGGTCGTGAACGTGCTGAAAATCAGCGATGACAGGCGTTGGGGTCGAACCCGAGCCCCGCTAATTACGGGTCAAGCACTTATCCTCCTGAGCCACTGCACGGATTAATTAGAAGCCTTTTACAAACTTCGACATTACTAGAAAAGGTTTAGTTGTCAAAATATCATATTCTTTGATGCTCCAAATCATTTTCAGTATTCTCAAAATTTACGCAAGGTTTATAACCGTGTATTCGATTAATAATAACAGTACTGGCAGAACATAGCCGAACACAGCCACTGAAATAAAAACAGAGGAATCGCAGACGAATAGAAATGAACTGCGCACAGCGCCACAAAATGTCCGTTACGTAAGAAAAGGACGAAACTATTAGTGGCCAATTCCCGCCACTTTCTTTTCCGACGGCGTAACACAGCTCGACGGTGCTCTCAACGAACCAAAAAGAATTTTTTGATAAGAAAACCGGGAAAAATTAAGACTTTCGTACAGAATACATAATTATTGGGCAATGTAACATCGATTCGTTATTTTTAAAAATAGAGGAAAGAATATTGTTATTATCACATGAATCGAGAATGAAAAATTAACGTCTCCAGAAGTTAGAAGACGCTTTTGCCTGTAATGCATCCTCCTACGATTCGAAAACAGTTATAGGACAGTCAATCATAATTTTAGAAAGAGATTGGCCACCATACGTTCCGTTTCTCTCATTTTTGACTGACCACATTTGGCCATTTCTATACAGGGTGTACCAAAACGGTCGATAAAGAGGATAGCCATCATGTGGGGTGTGACCTCCTGATGACCGTACCACCTTCAAAAATGTCAAATTATATGCAACTTTGGGAGTTATTAGTGAAAACAATTGACCAATCAGCGGGCGAGATTGTCCACGGTCGCTGTGACACGCCGGAGCGCGGAGGGATGGCTCGAGCCGCCCAAGATTCTCGCCGCTCAGCCGCTTGACTCAGCTGCGACCGTCGGACGCGACCGGCACACTACGCGCGAGTAAGTATTGGTGCGGCGCAGGTTCGCAATAAGTGGCTTAGCGATCAGGCGACTATCCAAAGTGCCCCTCGTTGCAAAAATTAGCGGGCGCATTTCGAGAATGCGCCTCGCTAGTGTTGATGGTTGATACTCGTACGATTAACACTCGCAGACTATTATTGCATTCGCCCAGCGTCTCTTTTCCGAATTTTATCCCAGAAAGCGTCGATCCAAAAATTGCTCCAAATTTTTTTCCAAAATTTTGGGGACAAATTTCTAATTAATCTCCAACTACCCGATCCCGTCGCGGGTACTCGCTCGCGAGACATCTCGGTTCAATGATCGAGCTCTTCTCACCCAATTGGATCCCCGGCCAAATCGATCACTTTTTGGCAGCATGTTTCCTGTTTCGATTTCAATATAATTGTAATACTACGTTGTCATTTGTGCGGGGTACCAAAGGGCTACTGAAGAATTTGTTCATAAATTAGGAGTCAATAAAAAAATCCGATTTCCACTCAACAAGCAGACACATCCATACAAACGAATATCAATCTCGGCAAGTTTTTTGGCAATTAGACTTTCAACATAATTTTTTGTCGATTGAGATCGTAAAACATGGGGGTGCCTAAGTAAATTATTATTTTTTGATTACGAATCCACTTTCAGTTGCGAAGTTGCAAAAACATTCTTACTTCATAAAAAGAAGATCGAAGTAATCCTTAGCAACAATTGGAAAAAAGATAGATTATTCGTTGATTTTCTCTTCAGAACTCTGTGTTTTTTCATTATGTTTGTTTCGAAGGAGACACCGTTTCCCGTTTGCCGATATCTCTAGTCGTTGTCGAGCTAAGAGTTTTTAAGAAAGCCAAAGCGTTCGGCAACGGCGAGACATTATCACCGAATATCGGTTCGGGAGAGAAAATCAACGAATAATCTATCTTTCTTTCAATTGTTGCCAAGGATTACTTCGATCTTCTTTTTATGAAGTAAGAATATTTTTGCAACTTCGCAACTGAAAGTGGATTCGTAATGAAAAAATAATAATTTACTTAGGCACCCCCATGTTTTACGATCTCAATCGACAAAAAATTATGTTGAAAGTCTAATTGCCAAAAAACTTGCCGAGATTGATATTCGTTTGTATGGATGTGTCTGCTTGTTGAGTGGAAATCGGATTTTTTTATTGACTCCTAATTTATGAACAAATTCTTCAGTAGCCCTTTGGTACCCCGCACAAATGACAACGTAGTATTACAATTATATTGAAATCGAAACAGGAAACATGCTGCCAAAAAGTGATCGATTTGGCCGGGGATCCAATTGGGTGAGAAGAGCTCGATCATTGAACCGAGATGTCTCGCGAGCGAGTACCCGCGACGGGATCGGGTAGTTGGAGATTAATTAGAAATTTGTCCCCAAAATTTTGGAAAAAAATTTGGAGCAATTTTTGGATCGACGCTTTCTGGGATAAAATTCGGAAAAGAGACGCTGGGCGAATGCAATAATAGTCTGCGAGTGTTAATCGTACGAGTATCAACCATCAACACTAGCGAGGCGCATTCTCGAAATGCGCCCGCTAATTTTTGCAACGAGGGGCACTTTGGATAGTCGCCTGATCGCTAAGCCACTTATTGCGAACCTGCGCCGCACCAATACTTACTCGCGCGTAGTGTGCCGGTCGCGTCCGACGGTCGCAGCTGAGTCAAGCGGCTGAGCGGCGAGAATCTTGGGCGGCTCGAGCCATCCCTCCGCGCTCCGGCGTGTCACAGCGACCGTGGACAATCTCGCCCGCTGATTGGTCAATTGTTTTCACTAATAACTCCCAAAGTTGCATATAATTTGACATTTTTGAAGGTGGTACGGTCATCAGGAGGTCACACCCCACATGATGGCTATCCTCTTTATCGACCGTTTTGGTACACCCTGTATGTCTATAAGAGGAACCAGTAAATCTAAATTGAGGTTAGCATAATTTTGTAACACGATACTAGAAACAAGGACGCATTGCGATATTTACAAGGTGATGTGTTTGCCTTGGAACCGGTGATATTCGTATTATCCACTACATTGGCTAAAAAAGTATTGGCACACCCAGTATTTTGAGAATAAATGTTCGTAAAAATGAAAACTGCGTCCTCTAAGGAAAGTTAGTTTTTCTTAAGAAGGACAGTTTCTTGTTTGAGAAAATGTATTTCTATTTAGAGAGAAGTGTTTTCTTTTTTAAGGAGAATTTTTCCAAAAACACTGGATATGCGAGGCCTTTTTTATCTAGTGTATAATTCGTGGTCCGATGCATAATATAAAGTAGTTCCACTCGGCGTTACTTTGGCGCTCTTTTCGTTTGTTAGAATGTTCATTATGGATTCTTTTTTTTGTATAGGCCTGTTTTTGTAGTCATTGACTCATATTTAAATGTTTCTCAAATATAGTAAAAATGATGCCGAGAAAAATATTTTTGTCCACTAAAAATAGTAAATGTACCGAAAATTTCAGATCTTATTTTATTCAAGCGTTTACCAAATTATATTATTTGCTATCAAGCAAATTTTTTGTTCACCAAAATAGTAAATTTTCATATCATAGGAGACCTTATTTAACCAACTGTACACCAAACATTTATTTCCGATCTCCAATTTAAATTCTGAACCCCCGGAAAAATATTCCCGTTCCCCAATTTTAGTAAATTGTCCACCAAAAATAGTAAACGTCAAACCAAATTCGAGGTCCCATTTAATTTCAAAATGGGTTTTAAACTGAATAAACAATTTTAAAATCTGTGGCTCCATTTATTCGTAGTGCCCAACAAATATTCATTTTTTGTTACCAAATTGTATTATTTATTAATGAAAGGGAATGTCTGTTCATCAAAAATAGTAAACGTTCACCAAATTTCAGACCCCATTTAATTTCAAAATGGATTTTAAACAGAATAAACAATTTTAAATTAAAAGCGATCTCAAATTTGATGAACATTTACTATTTTTGGTGATCAAAGTTTTTTTGCTACAAAATAATTTAATTTAGTGACAAAAAGTGAATATTTGGTAGACATTTTAAGATTAAAAGAGGCCATAGATTTGATGAACGTTTACTAATTTTGGTGACTGAAAGTATTTTTCTGGGGTGCAAAATTTAATTTTGTGAACATTTAAATTTGTCCCTTAGTCATTCGTAAAAATACATAGTAAACATTCCAATCGATAAAATTATCTGTCAGTTAAAACGTTACAAAACAAAACTGTCAGTTAAAACATAAATGAAAAATCTTCTCGCATAACAATTACGACTTTTCTCTAATCTTACTCATGCGTTCTTTACTATCGCTTTCGTACGCTAATGAATACGACCGATGTCAAATATAATTTTGTAATTATACGCGAAATTGCAACGTCCCATTAATCACCAATTTTTTCCTTCTGATGCTACAGCATTATAATACACACACCAGTTTACACTGATTAAACAAAGTTTAGTCAAAACTAAATTTTCTAAAAAGAAAAAATATTCCCCCTTAAAAATATTTATTTTCTCTCCGAATCCCTTAATAAAATTCGTTTCTTTTTAAAAAAGAAACTTTCTTCTATATCAAGATTTACTCCAAGAAAAAGAATTGCGTTCGAACGCTTTTTATCCACAGAACTTATAAAACCTTTCGTTCTCAATTAATAAAACTCCTAGTCAAGTCGATCCAGCAATTTTTGCGCCAAGTCGTAACAAACAAACACACAAATAACGCAATAAATTTCATACACTGAGATGAAATCAAAAATATTAAAAACGCGGAATGCACACTACTAACGATTATCGAGTTTGCGTAAACAATAAGAAAAATAACAGTGAGGAACAAATACATACAAGAAAACAGTTTCATTTTATAAAGCTCGCTGTGAGTGAAAAAGAAACTTGTTGATTCAGAGGCAAACGTATCACCCTGTAAATATTTATACAAACTGCAATGTTGTTTCCAAGTTTCACAATGTCCGAACGAACGATTATACCAACTCGTATTGATTCATTGATACACGTCAAATACTTGTTAAGATTCGCATCGCAATTAGTGCGCTATGTTTTAATACAAATCTCAGCGTGCATGGCGCTCTTTTCCTTTACAGCCATCAAAGACGGTACATTGCGACAATCGGTGATGCTTCTGCCGTAGAATCAGTGATGCTTTTATAATATAGCACGTCCTTTCCTTACATTGTATTACATTTGATATTTATTACATATACAAAAGAGAGTTCATCTAACTTTGTTACTTTGTACCTGAAGCACTGATTCATCAATCTTAGTGCCATTTGTTTGAATGTGCAACGGTTGGTGAAGATCTCAGGCTATTTTATTCGTCTTGTTGAGATCCGAATTTACCAACACATCCGACAAAGTAGTTGTAACAATCTGCAAAGTTGCCATCGAACAGAAAGTGAAATTTGTGAAAGTGAGCTACCAAATTTTACTTTCTCTTTAACCACTACTTTGCAAATCGCGACAACTATTTTATCGAATGCTACTCTCCGCGGACGGAACACGTCCGAGTGTGAATATACAATGCGGATCTAATTATTTAAAGCTTGTAATTAAACGCAATAGTCTACTAATTTGCTTGCATTCTATCATAACGTGTTTTCGTTTAACTTCTCGCTGTACTTTAACGAGTCTGACTCGTGGAATGAAAATTGGACAAACATTGTTCCATTCTTTTTGATATTTCGGGGATTTTATATTGCAACTATTCTTGAGCATCATTCTGACCCGTTTTCCTGAATTTCGTCGAATTAAATGTTACAGCAAAATGGCCGCTGGACAGAAAATGAAATTTGCATGACTTTGTAGAAACCTCCTTTTAGGAGACAGAGCCCCTAAAAAAGTCTCGCATACCTTACACGTATGCTACCAAACTTCATTTACTTTCCGGCGAGCAATTTGCCGATTATGACAACTATTATGTGTAAGGGAAACTTCTGTCGTGTTTTTTTATAGAATGCACGTGTTCAAATACGACAGAACTTTTCCTTATACCTAATATTTTGTCGGACGTCGTACAGCAAGCAATTCAGCGGGAACATTCCCGTTCTAACATAAAATGACCCGCGCGAGAGCAGCTAATTCGACTATTGCTTTAGAAAGGTGCGTTATGAAATCCTGCAAACAATAACAGAACTAACAATAAGTAACAAATATGATGGAACTCTCTCTTATGATATATAATCGATCCTAGTTGAAAATATACGCTGATTCGAAGGCAAAGGCATCATCTGCACCGGCTCTTTCAACGAGTCTAGCAAAAAGTGAGGTCACCAGTCTGCAACTGCTGCTAATCGCTAATCAGCAGTCTCGAAATAAGACAGGAATTTTACTACTATTATTAGTTAAAGGAACACAGCCCATATTCTTATATTATATACATATGTATGCGTGTGAGCGCGCTCTCGAAAGTTACATCCGCGTTCTTACATACCTACGTACAAGGTGTTTCGTGAATCTCGCAAGTGACCATAGCAATATTGTATAGAATCGGCTGAAAATAAATATGGCTATTTCGAAAATCCATATTGGGACTTTAATTTCGAATTATTAATAATAATAGAAAGGGCGATGTTTATTATTTGTATCGTAGTAGACTTTCGAAAAAATTTAATACAATTTTTGTGTTAAAGAAAAGCTTAATAAAATTTTTGCATTCAATAAAAGTTTAATACAATTTTTGTATTCAACAAAAGTTTTAATACGAGAAAAGTTTCAATTTGTATTGTTTTATCGTTGTATTAGATTTTCTCATTTCTTAGCGTACAACAACATTATTTGTTCTGCCCATTTTAACTTAATACAAGGAACATTGTCCCAAAATTCTGTTGCGAAAGTTAATAATAATTTAATTTAGAGAATAACGGATTGTTGAAACTATCATTCTTGCAAAAATATTCCAACGAAAAATATTCTAAAACTAATGTACAGCTCGACCTTCCATTCTTTTTAAAGTCTCGCAGTTACTCGTGAAGCACCTTGTTTAAGTTATAAATATTACAATGTGTTATAGTTTATAATTTCGATGATAATTTGATATAAGAGAAAAATCGTATTAATATTTGTTCAATGATTTTCGAGTTTGTATCAAATTTTTCTGTAGGAAAGAAACTGTTGGAATTTGCTTTAACATGCATTTATCAAATATAACCAATGTTTATCTAGAATTCATCACGGACACGCGCACATACAAACTTTGTCTCTTTATATATTAACAACTTGAAAACAATATAAACGTTTATTGAATTGACCTGCAAAATGTTTGCGTGTCTCATTAGAAGAGTCTGAAGTTGTATCATTAAAAAAACAACAAGGAACTTTTTCTTGACATTTTGTTCCTTGAAAAAGTTTGCACTGAAAATTTCTTGAAGTTCTTTAACGTTTCTGTTATCAGTAACAATATAACTTCACGTTTTCCATAACAATTTTTCCTTCTAATATAAAAAGGCAACATTCGTTTTTAATACAATTAAAACATTTAAAAAAATTTCATACAATTTTCTCTCTTGTATACGCACATAATCTAACCAAATTATAAACTATTAATTATTACAATATTTATTTTGCGAAAGGAATGGAAATCCTGCTATGCATTAATTAATTTTGCAAGAAAAACAGCTATAACAATGTATTATTCTTTAAATTAAATTATATTATTGTTAACATGCGCGCAAAATGTCATTCGGTTGAAACCGATTGGGATAACTAATTTAACAATAATTTAGGGAGCGTCTTTCAGACACTTAGCGAATCCACCCAATTATGTTCTGTTTCTTAGAAGCAGATCGCAACATTGATTTGCCGATCAGAAAGAGTTCGTAAGAACCACTGTTTGAACTTCCGACTTTTCAAAAGGAACCTTTCGCCACACATTGTTAAAAATATTTATTAACGTCATTTTCATCGAAATAAATATGTCTGTGAATGGCTGTTCGAGTGTCGCTCGAACGTGTGAAATCAAAATGTCGAAACCAGCCACATTTATCTCCGAAGATTTCTTTAGAAGATTGCTATCTTCCCCTGCGAGTGTTTTTGGGGGAACACCTTGCACATATGCTACTCGTACGATTCTATTTATCCATTACGATTACAGACTACAGAACTTCCGTGATTTCCTTGAAACAATGGATAATCCTTAATCGTTAGCTTGTAGTTAACATATCACCTTTCGTTACATTCAACCTGCGGTGTGAAAAAATTCTTGTTTCGATATTCCATGGTACCGGGGGATATTCTTTAGCGGAGCTACTAGATTGATTAACGTTTCAATTGCTGCCCGTTCCATCAGCAATTCTTCCATTGCGTAGAATATCTTCTAGCCGAACGTTCTCTTGTTGCGGAGACAGAAATTGTTTGATTACGCGCCTAAAAGGACCCGAGAACTATGGAGAAAGATAGATAGAGAGAAGTTGAAGCTTTGTATGCAAGGTTAATAGAGTGACGATTAAAACATAATTAGAAAATATATTCTTAAAACTCTTAAATATTTGCAACTGGTTATAGTAATATTCAAAAATACACTCAGTTACAGTAGGTTTAGTCTGTAATATTGCTGGTAATATTTACAACGGGTAGAGAAGAGTTGCTGTTGCGTAGCGTTAGTAGTCAACCAAAAGATCATCGAAGAAGTGAAACGGATCTACTTATAGTGAACCTAAAGCACTGATTCCACTCGTTAACTTCACCTCCGGAGAATACCGACTCGCTCTCTCCGCCGATTGGTGCATAAAATAAGTCGGCTCGGTGTTGCGCTGTAATGCACGCGCGCGCGCGCGCTGCCGTCGTCGAGAGAAATTCTACTCAATTTCTTAAACTCGTTAATCATCTACATCTTTTTCCATGTAGTCAGAAATTAATGACGTCCTGTTTCAGCCAATATCCAAATGGAGAATAATACCCTGCAATTAATTCAAGTATATATTTAAGACTCTCGCAAAACCATTGTTGCTGCGAATAATAAAGGGTGCGGCAGAAGTTTGAAAACTTTTGTTATAAAACATTTCTCACGGCTGTTATTAATTTAAGTTCGATTCATTGTTCATTTATCTATTGGATTATATAAATATCTTGATTTTTGGCTTTTTTTTTAAATGTTAAATAATCGCTAAGGTATTCGTACTTTTTTAATTTGTGTACATTTGCAAGTTATGACTGATGTTGACAAAGCGAATGAAGAAATTTTGAAGATTACCTTAAACAAGTAGAATTTCATTCGCTTTTTATTGTTACTATTGTTAACACTAGATTTGCCGAATAATCAATTCTTTCAAAATTAATTTTGTAAACTTCTTTTTCTTTCTTTTCAGTTATATTTTTTTGATTGAAAATCATATACAAGTTGATGTTCGGCAATTCTAGCATTAATTTCGAATTCATTAGTAAAAAGTTAGTTTGTAAAGCACCTGTCAATAACGTCTCCGAACTTTTGCCGCACCCAGCCTTTGTCTTTTAACCAGTGAGTACCTTACTAGCTATTGTTAATAAAACAATAATGAATCAACTGTTACTCACTGACACTGGCATCCCCTCATATGTAAAATACATATCGGCCAATTTATATGAGTCAAAATGCCACGTCTTGCACACAGCTTTTTTGCTCGATTGTAAATGCGGCTTTGTCTCATTTCGTGTCATAATTAATGCTTTTTGAATTTTGTCCGTCTGAATATTTGTAGATTTCAATTCCGCTCAACATATTTTAAGATAATTGTCGCGTTGTGGCATTTTATGACGAATTATTTGAAATTTGTTTGATGCATAAAAGAGTTTATTAGTTAAATATTTGTAAAATTCAACTCAATTGATTTTGTGTGAAGGGAAATTCTTTCGTTTTGAAATTGTATCTTTTTGTAAGCGTTCTTTATGTGATCGATAAGAGCAAATGTACTCATAAAAAAGGATGTTTTTGACCGTTTTGTTAAAGAAAACATTCCCAGAAAGAATGCTAATTTCACTTAGAAATCTGAATTTGTAGTTTTATCACAGTTACTTCAACACAAAATACGTGATACTTTTATGGATAATGATTTCGAATGTTAACCTTTGAATACACAGTGCGACAACTACCTTAATGTCAGCATATTTCTCATTCTTCCGAAATTTAAGAGAAAACTCGAGAAACTTCAACTTGTTTTTGCTGATAATTTTCAAACGGTACGTTTGTCGTCAGAAAAGAGTGTTGAAAATTGACAATTAATCCACTCTTGAGCATGAACTATATTTCAACTGAGATAAATTCGAAAAACTGTGCTTGGAATTCGAAGTATTTTCCTAATTCCACAGATCGCCTAAAGCACCTTTGTATTTCATTAAATCTGTCTAATTAAACATTTGCGTTTAAATGTCTTTAATTCTGAGTATTTTTCTGTTTTTCCGCCATGTTCATCAGCAAATTACAAGATCAAACATTGACAATGGCAAGCGTTCAATTGAAACCCCATCATTTTGATGACGAGTTGCGTGTGACTCTTCGGGTCTGAGATTTTGACTGACGCTTCAGGGTAAGTGGTAATCAACAGCTTTCCTTACGTTCTTCAAAGAACGAAACTAAAAGTCTGATGTATCAAACGACCCAGGTATCCACTGGTCAACGACGGCTAAGATCGCCAGTAATAAAACTATAGTGAAGCTGCCGAAAAAACGGATTTTACGTGTCGACAGAAATAGAAATAACTTAAGTGTATCTTTGCGATTTATCCGCGGAACTTCTTTCAGGTAGCTTTTCGTACAACATTCGTGCGACACTTATCGCTCAATGCCAGCGATGAAGCTCATCGAGGCATCGATCAAACCGGATTTAGCTCAAAGAATCATAAAAATACTCAATTATATAAAATAGAAAAGGTTTGACTCCTAATTATTTATATTATATAATAATACTGGCTTCGCATGATTAACCCTTTGCACTCGAAGTTTGTTTTCATTCGTATTACCAGCAACTCGAAGCAATTTCAGTGGAAAGATTATATTCACATATAAGTAAATGATATGCGCATTAAAAGAAGAGTCACTGTTGTATGTTATTGTTCTTTAATTGATTATTTTGTAATTGTCCAAGGTGTGATTCCTCTCGAAGCAATCGCCAATATGTAATTTTAGCTTTTTTATACTCTTCTATTTTCTATATTCTAGATTCTATATTTCAGCTGCGAGCGTCTTTTGTCACCAAGAACGAAATATCCTATACACAATGGTTTTTGCCATTTGTCTTTGTCCTTATATTATGAACTGAAAACTTTTTACATTCTCTCCACAGCGGAGCCCTCGAGTTTGAAGACAAATTTTAAATGGCTCCGCTCCGGAGCCCTCCAGTGCAAAGGGTTAAAATCGCTATAGTTCGGGAAAAGAATATCATAGAAAAATATGGGCCTAAAAACTTCGTGCAGGAAATCTCTGAGAAATTCCAGTAACGAATTCAAAGACAATCTTTCGCGCGGCCTAAATCGTTATGCTTCACTACTCGGCGCGAAGATTCTACCGAGTCTCCTAATTCATTCATTACGCTGTCACGTATTACCACATTTTCAAATAATTTACCGTCAAAATTCGAATTTGCATGTTACTATAAAAAGGTTTAACTCCCAATTATTTATACTAAACAAGAATACTGTTTTCGTGTCATTCAAAATCGCTATAGTTTAGGAAAATAATCCTCGTCCGTTACACTGTCACGTTTTATCACATTTCCAAGCAATTTAGCGTCGAGACTCTACCGAATCTCCAGATACAAGTGACGGTGTCATCGCTCAAAGCCATCGACGCATGAATTCGCATTTTACTGTACAAAAAGCTACCTTCACTTCCCTTAATACGCTTTCTCGCTATACAATCTGCGACTTTTAACAACAGTATCTACGTATCCGAATGAGTGGATGGACCTTCGAATTCCGTTCTCTCGGCGGCCGTGCTATATCAGCTGTCTTTAGTCATTGTGCTCAACCTGATAGATTAAGTTCGATTACCATCCAGCTACTTGAGTGGTTTTCTTGAGGACATTAAGTAGTCGGATGATAGGAGCTAATCAATGCTGCGTCCACGGGCTCCATGCACGAGGGACACGTCAAAGATCGCAGCAGCCAATCGTCAATGCACACGGCGTGATAAGTGTGCATGCAAGGTAGATAACGTACTTCTTCTCCGACCACCAACTCCATCATGCATATCACACATTCGCCTTTCTTCGTCCCGTCGTACTCCCTCATAGGTAAATGCTGGATCAGTCCTATGCGCTTCGCGATCCTTACTTGTTGCTCTTCGTCGTTTAAAGTGCTAGACCCTGTCGCCGATCCCAGATTCATGCCGACACCGATCCGCTGACCCATGCTCAAGTTGTTCGATTGCAAATGGTGCTCTATCACCGTGGCCGGCGGGTAGTAAGGGACGATCACTTCCTGTAAATAATATGTAATAGTTAGATTGTAGGAAGAACTTGAATGTCGCATGTTAGATGTGAATTTGTAAGTATAAAGTCGGGCCGTTAAGAGAATGAACTCGGGATTTCCCTCACCCGAGCGCAGTCAGTGCCACTTCCCTTGACACTCGGATGCCTTGTGGTTCTAGCTTATGCATTTACTGCCTCACTATTGGCTGCCTGGCTCAATATCACAAGGGAAGTGGCAGGGACTGCGTTTGGGAGAGGGAACTTACGAGTTTATTCTTTCAGCGGCCCAACTATAGTTAGTTCTTGACACGGTTGCCAGATTAGGTGGGGTGTTGGTGGTCGGGCAATGCTAGGTTTATGGGAAGTGAAATCCTTATGAATCTGGCAACCTTGCTTCTCGGTTGTTCCGTAGCCATATTGCCTCTCCCGCGCTTTATCTTTGTTTACATTAAAATGATCTTGTTGGAAGTTGAAATTCCTTTCACGTTCTCTAAGCGGTTCGACTTATAACTGACCAATAATAACGTAGTTTAAAGTATAATGGATTGATATTGAAATCTTTTAATGACGTATAACTTCACCAGCTGCTCATTTTGAAATTTCGGAGTAACTTTTGAAAGAACTTGTGCATTAGTAAAAATATTACGACGTTTTATAGCAACACAATCCATTTTAGTGGTTCGCAGGATTATGTTAAGTTTTCTGTTTACTTCCTGAAGGAAATAAACTTTCCAAATGTTTTTCAGGTTATTTAGAATACGCGCGTACAAACTTTTACGCTCTGTTTCAGTAGAGACAATAATTTCTAACATTTCTTTATGTTTTACAGGTTTCAAATTTCGTGAAAATTACAGAAACCGTTTACATTTTCCTACTATTTGTACTGAGGCAAATCTATATCGATATTCATTGTTTTTCAAAACTTAATTTTGAAATTCGAGTACGCGTCAATTTGACGCAATAGTAAAATAAGCACGAATACTATTAGTAACAAATCTAAATGTCTAAATGTCTACATGAAATCTACAATAATAAATCTAAATGTAAAGAGTGATTTTTTCAAGAAAGTAATTGTCAAAAGTAAAAAGTAAAATACTTTGAAAACCTGATAAATCACATCTGATAGAAGAGACTCGTCAGTACAGTTTCTATTCAACATACTTTAACTCGTGCACCACTAACGCAAAAGTAGCATTCATATTCTATTTATCTGTCTCATCTTTAAATTAATAGTCTATAATTGTTCTTTTTAAAGAAATTGTATTTTTTATTCAAATTGACGCGTATCTATCGAAATAGCTATTTGAAAATAGCAAGAAACTCGTTTAAATTTCAGATATTACTCATGTTTAATCAACATTATTCAAATATTATTTATCAAAATCTAATATACAGACAAATAATTAAAATAGATGAATTAAATTAGGAATACGAATGCATGCTTCTGACTATTCTGCTATTCATGTTCTTTCTTTTTCAATATGGCAGACGAATATCAAGTAACATAACCAATCAGAAAACAGCTTTGGTAACTAAAAAGATTTAGCTAGTTTGATAGGGTGGAAAGAATATTATTAGCAAGATATACAAACAAATAATAGATAAGAAAAATGAATGAATTAAATTAGGAATATGAATCTTTGTTTCTGACTGCTGACTGCTGATGAATATCAAGAATGCAATTGTCCTATCATTCGAACAGACATTTTCCTCAATTAACTTAATTAATCAAAGTTCTATTGTACGCAGGGAAATAAACTCTCACGTAACAAGTACTGAAACTTTGTCCGTCGCTCTGTTGGGATGTTAAATATCACTCAACAGTACATATTTGCCCATTTAAAGTAGGTCAAGTGTGCTAAAAGAACATAACCTTGCATTAAAGCTCCTCAACAGTTATTATTCAATTGCACTTTATCAGAGGAATATAAATAAAGTTTCTGTGACTCATTGTCGCTGAACGTTAAGTATTTATATTTTGTATTAATATTAACATACAAGCAACAGACAGGAATTTTTGTTTTTGAGACAGAAACTGAAGCTTTAAGGGATGAATCTCGTGTAATAGATAAAAAAAATCGGGTTCTCATATTGTTTTGTTTGGAAAAGGTACAATCCCAGCACAAACTACCCCACTTTAAGAAACTTTTCGAATCTCTAGATTCTGATGATTTCAATAAGTGCTGCACTGCGCGCCATTAATGGTTATATGGACCGTTTATTTTGAAAGTGGTGTAAGTCCATTTTCTGCTGTTTTGAGAAAATTCAATGTTCGCATATATCTGTCAATGAAAAAATATAAATTAATTATATCAAGTTTGGCAATGTTTCTACTGATTTATGAATGTGTATTTTGATTATATAAAGTTGTTTTAGGCGAATTTAACAAAATAATGTATACTTTCGGGCTGCAAATGGACTTACATCACTTTCGAAATTAGTCAATTGTAAGAATCGTTTAATGTCAATTTTGAAAAATCAAATGCCACTTAAAATATATGTTTCATATTAATCCAATATTATTAATTTTAAACACGATATGAAATAGAAGTAGTATTCTTCATTTTCAATGTTAATAATATTGTTAAAATTGCCATAAGATATTGGTGGCATTTATTTATGCTCTTCATGTGGCAGTGTTTTGAAATATTCGTGATGCACAGGAGGTATACGATAATAACTGCTCGATATCCTTAGATTTTTCGTAAGTAATAGGCCTGGCATCGTGATATAAAGGCGCCAGGGCGATTTTTTCACATTTTAGATCACTGACTCTGCCACCTGTCTACGAAAATTGGACTTGCACCACTTTCATAATCAATGGTTAGGTAATTTCTTTTACCGACCAATTTTAAATTGGACACAGCATGGGCACTTTTAAGAAATTACATACTAACTAGATATAAATAAAAAGATTACACTAAATTAAGCATAGCTTACGTGATGTCTCATTTTTTTCAAAAACGGACTTACACCACTTTCAAAATAAACGGTCCATATACTTGAAGAGCATATAAAAAATTGCATATAACTTTATATAACAATATAAAAAAGGTACAAAATAAATTGTTTCTAGGAGCTTGCGGATAAATCCTCGAATTGAAAAAATTATAATTTTGGTATTGTTCATAATTTTGTAACAAAAAAATATAAACCTTATTCGATTTTATCCCCCCCTTTAGGAACGTCGAATAACAAACAGCAACTTTCTTCAGAAACATGAAATGTCAAGAAAATGTTCTTGAGATACCTTATCGGTAATCGGCGGATGTTTGTGCAGTTAAAATATATTAAACAGCGCGAAGACATAATATATTATCGATTGTAGAAATATACAAACATGTATAGTAGCGAAGGCTTTGTTATTCAATAAATGTTCGAAAGCTGAATATAAAATAGTAGAATTTGCCAAGCAAACATGGTAGAGAAAATTTGCGATTAGGATTGTTTGCGTAGTTAAAATATGTTAAAAAGGCGAAGAAAGTATATTAAATACGAAGATATTATGTATTATCGCTTGTAGAAATATACAAACATAAAACAGGCTGGAAAGAATATCAGAAATATATTATAGTAACGAAGCCTTTGTTATTCAATAAATGTTCGAAAGCTTAATATAAAATACTAGAATTTACCAAGCAAATATGGTAAAGAAAATATGCAATTAGGATTGTTTGCGTAGTTAAAATATGTTAAAAAGGCGAAGAAAGTATATTAAATACGAAGATATTATGTATTATCGCTTGTAGAAATATACAAACATAAAACAGGCTGGAAAGTATATCAGAAATATATTATAGTAGCGAAGCCTTTGTTATTCAATAAATGTTTGAAAGCTTAATATAAAATAGTAGAATTTACCAAGCAAATATGGTAAAGAAAATATACTATTTTTACTCTTTTGTTCGTTATAAAGAAATATGTGCAGAATATTCTGGCGCGGCAAAGTATGTAAACTGGAACTAGATAGCTGTAAGTATGCGAAAGATAAGACAACCTGCTTGTATTGTGGAATTCATTATAAAAGAGTTGCGGCTTTTGTTGTAGAAACATCTTTTGGTGTAAATGAAAGAATTTGAAAGCAAAAAAAGGTATCAATAAAATGATTGTACCTTTGAAACGTATCAAAACACTTGAGGGGAAGTTTGCGCAAACAACAAAATAAGTAATGAACCACAACGAATCTGATAAAACTATCAAATAATACAATAACTGACTGTTCGAGAGATACAATTTTTAGACAGCAGAATTCTTAGTAGTTTGGATAAAGAAGCTTAATTACAAATATTACAAACTTGGGAAGCGTCAATGATTGTACAAAAAACCAAACAATTGATGAACAGTAGGAAATGTGGTAAAACTGTTTCAAATGACATTCAATCATGCAACACACAAGATGATTGAATTATCTTTGAATCATCACAGTCGCATTGCATTTTTTAATCAAATATTTCTGCCATTAAATACAAAAATACAGAATACAGGGATTATGCGAAATATATGAAATGAAACTAGATAATTGTGAACAAGTGAGAGATAAGATAAAGCTCGGATATCGTTCTCTCAATTGGTTACCAAAAAGACACAACTTTTGCTATAGAATCACTTTTTGGCACAAATTAAAATTTATAAACATGTAACAGCGTAAAGAAGGGAAAACATTTATCAGCCAAAAAAATAGAAAGTTTGTAACAATTAGAAGGTAGTAAAATATCAGTGTGAACCAATTTATTGTACTTTTGAAACATATCAAAAAAGTTAACTATTTGCTTTGTAAATAATATAAAATGTAATACAAAGCCTGCCGGAGAAAATACTTTACTAAACAGGAAGATAATTCTACGTTTCAAAGATTTCTTTCAACGCAACTAATTGTCAGTGACGATTAAAAGGAAATAAGAAAAAGTATCAATTAAATTATTGTACTTTCCCCTGAGTTCTATAAATTAAATAGAACGAATAGAATAAAATCGAACGGATATTTTACTAAACATCAGCAGCATTCTACTTTGCAAAGATTTCTCTTAATATAATGTTAGTGACAACGAAAAGGAAACACCAAAATACTATTAAATAGAAAACAATTCTTAATTTTGCGCTGAGTTCTATAAATCGAATAGAATGAAACATTGCGCAAAATTTGGTGGACAATTTCAACAGAGTAAAGTCTTGCAACGATGCATCGGCATACTCAAAAGATTATGATGTATTCGTTGGAATGTAACTGAATGATAAGAGAATTTGATACAAAGAAATAGAAGGGAATAAAAGATAAAAGGAACTGGGCAGATCTTTCAATCCAATGGAAGATGCCTTAGATTTGAAGAACAATCCGTTGCGAACTTCGAAGACACCAAACTTGCGAATGAGAATTAGAAAGCGAAGACCAAGTTCAAAAGTATAAAGAATTATAAAGTTAGCAACAGCAAAAATCAAATGGAGAACACAAACAAAGCGGTAACAAAAATATTCTTCTTATTCTAGAAACTTTGGCAATGGAACCGCAGTTTTCAGAAGACAGCTACGCAAATTCTGAATCTGATGTAAAAAAGATATTTCATTCCTGACATAAGACAAATAAAACACAAAGAAAGAAACAAAGAGCGTAACAATAAAAAGTAAGCAAATACATACAAAAAGAGATTAAAGAGAAAGAAAAACTGTGCCTGTTCTTTTTTTCTTAAAAAGATAGGCCTCGCATTCT
Organism: Ectemnius continuus; assembly: GCA_910591665.1. Taxonomy (NCBI): domain Eukaryota; kingdom Metazoa; phylum Arthropoda; class Insecta; order Hymenoptera; family Crabronidae; genus Ectemnius; species Ectemnius continuus. Next base: position 4,934,141 of record OU342869.1, read on the forward strand.
GCAATCTTGCCAATGCAAATGAAAGAGAAAATAATTAAAAGAGAGAAAGAAGAACAAAGAGACTTGGAAAGTTCGTGATAACAAAAAGCAAGCGAAGGACAACAAAAAGAGCACAATTTCTCAATCGAATACAATAAAGACGCGTCTTACATTGTACAAACTTTATATTTCAAGAATAATACAAGACACAAGAAAAAAGGCGAGGAACAAAGAGAATTAGAAAGTTGGTAACAACAAAGAGTAAGCGAAAGGCAACAAAAACTGTGCCAGCTTTCAGTTAAATAAAAAAAAGAAGAACAAAGAGACTTGGAAAGTTCGTGATAACAAAAAGCGAGTGAAGGAGAACAAAAACAGCATAATTTTCCAATCAAACAGAATAAAGTTGCGATTTCGATGATCGAAACTTTGTATATCAAGAATAATACGAGACACGTAAAAGAAAAAGCGAGGAAGAAAAAGAATGAGAAAGTTGGCGATAACAAAAAGCGAGTGAAGGACAACAAAAGCAGCATAATTTCCCCAATGAAATACAACAAAGATGCGGCTTGGATTGTCGAAACTTTGTATTTCAAGGATAACACGAGACATATAAAAAGGTTCGGAGAGGAAGAAAGAAAAGTGGCAAGTTGAGGATAAGAAAAATCGCGCGAAGGACAAGCGAAACTGCGCAATTTTTCAGTGAGGATGTAAAAAAGTAGTTGGCTCACATTATAAGGTCTGGGAGGGCCGAGTCCCTCCTGGGACGAGCTACTGGTCAAGGCAGGGTCGAAGCTGTTACTCAGTAAGTTTGTATTATCCTGCTGAGTGCCGAGGCGCTTGAAACAGTTTCCCATTTTCGTGTATCTGCAGCTTGGCATTCGCAACTCTTCACTCAATCGCCATTTTCAGCAGCCAAGAGAAATGCGAGTAGTAGTCTTCTCAAGTCGGGCACTGGTGCATCCCATCTCCACCATAGTAGTTAGTTTCCACTCGAGAATCGGCTGGGAGTAAGCGATATAGGCCTGCAGTCTCGGTGCTCCTGTCTTTTTAGAGGATTGCGACACCCAAACAAGTCCGACATCCAACTAACAATAATCCAAACATCATCTGTCACATCTGACTGTCAGAGCTTACTATCTACGGGTGCTGCAGAACTCTGAACTATCACCACCACTGTTGCCATAGTATATATAGCGATAGTGATAGTGATGCAAGTCCCAATCGCTATTATCTAGTCCCCTCTGAACTTGTCCCCTTTTCAGTCATCGTTAAGCTCGGTTTACATTGTTGCGCCTCGTGGGAGTCTCCAGATGAAATTCTTCTACGACAAGCTTCAAGGCAGGCTTTCGGCAGCCTTTCGGCAAGTTCGTGCCCGTGGAACGCTAAAGCGTTCTGCTTACGGATCGCTTACGATCACCCAAAGGTAATTGTGAAGACGAGGACTCGAAATTAATTAAGACTGTATTTCAAGTTCAAAGAATAACGATAATTCCTTTATTACAAAGAGTAAACTGTCAGATGTGTGCTCTAGGTGATTCAGGCGAACAAGAAGGGACATTTCTTCCTCCTCGTCCTTTTTACAAGAGAGCAAGAATTGAACATCGGGGTTCGCGCTGCGTTGATGTTTGTTTGGTCGATGTAGATCTTAGCAACAGAATAAATCGATCATCATACTTCGATTGTACTCTTCCTTATCCTATCCAGTCGGTATTTGAATTACAGAGTACTCTGGTCGAGCTAGATAAGCTAGTTACTGGTTCAGATAATTTGCAGTAGTTCGAAGATAGACTCAGATACATTTAGAACATGAAGCTGACGCGTACGCAACACCATTATTATACTGTTGCGTACGCGCCAGCTTCGTGTTCTAACCCTTTGCGGTCCTATGAAATTTAGACATGGATGTTTATAATGTTTATAATGGATTGCCATTAAACTGTTGCGCCTCGTGGGAGTCTCCAAATGAAATCCTTCTTCGGCCAGCTTCAAGGCAGCCTTCCTGCCCGTGGAACGCTAAAGCGTTCTGCTTTCGGATCGCTTTATGATCACCGCGGCAATTATGAAGAAGAGGACTTATGATAATTGATTCAGATACAAGCAAATCGATAAGCAACTTGATTCTTTATTTCACATCACAGACTAGCACGTGTGTGCTCTAGGTGATCTGGTCGAACAAGAGGGAGCATTTCTTCCTTCATGTCCTTTTTACGAGAGAGCAAAGAATTGAACATTGCTGGGGTTTGCGATGCGTTAATGTTTGTTTGGTCGATGTAGATCTTAGAAACAGGATAAATCGATTAAGATATTTCGATTGTACCCTGTAATATCAAATGCCGACTGGGTAGGATAAAAAAGGGTAGAATCGAAGTATCGCAATCGATTTATTTTGTTGCTAAGATCTATTATGCCAGCATTTCAAATAAAGCGATGTAACTATGAAATTAGAAGAAATTGTATATACCTGCCACAGTCTGGATTTATTAGGTCTGGATTTTCAGTCTCTGTTGCATCTGTATTAGCTCTCTAAATGTATTTCGATTAATGTTACGAGACTGCAGCTATGTTTACGTTACAATTTGCGTTGATTCTTCAATTATTATACAAAATTTATTTCCGCATAAGATTTGCCGGTGCTATAAACTCAAAAGGCATTCTATAAATTTGGTTCCGCATTGAAAATGTAAGTTCAATAATTAAAAGACTAGGCCTAGTGCCAGATGCGCAAAATATAAAGGAATTTTATGTTAAGATACAAGGTTTGTTCCGAGTGGCAGTTTGCTCAGTTTCCAACCATTTCCGATCGTTGGAACCAAGTTTTTTTTATTATTAAGCGCCAATTTATTGTTAATTCATTGTTCGTTGCTAATGAAGACTTGGCTTTCTCGTATGATATCTATTATCTTTTTCGTTATACTTCAATTTTGTCGGGAACTTAAACTACTTGGCGCATTTTGTACACTTTGACGTTTTTGTACGGACATATCTTTTGTCGTTTAATGCAATTATTAGACTTATTTCAGTAATCCTTCGTTCCATTTGAATTTCCCGCGCGAATATGTCGCGCAACAGCAAAGGAAATCGTACAAATTACTTACATACAAATTATGTAGGAAATGAGGAACGAATTACGAAGGAATGTGTAAATACTTGTCGCACAATGAAATTAGTGGAGGTCCTCGACTAGCGTTCCTCGCATTTGAATTTGCCGCGCGAGTTGCAACGGTCTTGCGGAGCAAGCTTCAGATTGTATCGCGCCATTTCGGCGTTCGCCATTCACCGATTGTTGTGCGCAAGGTGCACAATGACGGTAGAGACGGACAGGACAGACACGTTAGAGACAGAGTGGCCCTGACATTCTCGCGATAAGCGCGAATGTTATCGCGCGACACACAGGCGCATTACTGACAAAACTCTCCTAGTCTTCTGCCCTCGAGTGATGTAGTAGTTATCAGCGGGGCGCATAACTGTGTGGATGCATACAGGCATACGTAACAGTGTAAAAACAAACAGTGTATAACCTGAGAGAGAGACGAGATCGCGAGATCGAAGAAGCGGAGTAGTTCGGGAGGAGAGACAGAGGAGAGCTTTCAGGAAAGTTCGCTCGGCCAGTGGAAATTGGTGATGTGAGAATGGACACGGGCCGGAAATGTTAAGGATAATTCGAGCCGTAAAGGATAGCGGCGTCAAACTCAGTGATGTCTTCGTTGTGGAATACTGGCTAAGTTGATGAGGCAAACAAGGTCTGTTTAGTTCCTTATTACTTCTACTGAATATTGCTGCTAGTTACGAGAGCGAGTCGATTATTGTCAACAATGCAACTATAACCTCAATTTAAACTGGAGTGGGCGGCTTCAATGTAATCAAATTTCTACCTGTATTTCTCGTTATATTTCTATTTATATTTCTATTGTACAATATAGTATAAACTATTGCTATATAATATATAACATATGTAATATAATATTAACATATTCGCAATCGACAAGGCTTTAGTAGGATTCCGGATAATTCTTCAAAATTGATAGCTGAATGTCGACAATTTTGCGACATATGGATTTTTATTAAATTTTGCTATTAATTACAAGAATAAGTCAATAGTTGTCAACAATGCAACTATAACCTCAATTTGAACAGAAATGGGTGGCTTCAAAATAACGAAATTTGTAGCTGTATTTCTATTTATGTTTCTATAGTATAATATAATATTAACATATTCGCAATCGACAAGGCTTTAGTAGGATTCCGGATAATTCTTCAAAACTTATAGCTGAATGTCGAAAATTTTGCGACATGCATTTTTATTAAATCTTGCTATTAACTACAAGAATAAGTCAATAGTTGTCAACAATGCAACTATAACCTCAATTTAAACTGGAGTGGGCGGCTTCAGTGTAATCAAATTTCTATCTGTATTTCTCGTTATATTTCTATAGTACAATATAGTATAAACCATTGCTATAGAATATATAGCATATGTAATATAATATTAACATATTCGCAATCGGCGAAGCGGAAGCTTTAGCAGAATTCCGGATAATTCTTCAAAATTGATAGCTGAATGTCGACAATTTTGCGACATATGGATTTTTATTAAATTTTGCTATTAATTACAAGAATAAGTCAATAGTTGTCAACAATGCAACTATAACCTCAATTTGAACAGAAATGGATGGCTTCAAAATAACGAAATTTGTAGTTGTATTTCTATTTATGTTTCTATAGTATGATATAATATTAACATATTCGCAATCGGCGAAGCGGAAGCTTTAGTAGGATTCCGGATAATTCTTCAAAACTCATAGCTGAATTTCGAAAATTTTGCGACATGCATTTTTATTACATTTTACTATTAATTACAAGAATAAGTCAATAGTTGTCAGCAATGCAACTATAACCTCAATTTAAATTGGAGTGGGCGGTTTCAGTGTAATCAAATTTCTACCTGTATTTCTGGTTATATTTCTATTGTACAATATAGTATAAACCATTGCTATATAATATATAACATATCGAATATAATATCAACATATTCGCAATCGGCAAGGCTTTAGTAGGATTCCGAATAATTCTTCAAAACTTATAGCTGAATGTCGCAAGTTTTACGACATGCATTTTTATTAAATCTTGCTATTAACTACAAGAATAAGTCAATAGTTGTCAACAATGCAACTATAACCTCAATTTAAACAGAAATGGGTGGCTTCAAAATAACGAAATTTGTGACTATATTTCTATTTATGTTTCTATAGTATAATATAATATTAACATATTCGCAATCGGCGAAGCGGAAGCTTTAGTAGCATTCCGGATAATTCTTAATATACTTATATTTATTAAATTTTGCTATTAATTACAAGAATAAGTGGATTATTGTCAACTATGCAACTATAACCTCAATTTAAACTAGAGTGGGCGGCTTCAGTGTAATCAAATTTCTACCTGTATTTCTCGTTATATTTCTATTTATATTTCTATAGTAAAATATAGTATAAACCATTGCCATATAATATAGTAGGATTCCGGATAATTCTTCAAAATTGATAGCTGTATGTCGACAATTTTGCGACATATGCATTTTTATTAAATTTTGCTATTAATTACAAGAATAAGTCAATAGTTGTCAACAGTCCAATTATAACCTGAATTTCAACAAAAGTGGGCAATTGTAGCATAATAATTTCATTTATATCTGCATGTCTATAGTACAATACAGTATAAACTATAAAACTATATAATATATTTAATATAATCTTGATATATTCGCGACCGGTGTTTTGAACGCGAAAGCTTCAGTAGGGTTCCGGACAATTCTCGCAAAACTATAGTTAACAAGTTTGTGATATATATACATACCTTTGTCGCATGTTGCTATTAACGACGAGAGTGAGCCAATAATTGTCGATAATCCAATTATAACCTCAATTTAAACCAGAATCGGCAATTGCAACATATAATTTCATTTCTATCTGCGTTTCTGTTTCTATAATATAATGTGCGACAAATTATTACTGTATAATTATGTAATATAAAATACGCATAATACAATCTTAGCAGACTTGTAGCCGGTGATTTTAACGCGAGAGTTTTAGTAAGATTCCGGATATTTATCAAAAAGCCATTGCTCTGCCTCAACTTTGAAGCATATTTCCTTTCACTGATTATTACTATTAATTTACGGGAGTAAGGTAATAATTGTTAATAATGCAATTGTAATCTCAATTGAAATCGGAATAGGCAACTGCAATACTAGAATTGAAGAAAAATTAGCATTTCTATAGTATTAAATATTATAGTATATTATACTATAAATTATTGCTATTAATTATGAGAGTAAGTCAATAATTGAGAACAATGCAAGTGTATTACCAAAAGCAAAATAGTGACAAGCAATAGTTTAATTTATATTTGAAAGTCTATATTATAGCATACTACGTTCTATATAGCATTATTATATGCTGTGCTATGAACCATTACTGTATAACTATATAATATAACTTCAATACATTCACAGCTTGCAATTTTACAGGTTTAATATTAATTATGAGAGTAAGTCAATAATTGTCAATAATGCAAGTATATCATCAAAAGCAAAATAGTGAACAGCAATAATTTAACTTATATGTGAAAGTCTATATTATAGTATACTACGTTCTGTATAGCATTATTATATGATGTACTACGAACCATTACTGTATAACTATATAATATAACTTCAATACATTCACAGCTTGCAATTTTACAGGTTTAATATTAATTATGAGAGTAAGTCAATAATTGTCAATAATGCAAATGTATTATCAGTTTAAAGCAAAATAGTGAACAGCAATAATGTAATTTATATTTGAAATTCTATATTATAGTATACTACGTTCTGTATAGCATTATTATATGCTGTGCTATGAATCATTACTGTATAACTATATAATATAACTTCAATACATTTACAGCTAACAATTTTGCAGGTTTAATATTAATCATGAAAGTAAATCAATAATTGTGAATAATGCAAATGTATCATCAGTTTAAAGCAAAATAGTGAACAGCAATAATTTAACTTATATGTGAAAGTGTATATTATAGTATACTACGTTCTGTATAGCATTATTATATGCTGTACTACGAACCATTACTGTATAACTATATAATATCACTCCAATACATTGATAGCTTACAGTTTTGTAGTTTTAACGTTAATCATGAAAGTAAGTTAATGTATCATCAGTTTAAAGTATAATAGGGAATTGCAATAATGTAATTTATATTTGAAATTCTATATTATAGTATACTACGTTCTGTATAGCATTATTATATGCTGTGTTATGAATCATTATTGTATAACTATGTAATTTCACTCCAATACATTCACAGCTTACAGTTTTGTAGTTTTAACGTTAATCATGAAAGTAAGTCAATGTATCATCAGTTTAAAGTATAATAGTGAACAGCAATAATGTAATTTATATTTGAAATTCTATATTATAGTATACTACGTTCTGTATAGCATTATTATATGCTGTGCTATGAATCATTACTGTATAACTATATAATATAACTTCAATACATTCACAGCTTGCAATTTTGTAGTTTTAATATTAATTATGAGAGTAAGTCAATAATTGAGAACAATGCAAGTCTATCATCAAAAGCAAAATAGTGAACAGCAATAGTTTAATATATATTTGAAACTCTATGCTATAAAATATTACATATTATATAGGATAATTCTCTGCTGTGCTATGAACCATTGCTCTATAACTATATAATATAACTTCGATACATTCAGAGCTTGCAATTTGTAAGGTACAAACTATGTAAGGTAATTTCAATGCATCGATTGCTAACAATTTAATATGAAAACTTTACCGGAACGCTGCAAGTGTGTAGCATACTTTCATTGAATATTGCTATTAGTTATGAGAGTGGGTCAGTAATTGTCAATAATGTAACTATAACGTCAATTTAAACTAGAATAAAGATCCGCCATGCTATAATTTCATTTACATCTGCAATTCTCTGCGTCGTATTAATATGTTTGTACATATTTATTTAATTCCAGCATTACAATCATGAAATGAACTTGATCTGCAAATCACATTCATTCACATTTACTTGCTTTTTTTCCTCTATGAATTGTCTTGTTTATAATATTTTTTCTTTCCTACCAACTTAAGCTACGTTTCTTTTCTTTCTATGTTTCAATCTCTTGTATTCTTATCCTCTTTCTCTTCCTTAGGTTTCTCAGAGTTAATTCGCCACTGTTGCACACTTTCCTTCTTTTATTATAACTTTTAGTATTATTGTACTGTTACTTTGAAAAAGTATTGGCTCGCTCTCATTCCTATTTGGCTCAATGTTAATTTCATCGATAGCTACTTTTAGATTAAGTTCGATCAAGGGAAATCCCACAAACATTGGAACTCTACAAAGTTCCAATGCCACACGCAACATAATTAGAAAAATGAATTGTTTAAATTGATACATTTTAAAACAGCATAGTCTGTCCATGAAATGTGGAAATAGGATGCTATTTGTTTACGCAGTTTGAACATCACAGAAACCTGTACTTTGTGTCTCCGAAAAAGATACAAAGTCTGTCTTTCGTGGTTGGCACGAAACAATACCTTTGTCCCTTGATATAAGAAAATAAGTTGCTCGAATGCACTTTGTATGTGCTTTTACAAGGAAAACAATCACTGCCATCAATTGCAGCAGTTTAGAAGCGCGGATGTAAAGTTTCTATAACTTGAATATAACTTGAACCGTTGTACTTTATACGTGATTTTACGTATGCAATTAAACTGAAGTAAAATGAAATTTTAAAAATGTTAATAACTATTTTTAACAACGTGCAGTGAAAGAGTTAAGAATTTGCAACTTAAGCGTTCAAAGTGTCAACGGAATTTTTGGTAATTCGCAAAAGGTCGTTTTTGAGTAGCGCATATTTGTGGCATTGGTTCTTAGCATTCCTAACCTCTTCTCGATTTTCTTTTGAGTCCGAGTTATTTTCTGTATTTGATTTGAAATATATTGTACAAGATTGTTGTTTCATAGCAATCAATTTAAATGATCTCTTTGCTAATTATGTTGACAATAGCATTGGAACTTTCTTTATAGTATCATGCGTGTAATCACATGTTGATTAAAATGGAGATAAGTTTGGAAGTAATAAGTGCAAATTGACAATATTAAAGGTTTGCTAATGTCGAAATATTTAAAATATAATCTGTCCATTTCCGACGGGAATTTCCGACAACCAGCTTTACATTTCAAAATTATGTAGAATTATTTATAATTCTCTATAATTTCTATTATCTACGCTAATTATAAAGAAGGCTTGTATGAGTTTTGTCTCCATTAGTATTTTGTCTATCCGTTCATCTACACATACGCAATACACCCCACTTTTTGTTCTGACAACAGAAACACCTAGAAATTGTAGGAAATTTGCGATAACAACCGGCAAGTTGTTCAAGAAACAAAACATGAACAAAAAATCCCCCGTTGTTCTTTTAACGATACAACTTTAGTCATACAAAGTTATACACTTCAATTTAATACACGATTGTATTGCATTTAACTTATTTGTATTAATATGCGAAGGAAGAAAGTTTGTATCTGTTTGTAACCGAGCTAAACTCGAAAACCACTTATCTGATTTGGGTAATTCTTTCATTATTAGAAAGTATATTTTATATGGATTTATAGGTTATATGTATTTAATTTACACCCCAATGAGCCGAGCAACGAGCATAAATGTACCACAAGACAAAGTAAAACAGTTTCATTTCCACAAGAAACTTGATATAATCACAGATAATTGAAATATTTTATAATGTAAAAACTGATTGTAAAATGGTTTTTCCTTCTGTATAGAATTTTGATTCTTGCAAATTATGAACAATAAAATATCGCGATATTTATTAGCTATTAAAGCTGTCATAAAACTAACTACAAAAAAAGTATTTACGTTAACAACAATGTACTTTAAAAAATAATATGTCATTGCAGCTATCTTTGTTGTACAAATTTTCGAACGATATATGATTCGATTTTCGATTCCTTTTCGAATTATTGAAGCACCCTGTGTAAATAATAAGTATTTCAATATTTTATGGCATTTAGTTAGCTTGGATGATAATTCTGTACAGGAGGGAAAACCGCACTAAAATTCGTCCAGTGGTGTTTGAGGTTATATCAAGTTTTCTCTTTGTAAGAAACAGTTTTATCTCGTCTTGCAGCGCATTTATACTGGTGTCGCCATTTTCTGAGGAATCAGCATAATAAAATACAAGCTATTTCTACTTTTGTAAATATATTTTTTAATAGTGTAAAAATCATTGAAATTGATTCTGTATTGTCTGCAAATTATCGCGAATACACAGTCGTAGAAACGTTTTGTTTTTTATATTTCTACAAGTAGATTAGTATTGGATTAAGTTTTATATTTTAGATTAGATAATAATCTAGTGCCAATAATTCTATTGAAAATTGTCGAGTACAATAAATACCTATCGTTTGAGCGACTAGCGAAGATAATGCCACAGAAAGCTCCGTTCTTACAAGGGGTGCTTGTCAGGACTGGAACACCAAATGGGTTGAAAAAAATTGGGGATGTAAGGTTCGACCATCTAAACAGAACCCCATAACACTTTTTCAGTTGCACTGTCATGCCTGACAGTGCAACTACACAACAATTTACCGGCCATATTTGTTTATACAAAGCCATTTATGATTTTTTTGATTTGTCTCCCAGTAAAAACAATTATATAAGATCTTTGAGTAGTTTTTCTGTAATCCATCGTGAATCGGATGGAGTTCAGATTAACTCCCGTTTTATTTTGAAGTGAGCTTTTACTCAATTTTGATATGAAAGAGTCAAAATATGTATGTATGTATGTATCGTAAAGAATTCGGTCAATATAGCCGCACTAAATTTGACACGTATTCTTTTATAACCTAGAAAAAATACTACGACGGTCGCCACCCTAAAGCACGCCCCGTTTTAACTTAGAACCAAATAACTTTACATAGTAGCTCAAATAATCAATTTTCAAAAAAAATGGAGGGACCCACGAGGAAAAAAAACACATTCAAATTATTCCAATAATTTTGACTCCTTACAAAATATTGTATGAAGTATAAATAGTTTTTAGTTCTTTTTTACCAGCAAAGCCGAGTACGACAGCCAGTTCAATTAAAAATATAATTACTGCCGTTTCAAAAGTGTCCCAGAATACTAATCTAGAAAGCATTCGCCAATACACGGAGACACGACAAAAAAAAAGGTTTTTATAAAAATATGTCACCCACCCATTGTTCAGTTTCGAATATTTTTTTAGTTGTTCCTGGCTGTTCTATGTTTTTTTTCTAAATTGTTTCAAAGTAACAAGTTAAAAAAACAGAATCGTGCCGCAAAAATGAAATATAAAAAAATATGTTTTGGCTGGCAGTTTGTTCTTTGAAATTGCAACTTTTCAGATCCAAACATAGATGCAATTTCAGAATTAAAAGCGGGGAAGAAATGTAGGCGAAGAATTGAAAAGCATCTTCTCGAAATCGTTTAAAATGCAGGCTTTCCTCAACGCAAACCGCTTTGTTGCAGGATTCAAGATGGAACGTTCAACGAATACCTTCAATCTCACCGTAAATTAGATTCGAGATGAAAGTGGTTCGTGTCATGATGCAGAGTTCGCCAAGGCATCGCTGCGGAAATGACAACGGGCTGACAGATTATCGAAAGACTTTTATTTTTCTACTGACACTGTGCACCCTAGGATCAGTGCCCGTCGAGTGCACTCACTGTCCCACCAAATGCGGCTGTCTTGGGAATGTGGTTGACTGTAGCAATCGGCAACTCACCGAAGCGCCAACTGGCTTGCCACCTTGGACGGAAGTTCTGTGAGTATATTCGCTATCGAAAGTCCTGCAAGATGGCACCAATTACTTGCCATTGAACTTAATTAGAAAATATCTCCTTATACTATTATATGTTATATGTGCCATAATTATGAAAGTGGTCTAAGTTATACATATATTTCTTATTTCGAGATATTGAATGAATTGCATTTGAATAAATTAAAAAATATTTTTACATTACGCGACATTTTAATTTATAATTTTATTAGCCTTGGTTAATGGAAATTTATTATGAATATGAAATTTTGTGTGAATTTCATACGAAAATATTGTTTGTAAAGTTTGAACTGAGTTAGACCATTTTCAAAATTAACTGAATGTCCTGTAAATGACTTAAAGCGATAAAGAACTATGAGTTTTATTTGAAACACTAACTTTAATGAAATAATTCGTGAACATTTATTAATTATTTTTAAAAAGTGATCCATTTTTATCATTTCGAGTTTTTAAGATTCTTAAAATCTTCCTGAAAAACTGGAGGGATGTATGCTAGTAAACACATAATATCTTTATGTTTGTCTTCCGTTACTGGTCTAGTGGTCGTGTATAATGGAAGTAATTTAATATTTCCGTATATTTTCAAGTTATGTTTATGTAATTTCTTTAAATTTATGACTTAGACCACTTTCATAATTAACACTACATGAATCCCATATAATGTTGAAATCACAACCATTATCTAATGGTTCATTTTTGACGATATCGTAAAAATTACATTGAATAAATTTGGTTTAAAATAATGTGGTGTGAAATATGTTTTTTACAAATTTCGACTTAGACCACTTTCATAATTATGAGCACATATGGTGTTCATATGGAGTTTTATGCTGCACCCTCATCTTTAGAATTCTTCTTTAATGTCAATTAATGCAATCCCATAAAAGGAAATTAAATTTCCTTCGTGTTCGCACGAGTAACACTTACATATATTTATCTATGCTCTTATTATTTATTAATAATTGTATTATTAACTCGAGCTGGTGAAAAGATTTTTCAACATTTGACGCAATGATTATACGATCTAAAAGCATCTTTTTAAAAAGTTATTATTATACACTTTTATTATCTACGAATTAATTGCCTTTTCCTCGCAACACGCTACACATGTGACTTAAAGGAGTACATATACACCTGGAGCGCAAAAATTTAAGGTTATTTTCAATATTTTAGAAGAATAGAAAAAATATTTTTGTTTTGAGGTTATAAAGGGGTATTTCCACTTGGAAACGTAATTATTAGGTTATTTACATTTCGACACGTTTCTAAAACACACAGTACAATTTTTATGTGCTTATTGTTTATATTAACAAGATTATCAAATATTGTTTGGCATGTGAGAATAACTTTGACTGGCTTTTTTGCATTTAATTTAAACGGAAAATACAAATCCGATTTTAAAATATACGAGTATAAAGGATTTTAACAAAGTGGCTGTTTTGTGTGAGAAAAACATTGATTTGATCATGAAAATTTTTATTTTTTGAGACTATGAAACAGAAACTATTGCAAGTGGTGACACAATTTTGGTAAGGAAAATGAAAGGAGGCTTATTTTACACGCATACACAATTCATTATTGAGAAATAATGGCAGCCATGTTTTTTCTTCATTTGCCAAATAATGTATAATAATATTGTTATAAGAAATAACTCCATACGAATTTTACTGTGAATTCTTGAAGCTTTCTTAAATACAAATGGCAATTTCCAAATTCCTGTGTCGAATAGTTACTTTCCATCTTTAATGATAAAGTTACCCAAAAATGGCACAATATTTCTTGACTTTAGCAATGAAACAGTTTAACAAGAAACACGATTTTCCGGTTGCAAATATACGCTGCTAAAAAAAATGCGATGGGTTTTATTTTAGCGACAAAATAATTGCGCTTCAAAAAGGTGCAAGTGTGTGTTTAGGTTAGGAATGAAGAATAGAATTATTATTACCAAATAATAATTTCCGTATTTAAATAAAGCTTAACACTAAACATACTACAACCAATCAAATCACCAAACGATGATTTTAAAATTTGATTCAGCTATGCACTTATTTTCGTCAATCCTGTTGAAAATAAAAAAATAAAATATGTAACTTTTGTTACCTAAATTTTACGTTTTCTTTGCTATAAAGAAATCATTTTTGTAGCAAAGAAATAATGTTTATTAGAATAAATTAAAGACTTGTAATTCAATTTCTGTTATTAAAACCAATAAATTGTATTATATGTGATTTCTAGTGCGCTTCGCTCGAACAACATAGCCAACTTGGAACGGGATACGTTGATACACTTAGTCAAACTTAAGGAACTGTAAGTATTTTCTATCGCAGCAAAAAGAAATTGCCGCATTTTTCAAACTCAAAACAAGCAATCATAGACTTATGAAAACTGTTTTGTGTTACAGAGATATCAGTGTTAACAGAATCGACGACAATTTCACTAGAGCGTTGACGGAAAATGAGGAACTACAGAACCTTAGAGTGAATAAAAATAAGTTGACTGTAGTGCCGGATCTTTCCCAAGTTAAGAATTTAACCCATCTTTCATTGTAAGTATTACGACTTTAATGTTGTTTGTTAAAGTTAAAATTTGTTATATTATTATAAAGTAAAAATTGTGAAAGTTAAAAGCTTCGAGCAAACTTTACACTCCACAAAGAATCCAAATAATGTCATTTTTAGTTTATTGCATTTTTGGATACCAAGAACCTTTACAAATGTCCTTTGAAAGGATTTTTCAAAATTTGATAAATTCGCAAAGGTATATTTGTTTAATTTTTACAGCAAGCTTTAAACGCGATATTCTCAAAACGATTTTTTAAAAGTTGGTGCACGATTACTCGATAAGTATATGGCTGATTTTTTCCAAATTTTGTACACACGTTGAGTAAGTTTGTAAATGAGTATAAACCAAAAGCCTCCCACAATTCCAAAAATGAACATTTTTTGACATCAACAATAATATTTTATAATTTTCCATGTTCAGTAACTGAGAAATCTTCGGCGCAAAACACATTTTTTAAAACTTGTTTACAAAAATAATAACTTTTAAATCGCATGACAAATGACGCCACAAAGAAATCGTGAACATTGTGCAAAGTATGAATGAGAACTGTGGCAAATTTTATTTGGACATCAAAGGGTTACATCATGCACTTGCATGTATAACCTTAAAATAAAAAGTTGTCTGTGTTTTTTCAAAATGTTGAAGTTAACCTTTAATTAATTCGCTCGAGATTTAATACTTCCTTAACTCTTTGGTGGGATTAAAAACGTCTAACCTGTTTGGTGTACGGCAAAGCATGATGGGACATTTTTAAAGCCACCTCGTAATATTGCGATATAGCTTTATACTTAGTCTTTTGTTTAATTTAAAACGCAAAAAATGTCTGTGCAACATGGGTTTATTTATTCTCTGAAATCCTGTGTCTCGAAGAGTTAAGGTAATTGGTGGCGCCATTTGGTGCGAGGTTAAGAGGGGGAATATGTGAGCGCAAACATAGAATTTTGAGGCCTTTTCAAATTACGATAAAAGCAATTTTTGACTAGAAAAATTCAATTTGCAACTAAGCTTATGTTATGTCACACCTGCTTTTACAAGTTACTTTTATTTCTATATTATTTATCACGTTATTTCTACAAATAAAACCATTTCCTTTTCACTTTCGCGCAAATTCTTTCGAATCGAACAGTCGAAGCTTTCGAAACTTAGCCTGATTATTCCGAAATGTCTCATTTACCACATGAAATGTTTTTTATTCGCGTGGCATTATTGTATCACACATTTTTAAGCCATAAACAGTAATTTCTGCTGTTGTCGTTGTAAGAGCCCATGCATGAGAATGGATTTTTGGAAACTGATTACTCGAAAACTCGACACACAAATAAGTTGAAATTTTGAAGAGAGCATTGACTATCATTCTCTATAAATTTTAATGCCATCGCATTATTTTCATTTTCGACACCAATTTATTATTAATTTATTGTTCATTGCTAATGCTGGTTAAATCGAGGTATCTTTGAATACAAATTTGGCTTGTATGATATTTATTATCTGTTTTTTTGTATTTCAATTTTGTCGGGAAATCAAACTAATTGGCGCATTGTTTTACGTTTTAATGGTTTTGGACGGATTTCATGTCTTTTTGTTAGTGAATGCTTAACAACCAAGACAATACAATTTCTAATTATTTATCAATGTTTCAATTTTGTAAGAGAATCAAACTGCTACTTGGCACATTTTTTTACGTTTTAATGTTTTTCGACTTATTTCATGTCTTTTTGTTATTTAATACCTAACAATAATAAACTTTTTTGAAGGCCTTTATTATATGCTTTAAACATTTTTAAGAGCCCAAAAATATTCGGGTCACACTTTTACAAAATAATTATTAAATGAAGAGGTTAAAGACGCAAAAGGAGTTTTCTTCGCATGACTTTTGAATCCTTCACAACGCCGAAGTGCTCTGGTCACTCGGTTGGTTAGGTTAAGCTGGTCTCCCTCTCGGATGATTGATGCGATGGGCGATGATGATTGAATTAACCGACGGTGATTGATGTAGTCCGATGCCTAACCATTCTTCACAGGAAATAGAGTTAAAGCTTTCATGATTGAACTAAGAGACACGCAAAGTTAGTATATTTGCTGCGAGCACAAAATTGCAAATGTATATACTTCCTTTGTGGATCTTGTTTATTCCTGAAAGTTCTCTCATAGCCATTTACTAGCAGATTCTGGAGAATTTGGCGCCAAATTCTAGTCCATCTGTGACCTAACCCTACCAGACCGCTTTACCGATTTTGAGATATATCTCATACTGTTCCGGAGTTTCGATTTTTCAAAAAACAAAGTTGCACCAAATTCGCAATGCACATAACTTGCATAATAATTGACATTGGTACGAACGGAATGCAGAAAATGTGGTTGTATACTAAAGACTACATGTTCACCAAATTTCATGAAAATCGAATGCAAAGTGCCAAAAGGTCTCTTCTCCGGTAATTTCCGTATCTGCCGCTATACCGCTGTACCTAATTTTCGGTACTTTGCCTAGCACGCGAAGAAAATGCATCACAAACTAAAAATAACCAAGCAATGTCTGCCCCATGTGTTTGAATTGACTTTTGTGTCGTTTAACGTTCAGGGCTTCAGGTTAACTTCATGTTTTTGGAAGAGAGTCCGACGTCCCAATCGAGCAACAAATTAACAGCACAGTCTGCTTTGTTTCTGCCGCCGAATTCTGTCGCAGGCCTAAATTAAATTCCTTTTCTCTCCCTATTTTTCTTTTTCTTTTTCTCGGCCTTTCTCTCCCACCAATCTGCTTTAGCAGGATCTGCTACATTTCTACTGCCAGTCTGATACCAAAATCGAATTTGACGAACTCTGTATGAAATCTGATATCCTTTTGACCACAGATATCTGTAACAGATTCTACAAAAATCTGGTATTAACGGCTGTTTATTAGTTGCATTGGCATCTAAATATACGACTATAAAGATATAAAATTAAGTCATAAACAAGGATTAGATGCCTTATTATTTTAAGAATACATATAAAACATTGGGGATGAAATGTAAATCATTTAAATGAACAAATTTGGTGGAAATGTCCTGAAAGTACTATTACTTGTACCATTATTAACCTTTTCATTACAGCGAAATCTAAGGGAGAACGTTAATTTCAACTAACGAGATTTTAGCTGTGACAAATGCAATTTTAATATGCGCTCTCAGTGTCACAAACGCATAATTTCTAAGTACCGATATGCACCCACAGTAACTTAGAGGTTAAGGTCTTTCTCCACAATGCGAGTAAATGTACTTGGAGCAAACGTCTCGTTTGTATAAATGCACTCATACCATGCATTTGTTCTGAAAATGCACATATATAGCTACAATTTTGCTCATTGCAAATATAAGTGTACTTTACTCGTATTTTGAAGAAGCCCTTCAACACTTTGATTTCCATCTTTTCACATAGGACCGGGCATAAATAAAGAAAAACACGAGAAGGTGTACACAGATGTCGAAAAGCAAAAATCTCCGTGATCGGTCGTCAATGTATTAATAATGTACAGCATCCGACAAAATAATTGTTATAACCTCTAAAACAGCTGCCGGGCAGAACGTGAAGTTTGGTAACATGTACAGGGTAAGTCACTTGCCTTTGAATCACCACGAAAAATTGGATATTCTCGATGGCCAAAAATATGGGGAAAAAAAAATTTTGCGCTGGGGCTCTGAAATTTATATCACATCTTCCTTGATGCAAGGGGAGACTCCCCACCAAATTTCAGTCCTGAAAAATGTCGGGAAGTCCAAAAAATATGGGAAAAACCAGCGAAAATTCCGAAAAAATCGAACTTTAAAGGCAGTTTTTTTAGTGTTTTCGATAGAAATCCGGATTTTTTTCGACGGATTTCTTGTTTTCTATCCGTTTTCATTCATAAACAATCGATTTCTGAAGATAAAACCCAAGTTCGGGGACTTTTGAAAAATCGTGAAAAAATCTGAAGGGTACCCCTTAAGCAAAATTTGCCGAAAAAAAATTTTTGAGTTAGGGCTCTGGAACTTTTATGACATCTTCCTTGATGCAAAAAGACATTACCCACCAAATTTCAGTCCCGGAGAAGGTCGGGAAGTCCAAAAAAAATAAGGGCTAGGAGAGTTCTGATTCAAAGGCAAGTGAATCACCTTGTACATACACCCGGTATATGACTTTTAGTTGGCTCCTCTCCTAAAAGGAGGCTTTTAAAAGGTCTTCTATACCTGGTGTACAAAAAATTTCAGTTTCTGTCCGGCGACCGTTTTGGAAATTGTGACAACTATTTTCTCGGATGCTGTATATTATTAAAGGACTTCTCCGGGATGCGAGTAAAGTACTTGCAACGCCCAGAATTATATTATTATTTTTAATTTGTTATACTACAAGCAATAGAACTTTTAGGACACTACTGTCAAATTTGTTAATTTAAATGATTTACATTTAATCTCCAATGTTTTTTTAAAATAATAAGGTATTTAAGGCGTAATTAAGGGCAGCAATTAAAGGGGAAATACGTGAGGAAATGATCGAGAGGAACAAAGTATTTGTAATCAGAATGTGTTTTGCAAGAGAGAAGACAAACAAACCATGGACATAACACTAAACATAAAACAGACCAACAGGATGAATTCCATCAATTGATTATTCTGCATTCGATTTATTAACACTAGATTTCTTAAAACCGGTAAAAATGACTGGTTTATACATATTTTCGTGGGCATAAAAGAATCCCGGTAAATTTAGTGTCAAACACAGCATTTAATCCTAGTTCATAGTTTAATTGTATAAAGTTAGATTAAAAGCCAGCAATATTAACAATTGTATTTATCCATTTCAGAAGTCATAATTTCATCAGCAGTATTAACGGAAGTGCTTTATCCATTTTACGGCAACTTCAAAGTCTGGACCTTAGCGGGAACAAAATAAGTATTATACAAATGAAGTCTTTCCTAGCTCCAAACAACTTGACGCATTTGTACGTATAAAATTGTTGCAACATTGTATCGTTCGTTGCGTTAAATATGAAATATAAAAATATAAACTAAATACGAATATGATATTACATTTATTAGTTATAAGTATAAATAAATTAATTCTTGAACATTTCTTGCAGGAGTTTAAATACGAATCAAATCAGACTGATTGAAAATGGAAGTTTGGATAACTTGACTTCACTCGAAGAGTTGCGGCTGAGTAAAAATCATCTCACGCATTTGAAGGATCTTTTTACAAATCTGAAGAAATTGCGGATATTGTAAGACAGAGATTTTTTACGCCATCTTGACATTACAAACTAGATAGAAGCAATTAGTTTCATTACTAAATATTTAGTCCAACGCTATTGTATTATAATAATCGCACTTGAATTTCTGTATTCTCGAAAAACGGTTGTAAATTTGAAAGAAGCGCTTTGCACAGCGCAAAATAGCGCTCTACGTTGCGAACTTTGCGTCGGAAAGCGCTAACTAGTGATCATTGCGGTTTCCGGTCGAAACGGACGCTAGATAGCAAGAGTTAGCGAGCTCCGCTGACCATTGTTAACTAGAGTCCAATTGCACAGATCCGTAATAGAGATTCAGCGTACTGTTGGCCTCTGGAAAGAAGGTGGAAATTCTAGTCGACTTCAGCACGCCGTTTCCGAGATTGTGGATGTAGTCGACTCTTTTGTAATCGAACTGCTCGCTCTGACTTCTGAGACGTAACTGAGGAGTGCGCGCAGACAATTCGAACTATGTACATATTTGGGCCTTTAGGAGGGGGACTATTGTCCCTAATTCTACTATCCTTATCACAGGCCGATTCCCGCGGCGTCACCAAGGGTTAGCCTAGCGGCCCCGGTGCGACCATATGGTCTCCCCGTGCACGCGGGACCTTCAAAACTCGGGAAGTTTTACGTTCCCTAACGAGGTCGATCTCGGCCTCGGGTAAAGGCGAACCTCTACCTGAGCACGAATGGCTTATAGGCCACGGCACGTTTTCACGTTACCGCGCATTAGGGGGTCGGCCAACGGGAACCCAAAAACCTCAGAAACTAGATATTTCGCTCTCATGGTCTGCACGCATCCCTTTTACAAATCGTGATAATTACACTTACATAATAAATGCGACGACCTTCACAATAATACAATGTCTTTGGTCGTCAATGCAACAACTCTTTCATTATACAAAACAAAAATGGGCAACACCGCACAATAATAATAATAACCTAGTTTGTCCATCCGTAACAGTGGACTTTCAAATGAATACTCTTAACACTCGAGAAATGAGAAGAATCCGTCAGTGACACGCATTATTAATTTTACATGGAAAATATATATATCTGTATGTAATCTATAAATATATATATTTTCGTTGACTAAACAAACTGAAAGATATTGCCAGAATCGCCCTCAAATGTGTGGCGCGTGGGTCTAGAATCTATCGATATTGTTTTGCCGGTATAATTTTGTTCAAAAACATCCCCGAGTGCAATGTAGATACCTGCGGTCGAAGCAGGTCATTTCGACGCCGCTGCTTCGACGCAGGTTCGTTTCGACGCTGTGTTGTTTCAACGCTTACTCGGAGTCATCGAATGATCTTACAATTACATAATAACAGGCACTTTGTTGATACACGCACGTCATTGAAATAATACATTTTATTTTATTTAGATTATAATTTAATTTAATTTAGATTAACAAATGGGTTAGGTCTGGGATACGGTTCGGTTGCGGAGTTCCACGTACTGACAATTTCGGAGTTAGGTAGGTTGTAGTATTATTATCGCGAGCGAGCGGAGCGAGCAAGCCTACCAATTAACAAATGGGTTAGGTCTGGGATTCGGTTAGGTTGCGCAGTTCCAAATACTGACAATTCCGGAGTTAGTTAGGTTTTAGTACCAAAGTACCTGTTATTATGTAATTATAAGATCATCCGATCACTCCGAGTAAGTGTTGAAACAACACGGCGTCGAAACGACCCCGCGTCGAAGTGACGGCGTCGAAGTGGCGGCGTCGAAATGACCTGTACCCACCTGCGGTACCGCGGAATCGACATTTATACAAAAGACACTGTTCGTCTCTGAAAAGAAGGCACCTAGCTCTAGAATTCGGAAAGAAGACTGATGGGCTACGTCTTAGAAGCCTAGAAAACCTCGCCTTTTCTATCTTTCCTCCAACGAAACCTCCGACGGCGTTCACCTGGTAGAAATCGTATTCGGCTTAGGTCAAATAGTTTCCTATTATCCAATAGAAACAAGACTTCGAATCGCTAAAACATAATGAAACCTTTTGGTTTTCGCCAATTCGGAGCCAAGCGCCATCTTTCTAGAAGCGAACAGTAGATGTGTATCAACGGTACACATTCAATATTTTTACGATCATGTGGTATTACAGAGAAATAAACAGAAATGAGCTGCAACATATTCAAGGACTTAGTTTGAAGGGTCTCGAGAACTTGAAGGAATTGCGACTGAGGCGAAATCACATCAGCTCGCTGGACGATGGGGCTTTTTGGCCACTTAAGAGTTTGATGGTTCTGAATCTTGATTTCAATCAACTGACCGTTGTGAAAAAGGGAGGCTTGTTTGGCTTGAACCGCTTGGAGAAGCTGACACTCTCGCACAACCGGATAAGCACGATTGAGCCACAAGCCTGGGATTTATCCAAAGGAATCATTGAATTGTAAATATACTACTCAATAAATCCTCATTATAAACGATGTTGTAACTAATGTAGCATATTTTCTAGGGATCTTTCGCACAATGAACTGACTTCCATCGAAAGAGGTACTTTCGAGTATCTAAATAAGTTGGAAACGGTCAAACTAGATTACAATAAGATCACCTATATCGCAGATACTGCATTCAGTTCAACTCCTAACTTAAAGACATTGTACGTATAAGAGTTTTTATATTCTGCCATTCATATTTAGTAATTAATCTAAATCTGTACTTAATTATTCGGAGTGGAAATGTTGATATGTTCAGCGTTGTAGGCGATGAATCTTTAGGCAGAGATGAGAAAAAGTAACGGAGGATTTTTCATTTTATACTTCCATTTCTTAGTTATAGCGAGTTACGAATTTTGGGGAATAAATCACTAATTAATTGACGTCTACTTAATCGTTAATGATTAAAATGGAAATTTTGTCACTGCTGGCCTATATGCCGCGAGATATTTATTATTTGTATTTAAACAGTTATTGCAGAGGAACAAATTAACGCACGTTTCGAAATTACATCTTTTGCCTTAGCGTACGCGGCACTAACAAGGGGTGCTTGTCAGGACCGGAACACCAAATGGGTTGAAAAAAATTGTGGATGTACGGTTCGACCCTCTAAATAAAATCCTATAACACTTTTTCAGAATGCGCCCTGGTTGACGAGAAAAATTGGCATAGATCGGTCATGTAGTGTATATAATCTTCACATTATTAACAAATTCTCGCGTACCAGGATGGCAGAGAGGTCGAAATAGTTTTGACAGACATGCGTAAAGAGTAACTTTAAACATAAATATCACATTATTTGTTATTAGACGAGTAATTAGAAATTGGATTACAAAAAACTATTTCGTAAACTCATTACTCAGGCTATAAACAGGCTACACAACTATTTCTTAGTTGACTTAGTTGACTATATCGCGATTTTTTTCTCGGTAACCAAGACGCATTCTGAAAAAGTGTTACAGGGTTTTGTTTAGGGGGTCGAACCGTACATCCTCAATTTTTTTCAACCCATTTGGTGTTCCGGCCCTGACAAGCACCCCTTGTAAGAGGAGGGCTGACACATTTCTACATTTGTATTACAATTTACTATTATGCAACGAATGCTGCGAAAGTTCATTTTGAGTGAATTGACAAAAAACAACGTATGATTTCTATGGCTGGTTAGATCGACAAAGTGACATAGGTCTTTGAATTTGGCAGAAAATGTGACATAATACAGTTAATCATTTGTTTCTCATTACCGCACTTGTGAGGTAATGCGATCTATAATTTAAAACAAAATGCTACTTTTTGCATTAGTGCAGTAATAGAATGAATATAAATTAGATTGCAGGAATCAGACATTTTCTGCGCAATGCGCGACCCCGAAAAGTGAACTTTCACACAATGCGTTGCATAAAAGTACATTCCATTCTAGTACAGATAAAAGAGAGAAACATACTACTAATTCTAAGCAAAGGAAGATTATTCAATTCTAAGACAATAGGAAGTTATAGAAACTCTTATTAATACAGACTGTATTCTTTTATTCAACAGGGAACTGAATTTCAATAGAATATCCTACACAGTTGAAGACAATAACGGGGCATTTATGCCGCTGAAACAATTGTCCAGCCTGAACTTAGCTCATAATAGGATAAACTCCATTAACAAGAATGCTTTCGCTGGACTGGAATGTCTCACCGAGTTAGATTTGTCGGAGAACAACATAACGATAATCCAAGAGAATGCTCTTGCCTCGATGCCTAAGCTGGCCAAACTGAAAATGACTTCAAGTATGATTGCTAATAATAATTCCGGTATAATCGGACCGCTGAAAGAAAGCAAACGGAAAGAAAGGGTAGCCAGGCGAATCCCACCAGTTTCTTAGCCTTATTTCTCTTCACGCGTTTCGTAATGTTAGGCCAGCGACGCACAGTGATCGATTTGGGTCTAAAATGCGAGCATCGGACCTTGTGGTCGAAAAAGATCGAGGAAACAGGAAACTTTATCATTATATTTTTATACTGGACAATCTAAAGCATACGAAATGCGTATTAATATTTTTTTATTTCCTAATTTTTTGGTAGATAATGGGACTTTTATATAATATGTTCTTACGTATTCAAATGGAGACTTAACTTTGTTTGCTAATCGTGCATCCTATTGTGTCCTGGTGATTTATTTTTTCCCGTGCATTTTGATACGTGTGTTATAAATTAATACGCCTATAACATTATGTGTCAGTGAATTCATAAGAGCGTATTATATAAAACTCTCATTATCACCAAAACGATTTGAAATTCAACAATTATTTACAAACATGTTTTGTACTTTAGATTATCCAGCATAAGATCCAAATCGCGATAATCGCCACTGTGCGACGTACCCAAGTGGAAGTGACTACGCTTGGCAGATGAAAATTTCGTTTGCATTTTCTCAGCGACTCGATTATACTCGATAATATTGTTAATACTAAACGTACCTGCACTTTATATACAATAACTATTCCCATCGTAACCACTTCAAATAACTGGTTATAAAGCAAAAGTCACATTTTTTCAATTGAGGCATCGTTGATTGTCAATTTAACACGAAAACTATTCCGTAAAGTAAGACTTAGATAATAATACAAAAATGATATATTTTCTTTTGTTTAACCCTTTGGCTATTATTAGTGCTTGTGGGCGTTTTAAAAATATCCCGAGTTCGGCCGATTTTGAGAAACTTGAAAAAGTTGAAAACTTGAAAACCTAAAGTTTGAGCTAGGGCTCTGAAATTTATATCACTTCTTCCTTGACGCAAGGGTACATTCTCCACCAAATTTCAGTCCCGGGGAAGGTTGGGAAGTCCACAAAAAAAAAATTAGCGCTTGTGGGCGCTTTTAAAATCCGTTAACATTGCATTTATCACAGCTAAAGTCTCGTGGGTTGAAATTACCGTTCTCCATTAGATTTCATCATAGTCAAAGGGTCAACTCTTTGACTGCGACGCGATTTCGGAATAATCCATGAATAGGGACCACGCGTTATTCGTACGACAGTCGCTGCGCATATTTAAATTAGAGGACATTATTAACACTAGGTTTACGGACATTTCTGTATACCTCTCTTTATGGACACTTATTTTCATTAAGAAAGCTATTCATTTAATTTAAAGACCTTTACAATTTGAACAGACATAATATAAGGTAATTAAATCTGTCAGGATTGCATAAATAATTGTCAGCATAAATTGGAAGAAAAATTAATAAGGTTTGTAATTTTGTTGATAAAGTCCAAAATCCGTCAAAATGACGGTTTCCGTAAACCTAGTGTTAAATGCAGGGCGTATATTTACGCCTTTCATATATTAATTTTTAACCCTTTGACTACTGTTGGCGCCTATTGGCGTCTGACACATATTGGCTACTTGGTACTGTAGGCGCCGATGGGCGCTTGACTTATTTTGCTCCGCTGGTACTGTTGGCGCCAATAGGCGTCCGGATCAAACTAATACAACAATTCGGAAAATTGCAAGGCCTAAATGTGTAGTGTGTGCAAAAAATGACAAGAGAAAGGATACATATTAGGAATGTAAAAAATGTGTATCCTTTCTCTTGTCATTTTTTGCACACACTACACATTTAGGCCTTGCAATTTTCCGAATTGTTGTATCAGTTTGATATTTATCCATGTTTTGAAATGTATCATACATACATCATATGTGCCCTAACAATTTAAAGCAGAATATTAATGAAGAAATAATATTGGTTTAATGTAATAGAATTCAATATTTTCAATATTTGATTATACTTCGTCAGAAATATACGACTAACGAAAAAGTTCGCTGTTCTCGGTATACGTCGCGAATTCATACCGTACAGTACAGCCGGTGCGTACCAAAGTCTGCCGTAGTCAAAGGGTTAAAAACCGTCGAGGGAGTGGTACGTTTAGTGTTAAATCAGTATGGAAAGTTATAATAACTAATATTTGTATCACGAACAGGAGCCATTGTCTGCAATTGTGCTACGCAATGGTTGAGCGCGTGGTTGCACGCCCATCAGTACAATGACGTAGATATCTCCTGCGGATATCCACAATCGTTGCAGGGTATGTCATTGAGTCAGCTGCATCATGCGAATTTTACCTGTGGTAAGTAACAATTCAATCTAAAGCTGTTTAACACGTTGACTGCCATGTCAGCCGAATTCGGGTGACACTCGAACATCTATTTACAGACATGTTTATTTTCACAAGAATAACTATAATAAACATTTTTAACAAGGTGTAGTGAAAGAGTAAAAAATGTGCAATTTTGGCAGTCAACGTGTTAAATCCGTAGAGTGGCTTAAGGGGATAAACTCTCGACCCGCAATCAACGATGGGAATTAACAAGTAAATTTCGGTCGCCAATAATTTTATTGGGAAGCAAAATGCACGCCAATGCTTTTATTCGCTCATTTTGGGTCTCAATAAAATTATTGGCGTCGATTTTGCGTTCTAATGAAATTATTGCCGCAAATGTTGCGTCCCAATAAAATTGGTTTGCTTTGTAGTACTCAAAATGTTTATTTAAACGTGTAATATGAAGTGCGCAAAAATGTAACAAAAGCGTGAAAAACAAAGCTATGTTGAAAAAAAGATATTATTCTAATTTCTTAATTTTTTTAAGTTCATTTTATAGTTGAGTTGCGTAATTATTGAATCACTATCTTTTCTGAAAAATTATTTCGTGGTAAAATAGAAGCAATTTTGACAATCCAAAGTCGATAACATAAAGAAAATATTACACAAATATCCTATACAACAAAAATACTATAATTTTTAAGTATCCAACATTCATTCTATCCAAAATATTCTAACAACAGATCAGATATTCGGAAAATTATGGATTCTGAATATTAACATTTACATTTCTAATTACATTAAAAATAAATACACTTTGTACATCTTTATCAATTTCGACAGATGGATATCCAAAGCCACGAATTACCAAGGAGCCGACAAGTCAAATGTGCACCAAGGGTGCAAACGTGACACTGATTTGTCGCGCGACTAGTACAGCCGATTCTCCATTGAACTTTACCTGGAAGCATGATAATGTAGAAATGAAGAATGCAAACGTACTCATGGAAATAGCATCCATAAAACATGACGTAACCGAAATAACATCGAAACTGCAACTTACCAATGTGACGCATAGCAATGCTGGAAAGTATCAATGCGTGGTTATGAACTCCTATGGAACAACGTATTCAGCTAAAGCGAAAATCAGTGTTTTGGGTAAGTGTAGTGGACTCTTCTGTAATCAAACTGCTCGCTCTGACTTCCGGGACGTAACTGAGGACTGCACGCAGACAATTCGAACTATGTATATTATTTGGGCCTTTAGGAGGGGGACTATTGTCCCTAATTCTACTATCCTTATCACAGGCCGATTCCCGCGGCGTCACCAAGGGTTAGGCTAGCGGCCCCGGTTCGACCATGTGGTCTCCCCGTGCATGCGGCACCTTCAAAACCCGGGAAGTTTTACCTTCCCTAACGAGGTCGATCTCGGCCTCAGGTAAAGGCAAACCACTACCTGAGCACGAATGGCTTATAGGCCACGGCACGTTTTCACGTTACCGCGCACTAGGGGGTCCGCCAACGGGAACTCAAAAAACCTCAGAAACTAGACATTTCGCTCTCGTGGTCTGCACGCATCCCTTACAAATCGTGATAATTGCAGTTATATAATAAATGCAACGATCTTCACAATAATACAATGTCTTTGGTCGTCAACGCAACAACTCCTTCACTATACAAAGCAAAAATGGGCAACACCGCACAATAATAATAATAACCTAGTTTATCCACACGTAACAGTAAGTCTGTTCTGTAATCGAACAGCTAATAGAATTTGAACGAGATTTCCCTCTCCCAAGCATACAATTCGTCTCTGAAAAGAAGGCGCCTGGCTCTGATTTGGCGAAAAATTAGTCTCTTCCTTCGAAATCCGGTACTTAGGGACGGAAACAAAACGTTTTATTATTAACGATCCGAAGTCTTGTTTCTATTGGCTAATAGAAAACGATTTGACTTGCGCCGAACACCATTTCTGCCAAGTATACAAAAGGCCAGGTCAATTCTGTCAGGGTTTTCGTCCGAAGAAAGATAGAAAAAGCGAAGTTTTCAAGGTTGAAAGGCAAATTCCAAATTCTAGAGCTGGGCGCGTTCTTTCCAAAGGCGAAGTAATCACTGCCACTTCCTTTGACAATTGGGTATGTCGGTGACGCAACACTGCGATGCGCGTGAGGAGGAATAAGGCTAAGAAACACTCGAAACGTTAATGGGAAGGGTTAAATCCTGTCCAATTCGTTTTTGCTACTCTTTGTTTTCGTTCACATCCTCTCAGCGATCGGACTATAGTTTTTTCTCATTTCTCTCGTTTCAATCTATCTCTGATTCCTTTCCCTTTCACACTAAACCTACCAATTAGCAGTCAAATGACTGTTTTCTGTGAAGAAGTACAGGTTTCAAAAAAATCTCGGTAGGTTTAGTGTTAACTTGTGCTATTTATGCCACTATAACTACTCTTCGTCTTTTTTATGCACCAACCAACGGCTCTGGAGAATTTTCCCTGTGGAGTGTGGTTCTCTAAATACCCTCGACTTTTATATTGTTTATCCCGAGACATTGAGCTCCCCATTTGCTATTATTTCTGCTCTCGAATGAATTTCTATTTTGCCCTTTTCAACATTTGAGACTCTATGCTTACATGATCCGCCAGTGGCTCGCGTAACATATGAAAAGAACCGTATAATATGCACTGAAGAATATTCAGCGTATCTATAAATCTAAACGGACCCTTTGTTTCCCTAATAATATATAATATACACTGAAGAATATTCAGCGTATCTATAAATCTAAATGGACCCTTTGTTTCCCTAACAATATAACACAAACCGATGCAATTTTTTCAGTTTATCCATCGTTTTCCAAAGTACCGCATGATATTCGTGCGGCCGCGGGGAGTACGGCGCGTCTCGAATGCTCGGCGGAAGGACAACCGCAGCCAGAAATCGCATGGCAGAAGGATGGCGGTAACGATTTCCCTGCAGCGAGGGAGCGAAGAATGCACATGATGCCAACCGATGATGTCTTATTTATTATTGATGTGAAAGGAATTGACAGCGGTGTGTACTCCTGCACAGCGGAAAATGCAGCTGGACTTATCGTGGCGAATGCTACTCTTACTATACTAGGTAAGTAATTCGATTACATTCATTAATTTCCTTAATAATAAATGTCCCAGCACTTTGCACAGTGGATAAAAAAAGTATTTGTTCACCCAGTTTCTTTAGAATAAATCAGGAGACTCGGTAGAGTCTCGCGCCAAGTTGTAGTGTATATAGGACGGCGCGCGACTACCGAGTATATTATCCCGAAGTGTAGCGGTTATCGTCTGCTAGAAAACTTTCACTTTCATTTATGGGAAAGTTATGGGTCGGAGGATTTATTTCTTAATTTTGTATTTTTTTCCCCTGATTTTTCTGTATCCAATGAGCGAAGAATCAAGCAAATCGGTTCAGCCATTCAAGAGATATGAATTTCTCCTGTTATTTTTACTCGAAGTAAGGCACAGCGGATTAAGAGTCAGCTTTCGATTTCAGACCATATTCCTAAATTTCTATATGTCGGAGCGTCGTCTTTGATCGCCGTTGTGGTTGACTTTCTTTCTTGCTCGAACCGCTTGTTCTCGCTCACATACTCGAATTTATGTGATTTTCTTCCCAACTTTATTTCACTTTTTTCAATCGTTTAGTATTCGATTTCTGTTATGCATTTGTAATATAAGGCAAGCTTTTAAGCAATACTTGTTTAATTACGATATTTTGTTTTTTAAATTAAATCATTATTGTATTCGACTCTTCTGTAATCGAAGTGCTCGCTCTGACTTCCGAGACGTGACTGAGGACTGCGCGCAGACAATCCGAACTTTGTACATATTTGGGCCTTTAGGAGGGGGACTATTGTCCCTAATTCTACTATCGGCACGTTTTCACGTTACCGCGCACTAGGCGCTCGGCCAACGGGAACCCAAAAAACCTTAGAAACTAGACATTTCGCTCTCATGGTCTGCACGCATCAATTACAAATCGTGATAACTGCACTTACATAATAAATGCGACGACCTTCACAATAATACAATATCTTTGGTCGTCAACGCAACAACTCTTTCATTATACAAAACAAAAATGGGCAACACTGCACAATTATAATAATAACTTAGTTTATCTACACGTAACAATTCTTAACATACACATAAAATACCAGTCAAGTAAAATTAGGTAGAATAGTTAGTAATAATTATTTCTATTGTTTCAGAAACCCCATCTTTCGTGCGACCGATGGAAAACAAAGAGATAACAGTAGGCAGATCAATCGTCCTGGAGTGTATGGCTAGCGGCTCGCCCCGACCGGAACTCTTCTGGCGTAAAGACGGTCGTCCATTACAAGCGACGGAACGGCATTTCTTTACTGCCGAGGATCAGTTATTGATAATAGTCAATACAATTGCCAACGACGCCGGTAACTACGAGTGCGAGATGACTAATTCGCTCGGGAGCGTTATTGGTGCCTCCCAACTCACCGTTGAGCCAGGTAAATTCAATCATTTTATTTTTAATATTTAATTTTAACCCTTTGACTACGGCAGACTTTGGTACGCACCGGCTGTACTGTACGGTACGAATTCGCGACGTATACCGAGAACAGCGAAGTTTTTCGTTAGTCGTATATATCTGACGAAGTATAATAAAATATTGAAAATATTGAATTTTATTAGATTAAACCAATATTATTTCTTTATTAATATTCTGCTTTAAATTGTTAGGGCACATATGATGTATGTATGATACATTTCAAAACATGGATAAATATCAAACTGATACAACAATTCGGAAAATTGCAAGGCCTAAATGTGTGGTGTGTGCAAAAAATGACAAGAGAAAGGATACACATTTTTTACATTCGTAATATGTATCCTTTCTCTTGTCATTTTTGCACACACTACACATTTAGGCCTTGCAATTTTCCGAATTGTTGTATCAGTTTGATCTGGACGCCTATTGGCGCCAACAGTACCAGCGGAGCAAAATAAGTCAAGCGCCCATTGGCGCCTACAGTACCAAGTAGCCAATATGTTTCAGACGCCAATAGGCGCCAACAGTAGTCAAAGGGTTAAGAATTAATACTTCAATTTAATACCTTTTAAGATTCAATTGTTTTACTAGGAAAGAGCTTGAGAAGTAATAATAATTATTTATAAGGAATATGTTTATTGTCATCGTGAATATAAGATTTAACCCTTTACGGGCGAATGTCGGCAAATAGATACCCAGGTAAATGACAAGCATCCGGTTGCATCCGCAAAGGGTTAATGCTTGATCGGTGGTATTGTTAATGGTTAAAAGGATTCCTGATAACCATTTGCCAGCGGATTAATGTCAGATTAGTAGCAGAAGGAAGAGAATTTGACGCCAAATCTTAACAGTTTGATCTTTAAATCTTCTTGTGTTGTGTCAACAATTCTTCAGCACTCAAACGGTTAATCCATCTGTGATCGCACGAACTCTAGCAGACCT
The DNA here is from genome assembly GCA_910591665.1 of Ectemnius continuus. Lineage (NCBI taxonomy): Eukaryota > Metazoa > Arthropoda > Insecta > Hymenoptera > Crabronidae > Ectemnius > Ectemnius continuus. The sequence goes on from OU342869.1 coordinate 4,965,867, forward strand.
GTACTCATTTTTCAGAAATTTCCGAATCTGCCGCTGTACTTAATTTTCAGTACTTTGCTTGGCACGTGAAAGAAATGCGTCACAAACTAAAAATTACCAACCAATCCTGGCAAAATCTCGTCGTTAGCCATTGCAAACGTCTGTCTCCCTGTGTTTGAATTGATTTTGTATGGTTTAAGCTTTAAGGTCTCAGATCTGGTAGGATTAAGTTCGTGTTCTTGGACGAAAGTTTGACTTCGGAATCGAGCAACAGATTGACAATAGAAACACAGCAGATTGCTGTTCGGGGCAGAGTCTGCTGCGTTTCTGTTGCAAATTAAATTCCTTTTCCCTCCTTATTTTTCTTTTTCTCGGCCTTTCTCTCTCACCAATCTGCTTGAGCAGAATCATCTACACTTCTGCTGCCAATCTCATACCAAAATCGAATTTGAAAGATTCTGTATCAAATCTGATGTCTTTTTATCGACAAATACCTGTAATAGATCCTGCAAAAATCTGTTACTGACGAATTTGGCTATCAGGGATTGTTCGGTGAAATTAACAGATTTTTCTTATTTAATTCATACACGTAAAACCTTGCTTTATTAGAAGACGTTTAGCGAAATGATAGTTATTTATGAACCATAATATTGTTTTCATCATTGTTGTAAAATTTAAAGCTTCGTATTGTTATTAGTTAAAAGAGTTGTTCGATGAAATTGTTGGTTTCAAATCACTATTTCGGATCTTTCTCATTTAGTTCACAGGCATAAGACCGAATCTAATCGTTTGAAGAGAAACAATTTCATTGTACAACTTGGAATTCGTGAATAATAGAAGTTTTGTCAGAAAATTGTGTGTCTTTAACACTTTCACAACCGCTGACACAAATGTGGTGCCATAGGCAGGCCAGTCGTTGTATGCCAGTGACACTCATGTGGTGTCATTGGTATTGTGCGGAAGGCAAAGTGTTTCTTCCAAAATATTGCCGGCCACTGGCGACGTTTTACTGCGCAAACATGCGGTTGTGAAAGTGTTAATAATCTCTAATTTCTAATAACTCATACTCGATGATTTCTTTGTCAGCTCCTACGACGATGGTGAACGAAGACGACATACTTGGCTTGATAATAATCACGGTGGTGTGTTGCGCGGTTGGAACATCGGTCGTCTGGGTGGTTATAATTTATCAAACAAGAAGACGTATGAACATGGCGCAGAATCTGAGTCCCCAAGCTGGAGTAACTATCATGGCTTCGGCAGCTGACGCACAAACCCATTTGTATTTGGACACAAGTTCTCAGCACAGCAAAGACAGCGGAACAGGCGATAGTACAAATCCAAGCAACGATCAACTGCAACTCTGCTTGTCCGGCTCGTGACAACAGTTTCAGAAAATACTTGATGTTTTGCAAGATCGTGAGAGTTCGAGCAACATGTAACTATGATTTCCTCGACGCCCGGCATCATCGATAGCGCACAAAGCTAAATAACACTTCAGATTAGTCATTTGTTTTCCTCGATACAATCAGACAAGTTAGTACTTGTAGGATTCTCGACGCTGAATTACAACTCAGCCAGTGAGAAATTGGCCACTTATTTAATTTTGACGGATGTGTGACGAAGAACTGGCCAAGAAAAGTGTCTTTGACAATTCTACGGTAGCACGAATACATAATAGGTGAGAAATTAAGGCTCAGAGTTTTTCGTGTGGAACCTAGAAGTTGTAAATTGCTTGAACATACTTATTTTTTGTAAAATATATGAATATGCAAAACTAAACCTGTCTTTCAATGCTGTTCTTCTACGTTGTATTTAGTTAACAGGATGCGGAGGTAATAATGTAAGGGCGAGACTTGGGATATTGAAAAAAAAGCCCCGAAAAGTCGCTGGGCTTTCGTCACAAAGCAAAAAAATTGCGAAACCGTCGTCATATGAGAGTCGTCACAAGTGCATCGTCGGTGCTTCCTATCAAAAGCTGCTGTTAAAGTGGCGAACTTTCCAAGCAAAACTGAATTCAATGGAAACTTACAATAATATAATTACTCCTATAATTACAAGATTAATTGGTTACAACGTTAAGTATGTCAAACATAAAACCTTCACTCACAAGAAGAAGAAATTAAAAACGGCAGGATTAAATGCAGATCTACAAAATTTGGTAACACTGAGGGAAAATCAATTCACCTAAAAAGCGAGTAACATACTAATCTTTGATTATTTCTCATGAATTCCAGGTTCTACGATTTCGCGATAGGGAACAGTCGATCCAGTTACTTTCCTCGAAGAACGAACATTTTCACTAACAATCACAAAAGTTCTATGAGCTTTTAACATAATCTTTATTCTCTACATCATATAAAGCGAGACAAATGAAATTAGTTACTGCGTTCTCGAAGACTAAGTGCAATACACGCGCAAACAAGTTTCATTATTTCACTCTACTTTGTACAGCATCCGACGAAATAGTTGTCACAATCTGCAAAACAGCCGGCAAACAAAAAATGAAGTTTGATAGCATTTACAGACGGTATGCAAGGCTTTTTTAGGGGGTTGCGACAGAAGGCCTCCTCCCCTAAAAGGGGCCTTTTAAAAAGTCTTGCGAACCGGATGTACAGAGTGATTCAGTTGCCTTTGAATCAGAACTCTCCAAGCCCGTTTTTACTAGACATCTATTTAATTATACCATATATTCTCTGTTTAACAATAGACTGTATTAAATTATGTAGTCTGTTGGAGCGAATATTTTACCAAGTTTTAGCATCGACTTCCTTTGAACAAGTAGCAACGTAAGGAGACAATATTTTATTATATTATATTTATAGCAGGGTGAAATTTCATATGCGAGTTAGCATAACTCAGACACGTAAAAGTATAAATGTATAAAATGCAGGCAAATGTTGAGAAACGTTTGAGTATAATTTAAATGTCTAGGTTATTTATAATGGTTTTATATGGAACAGTGTATGCTCGACAGTGGCGATTCAAAGGCAACTGACTCACCCTGTACATAATACGATATTTCACTTTCTGTTTGACGATCGTTTTATAGATTGTGACAACTATTTTGTCGGATGCTGTACAGAAAACGAATCATTTTCTAGAATCTATATCCAGCGTAGATATAGAATTTCTATGAATAATATATATTATAGATTATTACATAATATCAGTGCCTGCGAGGTGAGAGTTCTTTCCTTTTCCACTACTGGGCAACCTACATTTCGCCTCTAGAAAAAAGACGCCTGGCTCTGATTATACGAAAATTTTGTCTCCTCCTTCAAATCCGGGACGTAGGAAGAGAAACAGAAGATTTTATTATTGGCAATTCAAAGTTTTCTTTCTATTGGCTCGTAGGAAACTATTTGTCCTGAATGGAATACCATTTCTGTCAGGTATACGAAAGGCCAGCCGTTGGGGGCTTCGTCCGAGGAAAGATAGAAAAGTCGGCATTTTTTAAACTTGCAATGCAGAGTCCGTCAGTTCTACTCTTTCCGAATTCTAGAGCGAGGCGTCTTCTTTCCAGAGGCGAACTATAAATCATAGTTATAGTAATAGTAATCATCTTAGCCCTCTCTGCCCTACTTTTAGTTTGAAGTTCAAAGGAGGATACGAAGCGCATTTTAATATTCATACCACGCGAGCCTTTTTCTATCTATTACGCGGTTTCCACCAATCTAAAACTAAAGAGTTATGCTATAAATTCTACAAATGAACTATTTTGTTACTTGAATTTGCAATAACTTTTACTTAGCTTTTTAGTGAAAAAACTATTTCAGCTTGTTTTATGGTTTACATTTGATACTGAAGTACTATCTGTTTATTCATAGTATCCAAGACAATTTGTCTATTACGCGTTAATGACTTTTGCTGGCATCATACGGAAACTGAGAATTTTTACCCTTTGACTACTGTTGGCGCCTATTGGCGTCTGAAACATATTGGCTTCTTGGTACTGTAGGCGCCAATGGGCGCTTGACTTATTTTCCTCTGCTGGTACTGTTGGCGCCAATAGGCGTCCGGATCAAACTAATACAACAATTCGGAAAATTGCAAGGCCTAAATGTGTAGTGTGTGCAAAAAATGACAAGAGAAAGGATACACATTTTTTACATTCGTAATATGTATCCTTTCTCTTGTCATTTTTTGCACACACTACACATTTAGGCTTTGCAATTTTCCGAATTGTTGTATCAGTTTGATATTTATCCATGTTTTGAAATGTATCATACATACATCATATGTGCCCTAACAATTTAAAGCAGAATATTAATAAAGAACTAATATTGGTTTAATGTAATAGAATTCAATATTTTCAATATTTTATTATACTTCGTCAGATATATACGACTAACGAAAAACTTCGCTGTTCTCGGTATACGTCGCGAATTCATACCGTAAAGTACGGCCGGTGCGTGGCAAAGTCTGCCGTAGTCAAAGGGTTAATACAAAGCATAGCAGGTATTAGGAGGCGCCCGTGATGAATCCGCTCGGTGATGATGATCGGATAGAAAGGTTCTGAAAGTTGGCAGAGAGGGGTCCCAGTTAACACAATCGCGACCAGAAAATTTCTTCCGTTTCTAATAGTGAGTACCGGCGAAATAGAACTTAGTAGTACGGGAATTCAGGAATAGAAAGGAATATCAGGAATAGAATTCAAAATGACGCGAATTCTCGTCAGCGGGAATTAGGAATAGAATTTAAAATGGCGTGAATTTGCGTCAGCGGTCGCGAATGTGTTAAACTTGCGGGCCTAATTTTGCAGGCACTGCGTTATATATAGAATATTTGTTTATTATATACAATAAGTTATATTATACATTTTTGTATACATTATTGATGCAACGATAGTTAGGGTGCTGTGAGAAAGAAAAATTCCTCGCACGTGCTTATTTATCCAAGTGTTAACACTAGGTTTACGGCATCCGTCATTTTGACGGATTTCAGACTTCACTAGGAAAATTTCAAAGCTTATTAATGTATTTATGCAATCCTGACAGATTTAATTAACTTATATTATGTCTGTTAAGATTGTCACTGTCTTTAAATTAAATTAATAGTTTTTTTTAATGACAATAAGTGTCCATAAAGAAACGTACACAGAAACATCCGTAAACCTAGTGTTAAAGGAAGTGACTGTGCTTGAGAAAGAGAAACCTCGTATTTATTCTACTATTGACTTTAAAAATAGCTTCAAATGTAGAAAATGCTTGAACTTTAACATCGTCCGATTGATGCACTGAATAGTTTCTTTGCTGTCCTTGAGGAAAGAAACATAAAAATTGTATAAAACTTTATCGCAAAATCAATATTTCGGGCAGGAATTTTGGTTATTTCCTTATTTTTCCATTTGCATTACGTAGCGTCATTCTGCAGCTATTGCTTTTGTTTCTTCTTTTACAATATACTTTTGTTGACATTCGCCGTGATTTTGCTCCTTTCTTTGTTTGTTACAATTATTGCCGAAAATATTGATTTTGCAACAAAATCGTATGCTTTTACGTTGAAAGCACAGAACAAAGAAAATCAGCAGCCAAATGAGAGTATGTTAAAATTGAAGGATTTTGATTATTTGGAGCCATTTTTAAGATAAATCACTGGCTACAAACGCCTATTACTCTAATAATCTAATTATTGTTGCCGTTCTCTACATTTTGAGTTATAATGCGTCCACAATCTCGTGGATTTTTCTCTCGGCGACCTGATTGTAAATCCGTAAATGCGTCCATTTGTCAGTAAAAATCTCGAAAATGATTTGTTAGTATCCGTGCATAAGAAAGTTGAGGCAAAAGTACTTTGCGAGTATTGTCAGGTGCTAAATATTAACAAATATCACACCCAGAGATTTTTACACTCAAATCGATTCTTAATTTTAGATCATGTGTTGAACCGTTTGACTTCCTTGAGCAACATAAAATGCAGAGAAATTGTGTTATGCTAGACATAAATAATTTTACAGCGGCGCACGCGTGAGAGTTTTGCTTGTAGGCGCCAATTAATTCAAGCAAAATATTTACGCGGTTTAGATCTTAGCTTTTGAACAATCACAAACCAAATCAGGGCTTAATGAACGAGGATTAATTTCAAAATACGACTTTAGGGAGCGCAATGCTGTAGAATTTTATAGGTAAAGAGTTTCTTTCTCATTCCACACCAACTTTCATCCACGAATTTGTAGTAAAAACGTAGTCATTGTGCACAAATTCGAAATTTTCCAACTCTTAATTTATTACTTTTGCTTTGTTAATTCCGAATAATAATATTATTATAGAATATATTGTTAACTTTTGTAACTGATTGCAGAAACTATTGCGCTCTGTTACTATTAACTTTTAGCATTATTCACTCTGCGCGGTTAATCGTTTATCGCGGATCTTAGTTTTTGATCGAACAGTACATCTTAAAATTTCCGTTTCTAGATTTTATATCTTTCTAATATCACATGATTATTTAAGAAGTCAAGATAGAGCAAAAGTGAATAGTAATTGTATATTTGATTATTTTTCATATATTTCGTGAGCTTATCTGCATTTCCCGCTGCGTTTGTACACATTATGGATTCTCGTTTTCTTTTTACCTCGCAATGAAGCGCGTACTCGCCAATTTTTCCTGATTAATAATCGCTAATTTATTGTTAATTTATTGTTCATTGCTAATGCGAGTTAAATCGAGGTATCTTTGAGTGAAAACTTGGCTTTTTTGTATGATATCTATTATCTTTTTTGTTATATCTCAATTTTGTGGAAAATTCAAACTGCTATTTTCACACTTTCTTTTACATTTTAATGTTTTTGGAAGATTATTACTACTCGATGCGAGACTCTATCGATTCTAATAACATTGCAAAACATCTTACAAATGCATAGCTTACAAACCACTTTAGTTAAATTGAATAAATGAGTGCTGATTACTAATGGCAAACTGCAAGTAATTGAACTTGATACTTTACTACTTATGTTAAGTGGAAAATTATTAAATTGCGTGGCATAAGGAATGTTTGAACGAAACACCAATCATTTATAATTTTGGAAAATCGAAGTAACACAATCCATACTTATTAACAGATTTCAGGTGTTTAGTTTATTAATTAAACAGTTCTTCTAAGCGGCTCGTTTTAATGTTTAATTTTAATGTTTTTGGACGGATCTATGTTTTCCGCTGCGTTTGTACACATTATGGAAATGTTGAAGCGAACATTGTTACAGAAAGTGAATTTGCAAGCCGAAATTTGTCGCTTCTCTTTGTTAATTATGAGAAGTTAAAAGATTGGTGGAAAATGCGCCTGAAAACGAGCAACCTTTTGTGCGAGTCACGTTTGTCAGGGCAGACAAGCATGCCAAAGTGAGTCACAGTGATTTACTTCCAAAGTCGATTCTGTCGCTTTTTGAACCTGCTACAGACTTATTAAATTTAGCTTATTACATTTAAATTTATTTAATATAGACTTATTTCATTTAAGATTAAAGATTTAGCACTTAAAAGTTGAAATAGTATTTCAACTTTAAGATAGCTAATAGCTAAGTTACACTAAAAATTAAAACTAGTAAAATTAGAAATTAGTGCTAATCTTCCTGCATTTATTTCTTATAGATTCTTCATTCTATTAGATTAAATTTTAAAGTTGAAAGTTGAAATAGTATTTCAACTTAAAAATAGCTGATTATCTTTAAAACTACGATACACTAAAAATTAAAACTTGTAAAGGTATAAATTAGTGCTAATCTTCCTGCATTTAGTTCTTATAGATTCTTCATTTTATTAGATTAAATTTTAAAGTTGAAAGTTGAAAGTTGAAAGTTTAATAGCTAAGTTACACTAAAAATTAAAATTAGTAAAGTTAAAAATTACTGCTAATCTTCTTGCATTTAGCTCTTATAGATTCTTAGTTTTACTAGATTAAGTTAATTCTAAACAAATGAATCTTTTATTTGAAATCATTGACTGAATTATCAGAGCGTCAAATAAAATACAATGTGGCATTAAATTGAATTAAACGCGTATTTGTGTTATAAAATTGTAATGGCAAAATTGAAGAGATTGCATTCTGCAAATCGCATTGCAAACTGCATTCCTCGCCATCAGTCGACGAGAAACAAAGCAACTGACCTAAATTTCAGAGCGTAGCATTCTTTATTGTTATAGGCAATTTTTATTGTTGAATATCGTTCGTTTTCGCAAAGATTCTGCTGGAAGAAACCCTGTGAGTTCTGACATAGGAGTCTGTAAATTACTTTAGCTTTTCTTCCAAGCAAATCCATGAAAGGAAACGAGTTTTTCGAAACATTAATTACCGAGCTCAGAAATAAACTTTATAAAAAAGCAAAAAATATATCAAAAGGCCTTGGTTCTTCGTATAGTTCATGAATAAAGAATGAAATTGATATATGAAATTATAACATTGTAATTAAGCATGGTTAATAACAATTTTGAGAAGGCAGGATGTGGAAACACCTTAACTTAATGTTATAAATAAAACCGTAATAAAAAAGTAATCCGTTTGACGTAGAATAATCTATAAAAGATTTTTTCGTTCATTTGCTTTCAGAAGTTTTTTTATTGCTGCTTTCTTTATAATTTATTCCGTACCACAAAATCCAATTGTCAAAAGAAAAAAAAAGAAAAACATATTGAAAGATCCTGACTCTTCCCAAAGCCCATGAACAAAAAACGCGATTGATATTGTATTTGAAATCATATTTTTCAATTACGCATTGTTAATAATAATTTTGAGAAAATAGGACTCGAAATTGTCTTTTAACTCAATGTTATGTATGAAATTGTCATGGAAAAGTGATTTGTTTGATATAGAATAATCTTTAACGGTTTGTTTTTATTTCCAAAAGCCTTATTATTGCGTCTTTCTTTACAATTTGTTGGATACCCCAAAATCAAATTGTCAAAATCCATTTCGAATTCCAATACCTCACCGAGAAACCTACTCAACAATTTCCACCTTAAAATTCCCGCTCGGGGAGAATACTTTTGTAACCCCCCGTCAAAGTTATCTTCAAGGGAGAAGCTGCGCGGATACGCAAACGCAAGGCGTACAAAGAGCGAACAAAGGACAAGGGAGTTCTGGACCATTCTGGGGTTCCGTTGCGACACTTTGTGCGCGACCGTTGCCAGTGATGCTGCGTTAACGTTCGAGGATCACAAAAGAGGACAAAGGGACAGTTGGAAAGGTGAAAGTGATTGAAGAAGACAAATATATTTGACGATCAAGAAAGCAATTACAAAAAAATCATAAAATCATTGAAGCGGCCGAATGATTGATCGATGGAAAATCTGCAAATTTTCGGTGAGTCTACTTCGTCTTTTATTCTGATTGTAACTACATTTTGTTGCCGGTCGCGTGTTTTTCGAACATAAATTCGTATTTGCGAGTGATTTTAGATTTCGTTTAAAATTCTGCTTTTTTGAATCGACTTTTCTTGTCGTTTCGAAGTTCGCGAGATAACTTGTATGGTGAAGTTTGACAGGCACGTGGCATGGCCGGCACATTGTATGAGACTACCTGTTGCGTATGAATTACAGTTTTGATCGCATTTGATTGAAAATGACTTTTACCATTTTTTGAAAACGATTTCGCAAGCATATTTTTGCATTTTTGTACTTTTGTGAAATGTGCTACTAAGAGAAGTGGCTAAGTACGCACAATGCCTTATAAATTTCGATGAACATATAAGTAAAAGTAAAGATGGCTATTTTGAAAATTTTATTCGAGTCATCAAATCCAAATTGTTTAATAATAAATTAGACATAGTCGCCAGTTTGTAAAGCGACTTGATGGGTGCAAATCGCAATTTTATTCGTCTGTAATTAAAAAAATTACTGTTCCTGATCATGTAATCTCAATTTTTGTTTTTTGAATCCGCCAAACCGAACAAAAACGATTTGGTTCGTTCCATCGAGAAATATGAGTTTCTCATTTCAGTTTTCTGGTTTGTAAAGCAACGTGCATTGTAACATTTCAACGGTCGGAACGTAGTTTTCGGTTTTTTGCCACTGGCGACGCTATCGCGACGTTGCCACGTTGCGGCAGATACGTGATGGCGACGCTTTTCTTTCTTCTCGTATCACAATAATTGGTATAGTTTTTATTATTGTGTTAAACATTTGTTGCTTTGAATTGATTTCGAAAAAGCAAAATGCAATGTTAATTTAATGATGGTTGTTGAGAAATATTTCAAATAGCAGTTGAGATATTCCTGCAACGTTGCAAAGTATCAAACTTCTTATGAAATGCACAGCTTACAAACCACTTTATCTAAGTTCGATAAATGAGTGCTGATTACTAATGGCAAACTGCAAGTAATTGAACTTGATACTTTACTACTTATGTTAAGCGGAAAATTATTAAAATTATTATTAATTTTGGAAAATCTAGTAACACAATCCATACTTATTAACAGATTTCAGGTGTTTAGTTTATTAATTAAACAGTTCTTCAAAGCGGCTCGTTTTGAAATTTGGCAAGGATGCTATATCCAATTATTTATTGATTATTTTGATTATTTCTCAATTATTGTTGGCTTATCAGAATTATATTTTGCGTCACATCAAAAGAGTAGTAACAAATGCTAAGCAAAATGCAATGTTAATTTCATGATGGTTGTTGAGAAATATTTCAAATAGCAGTTGAGATTTTCCTGCAACGTTGCAAAGTATCAAACTTCTTATGAAATGCACAGCTTACAAACCACTTTGGCTAAGTTCGATAAATGGGTGCTGATTACTAATGGCAAACTGTGAATAATTGAACTTAATACTTCACTAATTACGTTAACCAGAGAAATATTAAGTGAGACGCATAAGAAACGCTTAAATAAAACAGCAATCTTTTGTAATTTTGCAAAGTCTAGTAAGAATTGGTATTCGTTTAACAGATTCCAAGTTTTAGTTTATTAATCGTAGAGTTCTTCAAACTGGTTCATTTTGAAATTTGGAAAGTATGCTATGTCAAGTTATTTCTTTAGTATTTCAATTTCTTCTGAATTATTGTTGACGTTTCATGCTTATATTTCGCTTCGCATCAAAAGAGCAAGTACAAATGCTAATACGCCAGTGACAAATCAGTAGTTTAAATACCAGTCGAGAAACTTATATGTAACTTGATGCAAAGTTGTACAATTTTATTAAAACTCAGTAAACCAATTCCTATTATGAATAGTTAACATACATTTAAATTGGAAATAGTTTCCTTCAATATTACACAAGTTATATTACTAAAGCTGTATGGAATTTACATTGGGCCAACTTTAGTCCATCAAAATTGTCGAATGTGTGGATCAAGTATCATTTAATCTAAATATCTGAAGTTTAGTAAGTCAACAATGATTATTAATCACTTATGATTTATTTAGACACATGCGAGCAGTTGTTAATCAGCACTTTGTAGCTGAAGAGTTGGGATTCAGGGAACAAATCTTTAGCGATTGCTGGCATGTGTCTGATAAATTTCAATTGATTAATAGTCATTGTTGACTCACTAAATCTCAGTTCATAAGCTTAACCAATTGTTGATCTACGAAACCAATTTTAGTCTATCAGAATTGTTCAATGCGTAGATCAACTATTGCTTAAACTAAAGAGTAGAAATTTAGTTAGTCAACAATGATTATGAATCATTTACAATTTATTTAAATACATGCGAGCAATTGGCAACCAACACTTTGTAGTTGAAGAGTTGAAATTTAGGAAACGACTGAAACAAATAAATTACAGCTGTTAAATAATCATTGTTACCTTACTAAATCTCAGTTCATAAGCTTAAACGGTTGTTAATCTACACAATTGACAATTTTGAACCTCGATGTTCTAAAATTTTACTTAATAAAAAGATACTGCTTGTCTGATGTTTGAAAGTATTGAGTTTAGTCATTTGAAATTCAAAGACGTGCTAGTCATTAACAATCTCTACTCGTTTAGTCAATTTCAACTTACTAACTCATTTTGAAGTCTTGTAACGTATGCTATGTTAAGTTTATTGAATACTTTATGAGTTATTTCTGAATTGTTGCTGGTACAACCGTATTAGACACTGATTCACTTTAGACTAACAGTAAGAAATAGAAATGTGTCAATGACAATTCAAATATAATTGGATGGATTTTTTTATATATTTGTTTATGTAGCATGCATTGCGAAGCTTTAACGTTTTCCAGTGCTAAACTGAAAAAGAATTCTACCAGTCACTTGAAAAAACACCATTTTTGGACAAGAAACTGTCTTGTTTAAGAAACATATAACTTCTTTTGAAAAGATAGTTTTCATATTTACAATTATTTATTCCAAAGATAATGTCAATACTTTTATAGTCACTGAAAATAGTACATTTCCTTTTGTGGATAAGAAACTGGTTTTCTTAGGAAAACTATAGCATTCTTTGAAGAGATAGTTTTCATTTTTACAATTATTTATTCCAAAGATAATGTCAATACTTTTATAGTCACTGAAAATAGTACATTTCTTTTTTTGGACAAGCAACTGTTTTTCTTAATAAAAATATAACTTCCTTAGAAGAGATAGTTTTCATATTTACAAACATTTATTCCAAAGATAATGTCAATACTTTTTAGTCACTAAATATTCGATTTCTTATTTTGGACAGGAAACTGTCTTCCTTAAGAAACATGTAACTTCCTTTGAAGTGATAGTTTTCATTTTTACAATTATTTATTCCGAAGATAATGTCAATACTTTTTTAGTCACTGAAAATAGTACATTTCCTTTTTTTGTACAAGAAATTGTTTTTATTAAGAAATATATAACTTCCTTAGAAGAGATAGTTTTCATTTTTACAAACATTTATTCCAAAGAATAATAGACTTTTGTAACCTTCTCTTGTCCAAAGTATTAGTTGACAATATTCTGATTTAATTCTGCAAGTAGTGTTGCAAATCCTGGTAAAATTAAAATATAAACTTGAGGATGACCAAAAAATCAAAATAAATGTTGATAAAGAATAGGATCACCTCCTATAGGATCAAAAAAAGAAGTATTTAAATTTCGATGAGTTAAAAGTATTGTAATAGCGCCAGCTAAAACAGGTAAAGATAAAAGTAATAAAATAGCTGTAATTCTAGTTGCAAGCAGAATGCAAGACATAACAAATAGCGTTGTTCCAAGAAAGACTTTAGTGATAAAAGTAAATAATTAAAATGTCTGCGAATCGTTCAGGGATTCTTGGATTTTAGATTCAGCTCGCAAATCTGTTTGCAGGTAAGATTGCATCGGGCGAAAGAGAAGAAGAATCATTAATACAGGAGTACCAAGTGGTAACGTTAGTTAGCTTTTAGTTCATTCCGCGAAATATTATGTTCGCGACAGTTTTTCAGAATTATTATTACTTGCTAAATTAGAATTGCCGCCTATTTCAGGTTTTTTTTTAGTATAAACGAATTTTTATTTCAAGTTTTAAAGCGCATATTAATTCTGTCTTTATTTATTAGTTTTGAAACGAGTCAAATTTGTTGTGTGTATTTTTCGTTTTTTGATAAACTTAATTTGTGAGTTCGAAAAACATTATATTATAGTTGACCGAATGCGTGTCTGTAAATTACTTCAGTTATTCTTCCAAGCAAATCCATGGAAAGAAACGAACTTTTCCAAATTCAACATTAATGACAGAAGTCGCAAATGAATTTTACGATCAAGCAAAACATATTGAAACATCCTAACTCTTCTCAAATCTCACGAATAAAGAACGCGATTGATATACGAAATCGTATTCTTCAATTACGCATTATTAATAACAATTTTGAGAAAATAGATTTGAAATTACTTTAACTCAATGTCATATATAAAATCGTCATGAAAAATAATCTTTAAACAATTGTTTTTTTTTGCTTCCAAAAGCTTTATTATTATTGCTTCTTTCTTTACAATTTGTTCGGTTGCCCCAAAATTGGTTACCGAAACCTCACCGAGGAACTTGCTCATCAATTTCCATATAAAAATTCCTGCTCGGCTTAATTCCTTTGTAAGCCCCCTCTTCAAGCCGATCTTCAAGGGAGAAGTCTGCGCGGATGCGCAAACGCAACGTATGTGAAGAGCGAACAAAGCAAAGGAGGGTCCTAGATTTCCGTTGCGCCACTTTGTGCGCGACCGTTGCGAGTGCTGTTTCGTTGAGGATTTGAGGACCGCAAAGAGGACAAAGGGCCAGTGTGACTAGTAACAAGAAAGTGAAAGTGACTGAAGAATGCAATTGGGAACAACAAATATGATATTTGGCGATCAGGAAAGTAATTATAAAAGGATTATGGAATTGTTGAAGCGGTCGAATGATAGATCGATGGAAAATCTGCAATTTTCGGTGAGTCTACTTCGTCTTTTATTCTGCTTACTTGTATTTGCCGTTTATTGCTGTTCACTTGTGTTTCGAACATAAATTCGTATTTGCGAGTAATTCTAGATTTTATTTAAAATTCTGCCTTTTTAAATCGACTTTTCTTGTCGTTTCGAAGTTTACGAAATAATTTGAATGGCGACGTTCAACAGTTTTGATTACATTTGATTACAAATGTATCATTTTTTGAAAATGCTATCGTAAGCGTATTTTTATATTTCTGTGAAATATTGTGCTACTAAGAGCTTCTGTTTCGAACGTAGATTCGTATTTGCGAGTGACTTTAAATTTCGTTTGAAATTCTGCCTTTTTAAACCGACTTTTGTCGCTTCGAAGTTTACGAAATAACTTGAATGGCGACGTTCGACAGTTTTGATTACATTTAATTACAAATGTATCATTTTTTGAAAATGCTATCGTAAGCGTATTTTTATATTTCTGTGAAATATTGTGCTACTAAGAGCTTCTGTTTCGAACATAAATTCGTATTTGCGAGTGATTCTAGATTTTATTAAAAAATCTGCCTTTTTAAACCGATTTTTCTTGTTGCTTCGAAGTTTGCGAAATAACTTGAATAGCGACGTTCGACAGTTTTGATTACATTTAATTACAAATGCATCATTTTTTGAAAATGCTATCGTAAGCGTATTTTTATATTTCTGTGAAATATTGTGCTACTAAGAGCTTCTGTTTCGAACGTAGATTCGTATTTGCGAGTGACTTTAAATTTCGTTTGAAATTCTGCCTTTTTAAACTGACTTTTCTTGTCGCTTCGAAGTTTACGAAATAATTTGAATGGCGACGTTCGACAGTTTTGATTACATTTAATTACAAATGTATCATTTTTTGAAAATGCTATCGTAAGCGTATTTTTATATTTCTGTGAAATATCGTGCTACTAAGAGCTTCTGTTTCGAACGTAGATTCGTATTTGCGAGTGATTTTAAATTTCGTTTGAAACTCTGCCTTTTTAAACCGACTTTTGTTGCTTCGAAGTTTACGAAATAACTTGCGACGTTCGACAAGCACGCAGCATGGCCGGCTTTTTGAATGGCTATCTGCTGCGTATGAATTACAGTTTTGATCGCATTTAATTGAAAACGACTTCCACCATTTTTCAAAACGCTTTCGCAAGTATATTTCTGCATTTCTGTATTTCTGTGAAAAATTGGCTACTAAAAGGAAGAACTGAGTGCGCAGGCTGCCTTATAAATTTGGGTGCCGATATAAATAGAAGTAAAGATGGCTATTTTGGAAATTCTAATTCAGTCATCAAATCCAAATTATTTAATAATAGATTGGACATAGCCGTCAGTTTATACAACTACTTCACGGGTGTGGATCGCAATTTTAAGCGTCTGTAATTGAAAATTACATTCTTGTTTTCTGAATTCGATAAATCGAACAATAAGTGAATTGCTTTGTTTATTTGTTCCGTTTTGATCACATTTAATTGAAAATGTTTATCAGTTTTTCAAAACGCTTTCGTGGGCATATTTCTGTATTTTTTTTAAAATATTGTGCTACTATTTTTATAAGAAAAGCGACAAAATACACAAGGTACTTTATAAATGCAGATTCCCATAACTAGAAGTAAAGATGGCTATTTTGAAAATACTCATTCGGCCATTAAATTCAAGTTATTTAATAATAAATTAGGCACCGTCGCCAGTTTGTAAGTAAGTCAATTTGCAGTAATTGAAAACGTAACTTCAGAACAAAACGAGTAATCTCATTTTCGTTTTCTGAATTCAATAAGCCGAACAATAAACGAATTAATTCGTTCTTTCGTGAGGAATTAGTTCCTGGTTTGTAAAGGAACGCTACATTATTGCAACATTTTAACAGTGGGAACATCGTGTTCACTTTTTTAAGGCTGACAATGCGGTATTACCGCAATGTTGCGGCGGATACAAGATGGCTGTGCCTTCCTTACTTTGTCGGCCCTGTATCATTTATGTGTCACAATAGTTATTATATTTTTTATTACTATGTTAATCATTTGCAATTTTGATTTCGAAAGAACAAAATGCAGTATTAATGTAATAATGGCCACTGAGAAACATTTTAATTAATTATTAAAGTATAATAATTCTAAAAATTTCATTTTATAAATTATATTTATAAAAATAAATATATAATTATTAACAATATAATTTTAGCATTCGGGATATACTTATGCGCTCGAAAACAGTAAAATATATATAAAAAAACGCGTCAAGTAGCAGTTTCATTCTCCGACGAAATTGCAATTAACAAAGAAGATAATAGATGTCATACAAGAAAGCCAAGTTCTCATTCAAAGATATCTCGATTTGACTCGCATTAGCAATTAACAATAAATTAGCGATTAACAATAAAAAAAAAAGAAAATTGGAATGTGCGGACTGCATTTAAATACAAGTTGATTTAAATATAACACTGACTTTACTACAATTATTTAATGTCATTAACAAAATTTTGTACAATATTATCGAAGGAAGTGTATCGAATGAAGCGCGCACGTCTGTTTTTTTATAATTATTAATTGTTAATGCGAGTTAAATCAGAGACCTTTGAATGAAAACTTGGTTTTCTTGTATGGCATCTATTATCTTTTTTGTTATATCTCAATTTTGTGGAAAATTCAAACTGCTATTTTCACCCTTTTTTTACATTTTAATGTTTTCGGAAGATTATTACTACTCGACGCGAGACTCTATCGATTCTAATAACATTGCAAAACATCTTACAAATGCATAGCTTACAAACCACTTTAGTTAAATACAATAAATGAGCGCTGATTATTAATGGCAAACTGCAAGTAATTGAACTTGATACTTTACTACTTATGTTAAGCGGAAAATTATTAAAATTATCATTAATTTTGGAAAATCTAGTAACACAATCCATACTTATTAACAGATTTCAAGTGTTTAGTTTATTAGTTAAACAGTTCTTCAAAGCGGCTCGTTTTACAATTTGGCAAGGACGCTATATCAAGTTATTTATTGATTATTTTGATTATTTCTCAATTATTGTTTGCTTTTCAGAATTATATTTTGCTTCACATCAAAAGAGTAGTAACAAATGCTAAGCAAAATGCAATGTTAATTTAACGATGGTTGTTGAGAAATATTTCAAATAGCAGTTGAGATTTTCCTGCGACGTTGCAAAGTATCAAACTTCTTATGAAATGCATAGCTTACAAACCACTTTGGCTAAATTCGATAAATGAGTGCTGATTACTAATGGCAAACTGTGAATAATTGAACTTGATACTTCACTAATTACGTTAACCAGAGAAATATTAAGTGAGACGCATAAGAAACGCTTAAATAAAACAGCAATCTTTTGTAATTTTGCAAAGTCTAGTAAGAATTGGTATTCGTTTAACAGGTTCCAAGTTTTAGTTTATTAATCGTAGAGTTCTTCAAACTGGCTCATTTTGAAATTTTGAAAGTATGCTATGTCAAGTTATTTCTTTAGTATTTCAATTTCTTCTGAATTATTGTTGACGTTTCAGGCTTACATTTTGCTTCACATCAAAAGAATAGTAACAAATGCTAATACGCCAGTGATATTTCAATTGTTTAAATACCAGTCAAGAAACTTATACACGTACCGGGTGAGTTACTTGCCTTTGAATCATGTCATCTGTGTATAGGGAGATTTTGATTTTCAAGAGAAAACTATATTTTGTTTACTGCGCTACTGCAGTTATCTTGAAATAAATGACACGAGAGACATTGATATTACTCTTTCGAAAGAAAATTCTGTCCTTGGATTTCTTCAAAATATCGCAGGGAATTTTTTAAATTTACTTGCCATGTTTTATTAAACAGTATTTTTCCTCCACCCTTATTTTGTTGTATTTTGTTTTATTTAAGATCGCATTAACAACCTAAGTCATGGACGACTCACAGAGTAGTACACGATTTTTCGATTCTTTGCATTTTTCTGTACAGTGTGATTCACTTGCCTTTGAATCACCACTGTCGAGCATGCACTGTTCCATATAAAATCATTAGAAATAACCTAGACATTTAAATTATACTCAAATGTTGCTCAACATTTGTCTGCATTTTATGCATTTATTGCACATGAAATTTCACTCTGCAGAAGCCAGTTATATATAATATTCCACTATAAATATAATATAATAAAATACTGTCTCCTTACGTTGCTATCCATTCGAAGGAAATCGATGTTAAAACTTGGTAAAATATTCGCTCCAACAGGCTACATAATTTAATACAGTCTATTGTTAAAGAGAGAATATATAGTATAATTAAATAAATGTCTAGTAAAAGTGGGCTAGGCATCACCCTGTACAGGGTGATTCACTTGCCTTTGAATCACCACTGTCGAGCATGCACTGTTCCATATAAAATCATTAGAAATAACCTAGAAATTTCAATTATACTCAAATGTTTCTCAACATTTGTCTGCATTTTATGCATTTATACTTTTACATGGTTGAGTTATGTTAATTCGCACATGAAATTTCACCCTGCAGAACCCAGTTATATATAATATTCCCCTATAAATATAATAGAATAAAATATTTTCTCCTTACGTTGCTAGACCAGCGATAACTGAGATCAGTTGTTTTTTCTTCTCTTGAGAGAGAACTCTGTCCTCAAGGTTTTCCAAGAATTCTTTAGCGGATTCTGTGGTCTTGCCAAATATCTTTGGCTTGGTAGAAGCCTCGTCCTCATTTTCACTAGAATTTGCATCAGGTGTTAACGACTACTTTTAAGCTGCCTGGTCAGCTTTCCAGGTTTTCTTTGGACGCGGAAGTTCGAGTCCGAATCACTACTGGAGTGACTCGCTTCCGCACTTTACCTTTCTCACGGAGAATGGTAATCATCAAACATTGATTTCTCCTTCTTGTTCTTCCTTAGCTTGGGAGTTGTTTTGGCTGCTTTTGAATCTGCCTTCTTATTGGTTGACATTTTCATCGATTTAGGGGTTGGTGAGAGTGTCAAGTATTCTATCGTGTGTGTTAGTACATGATAACACTTGATTTATCCAAAATATCTTGGCTTTCCGGACGAACAAATATGTCCTTAATAGGAACAAAAATTTCATTGCTATCCAACTGTACGAATGTACTCTTTGTGCACGAAATTCTGTAGCAATTGCTTCCAAAGTGCAACACTACTTTCAGCTATTTTATGAACTAACAGATGCAATAGAAATATTTAATACATATTTCAAAAACAAAGCATATCCTTCGTTTCTGTTATCAAAAATTAAATCATAAATTACGAACGGTCTGATTTTTATCTTCAACTACAGCTAGTTGAAAGTACTGTCGCGGAATCTTCCAATTTTCAAGGAGGCGAGCCACGCAACCATGCAATGCGAATCACCGCGTAAAAGATGGTTTCAGCAATTTTCGAGATTCAACCTCGAAATATTCCTGAAATTCTGTGAGAATCGCGATGCGTTTTAGACTGTTCGCGATATACGAAGTAACACCTCGAACTAATTGTTCCATGCACTGTGGAATTTTGAGAAAAGCCTTATGGGCAATTAAGTGCATAGAATGACAAAAGCAAGGGAAAACTTTCAAATGGAGAACGTCTTCTTTCAAGCGAGTCATGAAGGAGTTGTTGCACCCCAACATGACTGACGCATTGTCAGAAGCGATGCCCACAATATTTTTCGGTATCTGTTTTGACTCTAAGCTATTTTAAATAAATTATATAAACTTTCTGAATCAGAATCGCGAGCATCTACTTCTGAAAGTTCTAATAAATTGGTTTTAATTGTTTTATCTCTACTACACAGATAGCGCACGAACATGCATAACGACTTAGAGTCGGTATTATCCGTGCTCTCATCAATTTAAAATAGAAAAGCAATTATTTTGTAGAACTGAAACAAGTTCCAGGTCTACTTTATGCAAAATGCTTTTTATGATTGCGGTGCACTTCGTACACACAACCGACATATCACGAGCTATGTCGGAATCATGGCAAATAGGTTTAATTAAAGGAAGAAGGTGGTCTACTAAATGAATTGAAACATTAGTAGTCGCGAAAAATGTAGCCAGCTTTAATTCGCTAGCTTTAACACGCATTGCGAGGCTCTCTCTGTGCCAACAATGTTGCTGGTGGAAATAATCGGCCTATTGTTACTACTATTTGATGTGGAGGAACTTACTGCACGGCGAACAGCTGCAAGATGCGAAGGTGTAATGGAATGCCATGTTAAATCTATTTTACCAGCATTAAAAGACAATGTTGCATGGTCTACATAAAGTTGTGTAGGATTCTCAAATACTTGAGCTCGCAAGGAGCCCTCTCAATACGCTAGGAACACTCACAAATCACTCACATAATACATCAGCTCACAGGGAGCCCTCACTGGAAAATACACAGATACTCATGACACTGTTTTGCTCAATATAAACTTATACTTTTATTAATATTCGCGAGAACACTTTTCATGAACCACTCCACCAAAACCGTGCACCAATTACTCATCTATCATCGTTTGTTATATATCAGGAGACTCGGTAGAGTCTCGCGCCAAGTAGTAGTAGTATATATAAGACGGCGAAGTATATATATGACAGCGCGAGACAACCGAGGATACTTATCCCGAAGTGTAGCGGTTGTCGTCTGCTAGAAAACTTTCACCTCGATTTATGAAAAAGTTATAGCTCCAAGAATTTATTTCTCAATTTTGTATTTTTCCCCCGATTTTTCTGAATCGAATGGGCCAAGAATCAAGCGAATCGGTTCAGTAATTCAGGAGATATGAATTCTGCTGCTTATTTTACTCGTGGAAAAGGCGAGTCGGATTACGATTCATGTCATTCAGCAATTCCTAAAAATGTGACTCACTTTTTTCACACCAGTTGGCACCACGGCCAAATGTCGCGTTTACGTTACCGATCTATAATCTGTAATCCGTACAAAGGCATTAACTAACAAAAAGACATGAAATCCGTCCAAAAACATTAAAATGTAAAAAATGCGCCAAGTAGTTTGAGTTCCCGACAAAATTGAAATATAACAAAAAAGATAATAAATATCATACGAGAAAGCCAAGTCTTCATTTAAAGAAACATCGATTTAACTCGCATTAGCATCGAACACTGAATTAACAATAAATTGTCACTTAATAATAAAAAAAACTTGGCGTGTGCTCACTTCATTGCGACTTAAAAAGATAATGGGAAACTGACTTACCAAACACTGACTTTTCTAAAATTTAATTTCTTTAAAAGTTCTTTTAGCAATATTACCAGAGCAAGTGCCTCAAATGAAGCGTGCATACGCCAAGTTTTTTTTATTATTAACTGACAATTTATTGTTAATTCAGTGTTCGATGCTAATGCGAGTTAAATCGATGTTTCTTTAAATGAAGACTTGGCTTTCTCGTATCATATTTATTATCTTTTTTGTTATATTTCAATTTTGTCGGGAACTCAAACTACTTGGCGCATTTTTTACATTTTAATGTTTTTGTACGTATACATATATATATATACTTACTCCTATATTCACTCTCACATTAAACATAAACGCTCACACTCACACTCACTCTCACACTTGGCGTCAAACTCTCACAGTTGTACGTCTATCGCAGTCCTCTATCACAATGGTAAAAAGTACTTACATTTTCGGGTCTTCGTCTTTCTTGGAGTGCTTCCTGCCATAATCTTGATTGTTGTGTGTTTTTGTCCACTTCACTCCACTCTGAACTGTGGAATCGCGTGGAAAAATGATTTAGCACGAATTTGCGACAACAATCGCGAAATAACGAAATGGTGATGCGTGAGATTTCAAATCACATCCAACTGTTGAACAAATTACGTCGACGCGAAAGTTCAGACGATTCCCTGTGTTTGTGATGCTGCGGAATTTTCTGTAGTTAAATTGAAAGTAGGACTTCCCGTTTTGTCTTCGATTTGTATATTTCTATGTTTGGTGCTTAGAAGGAGAACTTTTACTTTAGGTTTACTTTTATGCACAGTAAGCGTGCAGTCTTCTGATTTATATAAATTTGAGGAAAACAACATCATCTTGTCCTTTGTTTCTTTCGCTGGTATTGGCAGTCTTTGGTGCAAGCAATTTTTTAGCTAGCGGGATGCTTGTAAAGAAATTTTCTGTCGCTATATTTCTACCTTGTTGTAAATATGGTTCGGCTAATTTTGATGTTACGAACTGGGCCAACGAATTTGAGCATCGAGTTTCATCTTTCCCCATATAAGCAGGATCGCGGAATTGTTGAAGAAGAACTCATTGATTCGGTTTCAATTGTTACTCTTGTTAGGTTGTTTTATTCTAAGTTAAGCTTTCGCTTGTCACTCGTCACTCTTAATATAAGGGTGTAAACGATATAACTCCCGGCGCTTTAAGAGAAGGTGGAGGCGAAAATTTAAAGCAATTTAAGCTCATATTATGGTGTCTGATCTTCGTTAATTCGGTTGTTATAACATATTAACCCTTTGCACTGGAGGGCTCCGGAGCAGAGCCATTTAAAATTTATCTTCAAACTCGAGGGCTCCGCTACGGAGACAATGCAATCTTTTAATGCGTATATCAAACTTACATGTGAATATGATCTTTTCACTAAAATCGCTTCGAGTTGCTGGTAATACGAATGAAAAAAAACATCGAGTGCAAAGGGTTAAAGGTAGAGGCTATCTTCGATCCCACTGGTAGAATCGTCTCATAAATTCGCGTATGTGTGCTCCGCTGCGATTGGAGGTAAAACCTAAAAAGGTGACTCGACACTCTGATTGGTTTACATAATAATTAATAAAGTATTTTTGCTTCGGGTTAACGATGTTTGGAGAATTGATAGTCCGCGAGCGTAGTGGAAACAATGGCCATCCCTTATCTCTCTTTATAATACATACCCTCTATTGGCATGCCCATATAATGGTAATGTCGACATTTCCCGTTATGGTTGTTTTAAAAGTAAAAAAAGTTTTGCAATGCCACAAATAAAACAATATGAAATATCAACTAAGCCATACTGGTTGTATCTAAAATCGCGAAACTGCGTCACAGTCTGACGCAAACTATTCAGAATAAAAATTAATTGCTGATTTTCAACAAAAAGAATGTTGAAAAAATTAATGTTGAAAACCAATACTGTGTGTTATCACGTGCAAAGATTGCGATACAAAGCAAAAAATCCTTACCAGCGTCAAATTTAAAGCATCTTGATTACCCGTGTGGACAGCACAGTGTTAAGCATTTAGATTCTAAGAAAAATTGTTTTATCTGTTTCTGCATGTTTCTGTCGTCATAAAATCCACATATATAATAATATGTAATAATTATCCGCAAATAATGAATTCTGTTTCAATACATCCTTCCCTGAGGATGATACAAAGTTTGTTCGGAGTGGCAGTTTCCTCAGTTTCCAACCAGTTTTCCAGTTGCGTATCAAATGCTTTTCGTCCAAGTGCGGCTGCGCCTGACAATTGGAAACTGGTTGGAAATGGTTGGAAACTGAGCAAACTGCCACTCCGAACAAACCTACAATGTATCATCCCAACAAAGCTTTCTTTAGCCGCACGTCTCCAAAAGGGACCGCGCAGCAGCGCCAGTGATACGCGCAGCGCGGTCGCTCCCTCTTTGTTCTACGCGTGATTTCTCTCAGATACTTCCCCCACTCGCACGTGGAGGAACTCCCACCACAAATCTCGCTTCATCAGGCGGAAGCAGCGCGAAATCAGTGTGGTGATGGGACTCGACAGATGAACATGTGAGTGGTGAAAGTAATAGTGTACTTTCATTTTACAATTGGGTGTGACGTGTTAGTTAATAAACTCTATCTTTTCTTTTATATAATATAGAAGAAATGGCTGAGGATCAACAAATCATGGATGTGGCGCAGCAAGATAAGATTAAACGTAAGTAATTGCAATTTTGTCACTTTCTTTGTTTCTGCGATCTTTTCGAATTTGTTATCTTTGTATGTATAATTGTAGTATTTGAGTTATAATAGTTGCAACTTTGTGTCTTCGCGTTTGTTGCTCTGCGTCGTTACTGTTCGCGTTTGTATCCTCCGCATTCTAAGTCAATGGTACTTTTCATAGTTTGTATGAGGATTTTTATAACAATAACAATAGCTTGCTTGGAAAATGTACAAGAATAATTGCAACTTCGTATCTCCTCATTTGTTATTCTGCGTCATAACTGTTCGCGTTTGTATCCTCCGTATTCTAAGTCAAGGCCACTTTTCATTGTTTGTAAGACGATTGTTTATGAGTGCAGTTTCATAACAATGACAAAAGCTTGCTTGATATATTTGTTGAATATTCCGTGTGTATACGCTGCAGAAGTATATTCAAGCGCAGATAACTTGAATCATTACTGTTTGCGTTTGTATCCTCCGCATTTTAAGTGAATGCCACTTTTCATTGTTTGTAACATGACTGTTTGAAGGGATTTTTATAAGAATAACAATAGCTTTCTTGATATAATTGTTGAATATTCCGTGTGTATATGCTGCAAAAGTATATTCAAGCGCAGATAACTTGATATTACTGTTCGCGTTTGTTACTCTGCGTCTTAGTGTTCGCGTTTATTTTCTGCACATTCTAAATGAATGCTGCTTGCCATTGTTTGCAAGACGATTGTTTATGAGGCGATTTTTATAACAATAACAATAGCTTGCTTGCAAGACGTACAAGAATAATTCCAACAATTTGTATCATCGCGTTTGTTACTCTGCATCGTTACTGTTCGCGTTTATCCCCGCGTTCTAAGTGAATGCCACTTGTTATTCTCTGTTTGTTTAGGAGGAAAGTTTCATAATAAGAATAATAATAATAGCTTGCTGGATATAATTGTTGAATATTCCGTGTATATACGCTGCAGAAGTATATTCAAGCGCAGATAACTTGTATCATTACTGTTCGTGTTTATTTCCTACGCGTTCTAAGTCAATGCCACTTTTCATTGTTTGTAACACGACTGTTTGAGGGGATTTTTATAACAATAACAATAGCTTGCTTGCAAGATGTACAAGAATAATTGCAACTTCGTATCTTCGTGTTTGTTATTCTGCGTCATTACTGTTCGTGTTTATCTCCTACGCATTCTAAGTTAATGCCACTTTTCATTGTTTGTAACACGATTGTTTATGAAGAGAGTTTCATAATTATAACAGTAGCTTGCTTGATATAATTGTTGAATATTCCGTGTATATACGCTGCAAAAGTATATTCAAGCGTAGATAACTTGAATCATTACTGTTCGCGTTTGTATCCTCCGTATTCTAAGTCAATGGAATTTATCATTGTTTGTTTGTTTATGAGGGGAGTTTCATAATAATAACAATCGCTTGCTGGATATAATTGTTGAATAATCCGTGTGAATACGCTGCAGAAGTATATTCAAGGGCAGATAACTTAAATCATTACTGCTCGCGTTTGTTACCCTGCGTTATTAGTGTTTGCGTTTATCTCCTTCGCATTTGAAGTCAATGCCACTTTTCATTGTTTGTAAAAGGATTGTTTGCGAGGGGATTTTTATAACAATATTTTGCTTGCAAAACGTAAGAGAATAATTGCAAGTTTGTTACTTTGCGTCGTTACTGTTCGCGTTTATCCCCGCATTCTAAGTCAATGGCACTTATCATTGTTTGTTTGTTTATGAGGGGAGTTTCGTAATAATAACAATCGCTTGCTTGATATAATTGTTGAATATTCCGCGTGTATACGCTAAAATATATTCAAGAGCAGATAACTTGAATAATTGTCAGGTTAACTAAATTCTTTTATCAACACTTAACAGACGGGCCGAATCTGATTTGCCTCTCTCAATTTCCGGGCATTTTTTAAGGAGAATTAAATTAAATTCAAGTAGAAACGTAAATGTACGCGGCCCGTCTTTAGAAGTCACAATGGAAAAACTTAAACTTACGTCGAACTACTACAGTCAACGGTTAGTGAGCGATTTCTTTATCTTTGGGGGCTGCGAGCCTCGATCGTCGAGTCCCCCTCGCAATAGGGACCTTCCTAGAAATCCGTCTGGACCGTTGACGATTTTTTTTTGACAAACGCAGTGAGTGCGTTCGCGCTCGTCCCTTGAATATAAATATACAATGATATATACAAATATATTATAGAATTAACCCTTTGAGTGCGGCGCAATCTCCAAGTAGTCCATCAATAGGGATATTTAAATTAAAAGACATTATTAACCTTTCAGTACGGCGAAATCTAAGGCAGATTGCTCATTTCAACTGACGCGATTTGAGTTGTGATGAATGCAATCTTAATGGATTTTTACAGCGTCTGTAGGTCACAATATTTACAGAATCGTCACATAATATTTTACAAAATTTATAGGTGTATTAACATACACCGCTCAGCGTCTCAAACGCATTTCTAAGAATCACCTTGGAGTTAAATGCAAGGCGGCGTATGTTTGCGCCTTTCGTATATGTTGAAAGACTTCTGAAAGCGTATATATACGCCTTTCGTATATTTTAGAAAACTTAAGGGCGTAGTTTCTTACTTTCGTAATGAAAGGGTTAACTGTATCTCTCGCACAGTCACCACACATAGAAACTATAAAGTTTTACAACTTTTAATGTATATTCTCATGCATAGCCTTTTTGAAACATTCTTTTTATTCTCTTTCTCTGATGTGTGTGATACACGCGTGCTTGTATGTTGAGAGATTTGTTGTGCCTTTCAGATTTGGTTACAATGTCTTCACTCTATGACCGATATTCTAGCATTCTTATCTCGTATTCTGATATAGGCTAACACTTCACAGCAGTTTACAAATTCTTGCCTGATGTGTTTATTGTAAATAGTGAGGTTAAGTCTACGTTGGGGTGCGAAATAATAATGGTAAAACAAGAGTGGTCGAAAAGTGTGTACACATTGTAACCAACTGCGCAAGTGGCAGCGAATATTTGACCGTACAAGCATGAACATATGCGGTACATCAAAAGAAGAACAATGTTTCAATTTATTTTAAACTAGATTTAATATAACTTTCCTTAATTTAAAACATGTATTGTAAGATTTTTTAAGACTTCGTTCTCAGCTTCTATAGCATCTGAAAAGTTGAAATTTAGTACAGCTTTCCGTCCAAGTATACGTTTTTGTTATCTTATATTTTTTATAGATTTGACTGAAATTATTTAACAATTTAGGTAACAAATACAATGTTATATATCTTTTCTTAACATAAGACGTGTTTGCCAGATATGCGACGGCTTCGTCTTACTCATCGCAAAACATTTTTTTGTTTAACTTTAATTATTTATAACAATTTAGTTAACAATTACAATAAAACGTCTTAAATCAATGCGCAAGCCATAATGGGAGCCTCGAAGGTTTCACCCTTCTTCTACAAATCTACAAAGAGAAATATATCGAGAAAATCGAAAAATTTGAACAGTTTTACACTTTCGCGAACCGAAGTGCCTCGATGAATAAAAACTTCCCTCGCAAAAACAGGCATTCCTCTGACCCTTCGATTTCGAAAAAATTGAGAAATTTCGAAGAAATGTTGAAATATTGAAATTTTATCTACCAACAATTTTTTGCACTCATAATTTCCTCTTCATAAATTGACTAAAAATTGACAACAAATGTATGTTTAACTAAAGACTGGCACGGTGTACGAAGAGAAGGGAAGACTGCAACTATAACCTTTTTAACTATGCACCTGTGTCTCTCGGCAGTTTTTAATTAAACACAGGCTTCTTTTTTCTTTTTAGTCAATTGACGAAGAACTAGAAAATAAATCGAAGACTGGAAAGGAGAAATAAAACATTTTCATATACAAATTTTGTTAAGAAAAATTTGTCACAATTATAGTTGAAGATTCATTTATATTTACAAATATTTAACATTACAAACACAACAAATATAATTCGATGCATATTCTATGCAATATTCATATTTTGTGCGATGTAGCCGTATCAGCACGTACAGTATTCGACAAAATATTGTTTACAATCTGTAAAATGGCCGTTGGACAGAAAGTGAAGTTTGGCAGCATGGGCACCCGGTATGCATGACTTTTTAGTAAACTTTGTGTGGGAAGTCTTTATCATATGAGTCTAAAAAAAATTAGTTTCACACTGGTTTTTTAAAAAGAAAAGAATTTCATAAAAACTGTTTTCTTAAAAAGTGCATGCATATTGAGTGTGCATTCTATCGAACTTTACTTTCTGACCAGCGGCCATTTTGCAGATTATGACAAATATTTTGTGGGATGTTGGATAATGTATGATGAGACTGAGACTGCGATGCCCATGGCAACCAGTACACTAAATGTAGATTTGATTTGACAGTTTATAAATAACTGTTGCAACGGCTGCAAAAATTCCTGGTTTGTTTATTATATTTATTCCTGTTTGTTATTTTCTGTTTAGTTTGCGGTTTATATAGTTTTTTGTTTAGTTTTATTTTGTTAGTATTGTTATTTTTTTATATAAAATCAAAAGCAAGAAAACCCAAATTGACAGAGGACTTGCAAAGCATGATTTCCAAAAACGGGCGATTATATTAATATATTTATTTCTGTTTCTTATTTTCTATTACCTTTTTCGTATTTTCTGTTTAGTTTATAGTTTATACAGTTTTTTGTTTAGTTTTATTTTGTTAGTATTATTTTTTTTTATATAAAATCGAATGCAAGAAAACCCAAATTGACAGAGGACTTGCACAGCACTATTTCCAAAAACGAGTGGTTGGATTATTATATTTATTTCTGTTTGTTATTTCCTATTTCCTCTCGTATTTTCTGTTTAGTTTATAGTTTATACAGTTTTTTGTTTAGTTTTATTTTGTTAGTATTATTTTTTTTTATATAGAATCGAATGCAAGAAAACCCAAATTGACAGAGGACTTGCACAGCACTATTTCCAAAAACGAGTGGTTGGATTATTATATTTATTTCTGTTTGTTATTTCCTATTTCCTCTCGTATTTTCTGTTTATTTTATAGTTTATATAGGTTTTTGTTTAGTTTTATTTTGATAGTATTATTTTTTTTTATGTAAAATCGAATGCAAGAAAACCCAAATAATAGAGGACTTGCAAAGCACTATTTCCGGGAACGGGTGGTTGGAGGATACCCACATAGGTATTTTTAATTGTCTCTTGAATTCATATGGGTATCCTTCACAGGAACCACGGAAATTGCAATGTCCTGATATGGTAAACGAAGTACCACAAAATTTGGAGTATATGCAAATTGTATTTAGTGGTACTTCAAACACTGATGGACATTGTGTATGTGCTTATTACGATAGGCAATCTATATATTTATATTTTTTTCACAATTTTATACAATAATACTTTTCTAATCTTCATATACTAAGCGTTACAAATATGTTTTTTTTAATTAACTACTAATTGAAGTACCTCACTCATTGACCGTACAGATTTTCCGGAATAAATTATGATGCACATACACTACAAAAATAGCGCATAAAATAATCATATTAATATTATTTTAACCAAACGAAATGTTTTATATAAAATAAATTATTTTGTGAGATATTTTTGTTCGATTAAAATAATATCTTAATCAAATATTTGTAATACTTTATGACACTTTGTAATCTTTACATTCTTATATTATTGCTTTTTATAAACTTCAAGATAATTTTGAATTAAAAAATATTTGTCATCTGCCACATTACGTTCCGTGCCAGTAAATGTAAGCGGACCGCAATATGGAGGAAATAGAGACAAATAGTACTTATGTAGAGAGAGATAGAAGATTTAAATCTGTTATTATACTTTATATAAACTGCTAATATTATTCAATATTAATTATTCAACATTTTTCAGAACTCGAGGAAGAAAATATTCGCTTGCGGCTGCAAATAGTGCAACAAAAGCTAGAGTTCCTTATGGAACAACAGCTTTGCGATGCCGCCCATCAGCAGCTGGTGCAGCAACAGCCGGTTCAGCAACAACCGGTGCAACAACAACCGGTGCAACAACAACCGGTGCAACAACAACCGGTTCAGCAACAATCAGTGCAGCAACAACCGGCGCAGCAGCAACCGGTGCAGCCCGTCCAGGGTTCATTGCGGGAAGGACGCGTCAGGCGTAAGTATATTTTCACGAATTATTTATTAACCCTTTGACTACAGTGAAATCTGAGGGAGAATGCTAATTTCAACTAACGAGATTTTATCTGTGATAAATGCAATCTTAATGGATTTTTAGATTTGGTGTCACAAATGCAAAATTTCGAAGCGCCTGTGGACGCTCACAGTAATCTAGGGGTTAAATAAAGTATTTTGTTTAAGATATTTCAATATTAATTGTAATATTACTTTACAGGTCGATCCTCGGCTGGCGGAAAGGGCCGCCGCGCCTATCGCCAGCGACAGAGGGCGGCGAAGGAATTGTATAATCGCAGAGGAAGAGGCGGCGGTGGCTACTACAACGGTGGGAAGTGGACAGACCAATAGTGGAACTACACAAAATAAGTCAAATTTTAACGTATAATAATCTATTATTTTTTTATAATAAAAATCAGTTTTTGGGCATGTTGACATATATTGACATTTGTCATTCATGATTTGTCATATTCATTAGTAATTTCAAGTATGAATTTTAGTAATATCTTGGAATACTTTAATAATATGTTGGAATTAGAAATTCCAACATATTGCATGTCTAATATAATTTGTAAAGTATTAAGTTAAATAATAATTTATATCAGGGAGAAGTTTATTAAGAGCTAGGATTTATTTAAGTGGTAATGCCACTCTAGCGACTAAAAAAATATGTGAATGTTAGCAATTTTTTATGACAACACAGTAAATGCGATACAAAATTTGATTAAGGCCTTTATTGTATATGTTCTGAAGAATATAGTGTTTTATTTAATTATTTTAAACCAAATGGCGAGGTTTGTTGGGTTATTAATTAAAGGCAG
Source organism: Ectemnius continuus (assembly GCA_910591665.1). Lineage (NCBI taxonomy): Eukaryota > Metazoa > Arthropoda > Insecta > Hymenoptera > Crabronidae > Ectemnius > Ectemnius continuus. Next base: position 4,997,081 of record OU342869.1, read on the forward strand.
ACTTTGGCTTGAGATTTACATGGATGAACTATGATTTATTCACAACAGAATTCACGTGCGTCACCTCGACGATTGTACATACAAAAATAAGAGCGCAATGAGTACCGGAACAACACCTGCTGCGCCGCGTATCACCTGTGTGACTTCCGGTTTAAATGCGGGAACCTTGAATATGATGTTCAAGTTCCCACAAGGTTAAATGGCGAAAGCTAAAGCTTGACAAGTGGAAGTTCTCATTGCTTGTAATGTGATTTCTCCTCTCATTTTCGATCAGGAACAACACAACAAACATTTTTCAATTGTGTATAAACTTAGCTCTAGGCGTACTTAGCGGAATTAGGAAATATTGTTTTTTATTAGAATGGCGCTCAATAGAAATAAAATTTCTGTTTTTGATCAAGAATTTCGTGATATTTCAAAAGAAATTTATTTCTATTGAATGCCCTTTAACAAAATAATAATTTTTTTAATTTCGCTACGAACCTCCACCTAGATTTATACAAAATTGGAAAATGTTTCTTTTATTGTTTCAAATCGAAAGTTAGAGAAATGTTTCCAACGACGTAACACTTCACGTAATGAGCGCTTTCACTTGTTGAACTTTCGCACCGCCATTTTTTCGAAAATAATTGAATAAAACATTTATATATTCTTCAGAACATATACAATAAAGGTCTTTAAACAGATTTTGTTAATTATACAGAGGAGGGTACTCCTCACCGACTTTAATGAGTGTTTAAGATATTATAGAGAACACTATTTGCAGTATTTTTCTCTGTAAAAGTACTACCCATCGCTCGGCTTTAGTTTTCGAGTTATACACAAAAGTACGTTTCGTGTTTCCGATCGTATGATAATAGAATTGCGAGCGGGTCTACGGATTCTAAATTCCATACTTACAAAGACAGATTCACAATCGATTTAAACGATTTTGATTAATGTCGTAGAGTCATTTAAGCTGATCATTTTGAATAAAAGGGAGACTTCGATACTTTTAAAAGAAGTGTCATAGGCTCCTGATAAATTTGATTCACTGGATTTGGACGGATTGAACTGGTCGGTCCCGATTTAGTTGGGAGTCACTAAACAACTAATCAAGAATATCAGTTGTCTCTAGCGTGTATGAAAAAAGAGGGAAAGCAAGAAGAAAGTCAAAGTGAGTGTCCATAAGGCGATGCCGTGGCGTGCTCGGGTCTTCAAGACGGTACATGGAAGGGTCTGCTCCCCGGTTTGGAACGAACCGAGCGGTTGAGCACCCGCCGCTCCTCCATAGCAATTATCGCAGGCCCACACTCAACATCTTTTCTGTCACCTCCCTTTTTCTAGGAGTGAGGGATGACCGGCCAGGACTCGCCAAAAGCTCGATGGGCATTACCTAACTTTGTTGTTGAATAACTCGGAATTGGAGACCTAACGCAAATTTTTAAAAATGGCATCATCCTCGCCCCCTTTCCAACAAGATGGCTATAGTGATATCCCACATTTTTGGGACACCCTGTATATATATATAATATATAATATACATATCATGCTAAAAGCATGCACTCCCACCACAAACACTAAAACACACATATGCACTTACACGTCACTCTTGCTTAATACTAGGAAACTTATATTTTCTACTTACTAAACTAGTCGCTGAATGCATAAGACTATCGGAATTATTATTTACATCTACTGCACCCTTTAAAACTTTCCTAATAAACTCGCAGTATTTCTTTATTAGATATTCTACATAATTATTTACAATATTTGTCGTCAATTCTGCAGAATGGGCGCAGTCCGCAAATTTAAAATCTATTGACCCCAGAATATGCGTAATTATAAGGGAGGTGACTTTCTTCTTGTGTGCTATTCGCGGAAAGAGTTGAAAGCAAATATTCGTAATGGCAACAATTGCACTGAACGCGGCGGTTTCATTATTCGCGGAGTTTAATTCTAAAATATTCCCGTAGCACACATCGCAATCAAAGCAGGGTAAAATGACGTTAATTAGAAAGTCTTGTGCATGCTTCCTCTCTGCATCATCGAGCGGAGCATAGAGATTAAAATCAATATAAAGTTCAAATCCCAAAGGTGCCTCTACTTCTACATTTACTAAATTGTCCTCTATGCTCCTATGATGCAAAATATTTTCGAGACTTGTAATGACACCCGTGGAGGATTCTCTATCGATACAATTAGCATAACGTGAGTGGACCAGACTCACTTGATTAAATAAAAGATTTTTATAATAGTTATGAAAATCGCTAGCTGATGGACGTACATTTCGGAGACCTTGCTGCCGAACTTGACAAAAGAAATTTTCAAGATGGTCCTGATTGAAATTTTGAGGAAAGAATGATTTGAATCCGAAATTAAACAGCAACGAGCGGAGTATTCTAAAATTTTTCAACGTGGAAACCCAGTTGCGTAACACAATAGAACGACTTGGCTGACTGGGTTTCGACGTTTTAAACCGCATTGACTCGAGTACCGCGATACCGTCATTCCACACAGATTGTTGAGCGCATCGCTCATTACCTGTTGGAATATCTGTTTTTAAGATATTAGTAGAGCAATCACGTAATCCTCCGTTCTGGCTATCAAACAAGTCGTTGACAAATGACAGTAACAACGCGGTGTCTCTAGCATCCCGAGGCATTTTTCGCGATTTGCAAGAACTCTCTAATGATTGTTCCGCCATGGTGGTCATGACGGAACTCACGGTGCGGCTAAACACTTCTGTACAGAGGGAAACTTTCATTTTTTCTTTATGAGATGGCTCTAAATGGGCGTGGGTCAGTTTGTTTAATAACTTAATTACGCCGTTCTGCGATTGATCAATAAAAAACGCGTCAATGATATGCGTCCATTTCGCTACTCTAACTACTCCGTCTTTTAGCATAAATTCTAAATCTTTATCTATTAAATTATTTCTCAAGCATTTTAATAAATGCGGTGCATCAAACAACGGTACGATAGTCGTACCTTCTACCGAAATAATGGAATTACCCTCCCCTAAGTTCGACTCGATAATTAATTGACGGACAGCCTTGACATTACTCCCCGCTTGATCGCATATAAATGTAACGATTTTGAGACCCGTTTCACACGTCGCTTTAACAATTTTCTTAAACATACTGCTAATATCGTCGGACTTATTGCTAGAAGAGCAATAAGTATAAACAATAGGCTGTTTCCATGGATGTTCGCTGCTAACACTGCGGAGCATCCATACAGCCGCGTGGGAGACAATACAATTTGTACCGGTCGACCCATCGTCCATAAAGCCATCTGCCTGGTCTAATTGTTCATTAAAAATTAAATTTGGAGTGAGTTGAATCTCGTCGTACGTTAATGTACAATATTTGTCTTTGGAATTTTCAAAACTTTGTACAAGAAGCTTCAAGTCATTAAATACCGATTCGCATATTCCGGGCTGTACATCGAAATTTATGCTAAAACGCCTTAAACTTTCAACGCTAGGCAAATAAAATACCTTAGATAGGAAATTAAATGCCTTAGCGTTGGTCCTTAAAAGCGTTCAAGCAAAAATCCTATCTTTTATATTATAAATACGATGAAACTTACTTTTGCCAGCGTTCCGTAGCTGGCACTCCACGAAGGTCCTTGCTTCTTCCGGCAAGCGGTCCAGTGCAGACATGTCTTCGACTTCATCCTCTTCAGCTCTGTCTTCACTTCTCGAAGTTGCCTTCTGGATTGATCCAGAGCCTTCTTCAGGTTCACTGTATACCTATACAGCTGTCAATCTTCTTTAGTCAATTCCGCCCTCCTAGCGGTCCTAAAATACTGCAGTACCGAGACTGCAAAAAAATATAAACTAAATAAAATTGAACAAATTATCAGCATGCAACATGCCATGCAAAGCGAGTATAATATTAATTAAAAAACATTCCATGCAAAATGAATATGGTAATAATAATAATAAAAAAGCATTCCATGTAGTTACTTCATGCACACCGCCTAAAACCATTCTAAATACAGACCCAATACAAAAGAAATAAATTAAAAAACTTAAAGGTTAAATTTTTTTTAAAAAATTATGCCATGTCCTTGATTAGACATATTTTGGCAAATTATTAAGTCACGTGTGGGTCTTGTGAGCTGCATTGGCTGGTCTCTCCTCATTTCAGCACAATCAGCCAGCAAATGATGGTGGAACCCTTGGTTCGTTGGTACCTTTCCTCGGTGGTTGGGTTGCTTTCTTCTGGGGACTACGCACAACGTTTTCTGAAAACATAACATTTCTTGTGTTAAAAAAGTCGTATTAAACTGTTGAAGTTATGCAGAAGATATACATATATATTTAATAATATATTTTGGATTCATACCTGGCAAATGGAGTGTTGGTACTGATCCATGTGCTAGGCCCCTTCCGAAAAAGCAATGTTTTTCGAAGTGTCTAGAACATATGGATCGCCTTCTCAGTTTTTCCGCTGGCACATCCAATAAACCTGGATTTCCACTCGCGGAAATCCACTTCGCCAGCCTCTCGGGTTCCTTGAGAGTATCGGGAAACCTAAAACAACGTAAGGCTTTGCCTCGGCCTTCTTGGCAATTCCATACGCTACACGTATGGGTGGACATTCTTATAATAATTAAATAATTAATATGAATAGACTAGATATTAATAATACTCCTCTGCAAGTTTCACAAGCACTCTAAAAATCATTGTTTCACCACCACTGCACACAACACGTCTTACACGCACAACAACAGCACAGAATTGGGATAACCCGCCAAATCCGTCAAGCCCGCTAAGCAGACGTTCCCGCCAATTTAAAGACCCACCAATAGAGAGATCAATGTATTGTGTTATTGACAGTATGTTAATGGCTACGTGAGTTTACACCAGCGGTTCCAAGTGGTCGCAATTGGAACTAAACCAAGTTCTCAGACTCTCATATGAGCTTGGGGGGCCTGGTTTTGAGGTGTATCAGCTATTTATTGGTATTCAGTAGCCGCTTAGCGAACTTGAGTACTAAAGGTTGTGCGCTCTAATTTATTCAATATGACTTCTAAAAGTGCCAAGTCTATCTGATTCGACTTAGTTCTGTGCAAATCATATACAGTAATGAAATGAGGGTAGTGGAAAAGAAAGCATATTAGGAGTAATTATTTATTAATTATAATTATTAATTTCAATTTTAAGTTTTAATATTATTATTGCTGTAGCCGCTGCTACCACTACGCGTGCCGTGTCCGGCGTTGCGCCACCTGGGCACCGAGCCACCTTCTACTGGGGGCGGGCAGTCCTCGCTTTTCTGCTTGGCTTGAATCGAGTTGCAACGGATCATTTGAAATATATTATGATTAAATATATAAATAAATATGTATAACACTCCCCTGACTCGGTGGAGACTCATGCGTCTCTTGGAATATAGCATTCCCTCGACTTGGTGGAGACTCATGCGTTTCATAGGTTATAACATTCCCCTGACTCGGTGGAGACTCATGCGTTTCATAGGTTATAACATTCCCCTGAGTTGCTGGAGACTCATCCGTCTCTTGGGACATAATATTTCCCCTGATTCGGTGGAGACTCATACGTTTCATAGGTTATAACATTCCCCTGAGTTGCTGGAGACTCATCCGTCTCTTGGGACATAACATTCCCCGATTCGGTGGAGACTCATACGTTTCATAGGTTATAACATTCCCCTGAGTTGCTGGAGACTCATCCGTCTCTTGGGACATAACATTCCCCGATTCGGTGGAGACTCATCCGTCTCTTGGGACATAACATTCCCCTGAGTTGTTAGAGACTCATCCGTCTCTTGGGATGTAACAGCACTCCCGTGACTCGATGAGGTCATTCCATGCCAAATCGACACTTATTTCCCGCATCATTTTGTATCTTTCTGAAAATTTGAGATCCTGTTTTCTATGCCTGACCAAGAACTGTTTCAATAAACATTCGCCCAAATGCCAATGTGGACGGGAAGCAAAGCTTTTGAAAATTTCAGATTCAGCACTTTTGGGTAAAAACAGGGTCTACATATTGATTTTTATCTAGGAAACTATAAGAATCCGAACTCATTTTAATCTACGCCGAAGAACTATTATTTCTCTATTAGACTTTCAAAAATACCTCTTTCAGAATTTTAAAAAATATATTTTTTTTCGTTTTGGACTTGTGCATGATAAGCTGAAAGTATCCGCAATCTTCTACTTCGACAACTACAACGGTCTTTATTTATTGTTAGTGCGAAACATCCCTAACCGGACTGCCTCGTTGTAGAAAGGGCAGCTTCTGCTCATCAGCACATGGTTATGCTGACTGCTGATATGTTTGCAGTTCGAGAACTTCGGAGGCAGCTCCTTCTGCTTGCAGTCGGCTATGATATGTCTCTTTTCGGCGGAGTGATCGCATACATTGACTGTGTCATTGCAAAATTTGGACAAATGCCCAAATTTCTGGCATTTGTAGCAGCGGGTGACGGTGTGGAAATCTTCGGTTCGACAGGATGTCCATTCTAGATACAGCTGCTCGTCCTGAACTCTTACTTGGTTACGCATTGCAGGCTTAACCTCAATCACCCAGAACAAGGTTTCCCGCTTATTAGCCAGCTTCGTCTGGTTCGACTTCGACGTGGGCTTCGGCTCGGCTTTAGACTGAGTCCTCGTCTTTGCATTGGTCCTTTGTTTCTTGATACAGAAAACGAACTTCTCAAAAGTTATCCCTGTGGGGACGTGGAGGACGCGGATTGTCGGGTTAAGCTTACCCTGCACTCTAGCATTTAGCCCGGCGTCCCGGAGCTGCTGGCATTTGGCGAACGCTTCCAAATGTGCTACCTCCTCTGTCTCGATGGCGATTCCATTGCTGTGGATTCACCCGGCAGATTTGAAAGCTATCTTGGCTTTTAAGGGCTTCACCATTTCCAGGACAGTCTGCTTGGTAGTTGCGCTGTTCTGGTACTTGTCTGCCGACTCTGGGAAAAACTTGACCATGTGGAGTTTCTCCAAGCGCCCTTGTGTTTCATCATTTTCGTCACTTGATCATAGCTAACTCTCCCGCTATTGGCTATTGCCTTGGGAACCGAAGCTCTCTTCGGTTGCTCAAGCTTAACCTCTTTCCCTTGGAATTGCTTAGCAACTCGATTAAGGGACGACCGTGAATGTAGCACGTCGGCAGCCGAGAAGTGGCTTATAATGTGACCCGCGACTTCTATGCTCACCTTACTAGAAGGTTTGAGCAATAGGTCCTGCAGAGACTGTTCAGCATCCGACGAAATACTTGTCACAATTTGCAAAACTGCCGCCAAACAAAAAATGAAGTTTGATACCATTTACACACGGTATGCATGGCTTTTTTATGGGGTTGCGACAGAAGGCCCCCTCCCTTAAAAGGGGGCTTTTAAAAAGTCTCGTGAACCGGATGTACATAATACGATATTTCACTTTCTGTTTGACGATCGTTTTGTAGATTGTGATAACTATTTTGTCGGATGCTGTTCATGGGCTTGAGCCGCTACCATCGCCTTTTCCAAGCGGTTTGACACCGCTTCCACCTCCATCACATGAACCCCTTGCGAGGTTGGGTCGGCGCCAGCCGACAAGGTTATTTTCTCATCCATGAAAACTTCGTCTCTTCGTCCTGCAGGACCCTTTGCAGGACTCTCGCCTTTCTCTGTAAAAGACGCTCGGATATCTCGCTTGGTGATCCCATGTTTAGGTCCGCTCTTCTCTTTTTCTCTTTGAAGCTTCCAATTGGAACCTCCTGCATGGCAGCCGTCTTTAAGTGCAGCACTTCCACACTTCGGGAAATTGATATCCTGGTGGACGTCGCTGTGGTTGTCACTCCAGGTGCAGCAATTCCACCTCCATTTCATGAACCCCTTGCGGGGTCGGATCGGCACTAGTCGACGGGTCATTTTTTTCATCCATGAAATCTGTTTCTCTTCGTCCCGCATGTAGATACATTGCTGTAGAGCAATGCTACCCAGCGGAGGGGCTGATTTCGTTCGTAATATCCATTTTTGTCGGGGTTCGAATAAAATCACTTTATAGCAATTTTCCTGATGCTTCTGCCACGATCGTCGAGTCTCAACTGACTTCGGAGACATTTTCAAAGTCACAGTCTTAGAAGAACCTTTTACCAATTTTATCTTATCTCCGTTAAGATGTGTCATTTGACACTTCATATAAAAGAGTATAAACAGCTAAGGAACCTTTCTGAGAACCAATGCTGCGTTCCTATCACGTGGAGCTAACGTAATCTAACATAAACACCGATTGGCGCCTCTCACTCGCCATCCGACCTGTCGCGCGAAACCGCAAAGGGTTAATTTCTCACTTCCCGTTCCATGTTACTTCTGTCGAGCCGTAGCGACTGCCTGGTGGAACAGCTTCTCCACATCTTTGATTTTGAAAGTTTTATTTCCTTCTGCCACTTGGTATTTAATTTGAGCCCAGATGAAGGTGGGCTTGACGTCCAACTATCTGAAAGTTCAGCCTTGCTGAAGAGCGACCTGCATTCAATGTGCTTCTCCTGCAGCCATCGGATGATTTCCATGTTTCTTGTGTTTGTTGTCATCTTCTCTACCATCATCGAGTGGTAGCTCGCATTGTTCATAACTTTGATACAACCTTCCTCGAGGCTATCAAGCAGAGCGCAGAACCACTCGCGAAATACATCCCCATTTCCCTGGATTGTAAAACCAGCTTTGCTTGTTTAATGAAGCTGTATTTTGCAACACCTTTTTTGTACGTGGGGAAATCCTCATGGACCCACCGTCGCCCTGGTGGGAGCGACGGGGTAGTGCCGGACTCTTACCGGCTAAAACCCCACGGTGGCCATCTTCTGCGCTTAGTGGGGCGACACCGAGAACTCTTGTCGAACACTACCGGTGCCGCGACGCGTATTTTGCAACACCTGCGTGTACGATAATCAGGCGCTTATCCTTGTCCGTTGGTACTTTCAAGACTCCTGAATTGTCGCTGCCTTGCCAAATATATTGCAGGTTATGATTTTAGGCGACTCGATTCGGGTTATTTTACAACGCAAGATTTTGTTGTTGTTAGTCTAAGAGTCTAACTTCACTTTGTATACGACGCAAAGGTGGTATTTTGTGGTATGATGTTGTTAAAACATAGATATTGTAAAATAACGCCTTTTTGCATTTATGAAATGACAGTATTTGTGCGAAGTGCGCCAATGTGCGCAACAGCTTTTTCTCTTTTTTGATAGTCTATGGGTCCAACTTCATTTCGTATATGATAAGAATGCAGGATAATGTAGCATAATGTTGCTAAAAATATAGATATCATTATACAAAACTTTGCTATATACGGCATGGCACCAAATGTATAAAGTTCCGCTAGATTGCGAAATTATCACACTGTGCAGCGGTCGAAACCACGTGTTCTCCCAAGTCCAACGCATTTCATGCAGTACATCCTTGCGGGTAAGGCTTTCAAGACCCGTCCCAAACCAGGGATGGGCAAGCATGAATAACATAAGGTCATGATTACTAATAATCGTGGAGAAAAATTCGTGATTATTTGTAATCGTGCAGATAAATCCGTGATTATTTGTAATCGCGGAGAAAAATTAGTGATTATTTGTAAATTATAAATAATCGCGGATTTTTCTCCACGATTACAAATAATCACGAATTTTTCTCTACGATTATTAGTAATCATGACCTTATATTATTCATATTTGCCCATGCCTGTCCCAAACTACCAATTACCAATACTACTGTTGCGTATGCGCCAGCTTCACGTTCTAAACCATGTTCAGACGCCTCACTCTGGATTACTTTTGCTCTAACTTATCTAGTTTTCATGGGCAAGACTGCCCTCTGCAGTATCGACATGGGTAGGATAAGAAAGGGTACAATGGAAGTATCATAATCGATTTATTTCCGTTAAGCGGCTAGGCTAGGCACGTTACTTTTAGAGATTCGACCGATCGGTAATACCCGACGCTAACTGGAAGTTTTTTGGACGCGCGATCTTGTTACCTACAGACATGAGCTATCGAAAAGAACGCGAGGTGGAGTTGCTAGCATTGTCTATTGAGAGTAATTGAAATCGGGAAAAGGTTTGTAGAAGAAAGTGAGGTTACTCTCTAAATATTTGTTTCCTTATGTCTAGCACGCATTAGTCTCTATTCTATTTTGATTGCTACATTGCCACAATGAAGTGAGCCCTTGACTTTATATGTCCTATATGCCTAACCTAAGACCAGCTGTCAAACTGTTTGGCATTTCTGTGGTTCGCCGTGAATTGCTCTTTCAGTGAGGCGCCACCTCAGACCCAATGGCCCACCTAAAGTACTCACAAATACCGATCTGTGTAATCGACACTATTGCAAAATCAGGCAAGCAGCAGAGCTAAGGGGGAAGTCTTCCCACGGCTCGATTTCTTATAATTTCAAAATAAAATACAGGTTGGGATGTTTCTCAGTTCAGAAGGTAGCGCGGGCTGATGTTTATTTTGCAAAGAAAATACGGAAAAGATGTAAATATGGTCGAGCAAACAGTCAGTGTATTTGGCGGCCATCTTCGAAAATGGGCAGATCTTAGCTTCGGTTTAGACAGCTAATAATACCAAAAAACAATGCAATTCAATGTAACTACTACCAGCCCGCACTTCCTTAGACTATCTTCTTTCGATTGAAATGTTTCTCAACCAAAAATCATTTCATACGAGCCAGCAGGAAGACTTCCCCTAAACTCATATTTTTGGTCAATTTCGCCGGTAACACAGCAACTCTGCAGTACCGCTGACGAGCCTAGCCTAGCCCCTTAATCATTTACATCGACCAAACAAATAATAACATAACGCGAACCCCGATGTTCAACCTTTTGTATCTTATAAGAAGGACTGTAGAGAAAGGAAACGCTTTCTTCTTCGCCTAGACCACTCAGAGTAGACACGTACCAGGTTACTCTCTGAAATAAAGGAATCATCGTTAATCTTTGAACCTGAAATAACGTCTTAATTAATTTCGAGTCCGCGTCTTCACAATTACCTTTGGGTGATCGTAAGCGATACGTAAGTAGAACGCTTTTGCGTTCCACGGGCAAGAACCTCGCCTAAAGCCTGCTTGAAGGCTGCCTTGAATTTCGAAGAAGAATTTCATCTGGAGATTCCCACGATACACCCACCCGCCTTGCTGGAAAATGAGTCCGCGGCGAATTTGCAGTGGCACATTTTCCAGAAGGATTCAGGTGGTTATTCAGAAAATCGCAATACCGTCTCGCATTGAGATTCCCCTAAAAAAAAAATACGGTCCAATAACAAAATCACTGATTATGCCAGCTCATACATTGACTGTAAATCGGCCCTGCACTCTGCAGACCACAGTGCAACGCGGATTTTCCTCCGCATAGTGGTGTATGTTGCGACGGTTCGCAATTCCCGAGCTAGAAAAGAACGACTCGTCGGTCCACAGAATGGATTGTAGAAGTGGATTATCGGCGGCATCAAATATATTGACTTATATAATCCCATATAATTCGATCCCTTTGAATATACCACTTCAAATCGATGCCGTTTTTCTAATGAGAGTTAACGAGTGTAATTTACCTCGTCTCTGATCCACTGGCAAAATTCGACCCTCCATTCGAGATCCCCAGGATTTTATCTTTGGGCCGCAAGTGGCTTGAAGGGATGCATTCCGAGGTCTAGCCAGATTATACGAGTCACCTTTGATTGACTTAGGTGTAACTCGCGCGCAATGACCCTTGTTGATATGTGCGGATCTGCGACAACGGCATTACGAACTCTATGAATGTCATCCGCGGGTCGATGTCGTCTATTTCTATTTACTACACGAGCGTGAAACACACCTCTCCGCCTTAAATGCCTGTTCACGACGAAAAAAAGCTGGAGGAGGGTGCTTTCTCGGCGGAAAGCGCTGCGCGTAAAGTGCAGCTGTGGCACGTTGGTTTTTATTGCATATGGCGTAAACGCTAATCATAGCAGTCAACTCGTTATTCGTATAGAAGACCATGATGATCCAGAGATCCGAACACTTGGACGTTCTTAACTGGTAGCGGCTTATAAGGATGCATGTTGAGATTCAGCCGAATAATTCGAGTTACTTTTGATTGGCTCAGATTTAATTCGCGTGCAATGACCCTCGTCGATGTATGGGGATCCACGAGAATAGCGTCTTGAACCCTGCGAATATCATTCGCTGGTCGCTGTCACCTATTTCTATTTGCAGGGCGGAAATGAAATGTTCCATGCCGCCTTAAGCGCCTATCAACGATAAAAAAAAAGGCAGGAGGAGGATGTCTTCTGGCTGGATAACGCTGTGCATACAGCCTAGCCGTGTTTTTTTGATTTCATCCACATATGGCGTAAATACCAATCATATTTGTGAGTTCATTGCTGCTATTGAGAACCATGATGCTAGCGAGTTCCGAACACTACGACGTTCTTAACTAATACTTACTCGGGAGAACTGCTTTCCTAACTCAAACGCGAGGGTTCGTTTATAAATGTTTGTACTGTAGCTAACAGCAGGGCGTGGGCTGTAGCTCTAAAGGCCCGTTTCCACTAGAACATTTCGCCGTAACAGAACACCGAACAGAACTCCGAACTTCCTATGCTTTCCTATAGGAAAAAAAAGGTTGGCCATATCGTATTACCGTCTCGGAGCCTAGCGAGGAGGCAATCGTCCCGGTGATAAGTGGAATGCATACCAAATTTTGTTACGGAAACCACTTGACGGGCCGAACGCTCAGTTGGCGGTTTTTCCCCGACGCATCAAAGGAAACGGTAGGAAGCCCGCTAGGAACTACTGTGCATGGGGTCGAGTTTGAATTTCTTGAAAGGACGAGCTCTCGCAATCGCAACTCACGAACAAGTCGGACGATAAACTCTCATTGATTAGGCTCTGCAATAAGTAGTGGTTGATTTCGATCCTGTGAAATGGTTGACAATGGAAGAACTCTACTGAATCCACGATTAGCAATAGGAAAATTAAATTTAATACATTTTATTGCTAGACATTATCGATCATTCTACGCGCAACGTCGTTTCCACTAACTACCTGTAGCGGACACATTGGCACTCAGAAATGTACTCAGTTTTATCAAATTATTCGAAGTCTACTAAAACTTGCAAGAACTCAAAAGTAATAGTTGTTGCAAACATTCATTCCGATTGTTTTATTCTTTGTACTTTGCGTCTAAACTTTAGTATTGCAATTAGAAAGTATTTCGCGGCGATGAGAAAAAGATATGTTAATATAGTAGGAGACGGTGCTGGAAAGAAGGGTCGGGGACCACTTATGAAGTGACGAAGGTCGAGATTCTCACGGCTAAGCATAGTCCAACGCAGCGGCGAATGTTCGATTTGGTGTTTGGAGTTCTGTTCGGATGTTCGGTGTTCGGTGTTCTGTTACGGCGAAATGTTCTAATGGGAACGGGCCTTAAGGAGTAAAAGCCAACGGGCAAGGAGTAAGTTCAAGAGTCTTCAAATTTAAACACGTCTTTATTAGTAAGCGGTCATCAGCGGACTGGCGAGATCAGCTCGCTGTCCGCTCTAAGGGAGGAAAAAGGGTAGGGAACGGGCGCAACAGTGTCGCCCTTCTCAGAATCACGTCTAGACGGGATTCCGAAAACTCCGTACAGGCATGATACTTGGTGGTCGCCTACAATACGACCCCTTGAAAAACTGGGTGAGCCCGGAAACAAACCCTGGTGTCCTTCTGACCACAACAACGATAATAGTGAGGAAATAAGATTTGTGGCTAACGCGGACATGAAGTTTGACAACAGTTAACTTGGCAAGCAATTAATAATAAACAAAGTGAACGAGCAGGGAATTACGTTGTTTATTTTTAGCATTATTATTTTGCGGGATTTATTAGATAACCATTGAGAGTCTCAATGGTTATCTAATAAATTAAGAGCTCCTTATAACATTCTAGTTAAACATGTAGATAGGTAATAGGTTTTTGATTAACGTTGTCTCCCACAGGGTTCGCGACGGGTATCGAATACCTTCTGTATTTACATACTAAACACCGTATGAGCGTCCATAAGGCAGGGGGATACCCAATTTATTCTCATATTGCGTGGACCCACTATTTTTAAGGTGGATTCCGCACCACCCCTCGCGCAGTGCGTGTACGTGCTGAAAATCAACGATGACAGGTGTTAGGGTAGAACCTGCGCCCCGCTGATTACGGGTCGAGGACTTATCCCCCTGTAATAATATACAGGATGTAAACGATATAACTCCCGGCGCTTTGAGGGAAGATAAAGGGGAAAAATGTAAGCAATTCAAACTCATATTATGGTGTCCGATCTTTGTTAGTTTGGTTGTTATAATATATTAAAGGTGCAGAGGTTATCTTCGATCCCTCTGGTAGAATCGTCCCATAAAGTCGCGTATGTGTGCTCCGGTGCGATTGGAGGTAACATCTAAAAAGGCGACTCGATACTCTGATTGGTTTACATAATAATTAATAAAGTATTTTTGCTCCGGGTGAACGATGTTTGCAGAATTGATAGTCCGCGAGCGTAGTGGAAACAATGAGGTCCGTTCCCCCCCAAGTGTCGGTGCCTTAGCGAGATGTAACGTGACATTTTGAAGGGCCGTCTCTTATCTCTCTTTAGAATAGGCTGGACCCAATTGTTTTCTCCGATTTGAACCGATATAGCTATACTAGTTACATTCGAATGGGTCAACATAGCCGGATCACCGAGAGGGGCTAAGACAAAAAGCGCAAAAAAGTAAAGAGGGGTCCTCAGTCACTCCCCGATATTGCCAACCTGTCGTTCGATTACTAGCCGTTCCAATAACTTACAGCTAACTTTAAGACTGAATAACAAGTAAACTAAAACTGATAGAACCTGAACATTTGCCCTCTATGACCTTACTATTTTCCCCTCTACCTTCCCTCAAAACGCCAGGAGTTTATCGTTTACACCCTGTATACAGAACTTGATTATTTAGAGTATGACTGAATTATTCTTCCGAAAGTAGAGATAGCTGTTATCGCAGCAAGGCGAAATTTATTGATACAGAATCTTAAGGTGGGTATACATCTGCCGAAGCGAGCACGAGCACGAACGCTAGACAATAGAAAGCGGCACATGGGCACGGTTTTCAAAACAGTTTTCGAGTGCGTTCGGCCCACCATAAGCGCCGAACGCCGGTATACACTTGGCGAGCCGCGCACGAACAATCACATTAGCATTTTCTCAAGAGGTTCGGGATAGGTTCGCCGCTGATCCACTGAAGTCGGATCCTGCCCCGAGCAGCAAGGAGAATCCGCAGACTAGTTGACATATTCTTATCCTGAACACGGTCATTTTGTCCTATAATTTCCACCTGATGCATGAAAACCGTACATTGTTCCATTTATAGCATATTTATAGCATAGACAAGGAGGAGAGGCCATGCAGGCCAGACTCCCCCACCCCCCCATTGCGCCCAGCAGTCTTCCGAAGTATGACCTACCGTTTCCACCGGCGAACCGATCATTCGGATCGCAAATTAATCGAATTTATAACTAAATTGAAGTCCACACCTACAGCTGGCTTTGTGGCTCCTCTATCTATTCTGCTACACCCGACACCCGACACTGCCTCGAAACACTTCTCTTCCCCTACTCTTTTCTCAAGCGGTCGTGTTTGGCTGCCCGGTAGCATTGTTGAAAGCTAGATGACCCTCTTCAAGGACCTATGCGTTAAGGGACCTAGAAGGTTTCGTGTGTTAAGGCATTCGCCGTGAGTTCGCCGGAGGATCCATAGACGATCCATAGGACCTTTTCTAGTGTTCCGCTGAAGAAAACTTTGGACCGTCAAGCATTCGTCGAACGTTCGCGCTCGTGCTCGCTTCGGCAGATGTATACCCACCTTTACAGTGAGCACGCACTCGCAGTTTCCTGATCCGCTTCCGATTACAGAGAGAGATTGCGGAAGCAACGAGGATGGCTTTATGCGTGTGTGAACTGGTACTTGCATGCATTGTCACACACTCGTGTCAAATGAGAATGAAATATGCAATGTTCCATTTACGGCAATTTCTCCATTTACTGCAAAACCGATGTCGGTAACCTATGCAGTCGCAAATATGTTATGTTAAAGCTGTAGCGGGTAGCGGCTAACAACTACAGGTAACCCTCCTATAACACGGTAGTTAGGTTCCTAGAAAATGCCGTGTTGTGTGAAACCGTGTTGTATGAGACCCAGAGCTAGTACAAAAAGGGGGGTTACGTTCCAAAAAGTGATTAAAAACAAATATTTTTTTTTTAATTCTACATGAACAACTTAATTTTTATTAGAAATAGAAATGTATGTAAAACACAAAGTAAAAAAACAAAATATTATTTTAATCTAATGCAACTCTAATTTAATGAATTTCTTCGTCGTCCCTGCTTAGTATAATCTACCGAGAATCTTTATCTGAGATGGCTTGGGGCTGAAGTTTAATGTCTTAAAGACGAAAAAATTGTTCTTTAACACACCGCGGCTCGACGCAAACTGCCGACTAGCAGCGTGGGACACTTTTGTTTTCACGCCACGGAGATAAAAATAAATATTTCCGCAGCATTGTATCTTTAGGATAGTAAGCCTCGCCGCGGCTGTAGAAGTACAATGTTGTACAAAGGTTTTTGCAGTTTTCTTATCGTGTTATAGCGAAACCGTGTTATGAGATGCCATGTTTTATGAGGGCTACCTGTAGCTTCTCGGCTTTGCTCCCACGCGACTTCGCACGGCCATCCTGTTGCGTCGTTAGTTCAGCCCGCCCCACCACAATACAATAGACCGGTCGATAATGGGGTTCCCGACCGTCGCAGAACTGTCGGTAATACGTAATCACTGCCACCTCCCTTCACATTTTAGTACGCTCCTGGCTCAACAAGTCTCGAAACGTAATTGGAGGGGGTAAAATCTTGCCCGAGTGGCGCCCTCCCTCACCGGGTTCATTCTCTCAGCGGTCCCACTATAGCGAATGAAGTGACTTGCCATTTCTAACGTAGGACTTGCGCAGAAAAGTCACGTGGTACAATTACTTTCACTGTAGTATACTACGGTGTTACGCTGAGTGGGAACACGTGCCTCTCAGTACGCAAAGTGTGAACTTGGTGATCGGTTGTTGTGATCGAGTTTGACGACTTTATGGTCGATTTGGACTTTAGACTATCGATACTTGCGGTAAGTCGTTTATTATCATAACAAAGTTTATAGCCTGTTAGTTCAAAGTTAAAAGTCTCTTAGTTAATTTACGTATCGAATTGTATTTTTTTAAATTAATTATAATGTCCTTTTGCCCCTTTGTGTCCGATTCTTTTCTTGACGTCTCAATTATGTATTATAATAATTGCCACATTCCACCATTCGGTAGACGAATTTTTAATATTGTTAACATGTGTATGTTGCAATTGTGATATTTCGGGTGATGTTCAGGATTCGCATTATTTGCTTATTGTATTCAGTGTGCGAGGTTTGAGGTTTGAAATTCGCGCATGTCTAGATGTTTCGCAATTATTTTGAAATAAATTCGAAGGTAAATAAATATGATCGGTTTTTTAAAGAGCCAAGTTGAAGAAAATTGTGTAAGGTCGTGATTGGAAAGCGCGCGCGCACTTTCTCTAAAAAGTATTTCCTATTATTTACACGAAACATAAAGTGAGCGGTACATTTCATGGATAAATATAAACAGAAAAAACTTAACATTGTATGAAGGTATATGTAAAAAAGTTTTTTGCAAGTCTAAAGAGTTTCGCAGTCTAACTAATATAAATCCATTACAAAGTTTTCAGAATCATAATAAAGCACTTACAAACCTAAATAATAACTTAAGTAATATAGTTGACTAGATCGTTTAATAATACTATCAAAACAAAGGTTTCATGTTACAAATTATAGTAAGAAATGACACAACACACTGCAAAATAAAGTGCGTCCTATATTTATAGTTATAAAATCTTTATATTGTGGTTGTCAGAGAAGACCTAGTTATACGTAACATAATTCCAACTAAGTTTATAATATATCCTTCTGCTTGTAAATTATAATTTCTCGTATAATTTTGTGAAGAAAAATTTCGATATGTGTATAGAATGATATGGAATTTCAAGCTGTGAAAGTTGAACCATTCAAGCTAACGGACTGTTACTGTTGTGGGTTTTTCTGGGTTGCCAAAAAAAACTTGCTTCAAGTGTAGTGACGTCTGCGCTTGTTGATATTGATACAAAGTCTCGTGAATTATGATGAAATATCACGAGCAGACACACGAATTGAAATTAATAAGTGTGCTTAATCGTTGAAAATTAATATTTATGGAAACCTATTTGAAACTTAGAGAATCACGTGAGGATGTCTGTCCATGAATTGATGTGATCGCGGTTACAATGATAGCAGTTTAGGGCTTCGAAATGACAGGAAATATTAATGTAAACTGTGAGACTTTTTCAAATTTAGCAGAACAGAAAGAATTATTACACAAAAAATCACAGTAAAGTTGATTAGAATTTTGTAGATTTTCTATCAAAGGCAACACTTCAAATTCATATAATATAACACAATTATTTATTATATATAATTAAATATAACATTACATGGAGCGTCTGAATTTGCAAAAGGATTAAATGTAAAAAGTTTTGAGAACAAATTAGAGGTAACACATCCAATAAGTTTAAATTTTAAAATGTCGAAGAAATGGTTTAGATTGAATAACAATTGTGGCCCAAAAAGATATAAGAACGTAAAAAAGCGCACAGTAGTTTTGCCAGCGACTTAAAAAATATTTGCATCACAAAAACGTATGGCGCATTCCACAAAATGCCTACAAAAATTATAATAGTGTTCAGCAAAAAGATCTCCTAAGAAACATATTATTCCACAAACTTTACGTTTCTATCATATTTTAATCCGTTTGATGAATGGAAAACTAATATCCTGAACTACAAAATAGTACCAACGTTTTTTTTATTAGAATTTATTTTTGATTACAATTTGATTACAATTTACACTTATAATATTGTATTTTAATTCTTTATATTTCAAATGGTTAGCTACAAAGAGTTGGTGTATACCAAAACTGTTATTATCATCTACAAGAGCAGTGAAATCATTAGTCTTTCGGTTTATATTGAAATCCTGTAAACAGTTTACTTCAACTTCGCTCTGATTTTACAGTTTCTGTTGGATACTAGAACTATACAATAGCGATAAATTAACAAGTAGTTCGGATGTATAATGCATGGTTAATGAAGAACGAATAATGAATAACGAAACAAGTTTTTGAGATTGCTAATAATTGATAGTTATTGCAGCATTTATTAAATTTTAGTTTCTTGGCATCGTGCATTGGTCAGGAATGAAATTTAAATGAAATTTAAATGAAGTTTATTTCGCGTCATTATTCTTACCCCTGCGTCACAACAAGCGGGGTTCTTAATAAGCATTGAGTTGTACCTTGCTCCGCAAAATATACTCGAGTAGAGTATTCATTAAGCGAGAACTATATTATGTTCCCTTGTACTCTAATAATTCTATCCACGAATGGATAACGAACTGCATATAGCGAATAACCAATCAAGTCCTTGAAATTGCTTGGAATTGCTAGTATTTGGTAGTCATTGCAATTTTGATCATTCATAATTTGACTGTGTTTATAATTTAACTTACATTGCAAAGTGTTAAGTAGAATCAGGTTAAACAAGCTGTATTCTTATACGGTCTAATTTTGAAATTTAAAGTTTGTCACTCAAAAGCATTATACATACTTGCATACATAAGTACATTCATACGTAGCTTAAAAATCATCGAAGCTACAGTGCTAATATTTACTTAGCTAGTACTATTTACTGCTTGGAATTGTCAATAGTTAGTAGCCATTGCATAATTTATTAAATTTTAACTGTTTTATCAATGGTAATTCATAAAGCGCTTATTTCAACAATATCTAAAAATGAACATCGTTTAAATTTCAAGAAACTTTTGACATACTGCGACGTATTTTAACTCGAGATTAGTAATTCTCCTATTGATTATCATAAATTTGTCGTTAAAGATGCTATTTATTATCAATAATTCGCCCATACGGAACACGCGAGGTCATATGAAAGTATATAATACTAAATTAACCTCAAATTTGAACACATGTAATTCGTCCCGAATCGTGGAACGTGGTTTCCAAACAAATCCGGCTTTCTATAACTTTCTTCGCGTTAAAATCAATTAAAACTGATCACTGCAATTATTTACCTGATTCTTCTTTAGCATGTGCTTTAACGCTGACCGAAATTCCATTAGATATTACATGTTACAGCGTTCTTCCTATCTTACAGATTTTTGATACCCGGTCCGTAATGCCGGCCCCGCAGAACCAGCAGATCCTCGAGCGGAGCTTCAAGCTTCCAGCAGAAGGACAAGTGCCATATTGGGTCCCGGAGACTCCATTGCTTCGCGAGTTACGCGAACAAGTGTTGCGAGAAACTCCAAGGGAGACCCGTAATAACAAAGTGGTGGAAATTAATCGAGTGCCAGATGGTACGATTTATTTTCATTTCAACGCTTACGGTCGACTGGAATGGGTCGAAGGGCCGCCGATTCTTGCCACTGGCCCATTCAAACACACCGGTGTGGTTTGCCCCATTCCGAATGTCGAGTGTCACATTCGCATCGAGCGTCCGAAGGGTGTTCATTATACTCTGCGTGTACGGCCATTCGTGATGCAAATCTCACTCGAATCCAAGATACAGATGTTGGCCGCACTGAAAAAGATGAAGGAACGCCGAATTGTTGGACCTGGATAAGTTTTGCAATTTCTTTTTGCATATTTTGTTCAAGAGTTCTTTTGTTCGGTTTTGGGATATCTTAACAGTATTCTTTTTATTTTCGAACAGAACAGAACACATATTAATTAACTAATGATTTGTTTTTTTCCACTAACCACATTTCTCGCTAATTCTTGTTTACTAACTTTGACTTTATTAACATCTGTTTTTATTGTACTTTTCGCATATTATGTTTCTTTCCGTTATTGCTGGTTCGCTGCTTTCTTTCGAAATTGTTATATTTTTTTTGTTACGTTGAACTGTGCATTTCATTTTTTTACAATTTAATCGTTCGACTGGTCAATGACGAGTGACTCCCGAATATTTGCAATTGTCATCGGAGTTTCTTTTTTCTCGTCGAATGTTATGATAAAAAGAGAGTATTATAAAATTATGGGTACGTAAACTTTTAAGTGAAATCACTCCCTGATCTTTATTTTGTTATTAGCTACAAAATTACATTTTTTTCTTTTGTCTGAATTAAATTTTCCCAGATTGCAGTGCACGTCAGGATTTCATTTTTTTATTCATTATCTTTAGAAAGTGTCAAATTATTTCGCCACAGTTGTCTATTTTGCATACAATTGATTTGTTAGTTCAGGAAATGTTAATTTTTTTTATCTCACTATCCTACTCACTTTCGGACGCATGACATTTCATGTGGACATTACCAATAATTTAACTTCAACAAGTACAGATTATTTAAATTACATATTTTTTTGTTCAAATCTTATAACGATAGATAGGGGAGGCCATTTAAGGTACCACATACAAGTAAATGGGTAAAAAAAAAAATCAAATTTTCACCTAAAAATGGGGGCGGTAACCAACATAACCAATTCATCATTGAACGGATCAAGCTGAAAATATAATCAGATCTTCTTAACCGTTTGAGTCCCAGGGGACATTTAAAAAACACTGTCGAAGAATCCCGAACAGCGCAATCGCGCTTTCTCTAACACAAAAATATTTTTATTTTCTAATTCGTTATTTAACGGCTTAAATATTGGCAATATTTCTGAGGAAATTCAGTCACCTGTCGCCCAATTTGCGACGTGGAACGGATTCTTTATTCCGGGGAATCATTAATTAAGAATTCATAATAAATTCCGTAGAGCAACCTTTGCCAGGTTACCCAATCGAGTGAAGGATTTGAGTGCTTCCTACGTTCCAAATAACTTGGGGCCCTGAAAAGGGCGGATAAAAATTTCGGGCTCTAAAAAGAGCCGTTTTAAAAATGCTGGGCCCTGAAAAGGACCGTTTCAATGGCGTTGAGCAATTCCTCTGACGGTACTGAGAGGTATTGCTGAAAATGGCCGCCATGCATCTGCACGCACAGACATGCCCGGCGGACAATACTTTCGCGTATCCGCGGGAAAGCAGCTCTATCTATTAGCACAACGGCTGCATGCAATCGGGCGATTGCTTCCAGCTCGTCAGCCGACGATCGATGTCATCCATGGCGCTCTATGGAAACATAAATTTAAAATCAATTAATTAAAGCACATTGAGACTCGCAGAGTTCGATAGTGGCGTTGTATATTACCTTGACATACCCCCAGAAGAAAAAATCTAAGGGCGTGATGTCGGGCGACTGTGTGGCGGCCATCGTCTGAGGCTGTCGATTCCCATCTAGCGGTTGTTAAAATGCCGCCGAAAAAATTCACGCACGATGAGAGCACTGTGGGGAGTTGGGTGCTCCATCGTGTTGGAACCACATGGTAGCGAAATCCGGCAACATAACCTCATTCAAAAAGTTGAGATATGCTTCGCCGGTCATTCGTGCGGACAGTAAAAATGGCCCAATAATTTGGTCCCCGACCACACATTTATGGACCACCTATCTTGAGAACGACGTGGCGTTAAATTTTGTGGGTTTGCCACCATCCACGTGTGGGAGTTGTGAGTGTTGAAAACTCCGTCTTGTGTGAAGAGACTCTCATCGGTCCAGAGTATCTTCTCTAAGAACCGAGGATTCTCGTCGTGCCTCTCGAGCAGCCACCGACAGAAATCCTCGCGGATTGGATGGTCGCGCCCGGGAACAGCCGTTGCACCCGCAGGAAATGAAAAAGGTGGTATTCAAAACTGTGCAATACCCTTAACACAGTAGATGTGCCAATATTGCAAATGAATGGTGATTTCATTAAAAGAACCTGCATATGCAATTTAATTGTAGTCATGTTAAACAGTGAAGCCTCGTGCCAAGTCGAGGTGATATTACGTGTGATATTTTCTAAAATGCGATATACTATCAGGAAAATACAAAATGTTTTTCTCGAGCCTCGAAGGCTGCGTGGCGTTGAGAGAAAATTTCTAAAAACGTGAATATTACTTTGGGGGGTTTTTCTTCGATAGAAATCTGGACTCGATTTCTAAATAACTCAAAAAAATGTTATTTAAGAGTCTACCTTTGTTTCGTATATGATGAAAATCTGGTATAATGTAGTACACTGCATAAAGACTCGAGATTTAATAAAATAATGGCATTTTCGAAATTATTAATGTAAAATGCCTAATTGGCGAGTTTTTTGAATCGTAAAAATACGTAACATTGAGTTGGTAAACAGAAAACGTTACCATTAATTTAAAAAAATTAGAAAATGCAGGTTTCAATAATAATAACATATGAAGATTAACATTAGAACGCTTTGGACTCAAGTAATAAAGTTCCGCTAGATCCCGAAAATATCACACTGTGCGGCAGTCGGAGAAGAATCGACTCCTTAAAAAATAGCCAGGGCGAAGGATCGTTTGCTTACCGCTAGTGAATTTTGGTCGAGTGGTCGCTTCCTTCCTTCCTTCGCTAGAATTTGGTTTTGGTAATTTCGCTTTGCTTCGCTAATACTTAAAGGTCGTCACATGTCCGCTCGCTAGGATCGCCAATACAAGAGTGCCGAAATTCGGCACGCAGCCCGTAACGTTCGCCTTGTCGCCTTTGTCTACGAAGATCGATTCTTATTGGTCGCCGGCGGTCAAGGATCGACAGAGTGTATCGGGATGTTTGGGATTGGCTGAAAGGTAGGACATTAGGAATAAATGTGATTGGCGAGTGCGTGGCTCAGCGAATGTGTATATAAGAGGTGTGAATCTGAAGGGCGTAAGAGAGAAGTCGAACGTGTTGTTATTGTGTGGTCGAAAGCGAACGTGGTAAAGAAGCAGAGTGCGAACCGACGAACGTTGGAAAGAGTATAAGAAAACGAGTGTATGTTACAATAAAGGAAAAACTGAAAATCCTACAATAATTTATACGATTTGTTCACGACTCTATTGTGGAGGTACTTGGCTCGTGGTTCAACCACGAGTAACGTCACAGTATATAGAATTCTGAAATTACCTGGCTGAGGGGAAAATAAATTTGGTTATATATTTGCCTCATTACATAAATAATTGTGAACACAAGCTGGACAAAAATTTATAGCAATAATTTTTGTAATTTTGCTCATGAACCTCTAGGTCTCGTAAACCTAGTGTTAACCCCTTAACCTATAACTACGGGCATAGCCCGTACGAAATGCCCGCTTACGGGACCTAAATCGTAGGTTAAGGGGTTAAAGAATTTGTGTTAGAGATTTGTTATTCTAAAAAGGGTTGTTTTGTCGTACGATTTTGATAAAGCCTCTACGCTTTCAGCGTCGTTGTTCTTCAGGCAACTTCAAGCCCGCTGAACCATATTCTACCGACTTTCCGCGAACTATTGCGGTTAAATTATTGCAATAGTCGTCTGAAGTCGTTGAAGAACTTGAAATTCTTTGGGCTCATCCACGTCATTCACAACACTCTGTGAACAAAAATGTTATTGCTTATTTAATAATTTACACTAAACGCATATGCAAACTAGCGATTGACAGAAGTCGAGTATTGGTTAACACCTTCGCTCAAATGTCTTTGAACTTGTTGAGTTCTGTGCGGAGGAATTTCGTCTTGCTGGAATCAAATGTTGTTCCACGCATCGCGAGGAATAACTTTCAGCAAGTTTGGGAAAACTACCTCCAAAAACTTTGAGTACTGAGTACTATTGAGACGCTGAAGTATGACGTACGGTCCGATCACGTGGTAATCTAATATTCCTGTCCATTGATGGACCAATTCTTCTGGAATCCCCTGGTCTTCTTGACGCGGAGATTTTTGGTGGTCCAATAACGGGCGTTGAACTTATTGAAAATCCTGCTATTATTTAAGAGCGATTCGTCGGTCCAGATGACGCTTTTTAAAACCTTGGATCTCTTCGGGATTGCTCTAAGAGTCTTCTTCTTGCGTAGTCCGCGGTCACGAGCACCTGCAGACGCGTGTATTTGTATGAGTGAAACGCTTCTGTTTTTAAGAAGCGCTTCACAGTCGACTTCGAAATCCTAAACAATCAAGAAGCTTGTAACGAACCTTAAATACAAGCTTCTGGCGATACGATATTCTTTCCCCTGGGTTCGCGAAATTTCGGGGGTTTTTACCCCCGGATCTTCTTCGACCGCAACGACGATGGCCTCTTCTACTTGTTTCGCACGCATTATCTAACATGCGAGTACGGGATTTGGGAAATGCTGTATTGTACGAATGCGCGTGCATACATCGTGTCTGTCCTTCGAGTGGTATTATCACATTCGCCAAGCAAAAATGCGCGAAAAGGGGAAAAATAGTGTTAGCTTTGAGGAAACACAGGCAGTTCTAACCTTAAAATTTAAACGCAGGCATATTTAAAAAGTGAGGAATCCTCTTTTAGAAGATGTTGAAGTGGCACATTAGATGTTTGTTGATAAACCTATGAAATTTCGTCAAGCTACGGTCACTTATCCTGACAAATTGCAGTTCTTCAGCGTTCCAACGTTTACTCCTCTTCTCGGAGTTTTCCTCTTTCACGATACAATTCTTGGTGCTTTCCGTACCTTCCAAGGGTGGAGACCAAAATCGATTTTGGACTTGAATACACGCTCGCACTTTGGGCATGGGTACACTGACCTATTTGGGGGTGCAGGAATAAGTAAGGACGATGGTGTGATGACGGATACGCGAGGGGAAACTCTCGGTCCTGGGAAAGGAATCCTTCTCCCAAGGGATAGTAAAGCAGGCCTAGCACTATGAGATACTTGACGGGAATTATGCGTCTTTTCTTTCTTCAAAATTCCTACCTGCTTTAATATGATTCTGGCGGGATGGCTTTAATAAAGTTCGCCATGTTATTGCCGAAGCATTACATATGCTGGGCTTGGTGGTGGATGTATAAATGCATCTGTGCGGTACTCTAGGTGCTCTGTGATGCCACCCCAATTGTTGACGCATGAGGTCATCCGCCGACGGAAATTGTTACGAGTAGCTCGTGCCATATCGGACGTAATCGACCTAAATGCGATGCGAATTCTATGCCGAAGATGGTCAGGATTTCTCGACACGCACTAATAAACTAAGTTTTTTATGTGACCCCACAAAAAAATCCATTGCGGGCAATTCAGGGTTCCGTGGTGGTCATTCTATTGGGCCGTGACCTTCGATTCATCGGCCAGGGAATTGTTTATTTAAAATCGCCTTGGCTGCGTGAGACTAATGCGCGCGATGTCCATCTTGTTGAAAAATGAGCCTACGGCGGAGCTGCAGGAGCACATTTACCAAAAATGGGTTCAGATCTTCAGTCAAAAATTGGCAGTACCGCCTCGAATTGAGATTCCCCTAAACAAAAATAAGGACCGATAACAAGATCGCCGATTATTCCGACACACACGTTAACGGTAAATCGACCCTGCACTCTGCAAACCCCAGTGCATCGCGGATTCTGTTCGGCATAATGGTGAATGTTATGGCGATTCGAAATTCTCGAACTGGAAAACGACGACTCGTCTGTCCACAGGATCGAACGCCGCAGTGGATCATCGGCGGCATCAAATATATTAACCTATATAATCACAAATATAATTAGATCTTTTTAAATATACCATTTAAAATTAGATGTTGTTTTTAAATGAAAGTAAATCAGTGTAATTTACCACGTCTTTGATCCACTCACAAAATTCGACCCTCCGCTCGAGATCACCAGGATTTAATCTTTGGACTAGAAGTGGTTTGAAGGGATGCATTCCTAGGTCTAGCCGAATTATTCGAGTCACTTTTGATTGACTTAGGTTTAACACGTTTCCGGGGGTCTTTATTTGTAGTTCTCGCCGTCTGATGACTTTCTAATTCGTAATTTGTCCCATCAGGCGGCGCTGTTGTGAACTATAGCACGCAACAGACAAGAAGTTCTCCAAAGAGCTTATTTCCGCCACATCGAGATGTCGCTAGTCGCCTGGCAAATCGAACCACACGACAGTATAAATAATTTTCTAATGTGGAGGTTTGCGAAATATAGTTGTATCTGCAAATGTGCGAAATACTCTGGCCGATCTCGGAAATGTTCCCTGATCCGCATTGCGTGGTTTTGAATATCACCCTGAAATCGGAAGGCGCATACATTCTCAATTAATTGAGATCTGCCGATAGCGCAGACCACCTCACGAGTTGAAACTCGGGATGATTTGTAAACCACGCTTGTGTGATACGAAAGGTGTGGAGTGAATTATTGTCCTGGACCACTCGTAGCACCGGCATGTACTCTCTGACCGAAGGTAGAAACACCTCCTCGAGGATTTTGACATACTACCTGGAGTCCATATGCGATGTTATTTCTGTGAGTGATCCAGAGTTCGACGGTCCAATTCTCTTCCAGATACCACACGTAATGCGACCGCTGTTGTCCTGGTTGACTAGATATTCGAGATGGAACCGCCCGGAATCGGCAAGTCGCCAAACCTGTAGCGCACTTCCAGCGGAAGAGGAAGAAACTTTTTCGTCGGTATAAATCGTAATTATATCCCTCTCAGCCTGCGCCAAAGCCAGTTCCTGGTGCGTGAAAAGGAGGCGAGCCTCGCGATGTCGCGGCGTCAGGGATGAATTGTGGTTTCACTCACTTCTAAACCAAGGACTGCGGTTAAGTTCGCAGTAGCCTCAAAGGGATTCTCTCTAATATACTAGGAAACTTGCCAGTCTTACTCAACCGTGGAGCTGCGAGCACGTGCGCTTCGCGATCGGCTATCAATTAGACCACCATCGTCCATTTGCAGAAATCTCTCGATGATCGTTCGACTCCTGCCGGATTGTGGTTTCTCTCACTTTTAAGCCTAGGACTCGCAGCAGCCTCAAAGGGATTCTCTCTAATATACCGGGAGATTTGCCGGTCTTACTCAATCGTGGAGCTGCGAGCACGTTCGCTTTGCGACCTGCTGACAATGAGGTCCGCCTTGCACATTTGCAGAAATCTCTCGATGATCCTTCGACTCTTGTCGGATTGTAGTTTCACTCACTTTTAAGTCTAGGACTGCGGCTAAGCTCGCAGCAGCCTCAAAGGGATTCTCTCTAATATGCTAGGAAACTTGCCAGTCTTACTCAACCGTGGAGCAGCGAGCACGTTCGCTTCGCAACCTGTCATCAATCAGGTCAGCCTTGCCTATTTGCAGAAGCCTCTCGATGATCCTTTGCACGTTGCGCGAATGTACTCCGATGATGTTGAAGGACCGCCTTCAACATCTCCGTAACCTCTGATCGCTTGAAATGTTGCTGACGCTGCACAGTGTGATATTTTCCGAATCTAGCGGAACTTTATTCATTTGATGCAATGACGTATAAAGAAGCAAGGTTTTGTATCAGGAGACTCGGTGGAGTCTCGCGCCAAATAGTAGTAGTATACAGGGTGTAAACCATATAACTCCCAGCGCTTTGGGGAATGGTAGAAGGGAAAATTGTAAGGCCATAGAGGGCGAATGTTCAGGTCCTATCTCATTTAGTAACGAGAAGTAGAGGCCCTACAGGATATTCATTTTTCTGACGACTTCTCGTTATCGAGTGGCAATGAATCCGGCACACAAGCAGCATTGCCCTCTAACCCTCCAAAGTCGCCCGCCAATTTACCATTGGAAAAAGAAAACACGTGCACGAAAAAAGACACGCGCGCGAAAGAAGAGACACCTAAAGGCCCGTTTCCACTAGAACAGTTCACCGTAACAGAACACTGAACACCGAACATCCGAACAGAACTCCGAACACCAAACCGAACACCCACCCGCTGCGTTGGACTATGCTTACCCGGGAGAATCTCGACCTTCGTCACTTCACAAGTGTCCCGCGACCCTTCTTTATAGCACCGTTTCCTTCCATATTAACATATCTTTTTCTCATCGCCACGAAATACCTTCTAATTGAAATACTAAAGTTTAGACGCAAAGTACAGGGAATAAAACAATCGGAACGAATCTTTGCAATAGCTATTACTTTTCAGTTCTTGTAAGGTTTAGTAGACTTTGAATAATTTGATAAAACCGAATACATTTCTGACTGCCAATGTGTCCGCTACAGGTAGTTAGTGGAAACAGCGTTGCGCGTAGAATGATCGACAATGTCTGGCAATAAAATGTATTAAATTTAATTTTCCTATTGCTGATCGTGGATTCAGTAGAGTTCTTCCATTGCATACAAATAGGAGCACACAAATACGCGAATTTATGGGACGATTCTAGCAGTGGGATCGAAGATAGCCTCTCCACCTTTAATATGTTATAACAACCAAACTAACAAACATCGGACACCATAGTATCAGCTTGAATTGCTTACATTTTTCCCCTCTACCTTCCCCCAAAGCGCTGGGAGTTATATCGTTTACACCCAGTATATGTATAGGACGGTGCGACAATACCGAAGATACTTATCCTGAAGTATAGCGGTTGTCGGCTGCTATAAAACTTTCACCTCCATCTGTAAAAAAGTTCTAGCTCCAAGGATTTATTTCTCAATTTTGTGTTTTCCTGATTTTTCTGAATTGAATTGGCCAAGAATCAAGCGAATCGGTTCAGTCATTCAGGAGATATGAATTCTTCTGCTTATTTTACTCGTGGAAAAAAAACAGCGATCGAATTGAGTACCTCCCCCTTTTCGAAGTCGGTAAAAAGGCATGGCGGATTAAGATTCATGTCATTCAGCAATTCCTAAAAATGTGACATTTACTTTTCTCACACCAGTTGGCACCACACCGAAAAGTCGATCGATAATGATATCTATATTTTTAGCAGCATTATGCTACATTATCTTGCATTCTTATCATATACGAAATGAAGTTGGATCCATAGACTATCAAAAAAGAAAAAAAGCTGTTGCGCACATTGGTGCACTTTGCAGAAATACTGTCATTTCATGAATGCAAAAAGATGTTATTTTGCAATATCTATGTTTTAACAACATTATACCGCAAAATACCACTTTTTCGTCATATACAAAGTGAAGTTGGATTCCTAGACTATTTAAAAAAAATTTTGCGCGCCGGCGCAATTAGAATACACCTGTCGCCATCTTTGAATCTACTGCCAATAGTTTTGCCATCCTTGCAGCCCACCGATATTTATTTCGAGTTCCCTATGTCTCTCTGGTGTTTCTAATCTTTCTACAACAATTATAATTCCAGTTTGGTTTGACCGTAGTGGTAATTGAACGGCCATTTTGACTACATCGCGGGCAATTAAAGCTACTTGACCTTTACAGCAATCCTGGTCA
This sequence comes from Ectemnius continuus, assembly GCA_910591665.1. Classification (NCBI taxonomy): domain Eukaryota; kingdom Metazoa; phylum Arthropoda; class Insecta; order Hymenoptera; family Crabronidae; genus Ectemnius; species Ectemnius continuus. Next base: position 5,027,403 of record OU342869.1, read on the forward strand.
TATCGAGTTTGTACTTCGACTATTTTTATGAAAGGTACAATTTTAGAGAGCATTGTCTTTCCGTGTTTGACAAGTCGTTGATTTGTTCCGATTCAGTCATTATTGTCATGTTATTCCAATACGTCTTCGACGAGACTTTATGCTTGTTAAGAAAGTTTGAACAACAGGAGCATGCAATTATTATTGTGTTACATTCAGCTAGACTCGTCGGAAGGAAAGCGAATCATTTTTAAATATTCTATTTACGAATAAAGAATGAGTGATCATTCATTCATCGAATCGATCGTTCATTCATTCTCTGCGAATGAAATCTAACATTGCTTGGAATTTATTTTCTATAAATCTAGCTGCTGACATTGGATCATCTGGAACCAATTCCTTTATTAATTTTACACTAAATAACTAAACACTACACACTAAATAAAATTTGTACATGTTTCATATTTCGGTGTACTTCGTTTACGATGTCAGGACATTGTAATTTCCATGGTTTTTCTCGAGCATAATTATATTAATTCATAAGGCAATTAAAAATGTCTATGTGGGTATCCTCCAACCACGCTTTTCTGAAAGTAGTATTTGAAAATTATCACCAAATTTGTCGCTGGATGAAGACAAAGACTGTTTTCCTGAAAAATTTTCATTTAAATCAGATATCGGCTGCGTCTTTAATATATTATCGTTTGACTTAAACATCAGCTGTGTCTTTGATATATTTTCGCTTAATGAAGACATTAGCTGCACTTTATGCTTCTTAAGAAGGTTTTCACAACAGGAGCGTGCAATTATTATTGTGTTACTGTTTGTAAATTTGTGCGCTGTTTGTAAATTTATACCTTGTTGTGGGTACAACTTACAAGATATAGTACACGGTATATCGCCGAACACATTGACAACTGATTTAAAGTGCTCTTCTGACATTATCAGTTCGTTTTTACGTTGAGCGATTGCCAGCCGTACATTCATTAAACGCTTACATATTTCTTTCCTCATTACTTTCGTTTGCTATTACTCGTCGCAAACGGTTTTTTATATGAGTCAACTGGAACTTACATTACTCTGGCGTTTCGCTTTCCAACCGGGATATCACTAAACTGATTCTATGTGTTTGTTTTTCCTCTGTCGGAATCAGGAATAAGGGGCGGCGCCGAGCACTGGAGCTCCAAGCTCAGACATGCTACGCAGGCATTAACTCAAGTATTTCCCAATAGGGTGAGGTACGGTCAGGTAATAATTGACAGACTGAACAAAAGTGTGACAGATGGTGGGCAATCCCACATTTTACTCCAGCATCTGTCCCATCATTACAATCAATGGTGCATAAATAACAACCGACTGATTCTAAAATATAACCTACAGTTGACTACAGTTTTGTAATGTCGAATTATCGGTAATACCGACACTGCGTATTTCTTTTGGTGGCCGTGTAGTGTCACTTAGGTCTTGTATCGCTGACCATTAGGCGGAGAGAATCACGACAGATATCGGGAGCCAATCGGTTAATTGATAAATAAAAAATCTTAAAGAAACGTTACTTACAGTTACTTACAGTTCGCCTCTGGAAAGAAGGCGCCTGGCTCTAAAATTCAGAAAGAGTGGGACTGATGGACTACGCCTTACAAGGCAGGGAAATACCGCCTTTCCTATTTTTCCTCGGACGAAGCCCCTCACGACCTTCACCTGGCCCTTTGTATACCTGGCAAAAATGGTGTCCGGCTCAGGTCAAATTGTTTCCTACTCGCCAATAGAAACAAGACTACGGGTTGCTAATCATAAAACCTTTTGTTTCCATCCCTAAGTACCGTCCCTAAGAAATTTTGAAGGAGGAGACAAATTTTTCGGCAAATCAGAGCCAGGCGCCTTCTTTCCAGAGGCGAACTGTACTTCAATGAAACTATTTTATTTTCAGTTCTAAGTTACATGGTAACCTCATTAATTGTGTCATATAAAATTCCTATGAACTGAATTTCCGGAGAGAGGATGAAAGCTTGACGCTTTTAATGAACCCAATTAAAGTAACAATAGCAATTCTCGTGGTAAGACGCTGTTTTCAGTTCTATTCCATTTTCCTTACTATTCAGGGAGGTGGAAATATTAGTAATAAACTCACTTCACAATTACTCCGCAACTATCAACGAACAAACGTTTTAACAGCACTTCTACATATTTTATTACATATGATGACCCGATACTGTGAAAGTGAAAAGACACCTGTAAGACTAAACGGGGTCTTAAGTTGTGTTGGTGGGCGCGTGGAATAAATATGACATATCAGGGATTCGGTCAAGTAAAACGTGGAGTATAATGTATTAAAATATCCGTTGAAGAGTACAGTCGTGTCAAAGCCAAAGTCTATCCAAGAGCGATCCTCTCGGACATTGCTCGCCGTCAGGTTACCTGTGTCAGCGTGGCCAGTTTGGGGGTTTACGACACCCTGGGTTTTCCCCGAAGGGGAGAAATGCCCTAACATAACCTCCACGAGGTCTGCTCTACACATGTATTTCCATGCCTACTTCTAATTTTCTTACACACCACTAACTGTAAAGCAGATAGGAATATAAATAGCGTGGTCACACTATTCCTCGCAAATGGATGAAGGTGGATATTATGTAGCACGAGACAAGTTCATGACGAACATCAAAGTATAATTTTTTCATCTGCTTCAGTAGCAAGAACTATCAAATACTTGGAATAGAACTGGAATCCTAAGATTTAAACTAACAAGCGTTCGTTCATCCTAATAATCGTAGTCCACTCTCTGGAGATTCAGTTCATAGCAATCTCATATGAAGCAAGACTTGATATGGATACCATATATTTTATTAAAAATAAAGCAATTTCATTATGGTTTGGGCAAATGAAAGAAATAACACAGAAATATATATTTTACATTTTTTTATTTAATATCGCCGATAATAATAATATTTTCCCCTCCCCCACCCCCTCCGGTACGGGCGTCTACCGCGACCGCCGTGGTACGGCTGCCACCTTTCTTCTTGTCCCACCGGCTGCAAGTGGACACCGAGTGCTTCTAAAATACACAATACAAACTACAGTTCTTTTCTTATTATCATATGGGTGTCTATAAGGGGCAAATATAGGGAAGGCGAGCATGCTAGAGAGATAGTGTAAGAAGGTGAAGGAGATTCTTACGAGGATAAGGCATCTGGTACAACTGTACGGGAAGGTATTGGTCCAACCCTTACGGCTGTACCGGATATATCGGCACCGGTGCCCAGTTGTAGCCGGCATTTAATCCAGCCGGTGACGCTGGTGGCGCCGGCGGCGTCGGGGGCGGCGGTGCCGGGTGGTGGAGATGGCGCGTCCCACCCGTTCCCGGATTGCTGCTCCAGCCGCAACACTAGCGCCGTTGACGCGTTGAGATTGCGGCGGAGAGCAGCAATCCAAAGATCCACGAGTGGATGCGCCGAGTGCGCCTGTGCTAACGGGGTCAGCCAGTCTGTTGAGAAGTTGAGTATACACCGGGGAATACGGAACGGGAACGTTCGTGTAGTACTCAGGTAACATCGAGAATGCTACCACACTTCTCACGGGAAGAGTATCTGAGTAGAAGAAATACTCTTTCTTTGTCTCGGGTGCCTGTGGGGTCAACACAGTTCTTCCATCTGGCAACTTTTCTGTGTCCAGACGGACGCCAGATGGAAGCGTGACACCATCCGACGCCGACGCGTGGCTAGAGGATGGTGTAACTGCCGACGCCGTGGACTTCCGCAGCTCCGCTTCGTATTTCCGAAAGTCGGAGGGGGTCATCGTGCGGCGGACTGCCCTCACGTATCTGTGTGTGCCGGCTTTCAACAGGCACCTGTCGGGTTTGGGCATGTTGCTCAACTCCTCCTCGGTTGGGACGTCGCCCCAATCCTCGTCCACCGACCTCTGGGTCCGGGTTGTCGCCGCCGTTTGGACGCATCCTGCGCCAACATAATGCTGCGAGGAGCAAGCCCACGACGAGTAGGATTGACCGCGGCACTTTGGCTGCGATACGCAATCCGTGCCGCGCGGCGTCTCGGACAGAGATGCGGTTGTACTCCCAACTACCTTGAGAGGATGGAAGGTGGTCCACCCTACCAGGTTCTTCACAGGGTCGGAATAGCAGAGAGCGGGAAATTTCACCGCTGATGTTGGTAATGCCATAGTTGGCGCTGTCTGAACTGAGAAAGGGTATTCGTATGTCGAACAGGTCTATTTCAGAATCAGACTCGTGTGTGTAGTGCATCTGTGCACACTCAGGAAAAAACGTTCAGAAGAACAGTTCGCACTTGTTTGCAAAGGGGCTCTTGAATACCCTAAACAGGCTCGAGCAACCTGCAGGGGGACGTTTTGAATACTCTATGATCCAAAACTCCCCCTGAGCAGTCCCAGGAAGAATCTTCCTCACAGAAGAAACATCCTATCTCTTATAATTTTCGAGATAAAAATCAATATGTAGACCCTGTTTTTACCGAAAACGGCTAAATCGGAAACTTCTGAAAGCTTGTACTTTCCGCCCAAATTCGAATTTGAATGAATGAGTTAAAGTCGCCTTAATCTAGCATAAAAGACAGGGTTACAAATTTTCATGAAGATACAAAATGGTGCGGGAAATGGGTAATCAATTTAGCATGGAGCCTTGAATAATTTTTTAATGTCTTCAGAAAAAGGCCAAATTGTTTTTTTTGTAACTATGAATTTTCGTTTTATTTACACTAACTTCATAGTCCTCTTTGAGGAGTTGCAAATGTTATTCTGTTATCGCCTTGATGACTTTTAATTCACTTCGAAATCCCAATCGTACTAACATGTTCGACCATCGTTCCCAGCCGTGTTGCAACAGTGAGATATTTTATAAATATCTTTTTCGAAAATATCTTCGAAAATATCTCTAATAAATATCTTTTTTATGTTTAAATTGCAAAAACTAAGTCTGAGCGCGGCTAATTGCCGGTAATGCTGCTACTGGAAGTCAACACTGCCGCGCTCAGACATGACTTGTTGGGGAAGCCGATCTCGAATAATAACGCCGAGGCTAATCTATCTCATATTTCAATCGTTGTTGAGATTGTTATTTATTGTCTGCGGTACGCTTTCTAGCAACATTATTGTTGAGATTATCGTTCGAATATCGCGGCGGCCTGTGGCCGCCATTTTGTCAACGCTTGGCTTCTTTTAAGAGTATTTTGTCTTCCACTTGAATATTTCTTACGTATTATTTTATTTTGTTAATTGTTTGAATTCAGTTCTTGCCCTTTAAAAAATAGCTTTTGAGAATACAGTTTATTTCAGACCTGTTTTCATTTGCAACACTATCACAGTCATAGTAACCATTGAGCTGATAATCTGAAAGATGAATTAAGTAAATCGTAAGGAATGAAGATGCTCGACTTATTATATCGGTAGAGGGACGAACCTCACACAAGAATTGATAGCCAAAATAGTTGAGGCCCAGGCAGGAGAATCTTAATGGTTTGTTCTTTGTTTGTAGAGCGATTAACAATAGCTGTGATATGAATACGATCACTTTCTGTAGTTTTCCTTGGACGCTAAATGTATGACTCAAATTTATTGAATAACTATTTTAATTAACTTACATCTTCCCTCATTTTCTCGTCGCCCATATTGCATATCAATCTAACAACAATGTCGCTGACTGTCATCGCCTGAATGAATTGCAGTCCTTAAATAAAATGTTTCTGTGAAAGCTAGAAATAGAGAATATATCGAGTCACCTTGGCACGAACAGTTTCGCTAATGTAATTGGTCATGAAGATTTTCAAGATGTGTAAAGCCGACCACGTCCATATCAATACACAATACTGATATGTGTTGCCTTCGATCGGCAGCAGTATCAGGCGGAGCGTAAATATCATACTGCACAGAATGGCCTGAAAGGATAAGCTGGTCTCCATGAAAAGTTGGGTCTCGAACCTTCGAGTTATGTCGCATAGGATGTCGCAGAGTCGAAAATGTAAGTGCCTGCACATATTACAACATATTTATATACAAAGTACAAACAATATATTTTTACTTTCTCATTTATGAACAGTTCACATTTATTTACGTACATCGTGGTCCAAATGATGCGTTTATTCTTTTCGTTTAAGATGAAAACCCCACGAACCGATGTCACCTTTTTCCTTTCAAGCCATTCTATATAATCATTGTCATCAAGTGCAAGTTCTCTTAGAGAACTATTTATAGAGTCGAATCTTGTGCCCGTATACCTGTATATTGTATTTACTGTTTATATACTCTTCGTTTCATAGATCACCTTCTTAAGGTACCACATACAGGTACATCGCTAAAAAAATCAAATTTCCCCCTAAGAATTGTGTTGATAATGGTGTTATGGCACAGGAATTGACGATTTTATATAAGTATAACGAATTTTGAAACTTTCTGATGTATTGCGTAAAAAGATACGAAAGATATTTTCTAAACATTCCCAAAACTTCATACACGTTTTTCTCGAAACACTGTTTCTGAGGGCGGTAACCAGCATAACTAATTCATCATTGAACGGATCAAGCTGAAAATTTAATCAGATCTTCTTCATACGGTTCTTAATAGGGTTATCTACTGCAATGCGTAGCGTTTATTTGCAGACCTATCCCAGTTTTTTGTTTCTATATAAAATGCTTAATTTCATAGAAAAAATCGATCAGATGATTGTCAATAGCGATATGTTTCGCACATAATGAGACTTAAGGGATCTGCTTCCGTAGTGCAGTAGAGTTATTTTTCTATTAAATAAAGAGTGCTTTTTTATTCGATTCAGATGAAAAATGGTGGAGTTACACCGGTTACCGCAGCCATGTTTCATTCACTATGACATTAGGAAAGTCCCTGTGGCAAGCCAGCTACTGCAAGGATTGTAAAAAAAAATACAAGATATGTTATTTAGAATATGTACTTTAATATATAGATAATACTTTTTCTGACACAAATTATTTGCAAATGAAAAAAATCGAATTTTTGTACTATTTTCTAATATTCTACTTGTACGTGGTACCCTAAAAACATATTTTTCGAAGGATCCTTTCAAATTCGTACCCCACAACAAACCAAAAGTGCATGTCGACAATAATAGGAGCATGCAAAGGCATATGCAAAAGAAATACGGCAATGGTGGCATATATTTTGTTCATGTCAGTTGGTCCGAATATGACGCCCGATATATTTAACATAGAGATCCAAGAGATCCAGACAATTAGAGTCACCACCACTACCCTTCGCCATCTAGAGTAATCGGTCTCGATTCCCAATCCTCTCAATGTCTCGTCGATGTCATTGATAGCTTCCAAGCACTGCTGGTACTTCTGTCGAACGAAAGAATCACCACGCATTTTACGATGTTTATAATATTGAAAATAGCTTAAAACTTATATAAGACAGAACAATAATTGTGGAACTTTGTAAAGGAGTTGGATATCGCGTACCTTTCCATGCCACTGGCTGAAAAGGACCAATATAATAATATTAAGGCACATGTGGCTCAGTAGGACACCGCTAATCGAAGTCAAGAAAATGGGATCGTGTCCGTCTACGTATACAAATTTGATGCTGACCATGGCGATTTGCAAGGCGAATGACACAATGGCGTAAAGAAGACTGAAGAGTCTTCGCGGCTTTCCCTCGGGGTACTCGATTAAAGCATATCCAAAAAGTGCAGCCGTGACCGTGAGAGGCCGAATGGCCTGTTGGAAGTGTGTTCGCATCCTTCTTGCTCGATGCAGTTCCACTGACTGATTGTAGCAATTGGTAGAGGCCATCAGCACTTATGTCGACTGTCTAATAAGCTGGATCGATCGATCCACGACTGGCGAGGATGCATCAAGGGGAATAAGTGTGGGCGGAAGTGAATCGATGGAAGTAATATGTTAACTAATATCCATTCAATTGCACAACACGCCAATTGTGTTTTTTGCAATACCAGGACCATTTTCTCCATTCCGGAGAAAACAGTTTTCAATAGACAAAGTTCCAAGGTACATATTGATATACATTTCAAATTGGACGAGCGTTACCTTTGATACTTTATTTAAAAGTCAAAAGTTTATGCTAATTTTTTACACCGAACAATTAATCAGCGAATCATGAAAAGAACATGTTTACATAGATCGGCCTTTTCCCTGTAAAACCAAATACTAATCATATCGATACAACCAGTAGTTTTTACAGAGAAAATTCTGCCGTAATGGTCTATTTTCGCCGATACGCGAAAACGTCGACTTTGGCGGCCTGTATTTCCCAAGGAAATACTAATTTTGAAAAACGATGATTTTGAAACACCAAAATCCAGCTTCTCACTTGGCGTGGAATGACCCAGCACTTAAGTTTAGGTTTAGAGAATAAAGCACTCTTTTATATAAGATCTTCAGTTGAGGATAATGAGGATCAGTGGGCTGATGGTCGCCTCAAAAAATGTTTGATCCAGTTCGCCTGTTCATTGAAACTCTTCGAAACTTCTCTACAATTCTCTGATTAACTGAGCTAACTAAGCTTCGGTTCATGCACATTATTCAAACTATAAGTACAAATAAGCGGAATAATGAGAAGCCCGATAGTGCGACACCGCCTGAACGATTATCCGAGAACCACCCACCTCCCACCCTTTTTGTTCTGGGTGAGTGTCGAGTCAAAGGATCAACCCTGCAAGCCTCGCAGGTCAGTTTTCCCGTGCACGTAAATAACGGGGCCTAAGCCAACAGAGCTCGGTGTTGGATCAGAACGTGCTTCAGGTAATTCTAAGTGACTCTGCACATAACCACTCTCTTTTCTAAGTCGTGCTTCAGAACGAGTGAGCCGGCGTTCGCAAAGGTCAGAGTTCTACCTTCTCGTTGTGCAGTCTCTAGTGAGCCCGCTTACTCACAACAGACCTTGCGAACCTTCCTGAAGCACTTCATAACAGTTGCTTTAACCCTTAAACGCTTTTTCTTGTCATTCTCTTGTTCGGAATAGACAAAGTCTTATTCTTGTAATTTTCATTGCCGTTCCTTTGTTCGTAATAGGTAAACAATTGGTCAATGACCACATGTTCTCTTTTTATAAACTTTATTCCACAGCTTCATTTCGTTCACATCTTGGAATTGCAGCAACCTTACACAACCCTCTTAATACACATCTAACATTCGTAGATACATGCATACTGACATCGTCATGCTTTCGGGCCACCCGTTCTCCATATACACTTATTCTAAGAATCACTCTCACTCGGACACTTGCTCACCCCCATCCGCTCCTCATACCACCTGCTCGCGTTCGGACATTATCGCCTACCGACGTTCAATCAATAGTCTCACGCAGTTATACGAGACTCTTTAAGGTACCCTTGCTTCTTCCAAACTGATTCCCACGCATCCTCGGACACTTACTCGTTTTAAACACCATTTGGTCGCCCAACGGTTCCTAGTTTTAAGTTATTCTACTACAGAAGTTATTACAAAAACTTTATCCGCCCACTGGTTCCGGTATTGTATTCAAAGTCGAGTTATACGTTTCCAATAATGTATGCCGAATCGCACGCTTTACCTCACCCGTCCTTGCTTCCCTCAAACCTGTCCCTTTCCCGATGGAAGAAACCCACCACCTTCTCGTGGTTTCCATTGAACAGTGACACTTTTACCATTTCCTGAGATACACAAATGGCAGATGTACAAAAAGTGATCTAGAAATGTCAGGCATTTAGCAGAGAATATGGGTTGACCGGCACTTTTAGTACTATGTAGTTCGCAATGGAGAAATATTTATATAAAAAGTTCACAAATTAATTTGCTCCACTAATTTTGTGAATGAATAATTTTATTAGATTTTTAGAATTTTAGAAATATTCATATGAAAAATTCACAAATTAAGTTTCTCCATTAATTTTGTGATTAAATAATTTTATTAGCACTTATTATTAAAAGCCCGCTCAGTGAAAAGGTGTCATTGACTAAGAGTGGGTTGTAAAAGTAATAACTATCGTTCTTGAAGTATTGCCTGACTTTTGTTATAAGTCCAACCAATAACATTTTCAGGATGACATACATACAATTGATATACAAACTAATGATATACAAAAGAAACGGCACGGGAAGAGAGTGACCTACTACAGAGTGCAGTGTAACCTATAAAACTAAAGTGACACAATTAGAAAATAGCTCTTCCAATCGGGAAAAGTTCAAGGAACAACATATCGTTTTTCAGGATTTTAAAAAATGTCTTCCTAATTCGAAAAACAAAAAGATCTTATCAGAATTTCTTCGAAAAGCGCCATCTTTTTGTAGGGAATGAAAAAACATCATCCTATTTCTTATAATTTTCGGGATAAAAATCAATATATAGACCCTGGTTTTCCCGAAAACGGCTGAAATGGAAACTTCTGAAAGCTTGTACTTACCGCTCAAATTGGAATTTCGACAAATGATGACTGAAACCCGCCTTAATATGATATAAAAATCAGGGTTACAAATTTTCATTAAGATACAAAATGGTACGAAAAACGAGTGAAAGATTTGGCATAGAATGACCAAACTGTTTTTTTTGTGACTATGAATGTTCGACACCGTTTCCATTACGGTTTTATTTACACCAATTCTATAATCATTCTTTGAGGAGTTGTAATTGTTATTCTGCATTATTCTTCTTTCGCCTTGATGACTTTTAGTTCATTCCAAAATCCAAATCGTACTTACATGTTCGACCATCGTTCCCAGCCGTGTTAGAACAATGAGTATTTTATAAATATCTTTCTCTTCGTTAAATCCAGCAAGTTCATGCACTACTCGTATGATACCATCCTTCTCTTTTTCTCGCGCGGCAAAGCTCTAACCTACATCACATGGTTGAGTCGAAGCAGCGAAAACAGTCAAACACTGGAGCTCACTAAACTGACACGTGAGTATTTAATTGAAACCATTCTATGACTCTCTCAAATATATATGATAATATTAATAATTTCAATTATTATGTAGGACCATGGAGAATCACCTGCAACGGCAACAGTCGCTGACCATGGCCGCCGAATCTCGCGACGTAAACCGAAAGCGTAATCACAGGTTTGCCACTTCGTTCTTTTTGCTTTTGGATTGTACTGTGTTCTTTGTCTTCCTACATATCCTCAAAGCTTTGCAATAACGCAAATCAAAATCTATATCTCGATGTTAGTAGTACTAACGCTGTTATCCGTAAGTGTCTCCTTCGTATTTCTTTCGCTTGATTTCATTTCGCACACTTAGCATACGTATAAAATATAAAGGTTTCAATTTACATTCGCTCACAATCTTCAATTTACATTACTATCGCTCTGACTCTGCATGTCGTGCGAGCGTACACGCTCTAAAGTTTGTTGGCTTTCGCAAACTTACAATGTCTTCATTCTTTTCGACGAAATTGTTATATTCTGATTCCGTGCCATAAACTTGACTAGCATTGCAAAGAATAACAACACAAGCAAAGATAGCAAAGATTAATAAGGCTTAAGTGTACGTCAGGATGCGAAATAAGAATCTCAGGACATTGGCCGGAAAGCAGAAAGAGTGGAGAGTAGTAACGTGATGATGGTCTGAATATTTTTTAAACAAATAAAACTTTGTATTTTATGTGTAAGATGAACGTGCAAGATGCAAGATATGTGGGAAACATGAAGTTATTCAATTTCGAAACAATTAATGTTATTAATATTTTCAGAAATGTGGGAAGATATGTTATGGATCCGGTTGCCAGCTGCCGCTTCAGCAACAAGTGGCACATCCACTCTCACATATTCACCTCTGCAGGCCGTCCGACGCCATAACAGATGTGAGTATATTTGCAGGAATTACTATTAAAAACAAAACATTCTTTTCATGTTTCATTAATTTAATTTCAAATATTTCGTTGCCGATAGGTTCAATCCTTGTGGCAAGTCTAGAAGAGCCGCCGAGGCGACGGCAGCGCTTATATAAATATAAATGTAAATAATTAAAATCAATAGTTTGTCTATACATGTCTTGTGCTCTTGGCGTTAAATGAATCCAATCTTCTTATTCCCATATGTCAAAATGCTGGCTTATTTGACCTAAAGGTGTCTTCAGTGAACACCTAGCTAAAACCAGGGCACATCCTTCAGTTCGTAGCGATCGTCGCCAGCCTTCCGCTGTAGCGACCATCGCAAAGCAGCGTCCAAACGAGAATTGTTCCAAGCAACAACGCAGATGTTCCCAAGCGACCGTCGCTGTCGATAGCGCCAGAATTGGAATCGTGCCCTAGTCCAATCATATGCTGAAATCGTCGGAGTTGCTCTTCCTATATTCGCCTTGATCATTGACAGATGTTTTTGGTGAACGGTAAACAACCAACAAATTCCCCTTATATACGTTATTGTCTACATAAACCGATATACTTCAAGAACTTCTTACTCCTTTTTCGTTAGATAGTATGTTATGTTTCTCTCGAAGGAGAATGCTTGAACTGTTGCTGCAAATTCCCATCAATATACAGAATCAGCATTAATTTGTTCTTTTAAGAGTATTTTGTCACCCACTTGAATATTTCTTACCTATTATTTTATGTTGCTAATTGTTTGAATTCGATTCTTTCCCTTTAAAAAATAGTTTTTGAGAATAAAGTTTATTTCAGACCTGTTTTCATTTGCAATACTATCACAGTCATAGTTACTATTGAGCTAACAAGCTGAAAGATAAATTAAATAAATCGTAAGGAATGAAGATGCTCGACTTATTATATCAGTAGAGGGACGAACCTCATAAAAGAATTGATAGCCAAAATAGTTGAGGCCCAGGCAGGAGAATCTTAATGGTTTGTGCTTTGTTTGCAGAGCGATTAACAATAGCTGTGATATGAATACGATCACTTTCTGTAGTTTTCCTTGGACGCTAAATGTATGACTCTAATTTATTGAATAACTATTTTAATTAACTTACATCTTCCCTCATTTTCTCGTCGCCCATATTGCATATCAATCTAACAACAATGTCGCTGACTGTCATCGCCTGAATCAATCGTAGTCCTTAAATAAAATGTTCCTGTAAAAGCTAGAAGTAGAGAATGCATCGAGTCACCTTGGCACGAACAATTTCGCTAATGTAATTGGTCATGAAGAGTTTCAAGATGTGTAAAACCGACCACGACCAAATCAATACACAATACTGGTATCTGTTGCTTTCGGTCGGCACCAGTATCAGGCGAAGCGTAAATATCATACTGCACAGAAGGTACTGAAAGGATAAGCTGGTCTCCATGAAAAGTTGGGTCTCGAATCTTCGAGTTATGTCGCATAGGATGTCGCAGAGTCGAAAATGTAAGTGCCTGCACATATTACAACATATTTATATACAAAGAAGAAACAACATATTTTTATTGTCTCATTTATAAACGGTTCACATTTATTTACGTACATCGTGGTCCAAATGATGCGTTTATTCTTTTCGTTTAAGATGAAAACCCCACGAACTGATGTTACCTTTTTCCTTTGAAGCCATCCCATATAATCATTGTCATCAAGCGCAAATTCTCTTAGGGCACTATTTATAGAGTCGAATCTTGTGCCCGTATACCTGTATATTGTATTTAATGTTTATACATATACTCTTCGTTTCATAGATTACCTTCTTAAGGTACCACATAGAAGTACATGGCTAAAAACATCAAATTATCTCCCAAAAATTGTGTTGATAATGGTGTATGGCGCAGGAATTGATGATTTTATGTAAGTATAACGAATTTTGAAACTTTTTGATGTATTGCGTAAAAAGATACGAAAGATATTTTCTAAACATAACCAAAATTTCAAACACGTTTTCCTTGAAACACTGTTTCTGCGGACGGTAATCAGCATAACTAATTCATCACTGAACGGGTCGAGCTGAAAATTTAATCAGATCTTGATAGGGTTATTTACTGCATTACGTGGCGTTTTTTGCACACCGATCCCAGTTTTTTTTGTTTCTGTACAAAATGCTTAATTTTATAGAAAAATCGCTCCGATGATTATAAATAGCGATATGTTCCGCACAAAATGAAATTTGGAGGATCTGCTTCCGTAGTGCAGTCGAGTTATTTTTCTATTAAACAAAGAGTACTTTTTTATTCGATTCGGATGAAAAATGGTGGAGCTACACCGGTTACCGCAGCCATGTTTCATTTACTATGACATTACGAAAGTCGCTGTGGCACGCTAGTTACTGCAAGGATTGTAAACAAATTTATAGGATATATTGTTTACAATATGTACTTTAATATATACATAATACTTTTTCCGGAAAAACTATTTGGAAGGGGAAAAAATCGAATTTTTGTACTGTTTTCTAATATTATACTTGTATGTGCTACCTTAAAAGCATATTTTTCGGAGGATCCTTTCAAGGACGTACCCCACAACAAACCAGAAGTGCATGTCGACAATAATAGTAGCATGCAAAGGCATATGCAAAAGAAACGCGGTAATGGTGGCATATATTTTGTTCATGCCAGTTGATGCCAATATGACACCTGACATATTTAACATAGAAATCCAAGACATCCAGGCAATTAGAGTCACCACCACTATCCTTCGCCATCTAGTGTAATCGGTCTCGATTCCCAATCCTCTCAGAGTCTCGTCGATTTCATTGATAGCTTCCATGCACTGCTGGTACTTCTATGGAATGGAAGCATCACAACGCACTTTACAATGTTTATATTATTGAAAATAGCTGAAAACTTAAATAAGACAGAACAAAAATTGCGGAACTTAGTAAAGCAGTTGAATATCGTGTACCTTTCCATGCCACTGGCTGAAGAGGGCCAATACAATAACACTAAGGCACATGTAGCTCTGTATGGCACAGCTAATCGAATTCAAGAAAATGGGATCGGTTCCGTCTATGTATATAAATTTGATGCTGACCATGGCGATTTGCAAGGTGAATGACACAATGGCGTAAAGAAGACTGAAGAGTCTTCGCGGCTTTCCCGCGGGGTACTCGATTATAGCATATCCAAAAAGTGCAGCCGTAACAGTGAGAGGCCGAATGGCCTGTTGGAAGTGTGTTCGCATCCTTCTTGCTCGATGCAGTTCCACTGACTGATTGTAGCAATTGGTAGAGGCCATCAGCACTTATGTCGACTGTCTAATAAGCTGGATCGATCGATTCACGACTGGTGAGGATGCATCAAGTGGAGTAAATGTGGGCGGAAGTGAATCGATGGAAGTAATATGCTAACGAATATCCATTCAATTGCACGACACGCCAATTGTGTTTTTTGCAATACCAGGACCATTTTCTCCATTCTGGAGAAAACAGTTTTCAATAGACAAAGCTCCAAGGTACATATTGATATACATTTCAGATTGGACGAGCGTTACATTTGATACTTTATTTAAAAGTCAAAAGTTTATGCTAATTTTTTTGCATTGAACATGGTTACATAGATCGGCCTTTCACGCAAAACCAAATACTAATCATATCGATACGACCAGTAGTTTTTACAGAAAAAATTCTGCCGCAATGGTCTACTTTCGCCGATGCGCGAAAATGTCGACTTTGGCGGCCTGTATTTCCCAAAGAAATACGAATTTTGGAAAACGATGAGGCGGATCCCACCCTTATCTCATCTTAGGAACAACATGCTGAATTTATAGCAGAATCCCCGACATCACCAAAATCCAGCTTCTCACTTGGCGTGGAATGACCCTGTTACTTCTTCCTTGTTCCTTGCTCGGCCCCCGAGAGCCCCTACTCTGTGTTTCGAAACACGCCTGCCTGCCTACAAATTTCATTCGATACCGCACACACTTTCTCGCTGACTTTGCAAACGCACGCTCTCAAAGACGTTTGAAATCTTCCTTCAAATTCTACATGCTGCTTTGTATTTGGCAACTTTCCAAAAGTAATATCCGAATTTCCCACCAATTCGTTTTACAGGCATGGATTTCAAAAATTCTGTCGCTATACGTCTTACTCGTGCATTGACAGTAGTGAGTTTGTGATAAATACCGCTACTGATTTTTTGCATATTGACGTTGTTTATTAAAGAGAACAAATACTGAAGATTCAATCGAAAATGTGAATGTTTGGACATCAATCTTGACTTGACAAAGTCGAAATCCAGGATAGGGGTTTGTATTTGCTGATTTATATTGTTCCTCGCCATATGGATTCAAATACAGCAAGCCCAAAGCATCCAAAGTTTGACAATGATTGTCAACGATTGACTTAAACATCAGCTGTGTCTTTGATCTATTTTCGCCTAATGGAGACATGAACTGCACTTTTGCAAGAATATAACTTGATATAGCGAAAGTTCTCTTCTTTGCAAAAGTGTTGTTTGATTCAGGCAATGCTCTCTTTCTTGGAAAAGTCTTGCTCAGGCCATACATGGGTGTCGTCTTGCAATGGTGCCGCTAAATGCAAACCGCTCCCCTTTTCTTTGCAAGGCTGTCGCTAAATGCGGACGTGGCGTGTATGTTTTCAACTAACAGAGATACAATGTCGGTTTGTTTTGTCAATGCCGTTCGCTTATCGTTACCAGTACTTGTTCTTAGAGACACAACTTGGACTTTAGTCTTATGAAATCGACTTAGCCGCGCCTCTTCTTCTTGCCTGTACTAAACGCAGTGCTAAGTTTTTCACAAAACCAGTGTTTTCTGAATCCTGCGGGAAATGCTCAATAATATGTGATTTTAACATTGTTATAAAGTGACCAAGCATTGTTGTGTGATCGTACATAACTTTATTCGGCCGAATATTGAACAGCAGCGAAATGGTAAACGCTGTGGAGAAGAAACCACAGCCCTTTCCATTCGGTTGTTGTTGCACTTTCGGAAATGAAACTGTTTTATTATTCAGGTCATAAAAGGGAAACAATCTCTTCAAAAATGTTTTATGGTCGTTATGCATTTTCCTTTTATTTAATGAATCATACATATGTATAGATTTCTTGCCGTAATACGCGCATACCCAATGTCCATCAACATCAGAAGTACTACTAAATAAAATTTGTAAATACTCCATATTTTGTGGTACTTCGTTTATCCTATCAGGACGTTGCTGCAATCTTCATAAAATACTATGGAAAATACTCTTACTAACTTAGAAGACAATTAAAAATATTCATGTGGAAATGGTTCCATGGTTCCATGGTTCCTGTGGAGCATAACCCATATTGACTTAGAAGAGAATTAAGACTATCGATATGGATGTCCTCTGTTTCGGATGACGAAAGGACAAAGCGAAACTTGCACGATTGGAATTAGGAGTAGATGACTCGTTGGCACTTAAGTTTAGGTTTAGAGAATAAAGCACTCTTTTACATAAGCTCTTCAGTTGAGGATATTGGGGATCAGTGGGCTGATGGTCGCCTCAAAAAATGTTTGATCCAGTTCGCCTCTTCATTGAAACTCTTTGAAACTTCTCTACAATTCTCTGATTAACTGAGCTAACTAAGCTTCGGTTCATGCACATTATTCAAACTATAAGTACAAATAAGCGGAATAATGAAAAGCCCGATAGTGCGACACCGCCTGAACCATTATCCGAGAACCACCCACCACCCACCCCCCACCCTTTTTGTTCTGGGTGAGTGTCGAGTCAAAGGATCGACCCTGCAAGCCTCGCAGGTCAGTTTTTCCTTTGCACGTAAATAGCGGGGCCTATGTCACTCAGTGTTCGATCAGAACGTGCTTAAGCTAATTGTAAGTGACTCTGCACATAACCACTCTCTTTTCTAAGTCGTGCTTCAGGACGAGTGAACCGGCGTTCGCAAGGTCGGAGTTCTGCCTTCTCGTTATGCAGCCTCTAGTGACCCCGCTTGCTCGCAACAGACCCTGCGAACGTTTCTGAAGCACTTCATAACAGTTGCTTTAACCTTCAAACGCTTTTTCTTGTCATTCCCTTGTTCGGAATAGGTAAACAATTGGTCGAAGACCACATGTTCTCTTCTTATAAACTTTATTCCACAGCTTCATTTCGTTCACATCTTGGAATTGCAACAACCTTACACAACCGTCTTAACACACATCTTACATTCGTAGATACATGCATACTGACATCGTCATGCTTTCGGGCCACCGTTTCTCCATATACACTTATTCTAAGAATCATTCGCACTCGGACACTTGCTCACCCCCATCCGCTCCTCATACCACCTGCTCGCGTTCCGACATTATCGCCTACCGACGTTCAATCAATAGTCTCACGCAGTTATACGATACTCTTTAGGCTTCCCTTGCTTCTTCCAAACTGATTCCCACGCATCCTCGAACACTTACTCGTTTCTAACACCACTTGGTCGACCAACGGTTCCTAGTTTTAAGTTATGCTACTACAAAAGTTATTACAAAAACTTTATCTGCCCACTGGTTCCGGTATTGTATTCAAAGTCGAGTTATACGTTTCCAACAATGTATGCCGAATCGCACGCTTTACGTCGCCCATCCTTGCTTCCCTCTAACCTGTCCCTTTCCCGATGGAAGAAACCCACCACCTTCTCGTGGTTTCCATTGAACAGTGACGCTTTTACCATTTTCTGAGATACACAAATGGCAGGTGTACAAAAAGTGATCTAGAAATAAGTCAGGCTCCTAGCAGAGAAAATGGGTTGATCGGCACTTTTAGCACTATGTAGTACTCAATGGAAAAATATTTATAAAAAATTCACAATTAATGACCGTCATTAATTTTGTGAATCAATAATTTTATTAGATTTTTAGAATTTTAGAAATATTCATATGAAAAAGTGTGCTCACTTCATTGCGACTTAAAAAGATAATGGGAAACTGACTTACCAAACACTGAGTTTACTAAAATTTAATTTCTTTAAAAATTCTTTTAGCAATATTTTTATCAATTTTTAGCAGTTTTTTTTATTATTAAGTGACAATTTATTGTTAATTCAGTGTTCGATGCTAATGCGAATTAAATCGATGTTTCTTTAAGTGAAGACTTGGCTTTCTCGTATGATATTTATTATCTTTTTTGTTATATTTCAATTTTGTCGGGAACTTAAACTACTTGGCGCATTTTTTTACATTTTAATGTTTTTGTACGTTGTTATATTCTGATTCCGTGCCATAAATTTGACTAGCATTGCAAAGAATAACAACATAAGCAAAGATAGCAAAGATTAATAAGGCTTCAGTGTACGTGAGGATGCGAAATAAGAATCTCAGGACATTGGCCGGAAAGCAGAAAGAGTGGAAAGTAGTATCGTAATGATGGTCCGAATATTTCAAAAAGTAAAACTTTGTATTTTATGTGTAAGATGAACGTGCAAGTCTGAAGCTATGTGATAGGCATGAAGTTATTCAATTTCGAAACAATTAATGTTATTAATATTTTTAGAAATGCGGGAAGAAATATGATGGATGCGGTTGCCAGCTGCCGCTTCAGCAACAAGTGGCACATCCACTCTCACATATTCACCTCTGCAGGCCGTCCGGGGCCATAACAGATGTAAGTATATTTGCAGGAATTAATATTAAAAACAAAATATTCCTTTCATGTTTCATTTAATTTCGAATATTTCGTTGCCGGTAGGTTCAATCCTTGTCGCAAGTCTAGAAGAGCCGCCGAGGCGACGGCAGCGCTTATGTAAATATAAATATAAATAATTAAAATCAATAGTTTGTCTATACATATCTTGTGCTCTTGGCCTTCAATGAATCCAATCTGTTCCCTTATATCAAAATGCTCGCTTACTTGACCTAAAGGTGTCTTCAGTGAACACGTAGCCGAAACTAAGGCACATACTTTAGTTCGTAGCGATCGTCGCCAGCCTTCCGCTGTAGCGACCATCGCAAAGCAGCGTCCGAACGAGAATTGTTCCAAGCGACCGTCGCTGTCGATAGCGTCAGAATTAGAATCATGCCCTAGTTCAATCGTATGCTCAAATCGTCGTTGTTCCTCCTATATTCGCCTTGATCATTCGGAGATGTTTTTAGTGAACGGTCAACAACCAATAAATTCCCTTTATATACATTATTGTCTACATAAACCGATATACTTCAAAAATTTCCTACTCCTTTTTCGTTAGATAGTATCTTGTTTGTTATGGCCTGTCGTGCCCTCACAAACACCAACACATAAGCGCTTGACACATACACGTCTCTCGAAGGACAATGCCTGAAATGTTGCTGCAAAGTCCCATCAATATACATAATCAGCACTAATTTGTTCTTTTAAGAGTATTTTGTCCCCAACTTGAATATTTCTTACGTATTATTTTATGTTGCTAATTATTTGAATTCAATTCTTACCCTTTAAAAAATAGCTTTTGAGAATACAGTTTATTTCAGACCTGTTTTCATTTGCAACACTATCACAGTCATAGTAACCATTGAGCTGACAATCTGAAAGATGAATTAAATAAATCGTAAGGAATGCAGATGCTCGACTTTTTATATCGCTAGAGGGACGAACCTTACACAAGAATTGATAGCCAAAATAGTTGAGGCCCAGGCAGGAGAATCTTAATGGTTTGTGCTTTGTTTGTAGAGCGATTAACAATAGCTGTGTTATAAATACCATCACTTTCTATAGTTTGCCTTGGACGCTAAATGTATGACTCAAATTTATTGAATAACTATTTTAATTGACTTACATCTTCCCTCATTTTCTCGTCGCCCATATTACATATCAATCTAACAACAATGTCGCTGAGTGTCATCGCCTGAATTAATTGCAGTCCTTAAATAAAATGTTTCTGTGAAAGCTAGAAGTAGGGAATATATCGAGTCACCTTGCCACGAACAATTTCGCTAATGTAATTGGTCATGAAGAGTTTCAAGATGTGTAAAACCGACCACGTCCAAATCAATACGCAATACTGATATGTGTTGCTTTCGGTCGGCACCAGTATCAGGCGAAGCGTGAATATCATACTGCACAGGAGGAACTGAAAGGATAAGCTGGTCTCCATGAAAAGTTGGGTCTCGAACCTTCGAGTTATGTCGCATAGGATGTCGCAGAGTCGAAAATGTAAGTGCCTGCACATATTACAACATATTTATATACAAAGTACAAACAATATATTTTTATTGTCTCATTTATGAACGGTTCACATTTATTTACGTACATCGTGGTCCAAATGATGCGTTTATTCTTTTCGTTTAAGATGAAAACCCCACGAACCGATGTTACCTTTTTCTTTTGAAGCCATCCTATAAAATCATTGTCATCAAGCGCAAGTTCTCTTAGAGAACGATTTATAGAGTCGAATCTTGTGCCCGTATACCTATATATTGTATTCAATGTTTATATACTCGTCGTTTCATAGACCATCTTCTTAAGGTACCACATACAAGTACACGGGTAAAAAATCGAATTATCCCCCAAAAATTGTGTTGACAATGGTGTATGGCACAGGAATTGACGATTTTATGTGAGTATAACGAATTTCGATGATTGTAAATAGCAATATGTTTTGCACAAAATGAAACTTAGAGGATCTGCTTCCGTAGTGCAGTAGAGTTATCTTTCTATTAAATAAAGAGTACTGTTTTATTCGATTCGGATAAAAAATAGTGGAGCTACACCGATTACCGCAGCCATGTTTCATTCACTATGACGTTACGAGAGTCGCTGTAGCACGCTAATTACTGGAAGGATTGGAAAGAAATTACAGGATATATTGTTTACAATATGTACCTTAATGTATAGATAATACTTTTTCCGAAAAAAATTATTGGCAAGTGGAAAAAATCGATTTTTTTTACCGTTTTCTAATATTTTACTTATACGTGGTACCTTAACCGTTTGAGTCCCAAGCAGCGCGATCGCGCTGTTCAGATTTTCTGTCGAGAAGACCCAGCACATTTCGAGCGTTGTGGAAAACTGACTGTCGAAGTCGCGCGCTCAGATTTCTCACGCAAATACATCACACAGCTCCTGCTTTTTAAGTAAATAATATAATACATTTGACTATAAGTACAATACCATAATAATAGTGTAATAATACATTACAAAATAAAATATTTTGTATTTCAATGTTATCTTCTCAGTGATTTTTATCAAACAAAACATGAAATATTTATAAACTGACAGTACGCATATGCAGTAATAAAGATGTATTTCATAAAATAACGAATTACAAAATAGAAATATTTTTGTGTTAGAGAAAGCGCGATTGCGCTGTTGGGGATTCTTCGACAGTGTTTTTTAAATATCCCCTGGGACTCAAACGGTTAAAAGCATATTTTTCGAAGGATCCTTTCAAGGACGTACCCCACAACAAACCAAAAGTGCATGTCGACAATAATAGTAGCATGCACAGGTATATGCAAAAAATACACGATAATGGTGGCATATATTTTGTTCATGTCAGTTGGTCCGAATATGACGCCCGATATATTTAACATAGAGATCCAAGAGATCCAGGCAATTAGAGTCACCACCACTACCCTTCGCCATCTAGAGTAATCGGTCTCAATTCCCAATCCTCTCAGAGTCTCGTCGATTTCATTGATAGCTTCCAAGCACTGCTGGTACTTCTGTCGAATGGAAGCATCACAACGCACTTTACAATGTTTATATTATTGAAAATAGCTGAAAACTTAAATAAGACAGAACAAAAATTGCGGAACTTAGTAAAGGAGTTGAATATCGTGTACCTTTCCATGCCACTGGCTGAAGAGGGCCAATACAATAACATTAAGGCACATATGGCTCAGTATGGCACAGCTAATCGAATTCAAGAAAATGGGATCGTTTCCGTCTACGTATATAAATTTGACGCTGACCATGGCGATTTGCAAGGTGAATGACGCAATGGCGTAAAAAAGACTGAAGAGTCTCCGCGGCTTTCCCTCGGGGTACTCGATTATAGCATATCCAAAAATTGCAGCCGTAAGAGTGAGAGGCCGAATGGCCTGTTGGAAGTGTGTTCGCATCCTTCTTGCTCAATGCAGTTCCACTGACTGATTGTAGCAATTGGTAGAGGCCATCAGCACTTACGTCAACTGTCTAATAAGTTGGATCGATCGATCTACGACTGGCGAGGATGCGTCAAGGGGAATAAGTGTGGGCGGAAGTGAATCGATGGAAGTAATATGTTGACTAATATTCATTCAATTGCACAAGACGCTCCCTTATTGACACTTTTATTTATTTGTTTCCACTTGAATTAATGCATATATCAGTACAATTAGATAGTAAACGGTACTTACACAGAAAATATAAGGAAATGAAGTTACCCGAACACTTTTCGCAGAACGCATTCGTCGCTGAGCGATTTGTTTTATTGTGTAAGGCTCTACTGTGACTTACTTCACTACTGATGGACACTGCACGATTGCCGTCGATAAGAATTGGCGACGACAGTTCATATTGTCAGGTTAGGCGAGGGAAGCATCATATGCGCGTGTTAAACTTCGGAACTAAAGATCAGGTTCCGCTATGCTCCTACAAAACGACGATGCTTTCGTCGCCCCTCTCACCTATTGGTCTTTATAACTAAAATTTCGTTTAATTATTTCTTAATTAAGATTTCGCATTGGGATAGAGTCCGAAGGAAGAAATTGAGTAAATGTACATGCTTTTTACATTAAGCATTCAAATCTGTCCGAAAACATTAAAATGTAAAAAAAGGTGGGGGAATTATTCTCTGTGACGAGATAGTACTGGTTCCCCACCGAGGCGTAAACTGGGCGACATGTTCTGATCGACTCCGTAAGTCGCTTCAGCTCCGCATGGCATGGTTCGTGATCTCGAGGGCTGATCTCCAGATGTGGATCATCTCGGCTCACACGTTCCCACATAATGCGGTCTGGTGACCGCATCGGCCACCTCACGAGTTGAAACTTTTTCTTTTTGATGTCCCAGGAGAAATCCTCATGGATCCCCCATACCGCTGGGGATATGGGGATATGTGGGACTCCTACCGACTAAAACTCCTGCGGTGGCCACATGGATGCTCGTTACTTGAGGGGCGGGTAATTAACCTTGCGGTCATGTCTTCCAGATCCCCCAACGCCACCTCACGAGTTGAAACTCGGGATGATTCGTAAACCACGTTTGTGTGATACGATAGTTGTGGACCGGATTGTTGTCCTGAACCACTCGTAGCACCGACATGTTCTCCGGGAGAATACCTCAATGCGGGAAGGCAAAAATGCCTCCTACAGGATTTTGACATACCCACCGGAAGCCGTCGGATCCAGGTTCCAATAACCTGATTCACCTCCACACGTTACACGTAATGCGACCGCTGTTGTTCCGGACGACTAGATGTTCGCGGTCGGACCGCCTGCAAACGACAGGCCCCTAAACCTGCAATGCACTTCCAGTAGCAGAGGAAAATACCTTTTCATCTGTATAAATATACTACTCCACAAAATTAGCGGGTCGGTTTATTTCGCCCGAACATTGCCAATGTTTGAGCAGCTGTAACTTCCTGCGTAATGTTTTAGGCAATGACAGTAATGTGAGTGGTGGTCTCTGTAGCTGTCTGAATCGCCGACCTAACATGTCCCAGACCTCCACGCGGTGTACCTTGGGTTGCTCTAATGTTGGCAGCACACTTTTGATTCAAGTAGGAACAAAATGATTTAAAGAAATCAAAAATCAACTTTTCGTAGCTCTTTGTAAAGATGAAGCTTCGCTCTACAAGGGCCTGCAAATGGAAATCCGGGAGAAAAATCTAGAAGCTCCATAGAGTGTCTTGAAGTTATGAAGTTTCGAAGGAGAGAAAGGAGCATCAAACTTTTGCGACCATGTAAAAGGAAAATTATTGTTGGACCAATTAGGATCTGAGGCTTTTAAGGTTAGAAGCTTGACGCTTTAAAATGAGCATATGCACATTATTGTACGATTTTTCTCCACAAAGTTACAGCTGCTCAAAGATTGGTAATTTTCGGACGAAATAAAGGGACCCGCTAATTTTGTGGAGTAGTGTAGTTATCATATTCCTCTCAGCTTGCGGAAGTTCCAACTTCTGACGCGCGAAACGGAAGCGATCCTCGTTATGATGCAGCGTCAGGAGTGGCTTACGTGCTGGACGGTAAGAGCGGATGACGGCCTCCTGCAATCTGTTGCGGATTGTGTTTTCATACACCCTCAGCCCCAGAACTGCGGGGAAGCAATGGGAATGGCAGGAAGAGAGGCAGAGGCGAATATTATACCCCAACCAGTGGATCCTCACGGACAACCAAATATCTGCGCATTTTTTTTAAATATACACAGATACACGGTTCGCGCGAAATAGATGAAAACTGAACGCTGGCAAAAAGCGAGAGCGATGATTGCTCTTGCCAACCAAGATCGTGGGAGATGACTTCAGCCTATGAGCTGAAGGGATCTGTTTGTTCGTCCTGTGACCTTCTTCTTTTTCTTCTTCTTCTTCTTCTTCTTCCACTATTATTAGAGCCACCATGAACCCCCAAAAATTGCTTTTCCTTAACATTAAGTGGGTGGAAGAAGGGGAATGAAAGGACAGTTTACATGATATATGATTATATGCATGTTTTGCATATATTATACATTGCATATGCAAGTATAAGGAATTTTGTATATTTCACATGTGGGCAATGAAGAAGTCGTAGAATCAGTGTAATCGGAAAGTTTATTCGTCGTTGATACAATTAACACTGCGACAGTCAACTTAAGAGTGCCTGAAAATCTAAGAACGCACTCCAGGTCTGTAGGCAAAAACCTCCCGCCAGTGTGGCCCACCATTAGTTTTTCTACTCTACGAATTCGGGTCTTTATCGTAAAGGGTCAGGTACGCAGTGCAACCCCTGAGTCGCCTGCATTGTACTTATTACCCCCCCCCCCCCGCAGGGGGCGTTGTGGGTGTGCTGAGTTAGAGGCCTCCTGCAACGCATGGTGGGTAGCGTCACCACGGTCCCCGAGTCGCTGTAGGCATACTAGAAAACCAGGCGGTAGGGCCTGAACTGGGAGTGGTAGCGTAAGCGCATAGCGCGGGCGCCCACGAACGGTCATACCAGTCGACAGCGAATACTGGTATTATACCACGGGGTCGGGGCCCCACGGTTTCGGCCGTGCCCGACTTGGGTAGGACCATCGTGGTGGTAGTGGTTAACTCCGTATGCTGGAGTAGGGACCTCGTTTGTCATGCCAGGCTTGCTGGGTCCCGGCGTGTGAGTTGCGTACCACCAACTCGGGGGCTAGCCTTCCATAGCTAGTAGAGCGTTGGATAGTCGCTCGGTCTGACCATTGGCTGGACGTTCGGGCCTACAGTCGTCGTCTACAATGGTAGTTGGATGTTTGTGCCGGTGATCTCAATCCCCGCGCCCATGGGGGACGTGTGGGTTAGACCCTAAGGGTAGGTACCGCACGTAAAATCAACCACGACTCAATGTACTTATTACCCATCTCGAATTTGATAACAGACGCGCATTCTTGGAACACATTTTATTAAATGCTGGTATAACTTCGCTCCTGTAATCTTCTTCTTCGTTTTCACTATTATGAACTATGGTGGAATTATCGAGCCCCTCGATTCATCGACGCTTGTCGCAACCCTTCTTAATGATGGCGTTTGTTACTTCTTCCTTGTTCCTTGCTCGGCCCCCGAGAGCCTCTACTCTGTGTCGCGGGGATGGCTCGAAATTGTGACAATTTGTGCGCTGCAACAACGCATTCAATGTCTCGTGGCAAAGTTTATTTCTATTTTTAACTTTAATATTGTTGACAATAGAAAAAACTCGCTCTGCTTCGGCATTTGAATGGGGAAACGACATCACCGCGAAAATGAGTTTAGATAAATTAGGATATACGAGCGCGCCAAAAATATTCTTTTTGGTGACAATGTCAAACCACATTGTCACCAAATTATTACTAGTAATTTGACTTTCCGGCCGCGGAAAAAGCATCGGGATGTCTTTCCATTCAGACGCCAAAGCATTTACATCGAAGTTAAGGAACCTAAAATGCGTTGTGATATCTGAAAGATTAAAAGTGCCTTCACTCTGACGTGCTATTACAGGGTTAATAAAATTTAGACAATTAAAAAACGAGTCGCAAAGGGGCAGCCGACACTGAATCTCGTGCACCGCGGTTTTATAAAATTCAAAACAAATATGTTTTATTTCTAAAACATCCGCGGTATTTAATTTATCCAAAAACTGTTGGCATTCCGGACCAACAAATATGTCCTTAATAGGAACAAAAATTTCACTATTCTCTAACTCTACGGAAGGCTTTACTGTAATATACTCTATGTGCACGAAATTCTGCACCAATTGCTTCCAAAGTGCAACACTACTTTCAGCTATTTTATGGACTAACAGACCGTTAGATTGAAACCGCGCGTTAAATGAATTGAAAATATTTAGTACGTATTTCCGAAACAAAGCATATGCTTTGTTTCTGTAATCTAAAATTAAATCATATAAATTACGGACGGTCTGATTTTTATCTTCTACTACAGTTAACTGAAAGTACTGTCGCAGAACCTCCCAATTATGAAGGAGGCGAGCCACGCAACCATGTAAAGCGAGCCACCGCGTAAAAGATGGTTTCAGCAATTTTCGAGATTCGACCTCGAAATATTCCTGAAACTTTGTAAGAATCGCGACGCGCTTCGGACTATTTGCGATGTAGGAAGTAACACCGCGAACTAATTGCTCTATGCACTGCGGAATTTTGAGAAAAGCCTTACAGGCAATTAAGTGCATAGAGTGACAAAAGCAAGGGAAAACTTTCAAATGGGGCACGTCTTCTTTCAAGCGGGTCATGAAGGAGTTCTTACACCCCAACATGACTGACGCATTCTCAGAAGCCATGCCCACAATATTCTTCAAAAGTACGAGTGTAAGGAATTCCTTAGAAATCTAGCAAGCCTGGATGACACGGGTAGCGTGAAAGGGGAACTCAGTGCGGTAGGGGCCCCTCCGCTGGTCGGCACTGATCTAGGGGAACAGCTTCAACTTGTTCAGCATTTGATACAGCTCAGCAGACGTATTATTTTGTCTCTTCTCACACTGACAGTATGCAGAGAAATGTTCGTAATATGAATCTGGATTGGTAATCTGCGTTAGCATTTCAGCAGTCTTATCCACTTCCTCACCGTCATCTTCATTGATCTCGATTTCTGATTGTGTTACCATCGTTGTCCCCGACGAGCAGGCACTGCATTCTTTGGAATGCGGTGAGAGCGATTCGGAGACCGCGCGTACTTGTGCCGCTACGCGACACCTGCACGTGCGATAATCGACTTATTGCCGCCCGTATGAGATCGAGGGGGTTGCGGCCCTCTGGTGACTCCGCCTCTTCGTGGTCCCCGCTGGTAACATCGCGACGGCGCTGCGGGTAAGTGAGTTCACCTTCCCCTCGGGGCGATCTACCTGCCTGATGATCCAGAAATGGTGAAAGCGGGGTTTTCCAAGCCTGAGCGCATTCCAACCACGCGCATTTCCCGGAAGCAGTGCGAACTTCGCCCGTAACCCCTGCCGGCATGGGCTTCAACTCGCATACGACTGAGCATGCCTTAGGCTCCAGCTCAAAGAGACAATCATGACTCTACTATCATCCTGCAAGGGGCATCAGGGAGGGAAAGGCCTTGTCGCTAATATTCGTGGTGCTTTGGTGTGTGGCGTCACCACGGGTTCCTGAGCTTGCTGGCACATCCTGAGGGTCGGAATTGTAGGGCTCTAACAGGTAGTGGTAGCGTACGCGCTTGCGCATGCGCCCATGGACCAGTATTTACTTCATCTCTGATCCACTGGCAAAATTCGATCCTCCGTTCGAGATCCCCAGGATTTAATCTTTGGGTCGCAAGTGGTTTGAAGGGATGCATTCCGAGGTCTTGCCAGATTATACGAGTCACCTTTGATTGGCTTAGGTGTAACTCGAGCGCAATGACCCTTGTTGATATGTGTGGATCTGCGACAACGGCATTACGAACTCTATGAATATCATCCGCGGGTCGATGTCGCCTATTTCTATTTACCGCACGAGCGTGAAACACATCTCTTCGCCTTAAATGCCTGTTCACGACGAAAGAAAGCTGGAGAAGGGTGCCTTCTCGGCGGAAAGCGCTGCGCGTAAAGTGCAGCCGCGGCACGTTGGTTTGTATTGCATATGGCGTAAACGCCAATCATATCAGTTAACTCGTTATTCGTATAGAAGACCATGATGATCCAGAGATCCGAACACTTGGACGTTCTTAACTGGTAGCGGCTTATAAGGATGCATGTTTAGATTCAGACGAATAATTCGAGTTACTTTAGATTGGCTCAGATTTAATTCGCGTGCAGTGACCCTCGTCGATGTATGGGGATCCGCGAGAACAGCGTCTTGAACCCTGCGAATGTCATTCGCTGGTCGCTGTCACCTATTTCTGTTTTCAGGGCGGGAATGAAATGCACTATTCCGCCTTAAGCGCCTATCGACGATGAAACAAAGGCAGGAGGAGGATGTCTTTTGGCCGGATAGCGCTGTGCCTAAAAGCCTAGCCGCGTTTCTTTGATTTCTTCCACATATGGCGTAAATGCGAATCATGACAGTCAACCCACTGTTGGTGTAGAATACCATGGTGTTTAAGAGGTCTGAACAGTTGGACGTTTTTAACTATCACTGACTCGGGAGAACTACTGCCCTAACTCGAAGGCTAGGATTCATTCATAAATGTTTATACGACCCCTTGAAAAAATGGGTGGGCCGGTAGGAAACAACTACCGGTAATACTTCCCGGGTTTCGGCACCAAAATTTTGTAGTCGACTCTTCCGCAATCGAACTGTTCGCTCTGACTTCCGAGATGTAACGGAGGACTGCGCGCAGACAATTCGAACTATGTACATATTTGTACATAGGAGAGGGAGATGCACGCATCGACCTGAGCAGGACGGCTTATAGGCCACGACACGTTTTCACGTTACCGCGCACTAGGGGGTCGGCCAATGGGAACCCAAAAGCTTCAGAAATTAGACATTTCGCTCTGATGGTCCGCACGCATCCCTTACAAATCGTGATAATTACACTTACAGAATAAATACGACGACTTTCACAATAATACAATGTCTTTGGTCGTCAACGCAATAACTCTTTCATTATACAAAAGAAAAATGGGCAACACTGCACAATTATAATAACAACTTAGTTTATCCACGCGTAACACTGGTGTCCTTTCGACCGCAACAACGATAACATTAAGGCAATAAAACCGGCGGGTAGTGCGGACACGAAGCTTGACACGACTTCACTGGACTGTGACGGACGCTGTGACCGACATCGGGTCGAGAGAGAGAGACCCTACCATACCGGCCGGCCTGCCTCGCAAAGATGGGGTCCTTGTGCAGAGCCCGCTAAGCTCCGTCACAATTCCCCCCCTGAAGGAGGCCGGATTTATCCGTCGCCTCACTCTCGTTCTACCGCCCTCAAAAGGCACCGATTCCTGCACTGCCGTAGGTCCAAGAGGTCCTTCCTTAGGACGATTACAGATTTACATAAGGCATGGCCTTATGTAGCCTACTAGGACGGACAGTCGATGTTACAATAGTAGTTCCGACTAGATTAGTCTGTGGACGAACTATGATAGACGATACCAATACAGGACGTCTAGAGGCTCGACTAAGGCTGCTACAGCCCTAATGTCGATGGATTAGGTGGTTTGTAGGAGATGGTGGACGATCTCCTACGGGAGCAGCCGTCTTGTTGCTTCTCAGTCTTTTCTTCTGTTTGTTGAGGGGTGCAGGACTTGGCCCGTAGGCCGGTGTTGGGTCTCCCCCGGGCGCCTCCACTTCTGTCTTGGGCCGACGTACGGCGCTCTCCTCGGTCGTCGGTCTCATTGCCATGCATGATCGGGGGCCATGGTCCTCTGCCGCTGGGTGATGTGGGTCTCTAAACTAACCCGCCCTCGAAGGGTGTAATTTTTTACCCCCCGCGAGGGGGGGGTCTACAGGTGGGGTGGCTTTACCACCTTCGGCCGGTGTGCCGCTCGGCCTCGAGTCGCTTTTTCCCCGCCATGCGGCGACAGAGCGAATGCCAGTCGCACTGGCGGTACGGGCAAGTGTGTACCGTCGCCCCCGGTTGCCCGCAATGGCGGCAGTACATCCGTTTCGGGCGGTGAGAGCGAGTGTGGAGGTGCCCCGTCGCGGGCACCTCCAAATCTAGCTGCAGACATTGGATCCTCTGCAACCAATTCCTTTATGAATTTTACACTAAATAACTAAATACTACACGCTAAATAAAATTTGTACATGCTTCATATTTTGTGGTACTTCGTTTATGATGTCAGGACATTGCAATTTCCATGGTTTCTATTGAACATACCTATATTAACTCATAAGACAATTAAAAATGTCTATGTGGGTATCCTCCAACCACGCTTTTCTGCAAATTGTCTGGAAATAGTATTTCAAAATTATCACCAAATGTGTCGCTGGATGCAGACAAGGATTCTTTCTTTGAAACAGTTTCGTTGAAGTCAGACATCGGCAGTGTTTTTAATATGTTATCGTTTCATTTAAACATCAGCTGTGTCTTTGATATATTTTCGCTTAATGGAGACATGTGCTGTGCTTCTTCAGACATATCACTTGATATATATAAAGCTTTCTTCATTGCAAAAGTGTTGTTCGATTCGGACAAAGCTCTCCTTCTTGGAAAAGTGTTGCTTGGTTCGTGCGTGGGTGACATCTTTCAAAAGGTGTCGCTGAGTGCAGACGTGGCCGTTTCGTTGAATTTTGTTGCCTTTTCCACGTCGTTACTATAACTTGTTCTTAGAGACAAAACTTGGACTTTAGTCTTATGACATCGATTTAACCGCGTCTCTTCTGCTCTCTTCCTTCTTGCCTCCATTAAAGGCAGTGCCAAAATTTTTACGAGACCGAGTTCTGCTGAATCCTGCGGGAAATGCTCAATAATATTTGATTTTAACACTTTAATGAGACGACCAAGCATTTTTGCGTGATCGTACATAACTTTATTCGGCCGAATATTGAACAGCAGCGACATGGTAAACGCTGTGGAGAAGAAACCACAGCCCTTTCCATTCGGTTGTTGTTGCACTGTCGGAAATGAAACTGTTTTATTATTCAATTCGCACAAGGGAAACAATCTCTTTAAGAATATTTTGTGATCGTTATGCATTTCCCTTTTATTCAGTGAATCATATATATATATATAGGTTGCCTATCGTAGTAAGCACACACCCAGTGTCCATCGAGATCAGAAGTACCACTACATAAAATTTGTATATGCTCCGTATTTTGTGGTACTTCATTTATCCTATCGCGACATTACAATCTTCGTAAGACACTTTGGAAAATACTCATATTAACTTAAAAGACTATTGAAAACATCAATATGGAAATGGTTGTGGAGCACGCTCACACTGATTTGGAAGATCATGAAAAATATCAATATGGGTATCCTCCAACCACCCGTTTCTGGAAAGAGTGCTTTGCAAGTCCTCTGTCAATTTCGGGATTCTTGCATTCATTTTAAAACGAAGTATAATTAATGTCAAAGTAAAACGAAATTATTACAATTGAATACAAAAGGGAAAAAATCGAAGGAAGTAAGAAATTAAGTTGAAAAAGAGGAAATAGGAAAACGTAAAAAAGCAAACAGATAACAAAACGTGGGGCAAAGAAAAGAAGGAGTGGGGTAGAAAAGAAGAAAATTAATAACGAAATAATATTATATTTGGAGATACCGCTGTTCGCTTCTCAGCAGCAATCCGCAGACTGACGAATCAGGGCTACATTTAGTGTACTGGTTGTCATGGATACCGAATCTGTCAGTTTCAACATACATTGTAAGTAAGTTCGTAAGCACTTGAATAAATTATATTGTAGAACTATACTTGTTCACAAACTTTCCTCTCACAATTCCTTGATGTTGTAGCTTTGATTCAGCGTGGACTGTATTTCCTTGTAACTTGGAGTAAGCGACTCCGTTCTCGTCTAGTTAAGTAGAGTAAGCGACTCTATCTTAATTTGACCTTTGCGAAAAATGAGCGAGCGACTCAGTTCTGATCTAGATCACTTATGAGAGTGCAAGCTTCACCTTTAAGGTTTACCTTTAAATGTTGCAGTTTCTACCTTCTTTGCAGCGTTATTGTTACTTTTCCCGCATTATGTCAGTAACTAATTCCTCGGTAAAAAATAATTTGAACAAATCTATTGGTTCTTTTATGTGTGCAAATACGTGCGGTCCTACTTGTCTTTCATCGGATACAAACGGTATTCTTGTGGGGATATCTTCGGATTCTGTGCACACTGTCCATTCTGAAGGTTCAGTTTCTTCTGTACAATCACTTTGGCTTTCAGATTCACTATCGATTAATCGGATTTTTCGTCTTCTTACTCCTCTAACGGCGTCGCTATCTTCATCACTTCTGTCTTCGTTTTCATGGGCAAGCTGTCTATGTAATGATGTAATTTCGTTCGTTACTGCAGAAAAATTGAACTCATCTTCACTAGAAATAATTTCTTCGTCGTGTTCCATACTTATTGGGCTCAGTAACTTCGAAAGAAATATTGCGATCGGCAAGAAGTCTGAGTTCGAACTGATGTCGAAGACAGAGTCCTACTCGCGTTCGCAAGTACAGGGTGATTCTCTCGCTATAGGAGATGAAAGTGGTGCCGTAGACTAAACGTCGTGGCGGTAAGTAGCCATTCACGCATAGGCTGGGACTTATGTATCCAAAAACATTTAAAAAAATGTGAAAAAAGATTTTGCCTCATAGAAAATGTGCTGCATTCCACAAAATAAGTCTGTGGTGAAACCACCTCTATCAAATTGATCAAAAATGTAAATCGATATCATTGGGAGGCCAAGTTTTCGTGCAAACACTCTAGTAAAAAAAACAGGAACAGTATATAAATGTGAAAACCAAACCTTCAGTTAGGAATATAAAACAAAACATATGTTAAACAATCGTGAAAATGAAATTCAAAATATATCTCTTCTGTTCGTTCAATTTATCAAAGAATTCACGCATAGGCTGGGACTTATGTATATTGGTGGCCCTGTCGGCTACTGCCCGCTGTGAAGGTTGCTTGTGTCCGTGACATCAACAGTTGCGGTACAGCTTTCATCTCCTATGGCGAGAGAATCACCCGAGATAAGACATTTAGACACCTCGTAATATGACCTACAAAAGGCCAAGTAGACCTTTCAAGCGATATACCTTAGGTCAAACACAAACAAACACATCGATCTGAATGGTGCCTCTCAGGCACCGCTCGAGCGCAAAGGGTTAAAAGGCGTATTTCGTGTAGTTTTTCCGCATCTCAAAATAACTTTACGACAACTTGAAGATGGAAAACGTGAGAAAACAAAGACGCACGCATCATCCGCATTGCCTTTGCTTTTTAGGCTGAAAGTTGTGGCGACTCTTAGCAAACTGTAGCGCTACTACTTAGTTAACTTTATTGATCCCGAGAACGAGACACCTTGTATAATTAACACGGAAGGTGCAAATGGAAAGAAGACGAAAGATCGACGGAAAGGTGAGTGTTTTTTATTACTTTAAAGCTGTGGCTGACCATGATTTACATAAAGCTTTTTGTAGATCATGCAACTAAACATTGTCTTTTAATTCCAATTGCTTGCACAAGCAACGCTTTAGAACAGAGAGCCTCGCAATGCATGTTGAAGCAAGCAAATGAAAACTGGCTACATTTTCCGCGACAACTAATATTTCGATGGATTTAGTAGACCAGTTTGTTGCTTCAATAAAATTGATCCGCCCTGATTCCGACATAGCTCGTAGTATGTCGATTGCATGTACGAAGTGCACTTCTATTATTAAAAGTATTTTGCATAAACTAAAACCGGCATGTCTCGTTTCAGTTCTATAAAATACTTATTCTTATATTTTTATTCATAAGGTCAGGGATAATACCGACTCTAAGTCGTTATACGTGCTCGCGCGGTATCAGAGTAGTAAAGACAAAACAATTAAAACTAATTTATCAGAACTCATAGAAGTAGATGCTTGCGATTCCGGTTCTGCAAATTTATATAATTTATTTAAAAATAGCTTCGAGTCAAAGCAGATACCATTAAAAAGTATTTTAGGCATGGTTTTTGATTTGAAGCAGCAATTGCCGCATTTGTACGTTTTTCCCCTGTTTTTGCCACTTCATTGCCCATAAAGCTTTTCCCAAAATTCCGCAGTGCATAGAACAATTAGAAAGAGGTGTTACTTCGTACATCGCAAGTAGCTCGAAGTGCAAGCAATTGGACTAAAATATTTAGTTGGACATATTATTAATATCTTGTTTTTTATTTCAGGTGCCAGTAATCCGAGGGGAACTCCAGGATTTCACTACCAGTCAATGACAGCAAGGACAGCAAGGATGACCCATGCGTCATCCGGAGTTTGAACCGTCAAACAAAAATTCCAAATTGAAATATTCACTTCGAATAAGCTCTGGCAAGGCAAACACACCGCCTCTCTTTGCGCGTCTCCCTTCAACGCGTCGTAGAACTGGATCGAAGTAATGTGTTAATGAAGCCTTTATTCATCCCAACTGCTTGGGAGGCATGAGTCTATTGAGCCTGGATGATCTACAAATATAAAACGCATACAGATGAATTATATTGCGCATTGCGAACCGAAATATAGTAAAGGTACAAATATTTTGTACTTACGGTAAGGTGGGGTCAGGCCTGCCTATGGCGACCGCGACGCGAACCGAATCCCTTGGAGGACACCACCGCGGAACTGAAAACGTAATCACAATCTTTAAAATACCAAAGTTACTCTATGATCGCTGCAAATTAGAGGGAAGAAAGGAATTTTGTCTTACCTGGGTTTACACTCGGGCACTGATTGGAGACGTATAGATAGATTAGTACAAATCTGGTGGGGCTCCAGTTATTCTCTATTACTAGATTATACCAGTTCCCCACCAAGGCATACAACTGGGCGAAATAATCCGGCCGACCCCGCAAATCGTCTCAGACCCGTATCGCGTGGTTCACGATGTCAGCCCAAGCTCGCAAGACGGGGGCGGGTCGCCAGATGGGGACCATTTCGGCCCACACATTCTCAATTTAATTGAGATCTGGCGACCGCGCTGGCCCCTCACGAGATGAAACTCGGGATGATTCGTAAACCACGCTTGTGTGATACGAAAGGTGTGGACCGAACTATTGTCCTGAACCAGTCGTAGCACCGGTATGTTCTTCCTGGAGTATGGGTCCGTGACGGAGGGTAGAAACACCTGCTTCAGGATTTCGACATACTTCCGGAAGTCCATAAGTGGTGTTATTTCTATGAGTGCTCCAGGACCCAATAACCCGGTTCACTCCTACATATCACACGTAATGCGGTCGCTGTTGTCCCGGTAGACTACATACTCGAGATCGAACCGCCCGGAACCGGCAGGTTCCCAAACCCGTAGTGCACTTCCAGCGGAAGAGGAAGAAACTTTTCCATCGGTATAAATCGTAATTATATCCCTCTCAGCCTGCGCCAAAGCCAGTTCCTGGTGCGTGAAAAGGAGGCGAGCGTCGCGATGTCGCGGCGTCAGGGATGAGTTGTTGTTTCACTCACTTCTAAACCCAGGACTGCGGTTAAGCTCGCAGCAGCCTCAAAGGGATTCTCTCTAATATACTAGGAAACTTGCCAGTCTTACTCAACCGTGGAGCAGCGAGTACGTGCGCTTCGCGATCGGCTATCAATCAGATCACCCTCGCCCATTTGCACAAACCTCTCGATGATCCTTCGACTCCTGTCGTATTGTAGTTTCATTGACTTATAAGCCTAGGACTGCGGCTAAGCTCGCAGCAGCCTCAAAGGGAGTATACTGGGAGACTTCAAAGGGAACATACTGGGAGACTTTCCGGTCTTGCTTCTTTCCCGCAGAAGAAACTTTTTCATCGGTATAAATTGTTACTATATCCCTCTCAGCCTGCGCCAAAGCCAGCTCTTGATGCGAGAGAAGGAGGCGACCCTGGTGGCCGGTAACTGCGTGTACCAGTCTCCCGCAGTCTGCGCCAAATCGTGATTTCGTTTACGTCTAAGCCCCCGGCAGCAGGAATGCTTCTTGCAGCAGCCTTAAACGGGATGCTCTCTAATATATTTAACCACATCGCGATCTTCTTCCGCCGTGGTGTAACTGGAGCATCCGCTTTGCGACCGGCCATCTAACAGGTCGCCGTCGCCATTTGCGTAAATCGGTCTATGCACCTGCGCATAGTATGCGAATGCACACCCACTTCCGCGGCGATATCCACCAAGATCGACCCGCTGCGTACAACTCGACGATGTGCGTATTTCGGGAACGATTGCGTTCTCGGGTATTCATAACTCACGATAAACTGGTAATAACGCCTGCTACATATTGTTTTCTCGACCGTTTCTTTTAAATGAAGTGAATGTGCACCCAGTAGCCTATATTAAATAATCAGTAAAACGATTATGGACATAATGGAATAGCAAAACTGGTGGAGACTGGTACTCGTGCGCAATGGCCGGGCGCATGTGAGTTTTACCCGTATAGGTCCCCGGACGAACTGCGCCCTCTGCGTCCCAGTTTCTGAAATATTGTGTGTATGACTTATGCCCTTATGCCCTTATTACTTTTTCTGAATACACACTATCCGTGGATGCAATACCGTCGGATCAAATAATAATGTCAAGAACAGTGTTCACTGTTTCTTTAAATGAAACTTATTTGCACAACAATCAATCTGTTAGGGCTTTATTCGCAAATAACCAACAAAAACGAAAACTAATATATAGACAAGCATCGAAGATTGTTTCGATTGCCTGCAGTTTCAGTAACTGGCATTGTTGGAGCATGATTATTGTTAATTGTTACACTTGTTAATGCTCGCACGATGTTCAATTTAACAGTATAAAAAACAGTATCATTGTTGTACTCGTCTGCAAAGAAGAAAAGACAATTTGAAGAACTCGCGGAAAGTAAACCGGTGGGACATAACCTCACATCATTTGACACTTGCGCATTTTCAATGTGAATTAATGCAGCTGCGGCAGAAACTTCTCTCCCTCCAACAACTGTTGTAAGCAATGGCATTATGAAACACTTGAAATTAATATCGCAAGGTTCACTATAAGCCACTGCACCCAACCTACTTCATTTATAAAATAAAAGATTCGCGGGAAGAATACCGATGTCCCCAATTGTGGATCCGAAAGAATCTCTTGATTCCTAACCGGACAGTATTATTCTTCTGACAAATGTGACAAATAATGCCAATGGCGCCGTCACGTAAGATGCAGCAGTCATCTTGAACGTCTATGCCCAACGACTCTTCAATACTGTAAGTCGACAATGTTTTGTTGATTTATATTATACTTTCATGGGATACAGGTGGACGTT
This sequence comes from Ectemnius continuus, assembly GCA_910591665.1. Taxonomy (NCBI): domain Eukaryota; kingdom Metazoa; phylum Arthropoda; class Insecta; order Hymenoptera; family Crabronidae; genus Ectemnius; species Ectemnius continuus. Next base: position 5,065,625 of record OU342869.1, read on the forward strand.
TAGTAGAACAATGCAGCGTCCGCCTTCTCACACTTAACTGTATTGTTTATATTACATTGGGTGCAAACGTTCATTACGCTCAGACAACATCACCCTGCAGGTCTCAGAAGCACTTTGACTCTTACACCTCTAGCGCTCTTCCCGAAAGCATCGGGTACAAAGAAAACGCCTTTGTGCATGCCTAGACCTGTTGAGTGTATCTTAACATGTTTAACCCTTTGCACTCGAGGCTTCTTAATAATTTTTCTTTGTATGATGTTTAACATAGCAATTGCCAAGATGCATGCCCGATTTTTCGAGACAATTGTTACAAATAGTTTGATGTCTTTAGCTGGGTTTATTTCGTTTAGAACAGACTTTTTAATTCTTCTTAACTCTTCCTCTGGCATTCACTGAAAATTTTATGTTGTCGAATTTACTGTTAATCCTGCAATTTTCAATAATCTATTGCAGGATTGAAAACAAAGGATTGAAAAACTGACATAAATTTCTATTTTATAGAGATTGGATGTGTACTGTGTTATTTTTCCTGATCTTAAATTGTGTATCCATGTTTTTATTTGCGGGCTAGAGCGACATATTATAAATGATTGCTTTTTTTTAAACCCTTAATAACTGTCGTCGAGGATAATTCTTTGTTCTCCGTGTAATCACGGAAAGCCGTATCAATACAGCAATTATTTGATGCCAAATCTGTATCCATCTGTGATCGCATTAAGTTCCTGTGTTTGGATGAGAGTCTGACGTCCGAATCGAGCAACAGATAGACTGCAGAAACCTAGCAAATTGGTATACACAACCTTGATTAAGAAAGGCAGCAGAACGCAGCATATTCTGCCTTATCAGCCATTTAAAATTATACAACAAAGTTCTTAAATACATAAAAATTGTTTCGGATATATGGGATCCTTTGCTGTCGAATCAGGTTTCTGCAAAACAACCCTTCTGATTCGTTTTTGTCACAGTTACCACTATCAATGGCAAAATTTCATCATGTTAAAAATAAGCATAATAAACTTGCAGTCGCATCAGCGGCTGTTACATAACCTCCAAAATGGCCCTCCTGCGTGGGTAGAGAGTTTCGAACAGGTTCACTTTGTCTATACATAAATATTTACACATCAGTATTACTTACAAACACTATTGTTGCGCCGCTGTCTTCCCTCTGCTTTCCTATTGCAATGTGCAAAGAAATGAAAATTCAAGAAGCTGTAGAAATAGGAACGCGGTGTGGTTTCAAATACATATGGTACTTACGTATTTTCAGTATGAATAATTATAGCTACGAAATAACTTTCGTCCTCTCGGGCAGTGGCATCCTAAAACACTTCAAAGAAAATCTTGTGGAGTATCATATGGTACTGCACCAAGTCCTGAGCGTTTAAAATATTGGACATTTGGGGAAAAAATGCTGATATCATATGAATTATCCACCCGTAGAAACTTCTTCAGCCCTAATTGGATTGTGTTATCCTGCTGGTAAACATGTCTGATACATAAATGACGTCGTTGTGCAAGATGCAGTAGTTATCCCATGCATCTATATTCAATGACATGGCATCGATTCGTATCTTACGCTACTGAACAGGATCAGTGTCGCCGCCAAAAGGCACAGATACAAAATCGACGAATGATCTACTCTTATGTATATGAATCTCCGCCATCCTATTAGAGAGATATTAAGGCCCGTTTCCACTAGAACATTTCGCCGTAACAGAACACCAAACATCCGAACAGAACTCCGAACTTCCTATGCTTTCCTATAGGAAAAAAAAGGTTGGCCATATCATATTACCGTCTCGGAGCCTAGCGAGGAGGCAATCGTCGCGGCGATAAGTGGAATGCATACCAAATTTTGTTACGGAAACCACTTGACGGGCCGAACGCTCAGTTGGTGGTTTTTCCCCGACGCATCGAAGGAAACCGTAGGAAGCCCGGCAGGAACTACTGTGCATGGGGTCGCGTTTGAATTTCTTGAAAGGACGAGCTCTCGCAATCGCAACTCAAGAACAAGTCGGACGATAAACTCTCATTGATTAGGCTCTGCAATAAGTAGTGGTCCATTTCGATCCTATCAAATGGCCAACAATGGAACTCTACTTGATCCACGATGAGCAATAGGAAAATTAAAATCGATAAATTTTATTACCAAACATTGTCGATCGTTCTACGCGCAACGCCGTTTCCACTAACTACCTGTAGCGGACACATTGGCAGTCAGAAGTGTACTCGGTTTTATCAAATTATTCAAAGTCTACTAAAACTTACAAGAACTCAAAAGTAATAGTTGTTGCAAGCATTCATTCCGATTGTTTTGTTCCCTGTGCTTTTCGTTTAAACTTTAGTATTTCAATTAGAAAGTATTTCGCGGCGATGAGAAAAAGATATGTTAATATAGTAGGAGACCAGTGCTGGAAAGAAGGGTCGCGGGCCACTTATGAAGTGACGAAGGTCGAGATTCTCCCGGCTAAGCATAGTCCAATGCAGCGGGTGGGTATTCGCTTTGGTGTTCGGAGTTCTGTTCGGATGTTCGGTGTTCGGTGTTCGGTGTTCGGTGTTCTGTTACGGCGAAATGTTCTAATGGAAACGGGCCTTTAGAGGTTCCCTCTTGTAACACCACGGAGCCACTTTCGGAGTCCACAGTAACTCTCATATCGCTGTGAAGAAAGTCCCTGGACCTTCAGTAGAATGCGCTAATTGCGCAATTGCTGTTGGCCTCGGCCGTCTTCTCGATCAGGATAGGAGGCCTTCTCGGGCTGATCTTCGGGATGGGCAAGAGTGTATTAGTTAAAGCAAAGTAATGTGTTAGATAGGGGGAGACCCATGTCGACCCTGGTTTGTGCCAGGGTTACATTGGGGCTTCAAGTTAATTCAATTCAACTATTACAGAGTTGTTGAAGAGGCTCGTCTTTCTAGATAATTTCCTAAACACCATCATCTTGCTTTTGAATAAAATGTTTATTTTTTTGCAAATATATATTTCTCGATGTCAACCAATTTTGTATATCTAACAAGCAGAGGAGGCCATCGTCGCCGCGGTAGAAGACGATATGGGGCCGAGCACCCGGAAATTTCGCGAACCCAGGGGTAAGGTTATCGTATTGTCGCAGGCTTGTATTTGTACTTCATCATATGCTTCTTGATTATTTACAACCTTTAAGTTGACTGTAGAGCGCATGTTATCAGTAGAGTCGTTTTGTCCGTGTACACGTCTGTACAAGAGCTTCTACCTGCCGATATTGAACGAAGGTGCGAGTTCTGCGGGTGGTTTTTGAGGTAATACCAAAGGAGTCCAGAATTTCTTAACCCTTTCGTTACGGCAGGTGGCTCCGCTGGCGTGACGGCATTGAACAGAGGCCCGCGCCGCGAAGTGTTCACATTGCCGATTATAGTCGACACTCGTACACATAGCATGTCGCGGCACCCGTAACGAAAGGGTTAAATATCCTCTGGATCGATGAAGCACTTTTTAATAAGCAGAGGATTTTCAATAGACATAATTCCCATCATTGAGCAACAGAGAATCCTCGCGTAAAGAGGATTCCAGTGCAAGTGGCCCATAAACGTCTAGTTTGAAATATTGGAGGACCATATTGTCGTTCTCCACATCATGTCCCACTGGCTCAACAGCACACATTATTTAATTTTTTGGAGGAATTTCTCCTGAAATTGCCGGGGGTTGTTGAACAACATTCGGTTCCAGCAAGATCGAATTCCTCCTGAACCATGTATTTGAAAACAGGTGGATTGGGATTGAGAGCCCCGATCTTCCGACCTAACCCCTCTGGACTTTTCTTCTGGGGATATGCGAAGGTATTATCCCATCCTCGTCTTCTGTCAGTCGTTTATATGACAATAGTATTTCGTTCCTCAGGGTATTACTTATTGCGTCCCGCGCCCAACAAAGCTGCGAAGCGGCTTCAGGCAGTTGCAAACCTCCAGCCACAACAGTTTGCCGAATTTCGCCGGGATGTTACAGAATGTGCCCAACTTTATTTGAACCACAACGCTGAGCACTTTAAGTAGCTATGGTGCTAACAGTGCCACTTCTAATTGGTCCTTTTCAGGGTCCCAATATTGTCCATGCGTGTCCATGCCTTTTCTCGTGCTTTACTTTTCCTACCATTCCTACACCATGTCGTTCCGTGGATGCATTTACAACTATCAGTATGAAATTTGTTACCATGTAGTTTCATTTTAATAGCTTTGATAGGTTTGCTGGAAAAGAAATCTGAAAGAACATACATTTATTAGCTATCTCAATGGGAATAACGATTCTCAGGGTAGAGATAGCTTTTTGGAGATTAATACTGTAATAATAACAGGGAAGGTGGATGTCAAACAGTCGTAGGAATATATTATATTGCGATACATGTTTGGAGCTAATGGATCGGGAGAGCTAAGATTGACGATGAATAAGGGAATTAGTAAGGACTCAATAAGGAACAACGAATTGGCTTTATTTAGGTATCAATTTATTGACTTATTTCCGCTTTTTATCAATGGTGAGGTATAACCTTTAATATGTAACCTTGTTTGGCTTCTAGTATTATAAGTGATAAAATTAATTCAATTTTGAACCCGATTTCCAACAGACCACAGGTAGGCGAGGCACGTACTTCTAATTGCATATTTCAATTAAATATCAGAATTGGTCATGAAGGCATTCACCTCTAATAATATAGGCAACCGCTATGCGGATTTCTTACGTTTTAATGTGACTTCAAAGTCCTATACTTGCAGCATCCTTTAGGAATTTCCTTCTGGTTTTAGACGTCCGTTCACAACGACGTTGACTTGATATATTGGAGTGACAACTCGGTTGTCTGGGATTTAGTTTTTTGGATCAATAGATCCTTTTTCGACTTCAGATCAAAGTTCTGGGTTTTGCACATGCTACTTCATAGATATTTGTCGTTAGTAGCGATACTTATCGTGAGGAGCGTTTGTGAGCGCTGGTGAACGCTAGTTAGCGACAGTCGCTACGAAATGGTTGCAGCGGCTGTAAATGCGCTCCATGATAACCGGGATCGAGGAGCATAACTCCTCGACGCTCACTAATCTTTGCCAGAATATTCTTTTCAGCCTATGTCGACCCACAGTTTTCTACCTCTCACGCTTGATAATGCAAAACTGACTGCCGACTCAACACTGAAGGTATCATGTGTCATTGGGCTGACATAAAGGCGCATTTCGCTACTAACGATAAGTATCGCTAACAATTTTGACAGAATCGCGCTCCTGCACTTTCGTATAGATCGAAACAATATAAGTACGAAAAAAGAGACCAATTTCGAAAGCATGAAGTTGCTGCATGAGCCTAAGGCGAGTGCAACAAACACGTAAGTTCTATCAATACCACGTACGCTCAGGCGAACGATGTAAATTTACGAGTTTGGAGGTTAGCTGCTCTACGTACTAGTAGGAGACTATATTTCATGCAATGAATGCTACAAAAGTTGACACCGAGTGAACCGATAAAAAACGAAGTATGACTTCTATTGCTGGTTAGATCGACAGATTCACATAGGTCTCTGAATTTGGCAGAAAATGTAACATAATACCGTTAATCATTTGTTTCTCATTGCCGCACTAGTGCGGTAAACCGATCGATAAAATGAAGAAAATGTTACTTTCAGGACGAGTGCAGTAACAGAGTGATATAGGTTAGAGTGCTGGCATCAGTCATTTTCTACACAATACGCAGGCCGCGGAAAATGACCTTTCGCACCATGCGTTGCATAAAGCACATTATCCTACTAATTGTTGTACTCTGTACATTACTACGAATATATATTTATAGTCTTCATTGATGGTATTTCCTTAATGACGATATCTTGTGCGTAAACGACTTTTCTCCCAGCATACTCAATGACGTTATCTTCGTTACTATGAATATGTATTTATACTTCATTGATGCTATTTCCTTGATGATGATATCTAGTGCGTAAACGACTTTTCGCCCAGCATATTCGATGACGTTATCTTTGTACTTTGGACGTCCTTAACGTCTCCTGCAATTATAAAATGCGGTGGTTCATATTTTGGACTGAACGATATGGAATCATATACATATTGCCATACCTGTTATAGACCAAAAGGCGATCATCAGTTTACTATGCCTATTTCTGAATGGATGTCATTTTTGGTATTACTAGTATTCAACGGAGTTTCAGGGTCATCAACATCATTTAAAAGTCTGTTCGTCATGAATTCTAATTCTTCGAAATTATCTGTCCCGAGAAAGCTGATATCTTCATTATATACCCGACAAAAACGTAAAATTAGCTAGGAAATTAGGACGAACATGTGTGATCATCATGTGCTTTTATTTCAGAAATAGTAAACGAGCATAATATTGCACAAATTATGATCTGCAGGATTTTTATTCGGTGCCTGCAGATTATGCGAATACCGTTGATACTCTCTGTGACATGATTGTGCACAGTAACAATGATTTCTTCGCATCCTCTTCATTGTTTGATCCTCTTGTGATCAATAAGCTTCGCCCTGATTTGCCCTTCCGCGATAGTCTTGCAACCTATGTAGTGGAGAACCATTTATCCTATTTTAGGGGGAATAATCTTTTACCTGTTTTACGAAAGCACGCATAATTTACGAATTTGACGAAAAATTCTTGATCCCTTCTACAAACTCCTCAGAGACGTGTTCAAACATTCGCCGTTGAACCCAGAGAGTATGTGAATTTTGATCTTGAAGAAGGAATTGTGAAACTTTTTATCAATGCTCCACCATTCTCCAGTGTTAGGGAATTAGAATTAGATTTCAGTACGGATGGATGTGATTTAGATACAGTAAAGACAATCCATTTCTGGCCGATGCAGTGGATAATTAAAAATATTGCATGCACAAGGCCAATAGTTGTAAGCATTTATAAAGGATATTAAAAATCAGGTATTACCGATCGCGCTGCTGCGATCATTAGCGAGCGAGATAGAGAAGGCGGGGGCGGTTGGAGGACAGCCGCCGAGTTGCTTTACATTTTAAGTAGTGATATTGTGTTTGCATGCAAATGCACGATTATGCGAAGCAACCGAGGGGAAGCCCGATTTCTCCGGTGGTAATGCCAGGTAAAATGGTGAAGAGAGGGCTGCGCGACAGAAAGAGGGAAAAATGGGGAAACAATGATAGACATTCGCAATGATAGACAACCAATCGATAGACATACAATATGAGTCCTCGCGTTTGAGTTAGGATAGCAATTCTTCTCAGTCAGTAAAAGTTAGGAACATCACACTTTTCGGACCTCTCAACTCATTACCCACTGCAATTCAAAAATATAAAAAAAATTAAATTAACTGTATAATGATATTCATACAAATTCTTCGTCTTCTACAGTAGCAGTGAGTTTAGAAAGTGTTGAAATTCCCTTTAAACCATTTTGAAAAAAATTATTTTAATAGCTATTTTATATACTTTTCGCCAATGTCCCAAAAGTGAGGCATTTAGAAGTGAAAAACACATACCCAGAATATATGTGAAATAATACTTCTCGATGGATATGTAAAGCAAAGCCCGGAGAACAAATTTTAATCAAAAGTTTTTTATTTAGAATACGCTGCGATATCAGAAAAAATAGGTGCACAAGGCCGACTGAGGTTATTAGCCTCTACTTGAAGTTTGCAATGATTTAAAACAAAATAGATTATTTTAATAAAACACATTATTTTATCGACTATAGTTTATTCACGACTTGCAGTTATTAAAAGACAAAAATTTTAAAGTGCGTCCTAAAAATGCAGACATTAGCGGGCAATGGGTTAAACATCATGGTGTTCTTCAGCAACAACGAGTTGTCTGACGTGATTGGCATTTATGCCATATGTGGGGGAAATCGAAGGATTACGGCTGTAATTTACGCGCAGCGCTATCTAGCAAGAAAGCACCCTCTCTAGTTGTAAGAATTTATAAAGAATATCAAAAGTCACATGACCCGAATAGTTTTCTTTCTAGATTCATCCTTGATGTAGATTACATTATTTCCAATGGCGGTGTAGATTTTCATGGTACTAAGATACCTATAAATTAAGGTTATTTATAGCTGACGTACCAGCACGCATGTTCATTTTGAATCACTGTGGCCAGATTTCTTCGGGTCGATCATTTCTATAACATTGGTATTCTCACCTTCAATGTTCTAATTTATACATGCAGTGCGCTGGCATATATTAATCCCTGTGGTATTAATTTCAAGTGTTTAATGATGCCATTGCCCACAGCAATTATTGAAGAGGAAGAAAACTTATGCCCTGGTTGCGTTAATTTATGCTGAAGATGCGTAAGTTTCGGATTTATGTGAGGTTATGTCCTATTCGTTTCCTTTTTGCGGGTTCTTCAATCAGCCTTTTCTTTTTTGCAGACGAGAATAAGAATGGAGAGACAGCTGCACTCTACACGTGGAAAAGATACGCTTGGAGAAAATGAACGCCAAGTACCTTTTTGATAGCGTGTACAGTAATAATATGAATGTCTACATGTTTATTTACAGGTAAATTATACCTGTACAAAGCGCTTTTTCCCTCTACTTGGAGATGTAGTAGAATGTTTCAAAAGTATTGACTAACCATTAGCAATAAAAGATGGAATGAATTTCTGACTGAAATCAGCAGTAAGGATCACCCTATTCTTAGCCAAATTACAATAGGACGTACAAAACTTACCCACTCTGTAGGGTTGTGATAGAAAACAATCATGTCGGGTTGTCAGGATTTACTGGTTTATTCTTTGTTTAGTAATTGATGCCTTTACAATCGGCACGCTTGCTCAATGCTGCCGACACTCTCGGCTGGCCGCTCAACACTGAGGCTCAGCTCATCTCGAGCGTTAAAACACAAGACGATACACAGGCCTGATCCCCTCTCAACAGACCTGGCACAAAGGCCAGACCGAATACGCAGAAACAAACTTCGCATTCCCGCCCATACATTGTCGCCTTACAACTCGAACTTTTAAAGTCGGACGGAAAGATCTAAATGTCAACAATGCCACTGTGTACAGCATCCAACAAAGTAGTTGTCACAGTTTGCGAAATAGCCGCCGAACAAAAAGTCAAATTTGATAGCATGTACACCCGGTATGATGACTTTCGAAGAGCTCCATTTTAATGGAGGCTTTCCTCCTGTGCTGCCCCCTGACAAAGTCTTGCGTACCGAGTGTACATCCTACCAAATTTTACTTTCTATCCGCCAGCAGTTTTGCAGATTGCGACCACTATTTTGTCGGATGCTGTACTGACGGTAGACCACATTATATCTGATTGCGCAAAATATAACAATACCAAAACAAGTATCGGTATTCGTCGGTATCGGCATCGGTGTTCCAACGAAATCTATCTGAACTATTTGAATTCCTACGTAGGATCAAACTGTACAATGAAATACAAAAGTGTTATAGTATAGATGTAAACATTTTATGTTACGGTATGATACTACATTATTAAAGACCTAAAGTGTCAAAGCCACATTAAATAAATGACAATTAAAAAATAGGTGTAATGGCGTGTTCAACAAAATTGGGTAAAGCAATGGCCTCTGTTTCTGAGGTCAAGTACCTGCTGATTATTGTGCCATCCATTATATTCGGTAGAAAACACTGATTGCCACTGTGTGCAATTAAGAGTAATCCGTCTCAATTCCCAAGTTCTGTAATGCCTCATCGACTTCATCGATTGCTTCCAGGCACCGAAAATACCACTATCGCAATATTAACCTTAGAAAAAGAGTCAAAGAAAATCAAGATAGAACAGTAGATCAATGCACATACCTTTGCAAAGAGGCTGATGAATCAGCAGCTCATGGTGATGATATTCTCAACTGTTTAAACAAAAACAACGGCAGAAAACTGTTTCCCGATTGACAATTAGACCCACTTACATGCTGATTGACACAGTGGTATAAAGGAAACTGAAGGACCTTCACGGCTTTTCCACCGGATACTCGATTAATGTGAATACAAAAAGGGCGGCCGCCACGGTAAATTGTAAGTAAAATGCTAGCACTGTTACTGCATACAAAATATATGATAACAAAAAGACATTAAATCCGTTCAAAAACATTAAACTATAAAGAGAAGATGCCAAGCAGTTGGATTTCCCGTTAAAATTGAAATATAACAAAAAGGATAATAGTTAGAAATACATGTTTTCCCAATAACAATCAGACTGACTTGAATACCGATTGGCATAGCGACATGAAGAAAATTGAGGGATCTTTGCTACTTTCCGGTATTATATTCAATTAATGTGGATCCGAAAGGACAGCCGTCACGGCGAGAGACCACATCAACTGCCGGAAATGTCCTTTTATCCGTCGCGTTTAATGCAGTTCTACTTCTGTTTTATGAGACACTTTCTGTCCTGTTTGCGATCTACAGTAGACGCGAAGTGTCGAATAATTGGCACCCACGGGAGTAGTAGTGAGAGAGCATAACATAAGTGAGGAAGCACAAGGGAGGAGGTAGGTCGATGGAGATAACCCCTTGCGCTTCTATTCGACTTCTATTGATTCCTTGCCGTTTCAACCATAAGCTGTACGACTTACTAACTTGTGTTGGGAGAATTCGCAACTGAAAGATGTTACATGTGGAATTTTTATGGAAACTTTATTTCAGCAGAGGTTCAAGGAGCGAATTTTATTAACTGATTTTGATAAAGGAGGAAGTTTTCAATTCATAAAATGACTTTCTTTTTTATTCACGTTTGCGATATTTCGGCAACGCGACGAATGGACTAATCGGGATATTCAGATTCTACGTAATATATTTTAAATATTGCTGCAAAGTCGGATCAATATATAAAATCACAATTATTTTGTACTTTAAAAAGCATTTTGTCTTCTAGTTGAATATTTATTGCGCATCATTTTATGGTGTTGGTTTTTCCGAAGTCAGTTTTGATTTGTTTAAAGTATATTTGGGATTAAAGTTCATTTAAGACCGGTTTTCAGTTGCAAGACAATCACAGTCATAGTAGCCATGGTGCTGATGATCTGAAAGATAAATTAAATAAATTGTAAGAGAGGAAGATGTTCTTGACATTGGCAGAGGGTGTCACGAACCTGATACAAGAATTGGTACCCAAGATAGTTGAGGCCCAAACATGAGAATCTTAGTGGCTTGCGCTTTGTTTGCAGACCGATCAACAATAGCTAATTTATGAATACAATCGCTTTCTGAAGTTTCCGTAGACGCTAAATATACGAAAGCAATTTATGAAATAATTATACTCTAATCAACTTACATCTGCCCGCATTTTCTCGTCGTCCATGTCGCATATCAATCTGACAGCTATATCACTGACTGTCTTTGCCTGAATCAATGGTATTGATTAAATAAAATGTTCCTGCGAAAGCTAGAGAACGTATTTAGTCACCTTGTTACAAATGTTCTCGCAAATGTAATTGGTGATGAAGATTTTCAAGATATGTAAAGCCGCCCATGTCCATGTCAATGCAAAGTAGTTATACTTGTTACCTTCAAGTGGCACCAGTATTAGGCGAAACGTAAATATTATAGAACACAGTAGGAACTGAAAGGATAAGGTTATTTCCATGCAAAGTTGAGTTTCGAACAGTTGAGTTATATTGCATAAGATGTCGCAGAGTCGAAAGTGTAGATGCCTGCCAAGAAACAACATACATTTATTCTCTCATTTACAAAAATGGACTCTCGTAATAAAGTAGGTTCATTTATATTTATGTTTAATTATCTACATCGTGGTCCAAATGATGCGTTTCTCCTTTTCATTTAAGATGAAACCCCCACGAACAGATGTTATCTTCGTATTACGACGCCATCTTGTATAATCATTATCATCAAGCGCTAGTTCTCTTAGAACATTATTTATACAGTCGAATCTCGTGCCCGCATATCTACATATTGTTTTCAATATTTACGTACTTTTCCTTTCATGATAAATACCTTTCTTGAAAGTGACATTTTCGAAGGATTCTTTCGAGAACGTACCCCACAACAAACCAGAAATGCATGTCCACGATAATAGGAACATGCACGGGAATATTCAAAATAAATATGGCAATTGTTGCATATATCAGGTTAATGTCCATTGGTACTGCCAAGACTCTGAGTATATTTAGTATAGAGATCCAAGAGACCCCAGTAATTAGTGTCGCCACCACTACTCTTCGCCATTTAGAGTAGTCGGTCTCAATTCCCAATCCTCTCAGTGTCTCATCGATTTCATTGATAGCTTCCAAGCACTGCTGGTACCTCTAACGTAACGAAAGTATCACAACACAGTTTTCAATATTTATACTATTAAGGTACCACATACAAGTAAATGGGTAAAAAAAATCAATTTTCCCCCCAAAATTGTGCTGATAATGATTTATAGCGCAGGAATTGATGATTTTATGTAAGCATAACGAATTTTGAAACTTTCTGATGGATTGCGTAAAAAGATACGAAAGATATTTTCTAAACATTCCAAAAACTTCAAACACGTTTTTCTCGAAACACTGTTTCTGCGGATGGTAACCAGCATAACTGATTCATCATTGAACGGATCAGGCTGAAAATTTAATCAGATCTTCATAGGGTTATCTACTACACTATGTAGCGTTATTTTTGCATGCCTATACTAGTTTTTTTTGTTTCTATATAAAATGCTTAATTTTATAGAAAAAATCGATCCGGTGATTATAAATAGCGATATATTCCGCACAAAATGAAACTTAAAAGATCTACTTCCATAGTGCAGTAGAATTATCTTTCTACTAAATAAAGAGTACTTTTTATTCGATTCAGATGAAAAATAGTGGAGTACACCGGTTACCGCAGCCATGTTTCATTCACTATGATATTACGAAAGTCGCTGAAAAAAAAAATTACAGGATATATTTTTTACGATATGTACTTTAATATGTAGGTAATCATTTTTTTGAAAACAAATTATTTGTAGGGGAGAAAAATAGAAGTGGTACCTTAAAAACAGCTGAAGAATTAAATAAGACAGCAAAATGTTGTCAAGAATTAGTAAAGAAATTAAACACAACATACCTTCGCGTGCCACTGGCTGAAGAAGGTTAGTACAAGAATATTAAGGCTGATATAGCCAAACACAGTATAACGAATCCACCTGACGAAAATCCTATTGGTTGCATTTAAGTATAAGGATTTGGTACCGAGCATGGCGACTTGCAAGGTGAATGACACAATGGCGTAAAGAAAGCTGAGGAGTCTTCGCGGTTTTCCATCAGTGTACTCAATTAATGCAAATCCAAAAAGAGCGGCGGTAACAGTAAGAGGCCGAATCGCCCGTTGGAAATGGGTTTGCATCCTTCTTGTTCGATGCACTCTTACTGACTGATTAGGGTGATTAACGCAGACTATTAGCACCCGTGTCAGCTGTATAATAAACTGAATCGATCTATCTACAACTGGCGGGGAGGCATGGAGCAGAATAGAAGTGGCTTAAAGTAAATCGATGGAAATAATTACCTAACTAATATCGATTCCATTGCGGCTCACTGTCCCTTTATGATACATTTATACATATATTCCCCCTGCAATTGATACCAGCAAAACTAGTGATTTTAATTCTTGGTGTTACTTAGTAATACTAACTTGCACTAACTGATTTGGCATATCCCGGATATGTGGTTCTAATAATTTTGAAAAAGATGTAGGGCATATACAGTGTGTAAACGATATAACTCCCGGAGCTTTGAGGGATGGTAGAGGAGAAAATTCTAAGGCCATAGAGGGCAAGTGTTCAGGTCCTATCTCTTTTAGTTTAGTTGTTATTCCATCTTGAAGTTAGCTGGAAGTTATTGGAACGGATAGTAATCGCACGGGAGGGTGACAACATCGGAGGGTGGCCGAAGACCCCTCTTTTACTTTTTTGCGCTTTTTGCCTTAGCCCCTCTCGGTGATTCGGCGATGTTGACCCATTGGGATGCAACTAGTATAACGATATCGGTTCGAATCGGAGAAAACAATTGGGTCCAGCCTATTCTAAAGAGAGATAAGGGATGACCCCTCAAAAGTGTGACGTTACATCCCGCTAAGGCACCGACACTTGGTGGGGACCAGACCTCACTGTTTCCCCTACGCTCGCAGATTATCAATTCAGCAAACATAGTTCAACCGGAGCATCAATGCTTCGATAATTATTAAGTAAGCGATTCAGGTTATCGAGTCGTCGTTTAAGACCAAGTTCTGATTTTGTAAGGAAATGTCAATGTCGCCCGAGAACGGTTGTTTAGTTGGCGGCGGCGCGGGGGAGTGTTATTATGGTAGTTCAATAATTGGGGAAGTGATGGATAAAACTCGGGGAATCGTCGAAGAAGGCGTCAATGTGGTTATCAATTTAATTGCAGCAAAATACTACCTTCGAAATGGAGATATTCCTCATTTTACCGGATAAATTACAGTCGCGATAATGTAGCCGCAATCTGATTATTAGAATATTTTTATAATGAAAGTTTCATCCCGTGGCGAATATTACCCCGTTGCCAATTTATCGATATCTTGAGTGGCTGCTCAGTTACGATTTTTTTAAATAAAAGCAAATGTCACGCGAGCGGTCCCACACCCAGTGATAATCTCTCGTTGTTGGTGAACGCATTGGCTTTTTTAAAAACTCATAGCTCGAAAACGTCCAGACATATTGGCAAACGGGAAACCGCATCTTGTTCGCAAAGAATGGCGTTTGCATAAAAAAAATATTCTAATCATCAGTTCGCAGCCAAATTCTCTCAACTCTAATTTATCCGACCAGATCGGAAATAATTCCGGTTCGAGTGACACTATCTTGATGAAATTAAATTGCTAGTCGCACTGCCAAATGATAAATGTAAATCTAGGCAACTTAGCCAAATAAATTTGCCAAGTTACTCAATAGAATGCAGGATTTCAGTCCTGCTTGCATTGCAAATAATTTGGGCCCTAAAAAGGGCCAATAAAAATGTCTAGCTCTGAAAAGAGCAGTTTTAAAGATATTGCTGGAAGTGACCATCATTCACATCCACGCAGTTGCGTGCCGAGCGGAGGATGCTTTCGCGTATCCGCGGGAGGATTGCGGGATCGAGGAACACCACGGCTGCATGCAGTCGTGCGATGGCCTCTTCCTCCGTCAACCGATGGGCCAAATCATCCATAGTGCTCTGTAGAAAAATATATAAAACAGAATAGAAGAATTTAATTATAATGTATTGGGACTCACGTATTACGATAGTATCGGTGCACGTTACCTGGATATACCCTCAGAAAAAGAAATCTAACGGCGTGAGATCGGGCGACCATGGTGGTCATCACCAAAGAGTCCCGATACCCATCCAGTGGCGGTAAAAGTGCCGGTCAAGAAACTCTCACACGATGAATGCCTTGTGGGGTGGTGCTCCATAGTGCTGGAACCACAAGGTGGCGAAGTATTCTCTAGGAATTTGTCTCACGAGCTCTGGCAGCAGCACCTCATCCAGAAAGCGGGGTACGCGCCGCCAGTTAATCGGGCGGGCATCAAAAAGGGCCCGATGACTTGGTTCTTGAAAATGCCTGTCCACACATTAATCTCCCACCGATCCTGCGATCGGCGTGGCGTTAAGTTGTGCGGATTTGCCCTCGCCCACGTGTGGGAGTTGCGTGGGTTGAATACCCCATCTTCCGTGAACAGACGAAAGTCTGTTCACAGAATGTTGCTTAGAAATTCCGCTGTTTCTGCCTGTTTCTGGAGCAACCACCGGCAAAAATCCTCACGGATTGGGTGGTCGCTCGGGAACAGGTGTTGCACCCGAAGGAAATAAAAAGGGTGATACTCTAAGCCATGAAGTACCCTTAACACAGTTGTTGTACTGACACTGTAAATAGATATGAATATATTTGTGATTATAATTAATAATGTGATCAACGCTACGTATTTTAAGCAAAATGCAGATACACAGTTTAATTTAGTTGTATCTTGATTGTCAAGTTCATCGCTGATGGAACACTTCAGCTTAAGAACTACAACAACTTAAACAAGCCACAATTACCAATCATGTGTCATTTAGCGATATACTAGCTATTGGTAATCAGTACCTATTCAACAAATTTTATTACTTTAGATTGTGTACCCTGAGCTATGCTTTTGACAGTCAAAATATCAAAGTTACAGTACGTATAAGGGTATAGCTTATCTAATGTGCAATTCAAATGCATCCTAGCTATTGCTAATTTCTCTTTTGCTAATGGGAATCATTACTTTATCTAATGCTCTACAAATTATATCAGGCAAGCGATATGCTCGTACGTACTCTATTTTAATTCTTCTTGATCGTCAAGTTTGTCACTCAAGGAACACTTCAGTTAAAAAACTAATTTCAACACTTTAGATTGTGTGGTCCCTGAGCTATGTATTTGACCGTCGAGGTACCAAAGTTACAGTACGTATAAGAGTATAGCTTACCCAATCTACAAATTAAATCATCATAGCTATTGGTAATCGCTCAATTGCTAATTTCATTTACTTAATTAGAATTATATTCATAATTCATAATTCATTATATGAAGAGACGTTTGAGCTGAAGAGCTGGGAAATAGATAAGGTTGTAATAAGAAACTTTATTTCTACAACAATTTTTTTTAATTTAAAAATGTATATTTATAACACCGCGGCCCCTGCCATGACCACCACCACCACGACCGCCCCTGGTGTCGTGGTACTGGACGGCCGCATTTCGGGCCGCACGCCACCTTTGGGCGGCGGTCCTCTGCCACTTTCCGTCAGCCTTGGAACGTTCTGTAACAGAACATTTGAAATTGAATGAATAAATAAAACATTCTCTTGATAGTTTATTTAATTCGTGAAAATAAACTTACTTCTTGGCAAACCCACAGCTTGGGACGGCAGCGGCTGTGATGGGGATGGAGGTGGCAGTGGCAGCGGCTGTGATGGGGGTAGTGGTGGCAGTGGCAGCTGCTGTGGTAGCGGCGGCTGGTGGGCAGTCGGCATCCGCAAGCGCCGAATTTCTTCACGCATTTCTGAAATAGGAAATTTTGATTAGTGTTGGAACACATTTTATTATTGGAACACCACGTATAATCATAATTAGTTTTGCGCCAGACTGTCTCGCGATCGACGCAATGTCTCGAAACGCCGAGACGGATCCTCAATTCCGAGAAGCAGCTAAGTCACATCTTGACATGTGAATTTTATTAATTTAGTGATAATACTGATTTTCATGAAACGTACACATATTGTTCTCCATCTGAAAATAGATAGAGGTCATATACTTTTTTTCCATATCATAATTCTTTCACAGTTACAGACCGCCAAAGTAACTCATGTTAGTGTTTTAGCTAAATGAGACAATTACGGAAAAATTTCTTTTTACGAAAACCACTGGTCGAATCGATATTGTTCTTTTTTTGTTAAGAAGGAACGCACTTTATAGCTATAATTTGTTTATGTATTGTTCTAAATAGTCAATTCGCGTGGCATTAAGAAATGTAGCTATAAAGTACGTTCCTTCCTGAGTAAAACGCAAAAATGACGATCCGTCCAGCGGTTTCTACAACAAAAAACCTTCCGTAATGGTTCCATTTAACCAAAAGACTAAAAAGGCGTACTTAAATAGCCTGTAATTCTTAAGCAATGCAAATTATGGGAAAAGGAAATTAACTTCTATCTGTTTTCGCGTGGAGAATAGCACGTATGAATTTCAAAGAAATATGAAACTTTACTAAAATCACGGTATTCACTTGGTGTGAAATAACTCAGCTTCACCCCATTGTTGGCAATGTTATGTCTCGAGTGTCCAAACTGGTCCCCTCAATTCTGAGAAACGCACACGCATTTAGGGGGCCTTACCGATATAGCCCCCTTCGCCGATGTGCGAATTTATACCTATAAACTGTACGTTTCCCGTACAGCTTCTATCTTGCACGTCATCATTCGTATAAAACCTCACGTTTTCAGTTCATATTTCGTACTCTGACGTGGATTTGAGAGCCTTTCTCGGACTTTGCAATCTTTATTAGAGTTACTATCCTTTGCAATTGAGGCAGGTTAAGCTTGCGACAGAGTACGAAATAAGAATGCGAGAATACTGTGTTTTCTCGCTAATGAACTTCTACAGGAGATGGAAAGAAATTAAGCCAGTTTCTGTTTAACTATTGTAATAGTAATTTATTGGGTTATTTCAACTGTGATATATCTGAATGTTTATCTATCAGGCTGCTTCCATCGAAGTCTTATGCCTGTTCCTTAGTCCCTGCTTCCATGAAGTCTTACACGGACCATGTGGGCATACGCCATCTTTTATTCGTTTCTCTATTGGGCCTTTTGCCATCTTATTCGTACTATCATTAAGCTTACGTCAATTATTCTATTTCTCTATTGGGCCTAAGCCATCTTTACAATAGGTGATCTCGTCACTGTCTCTCTTTCCTTCAGTCTCGAACTCACTTCGACGATCTGTAGCACACTACTGATCGCTCTCGCCGTTCGGCTCCTTGACCGACGTCGCATGCAATTGTTTCGGAACAATCTCGGCCTCACATACATTCTACGGTGACACATACATACCGGGGCGATGCACTTTGGCACCCCGCACGGCGGATGTCTCTTTTCCTGTGCTCCTTAAGAGCCACACATCCATATTTTGACTGCATTGACGTAATCCTTAATTCATATGCATATTTCATGGTCGTGATCACTCACATGCCGTAACATACTGGTTCCTTGTTCCTTGAGCGATTTCTAGAAATCTCGACATTCTAACAATTTCTAGTTCGGGAATCGGTTAGCGATAATGCGACCTATGTATTTTTTCATGGTGACCCATGAAGTTTGCAAGATCCGCCACCTCATTCTCTGACAACTTAAGAGTGATACACTTTGTAGCAATGTGCTTTCTGAGTTTTGTGCCACGCAAACTGTTTGGCATGTCAGCTTCACAATCAGCAGCAAATTCGGACAACAGCTTACAGGCTCTCAAAAATTTGTATCTTTTATTGTTGCTAGATGGTAAACCAAACACAAAAGGGTTCTTAGCTAGTACCTTGGCATGCAATTTGTATTTCATTTGAATTTGTATTTTCATGAATACCCGTACGACATTCAAAGTCTTTTAATCCAAGCCGTTCAATTTCGCCAGCTCGTCGTCTATTGAATAGCTGCAGAGAGATTAGAGTTGCTTTGGCGTGGAGCAGCCATTGTTCATATGAAAAATGTTTGCTTAGTGTTGCCAATGCATCATCACAAATCTTGCATAAATAATTATGAAGTTTGGTGATTGTAGGGATATGATAGAAAGGATAAATGACGGTTTATCAGGATTTTCTTCTATATTCTTTGTTTAGTGATTCAACCCCTTACAATTGGCACACTCATCCGACACTCTTGCCTTGCCGCTCAACACTGAGACCATCTCCGACCGTTACAAACATAAAAAGATATGCAGGTCTGACCCCCTCTCGAAAGACTGGGCACTAAGGCCAGACCGAATACGCAGAATTGGACCTTTTTTTTTGACGCAGTGAAAATCCCTGAACGAATACCCCGTCTTTCTCGGGGGGGAGAGGCGGGGTTATGTGGGGCTTGCACCCACTAAAAACACTGCGGTGACCTCGAAGACATGACGGGGCGAGCCCTGGGGAGACCAGAGGATGCTACCAGGACCCGCCCCTGAACGCAGAATTGGACCTAGCATTTCCGCCCTTACATTGTTGCCTTACATGATATCTTCAGTCGAAGGCAAGCTAATTTTTTCTGTCGCTTATTTTGTACCATTGCTTCTCCTGCAATTTTGTTGATCGTGATGCCATAATCATCGTTCAGTATTTTTACAAAGTTTTCGACATGCGTTTTTGCTTGGTCGTGAGAATTTTTTATGCATTCTATGACGTATAACTGATTGCGTGTATATGTGTGGTGGGTGCCACTATTCATTTTGTAGCAGAAAAGAAATCTCGTAATACAGTGGGGACAAAGAAAGCGTATTAACTATAAGAAGGCCGAACCGTGCACGTGGTTCATAACGCAATCGTCTTTAAGTGGAGAATGCACGTGTTACATACTCACTCTCGTCGGACTACTTTTCTTAATAATTATTTCATGCGTAGCTAGAATGGCCTTAACTCGCCTAGTTTTCCACACGAAATTCCCCTGCGTATTTTGCGATCCCTAAAACTGTGACTTCGACTCCTCCGTTCTGCCTTATCTCGATTCTTAAAACGAATTCCAGGTAAGGGACAACCATCCCTGAGTGCACTTAATGCATCTCATAAATTCCCAGAACTCAAACACAGTCAGACTCCCAGCGCCAAATTTCCCCCACTTATACCCCTTTTCACTGGATTTTTCGGGTATATAAACCCCTATTTTCTGGAGCTCAGGGGGAAACAGTTCCGAAGCTTCATCGACGTCGAAGCTCTGTCAATCGGACCATCGAAGAACACCGTAGTATAGAGATGTCCACGGGTGGGGCCCCTCACGCGCCGCCTTCCCCTTCCGCGCTACCCGTCGTTGTTACTTCTGGGCGATTCCACGCAAAATGATCACACCTTTTGACACTTTGTCTCCGATTTTGATGAAATTTGGTGAGCCTGTAGTCTTTAGTATACAACCGCCTTTGGCATATTCCGTTTGTAAAAATGTCAATTATTATGTAAGTTATGTGCATTGCAAATTTGATGCAACGTTTTTTTTAAAAAATCATAACTCCGGAACAGTATGAGGTATCGAAAAACGCAAAACGCAGTTTTACGCAGAAAAGATTGAATTTTCATTAAAAAATATGTGGGGAACGCAGCGACCTTCTTAAATTGTTTAAGAATTGTTTAAAAAATTTAATTGTTTATATTTCCAAAAACGCACTTTTGTCTGTTTTGAAAAAAATCATGGAGGTGCATTGAAGTCTCCTCTCGATGCCCTGTAAATTTCAAGATGGTCAATTTAAAACTTTTTGAAATAAAATTCTTTATGTGTCACTGGAGCACACGCTCGGCGCTCGTCCTTTCCACCTAAATAAAGGACTAATCCTCAGGTACCTAGTTGAAATATTCGATCTTTGCCTTCAGCAAAGCCAACTTCAGAGGTGGTCACCTGCTATTATTTTTTTCTTTTTTGATTATTATTATCATATTCGTATTAACTGACTTCGAAAAAGGAGGAAGTTCTCAATTTGTCCTGTATATTTTTTAATTTTTATTATTTATTAATTATATTATTTATTATTTTATTCATTATTCATTATTTATTTATTTATCCCGCGCGGTGGCTCAGGGGGATAAGCGCTCAACCCGTAATTATCGGGACTCGGGTTTGATCCCAACACCTGTCATCGCTGATTGTCAGCACGTTCACGCACTGCGCGGGGGGTGGTTCGGATTCCGCCTTAAAAATAGGTATTCCATACCCGTCGCAAACCCTGAGGGGAGTCGACGTTAATCAAAAACATACATTATTACAACATACATTATTTATTTATTTATTATAATATTCTTAGATTGTTTCGTCCAAGGCTTTCCGTTTTTCACCTAACTTGCGAACGGGTGGATATTTTTCACACCTAAAATGTACTATTTTTCCACATAAAAAAAATTGAATTCGGGTGGCTGGCTTGCAAGTAATTTTAAAGTAACTATTTCAAATTATTTGGGTTTTTTGGCTCGTGGATGGGGATTGGGTAGAAGTTAAGAGTCGTGATTGTAGGGTTAAATTGCTCTCATACGGGACTAATCTTGGGCCAGACTCAACAAATCCGAGGGGGGTACTAAACCGTAGTCTGATTTAAAGTTAATAAAATTGATTAATATCGGTACTTAGCTATTTATCGGTAGCCCGATGAAGTGCCCTGTGTCTACTCCCCGAGTAGTTAGATGTCTTCTTACTTCGGAAAAATCTTAAAGTAAGAGAGACAGGGCAGTATTTGGCAATATCACAGCTAAAGCAGACGATAACATTAGTAAAGCAACATAAATACATAGCGAAGCAGTAAAGTTTAGAAAGTACAAGTGCGAAAGTATGAGAATATGCATTACTAATATTGAAATTAGTATTACATACTCTCATATAAAAGCAGGCCATGCAAATGAGACATAAAGGCAATCTTTGATCCGTCTGGGTACTCTTTTGACTAGAACATGTATAGCTACTATAATAGAACAAGGTAAATTAATCAGAATCGCCCAGTTCTGTTTCCGTCTCTACTTTTAAATCGCGGAGATCAAATCTTAATCCGGTCATAGCAATACGAAAGGCGTTTTCCAAAGATTGATCCTGAAGGGAACTACGTTGACCGGTTTTGATCAATTTCATCGCTGAAAAACTACGCTCGCAAATATAAGTTGAACCGAACATTGATATGAGTTTAAGCGCGAAGTTACGTAAAAGTGGATATTTCCCAATCGGTAACAATTTGAAAAATTCTACTCCAGGTTTTGAGTTTTCCGAATCAAACCATGGATCTCCTTGTAACAGGCAAAGTTCTTGCCGTAATTCGAATGGATAATTATTAATCTCGGCCTGAAATGGTTTTGTAAACAAATCTATATCGGAACTTAATTTTTCCACATCTTTAAAACGCAAATTGAATTGATTCAAAATTTCCGATACATGTTCCTGATATGTAGAAAACTTCATATCAGGAACATCTCCTCTAATTTTTTCACAACACGGGAAACCGACTAATGACTCTTTTCCAAATTGTTCCAAAAAGGAAACAAGCTGAATTTTGAAACCGCGAATGTACCCAAATAAATCAATCACAGTATGATTCTGACCTTGCAAATTTAAGTTTAAATTACTCAGGTAGTCAGTCATATCTGCGAGAAAAGCTAATTCACGCAGGAAATCGGGGATTTCTAAATTGTTAAATATTGTGGACGTGTCTGATTTCAATTCTTTCCGCGAAAATTCGAGCAATTCTTTTCGAACGGCAAAGAATCGCTTTAAAGATTTTCCTGCACTAAGCCACCTCACATCTGTGTGTATTAGCAAGTCATAGTAAGCCGCATTCTTTTTTCGCAAAAAAGCTTGCAACTTACGATGTGTAAGCGCGCGGTTTCCTCCTCTAGCAAGGTTGATCATTTTAGTCACAAGCCTCATGGTTCCCGAAATTTTTAAAGACTTACTGCATAATACTTGCTGGTGTATCATGCAGTGAAGTGACGGACAGTTCACACCAAATTTGCGCAAATAACCGATTAAACCCTTGTCTGTCCCAGTCATCGAGGGTGCTCCATCAGTTACGATACATGTACACTTATTGAAGTTCGTAAATTTAACGATTACGGACCTCAAACTCTCAAATAAATCTACACCGCGAGTTGTACCGTGCAGCACTAGATCGAGCAGTAGTCTCTTTCGAAGCAGTTTACATACTGTACGCCAGGCGCCTTATTTCCAGTAACGAGCTGTACATCGTGTCAAATCACGATCGTTAGGGAAGTCACAGTTCTCTCGTTAATTCTCCCCGATCAAATTGTATCGTTAAACAATTCCATACTAAATATTGTAACAACAACTCGAAACCACACACGTCTCAATTTTACATTCTGTACAGGGTGAGTCACTTGCCTTTGAATCACCACTGTCGAGCATACGCTGTTCCATATAAAATCATTATAAATAACCTAGACATTTAAATTACACTCAAATGTTGCTCAACATTTGTTTGCATTTTATGCATTCATACTTTTACATGTTTGAGTTATGTTAACCGGCACGTGAAATTTCACCCTGCAGAAGCCAGTTATATATAATATTCCCCTATAAATGTAATATAATAATACAGTCTATTGTTAAACAGAGAATATATAGTATAATTAAATAGATGTCTAGTAAAAGTGGGCTAGGAGAGTTCTGATTCAAATCCAACTGAATCACCCTGTACATTGTATAGTTTGCTCACTAGAATATACTGAACAGTTTTTTTCTGGTTTTCATTAAGAAAATTAATTTTGTGTTCATTACTTATTCCTGATTAGTCATCCTTGGTTCAACTAATTATTATTAGGAGAAGAATAATAAAAGATCCCACGAGGATCCATTTTTACCGCTCGAAGTGTATCCGGCAAGCAATAGCAAGGATTAAATCTAACCTAGGCTATTCTTCTACGATCGATGAGCAGACTTGAGTCTGGTTAAGGTGAAATAGCCGTTAGCACGATCCCAAGATCTGTTCTGAGCTACTGGAAGCAACTAGCCACTCTTTTATTTAACAAGGTCCAGTCTTGAGTCTGGTTAAGGTGAAATAGCACTTAGCACGATTCCAAGATCTGTTCAGAGTTATTTGAAAGTAACTAGTAAAAGGGGTTTAATAGGCGAATAAGGACCTCAGTACGGTTGAGTTGAAATAGCACTCAGCAATATCCCAGGATTGATATAAGGCCGATTGGGAACTAGAAGACTCGAGTCTGGTTAAGGTGAAATAGCCCTTAATACTATCTTAGAGCATACTTAGGACTCGCGAAGCCTGGCTCGTAACACACGTGTCACAAGGAATAAAGTGTTTGTAGACAAAGAAACTGAAGACCCATTGTTCACACAAACATGACAAACCAACACCTCATCCCAATTTAAATGATCCAAGAGGAATAATATAACAACTTCCCTATCTGTTTAATTAGAGTTCCTAATCAAGTAGCCACACAGGGAGTATCATAAGTGGCCGTGACCGTGTTAAACTTTGCAATAATATTAACTGCTTTAATAAACGTGACGTAATACTGCGGGTGAAACAAGCCTAAGTTGCAAACTATTTTTGTCTATTTGTTTTAATTCTAGCAACAAGCGTCCTAATAATCGTAGCTGCGATCGCATCAGATCGTGTTGATGTTGTTCTTTTGCATATTTTACACACAATTTATTCGCTTGCACGATTATCAACTCATCATAGCGAATTCCTCTTGTTATTTCATCTTCCGTTAGGGTCATTCCATGCCAAATCGATTAGTGATTTCCAGCACCATTTTGTATTTCAATGAAAATTTGTGACCTTGTTTTCTATGCTTGACCAAGTATTGTCCCGATCATCATTTGCCCAAATTCGAATTTGGGCTGAAAGTACAAGCTTTGGAAAATTTCAAAATCAGCCGTTTTGGGAAAAGCAGGGTCTACATATTGATTTTTATCTCGGAAACTACAGCAGCTAGAATAATGTTCTTTTTTTCGTTTTCTTCGCAAAAGATGATGCTTTCCGAAGAAGTTTTGATTGATGCCGAAAAACTACTATGTCTCTATCAGAATTTCAACTATATTTATCTTTCGCAATTTAAGAAAAAACACTTTTTTTAAAATTCTAAAGAAAGGTATGTTGTTCCTTGGACTTTTCCCGATCGAGTGAGCTATTTTTCAAGTGTGTCAATTTAGTGTTATATGTTATACTGCGCTTTGAAAGGCTGGAGGTCCGACGTGTCTGGGGTAGAGGCTGCGCCGCAGGTATTAGCGGCCCGGTCGTTCACCCATTTCCCGTGCCGTTTCTTTTGTATGTCATCCTGCAAACACAGTTGGTTGGGTTTGTAACAAGTCAAGCAATCCTCCAAGAACATTGATAATTACTTTTTCAACCCACTCTTAGTCAATGACACCTTCCCCCTGAAACTAACTATCGATCGACCCATTTTTTCTGCTTGGCGCTTAACCTATTTCTGGATCGCGGCTAAATTCTCTTGACTCTAATTTATCCGACCAGATCGGAAATAACTCCAGTTCGTGTGACACTATTATGATGAAATTAAATTGCTAGCCGTACTGGCAAATGATAAATGTAAACCTGGGCAACTTAGCCATATGAATTTGCCAAGTTATTCAATAGAATGCAGGATTTCAGGCTTGCTTGCCTTTTAAATAATTTGGGCCCTAAAAAGGGCCGATAAAAATGTCTAGTTTTGAAAAAGCAGTTTTAAAGATATTGCTGGAAGTGACCATCATTCACATCCACGCAGTTGCGTGCCGAGCGGAGGATGCTTTCGCGTATCCGCGGGAAGACTGCGGGATCGAGGACCACCACGGCTGCATGCAGTCGTGCGATGGCCTCTTCCTCCGTCAACCGATGGGCCAAGTCATCCATAATGCTCTGTAGAAAAATATATAAGATAAAATAACATAACTTAATTATAATACATTGAATCTCACATATTATGATAGCATCGCTGCACATTACCTTGACATGCGCCCAGAAAAAGAGGTCTAAAAGTGTGAGATCGGGCGACCTTGGTGGTCATCAGCAAAGGCTTCCGATACCCATCCACCGGCGGTAAAAGTACCGGTCAAGAAACTCTCACACGATGAATGCCTTGTGGGGTGGTGCTGCATTGTGCTGAAACCACAAGGTGGCGAAGTATTCTCTAGGAATTTGTCTCACGAGCTCTGGCAGCAGCACCTCATCCAGAAAGGCGAGGTATGCACCGCCAGTTAAGTGAGCGGGCATTAAAAAAGGCCCGATGATTTGATTTTTAAAAATCCCCGTCCACACATTAATCGCCCACCGATCTTGCGATCGGCGTGGCGTTAAGTTGTGTGGATTTGCCCTCGTCCACTTGTGGGAGTTGCGTGGGTTGAACACCCCATTTTGCGTGAACAGACTTTCGTCTGTCCACAAAATGTTGGCGTGAAATTCCGGTGTTTCCGCCTGTTTCTGGAGCAACCACCGGCAAAAATCCTCACGGACTGGGTGGTCGCTCGGGAACAGGTGTTGCACCCGAAGGAAATAAAAAGGGTGATACTCTAAGCCATGAAGTACCCTTAACACAGTTGTTGTACTGACACTGTAAATAGATATGAATATATTTGTGATTATAATGAATAATCTGATCAACGCTACTTATTTGAAGCAAACTGCTGATACACAGTTTAATTTAGTTGTATCTTGATTGTCGAGTTCATCGCTGAAGGAACACTTCAGCTTAAGAACTACAACAACTTAAACAAGCCACAATTACCAATCATGTGTCATTTAGCTACATACTAGCTATTGGTAATCAGTACCTATTTAACAAATTTTATTACTTTGGATTGAGTACATTCGAAGTATCATAATCGATTTATTTCCGTTAATGAGATCCATTTCGACCAAACAAACAATAACATAGCGCGAACCCTGATGTTCAACTTTTTGTATCTTATAAGACGGGCTGTTGAGAAAGGAAACACTCTTCTTCGCCCAGACCACTCACTCAGAGTACACACGTACCAGTTTACTCTCTGAAATAAAGGAATCACCGTTAATCTTTGAACCCGAAATAACGTTTTAATTAATTTCGAGTCCTCGTCTTCGCAATGACCTTTGGGTGATCGTAAGCGATCCGAAAGCAGAACGCTTTTGCGTTCCACGGGCACGAACCTCGCTTAAAGCCTGCCTGAAGGCTGCAGAGTACACACGTACCAGTTTACTCTCTGAAATAAAGGAATCACCGTTAATCTTTAAACTTGAAATAACGTTCTAATTAATTTCGAGTCCTCGTCTTCACAATTACCTTTGGGTCATCGTAAGCGATCCGAAAGCAGAACGCTTTTGCGTTCCACGGGCACGAACCTCGCCTAAAGCCTGCTTGAAGGCTGCCTTGAAGCTCGTTTGAAGAAGAATTTCATCTGGAGACTCCCACGAGACGCAACAGTTAATCGCTCATTTGCTAATTTCATTTACTTAATTAGAATTATATTCATAATTCATTACATCAAGGGACGTTGCAGCTGAAGAGCTAGAAAACAGATAACATGATAGATAAGAGTTTATTTTTTGGAAGAAACTTTTTATTTAAAAATAGATATGTTTGTGACACCACGGCCACCGCGACCGCCCCAATATTCATTGAGGCCCGCACGTCGTCTTTGGGCGGCGGCCCTCCGCCCTTTCCCGTCAGCCTTTTTTTTTGATGTCCCAGGAGAAATCCTCATGGATTCCCCATACCACATGGGATATGGGGATATGTCGGACTCCTACCGACTAAAACTCCTGGGGTGGCCACACAGATGCTCGGTACTTGAGAGGCGGGTAATTAACCTTGCGGTCATGTCTTCCAGACCCCTCAAGGCCTTTCCCGCCAGCCTTGGAACGTTCTGTAACAGAATATTTAAAATTAAATGAATAAAGCATTCTCTTGACAGTTTATTTAATTAATTCATGAAAATAAACTCACTTCGTTTATTTTGTGGTGGCTGCGCCAGATCTTCGGACGGCGGCAGTGGCAGTGGCTGTGATGGTGGTGACGGCGGCAGCGGCTGTGGCGGGGGTGGTGGAGACAGTGGCAGCAACTGTGGCGGTTGTCCTGCTTGCTACAATGGAGGTGGTGACGGTCCCTGGTACGCCAGCATCCGAAGCCGTCGAATTTCTTCACGCATTTGTTAAATAGGAAATTTTGATTATTGTTACAACACGTTTTATTGAGTCGTGGTTGATTTTACGTGCGGTACCTACCCTTAGGACATCGCCACCGCCTAATGGAGCCACGGTAGGTTTCGGGGGGTAGTGGCGCTGTGGGTGTGAGGCTGCTTAGCGAATTAGGGACTCTCTCTTATCACTCGAATTACGACCGTCTTAGTGACACCTTGGGTCTGTAACCAACAGCAGGACGGTAAGCTGTAGTTCTGAGGAATAAGGAAGGTTAAGGGGCAAGGAACGAGTTCTTAAGTCTCCTAATTTTAACAGATCTTTATTGGTCGTCGGTCATCAGCGAACTGGCGAGATAGGCTCGCTATCCGCTCTAAGAGGTTCTCGGAACGTCGTCCAGACGTGATTCTGAGAACCCCGTACGTTGTATTCGATGATCAGATAAATATACTTCGTGGTTGCCTACAGGTCCGAACTATTTTTCTGTAGTAACAGCTAAAGTGACGAGAGAGAGAAAGAGATCGAGACGTGAATAACCCAGACAACTGGAAACTTTGAACTAGTACCGAATTGATCGAAGGGAGGTCGACGAACAGCCTATCGAGGATTATCCAACACCGGTAGAGTTTAGCCCGGAGTTAGTATTTAGAATCGATGGTAAGCTTCACACCCTCGCGCTCTGTTTGCAGAAATCTTTCGTAAAAGTTCCGAACCTGGTAGTCGGGTTTCTCGCAGTTGTTATGTTCGATAGTAGGGTCATTCCACGCCAACTGAGAAGCTGAATTTTGGTGATGTCAGGGATTTTGCTGAAAATTCAGTGTGTTGTTCCTGAGATGACATAAGAGGGGTCCGCTTCATTGTTTCCTAAAATTCGTCTTTGTTTGGGAAATAGAGATCACCAAAGTCGACGTTTTCACGCATCGGCGAAAATAGACCATTGCGGGAGAATTTTTTCTGAAAAAACTACTGGTCGTATCAATATGATTGACATCGAGTTTTACTCGAGAAAGGCCGATCTATGTACTGTAGGGAGCTGGAGAGTTGGCCCCTGGGAGGCAGACCCTAGCTAGAAAGATATATCTGGCCCCGATTGGCGAAAAATTTGACTCCTCCTTGAAGGTCTCCTACTTACAAATTTAAAGAAAAGAAATTACGGCCCCTAATTATCGGTCGAACTTCGATTGGCTGGCAGGGTGTCGGGCACCTCCACCTCACGGGCCTGAGTCCCTTCGGTGCCCTACCTGCCGCTGCCAATATACCAATAAGCAGGTAATCAAGCAGTACGGGGGCAGATTTTCGCAGGTATCATAGGCGTTACCGCCAAGGCTCGCCAGCCCAAGCTCAAGCACGGTCTGCCTCCCAGGGGCCAACTCTCCAGCTCCCTACAATACAGGTCAAATTGTTTCCTACTGGCCAATAGAAACAAGACTACGGGTTGCTAATCATAAAACCTTTTGTTTCCATCCCTAAGTACCGTCCCTAAGTAATTTTCAAGGAGGAGACAAATTTTTCGGCAAATCAGCCAGGCGCCTTCTTTCCAGAGATGAACTGTAACTATATTTTTTTTAATAATTCGCAGATTAATTGATCAATGCAAGAAATTTGCATAAAGTTTTGACTTTTAAATAAAATATCGAAAGGTAACGCTCGTCCAATCTAAAATGTATTTGAAATGAAAAATGAAATGGAAATTTGAAATGAATTTGAAATTTTACAACAATTTTAACTATTGGTAATCAGTACTATTTTACTAAATACAGTGGTTTGTGGGTTACACATTTAACACTTTTGTAATTTCTCTCATAATTTATAATGATCATAAGATCACAAGGGCAGGATAACGGGAGTATACTCTTTTATTGACTAATTAAAGAATGGAATAACCGGTGTAACCAATATGTCGGTAACGTAAATACGATACAGCCATATTATCTCCACAGCCCGCAGCCTTTCGGAGTGCTGCCAGCTCGTGTGAGAAAAGTGAAAACCACAATTTTAGGAATATCTTATGAAACTGACTCTTAATTTCCCTTGGCTTTACCGCGAGTACAATAAGTAGGAGAAATTCATATCTCTTAAATAACTGAATCGATTTGCTTGATTCTTGGCTCATTGGATTCAGAGAAATCACAAACAAAATACAAAATTCAGAATTAAGTCTGGGGGAAAATCTTCTAGCAGACGACAACCGCTACGCTTCGGGATAATTATGTTGGATAGTCGCGCGCCGTACTATACAGTAGGCGACGTAGCTCTATATAACAACCTTCACACGGGCTATTGTCACCTTCGTTGATGAACACGGTACCTTGGACGCACCGTTGAGGTCAGATTATAGTGTTCGAGGTGCCGACGATCTTCGAGGTGGACGATCATTTTTGGTATCTGGTTGCCGGTGGTTCAGAACAAACTGAAACAGAACGAATAAACTGTGGTGGTCCAGTTTCATATATGTATACAGGGTGTCCCAAAAATGTTGAATATCATTATAGCCATCTTGATGGGAAGGGGGCGGGGATGATGATGCCGTTTTTCAAAATTTGCGTTAGGCCTCTAATTCCGAGTTATTCAACAACAAAGTTAGGTAACGCCCACCGAGCTCTTGGCGTGTCCTGACCGGTTATGCCTTGCGCCTAGAAAAAGGGAGGTGACAGAAAAGATCTTGAGTGTGGGCCTGCGACAGTTGCTATGGAGAACCGGCGGGTGCTCAACCACTCGGTTCCTTCCAAACCGGGGAGCAGACCCTTGCATGTGCCGTTTTGAAGACCCGAAATATTTCCTGATCATAAATGTCCAAGTGACAAGAAACTCTGGAGACTCCTCTTAGCAGCTATTGAATCCATCAGTCACCTGAAACCCTTTTGGCGTCCGACAACGGATTTATCGGAACTTCTGGTTCTACACCACCTATCGGTTTATCAGGCACCTGTCCCTTTTCGATAATACGACCAGGAACATCTATAGTGCACAGAATCTGATCTAAATGGGTGCGTATAAATTTATTAGATAGATGAAGATAAAAGTGAAATAGTCAGGAAAACGACGAACTTTGCTGAAAGGGGCATCTTGATGAAGGGGGGTATAAGCAGACTTCACCTTCTGTCTGGTCTCAGCGAAAGAGAAATGTATTTTGCTAATGATTCACAGATTAGTTGATCAATGCATGAAATTCGCATAAACTTTTGACTTTTAAATAAAATATCGAAGGTAATCGCCCAATTTGTAATGTATTCCAGAATATATTTTGGGGCTTTGTCTATCGGAAACTGATTTATCCAGAATGGAGAAAAAAATATATGTATATTCTCACTACAGGGGTTAATAAAAATGGATACCTTAGTCTACTTTTCTCACAACTTAATGCTAATGTCAATGAAGAAGCATATGGTGGAATTGGGTCGATATAAGTATCCGTATTTACTGCTACTAAGTTCTTTGAAACAAGTGTGCACCCTAATAGTATCCCTTGAGTATTGTACACGCGAGTACTAATGCAGTCTATCAACCAGTCGGAGCTTTCTTGCTTATTGTGCATCTGAAACATAATAGTCAGTGAGACTGCATTGAACACAAGAAATGGAAGCACATTTCCAGAGGACGTTTTGGCCTATCACGGCAACGGCAGCCTTTTTTGGCTTGGCATTAATCGAATATCCTTTAGGGAAGCCCCGGAGATTACTCAGTCTTATTTACGCCATTGTGGCAGTTAGTATGCAACTCGGCATGCATACTATCTTTATGATGTGCCCTGTTACAAACCACGCCATTTTCCTGAAATTGGTCATTGATGTTATCATGTTGTGCTGTAATTTCATCAACATCGCCTCAATCTGCCTCACTCACTGGCATCGAAAGGTATGTGTATTGCTCGATTAGCCGTCTCCTGATCAGATTTTTTTGTTATAATTGCATTGCAATAGAAATACCAGAAGTGCATCGAACGATTCAATGAAGTGGATGAAACACTGAAGGCCTTGGGAATTGAAACGGATTACTCGAAGTGGCGAAGGGTGGGACTAATTAGTCTTCTTATGTGGGCGTTCGTGTGTATTCTAGTGAATACATATACCAGCGTGAAACAAGGAAGAAAATTTTCTGATAAAAGAATCACAATTCTGGTATTCTTTGTGTATATGCCACTCTACGTTCGTATGCTCATACAGATGCAGTTCTTGTTAATCTTGGGGTACGTTCCAAGGGGTAAATAATTGCAACATTTTTTTCCGACCATTTTTGCATATCTATGTAAAATGTTAATCGATTCTGCTTATTAGATGTGCGGGTACTACGTTCGATTGCATTAGTGACGCCTTAAGAAAGCTTACGATCGATAACAATAATTGTACAAATTGGTTTCGAAACAGCGAAACGATATCAGTCCGGGGATCTTTTGTCCCGGACGAAAAAGCCAGGCGCATCATTTGGACAGTCATGTATGTGCATCAGTCTACCATTTTTACTGAATAAGTGAACAGGAATGCATTGTTTTTTCCTAGGCACCTACATTTTAAACTCTGCGAAATCTTAGGAGATATAAATACAGTGTTCGAGATTCAGATGGGTCTTCAGATGTGCTTTGATTATGTGCTTATATTGTGCAACGTCATTTTCGTATTTCGTTTGATATTGTCACCTTTCGAAGTTCGCAAATTTAAATTAATTGTTGGGATTTTGACGGCGACGCTTCCATGTTTAGCTGATGTTATTCTTACCAATCATCTATGCGAGACTGTTGGTGCCAAGGTGAGAGACTAGCGGAGACTCTATGAGAGAAATCAATTGCTCCAAATTAAAACTTTTCATTGAAAAGGTAATTATGTAGAATGTGGTACACCTCGTCGATTTTAATGACCTTTATCTATGTTGACCGGGACGTTATTCTAAGCTACTCTTGTCTATACATGTACCCACCGCTTGGCTTTCGTTTATAGGATATTCAGGAATTTCTATTTTGTACTTATACTTCGGCCTTCCTCGACGTTAATTTATATACACATTTCTACACGGGTCGAGACACGAGACGAATATCCCAAACAAATGTAAACACAGGAAGGCATGATTGATACACGAATCTAAGTTAACACTTACAACTTGATAAATGCCGCTTTTACACTTACTGAACAATAATGTAATCGAAACATTGAAATTATGACTTGTTTGTTACGAGTTACCTAACGTCCTATAATGCCTCCAAATTTCATTATCTGCTATTAAATATTCACATAGAATTATTTAAAACTAGGGGGTTCGTCACGCGCTTCTTGGGGCCCTGTTAGGATCAACATTGGTTGACGTAGATAGGATCATGGATCGAAATTGTGGTTAACTGGACCCTAAATGGGTATGAGCTCGTTCACTACGCTCCTTCATGAGAAATTTAGCCCAGACCAAAACCAAAGATCATGCAAACCATCATTTCCACTATGCAAAATATAAAAATATTAATATCTCGAACGCTAAAACCTAGCGGCGGATACATGTACAAGAAGAAGTTGCTTCAAATGATGTTCCCTACAACATATATCAAGGGTATTGAAATCGGCGAGGTGTACCATATTCTACATAATTACCGTTAAAATACTTTTTACACCGACTGTATATTGTATTGAATAAGACCAACTGATATAGGCAAGAAAAGTATGCGACATGGCTGCTCAGCTCTTGTGGTTCATGGACGACGAGGAATTTCGTCAAGACGTAAGTTTATAAATGTAAGATAGTATCGTGTAAAGAAGGTATCGTAATTTGTATTGATCACAATCGAAATGTAGGTGTCATTATTAATCCTGCAAGCAAAGCTTAGGCCGTTAAGATTCTCCTGCCTGGGCCTCTACTATTTCGGATACCACTTTATGTATGAGGTTAGTGGTTCACGATCAATCTAAAAAACCTCTTCGCTAATACAGTCATTAACATTTTTCAGATTTTCAGCACAGTAGCTACAACCGTAGTCATAATATTGCAACAAAAAGTAGGGCTTGAATTGTAGTAATATGTATTCTTATTTTAATCAAAATGACCCGTTAGTCCTCTTTTGATTCAATTGACGCGGGAAAAAATATTATATAAATGTCTCCTGGTTGTTGATGGTTGCATGGCAGCACTAGCCGCTTGGCAAACCCAACTATAAGATTGGATTTGCCAAACTTCAACACATCTATAATGGAAATTCTTACAGGCACGTCTTCTTTGCAATCTACACTTTTGATTATTGAAATAGTTTTGCAAAAGTCGGCAATTTGTTCAATTTAAATAGAAACTTCGTGTGCGTTTGACGCTACGTATAGTATGAATCGGTATGAGGTTCGGTATTCCTTATTCCATATAATTAGACCCAACACTTTGCAAGCTATATTAGGCAAAGACTTTATATCATCATATTTGGAAGTTAGAGAGGTCGAATTTAGTAAATACTTACTACGAATCATTTGCAGTTTAAGGGACATGCGACTTCTGAAAATTCACAAAATTTACTCTTCGCTCACCCACACCTGACTTCTCCCTCCTAAATTGTTCTTGACATAAGCAGTTGATAACTTACTACTACATTAGCATTATCAATGGCTAGACTGTCTCCAATGATTAGACTTAATACTTAAAATTTATCTTCATATGTAACAAAGATATTGGCAGAAAAAAGTAACATGAGTCACACGTGGAAAGAAAGATAATGAACATCTGCATGAAAAATATATAGCTATTATTACAGAATAATGAATTGAAAATAAAGAAACATAGAAATTATTAGATTTTTGAATCTGATACTCTACTCAACTTTGAAAATACATCACTCTGGCTTAATTTGCCATTCCTGTTCAGCCAGTTAAGAGCTGGCTCACCGTCAGATGCTTATTGTACTAATTTGTTCATTTATTGCTATAACTAGCAAGCAGACGCGTGAAATGAAAAAGCCGTCTAAAAACATTAAAATGGCGACATTAGCCAAACACCGAGGACAACAAGACCGTCAGCATATTTGTGTAATCTTGTAGATTGTAGTTTACAGCCATAAAAAGCACACCGAATACAAAACGCACTGGCGCTGCTGTCACCAAAGCGATCAGACTAAAACTGCCTCCATCGGCAACTGTTCGTCTTGAGGACAATGTCGTCAGTGTCATCAGTTTGAAGGTACCCCGAGTTTTGGGGGGTTACTTGAAACGTGAGAGATATACCGAAACATTGTAACGATACAAGCGGCGCTAGCGATCAAAGGTACCGTCATTGTCCTTTGGTGGCTGTAACATAGTAGTAACTGTCGTTACAAATGTAGACAAAACAGAAGCACATCGTCAGTGCTTTGCATAAAACGCTATCATTATGGTCGCGGCAGGTTTCGGATTCTTCAGCGAACTTATTACTTTTACAACTAAACGTTTGTAACGATAGTACTACTATGTTCAATCGGTGATGCCGGAACCAAGCCACGTGGCGCGACCGCGAGTGGCACAGACAAACCTGCGTGAAAATGCCATCGAATCACTGGTTAATAGGTACCCAGCTATTATCGTGCAGCAAATGTCTCGGCAACTTCGGTAAGTAAACGAAGTAGAGAATTTTAAACTTTGGTAACATTAAATTTAATCATTGATTCCTCATTCCAAGACGACGTGACAGGCGGGAAGCTTTAACTAATCGCGAAATGAAACAAAACAAAATAATGTATGTTAGAAAAAAATATGATATGCAATGTCACTTCGATTTGGCATGAGACATCACTGCTTAAAATGAGTAGCGTTCATCACATTATTCATTATAATCACATATGTATTCATATTTATTTACAGTGTCAGTACATCTACTGTGGTAAGGGTACTACATGGCTTGGATACCATACTTTCCACTTCCTTCGGTTGCAACGCCTGTTTCCGGGCAACCATTCAATCCGCGAAGATTTTTGCCGGTGGTTCTTCCCCGAGAAAGACAAGGAAACTCCCGAATTTCTTGCGAATATTTTGTGGACAGACGAAACTCTGATCACACAAGATGAGGTGTTCAACCCCCGGAGCTGCCGCGAGTCTGGCGCAAAACTAATTATCATTATACGTGGTGTTCCAATAATAAAATGTAATCCAACAATAATCAAAATTTCCTATTTCAGAAATGCGTGAAGGAATTCGACGGCTTCAGTTGCTGGTATACGCCATCACCCCCGCCACATCTATTGTAGCAAGCAGGACAACCGCCGCAGTTGCTGCCACTATCACCACTACCCCCACCACAGCCGCTGCCGCCGCCACCTCCATCACAAGAACTGCAGCTCGCACTATTATAGCCACCGTCACTGTCACCACCACTCCCATCACAGCCGCTGCCACTGCCGCCGTCCCAAGATCTGGCGCAGCCGCCACAAAATAAACTAAATGAGTTTATTTTCATGAATTAATTAAATAAACTGTCAAGAGAATGCATTATTCATTTAATTTCAAATATTCTGTTACAGAACGTTCCAAGGCCTGGCGGGAAAGGGCGGAGGGCCGCCGCCCGAAGACGGCATGTGGTCTATACTGAATATTACGGCCACCGCGGTCGCCCGACTTCACGCCCTTAGATTTCTTTTTCTAGTGGTATGTCAAGGTAATGTGCAGCGATACTATCGTAATATGTGAGTCTCAAATGTATTATAATTAAATTATTTTAAATTCATATGTTTCTACAGAGCACTATGGATGACTTGGCCCATCGGCTGACGGAGGAAGAAGCCATCGCACAACTGCATGCAGCCGTGGTAGCCCTCGACACCGCAGTTTTCCCGCAGATACGTAAAAGTATCCTCTACCGACGACGCATCTGTTTGGAAGTGAATGATGGTCACTTCTAGTAGTATCTTTAAAATTGGTCTTTTTGGAGGGCCATTTGTATCGGCCCTTTTAGCGCCGAATTGTTTGAAACCCAATCAGTACTGAAATCTGGCAGTGAAATGTGAAACCAAGCAGTACTGGTAAATTCAATTGGCTAAATTGCCTAGGTTTACATTTGCGAAGAAGACGCCGTTTCCCGTTTGCTAATCTCTAGCCGTTGTCGAGCTATGAGTTTTTAAGAAAGCCTTCCTTTATACAGTTTCTTTTCATCCCTTTGAGGATAATTTTGGAGTTTGTACAAATTACATACGATGAGGAGTTCTGTTTATTCTTACCTAAATCTACCGTTTTCATCATAGCGAAACTTCCCGCTGAGAAAGCTGACAAGTGTTTTCCTAATGAGATTACTGGCAGTAGAGAAGGGTGATTAAGTCTCTCGCAAAATTCGAAATTCTAAGAGTATGCTATCAGTGGGGGTTGCTTTTTTAATGCAAGCCATAGGTATGTTAGTTAGCAATGTGATCGATATGTTTGCCTCATCGCG
This sequence comes from Ectemnius continuus, assembly GCA_910591665.1. Lineage (NCBI taxonomy): Eukaryota > Metazoa > Arthropoda > Insecta > Hymenoptera > Crabronidae > Ectemnius > Ectemnius continuus. The sequence goes on from OU342869.1 coordinate 5,103,259, forward strand.
TATGACCCAGCATCGATCTGTATCACTGGTGGAAAATAGAAGACGATGGTATTCGAGACAGCAACTATTTTTACCGCATTCTTCTTTCTCATATTAACATTGCTTTACTATCGACCGTCCAGTGAAGTTGCGAAATGAGGTATGTATCTTATGTACTGATAGACTATGGATAAGTGAGTCATTTTTATTAGTTGCACTATTCAAATATTCGTTGTTACAAAACCTGAGCCCGAACGTAACTTTGTATCTTAAGTTTTCAATTGTACATCGAAGACACGTGCCTTAATAACCACGCGCATAGTTTTAAAGGCATGTTGACGTCTCCGTCGCGCCATTCCCGTCGCAGCTGCATTTATCGTCCCTAGCCAGGGCAAACTGATGTAGTTTGGCCTGGTAATCTCCATGGCCGTAGAAAAACTGAGTTACGTAGTAATCAGTTGTGACCCATCGTCCCTCGAGTCTTTCGGAGACGTTCTCGAAGAAGCTGTACGTTGTACGGCCTTTCACTTACGTCCCCCATCTCAATTGTCACGTGTTCAAAGCCGCCATCGGGACACTGATTCTCACCGTGCCCTTAGGGATGCGGTTTGCGATCATTTCCTCATGGCTTAGGCTAAAGTCGCCGATTTCTCAATGTCTCTGAGCGAGCGAACATTGAATATTGATACTCTTTCGACTATCGTCAGGTCTATTAGGATCTCCCCAGCAACCACACAGATTGCACCGGTGGAGATCGTCCTATAGGCCTTGGTGACACGAAGGAGCGTCTGCTTCTGCACGCTGGCCAGGGCTCCCCTGGTGTACGCGTTCAGCAGATCTGCTCACCCCGCGGCTCCGTACGTGGCGACCGGAAGAAACACGCCTTTGTACATTGTACTCATGGCGCGATGTCCCAGTCCCCAGTTCGCTCTTGCTATGCCTGCTAACTTGTTAAAAGTCTGAAGACATTTTGTGCGTACTCGCTTGATGTGGGAGGCAATGCCTACGCCAGCATCAATGTCAACTCCGAGGTATCGGATGGCATTCTGCAGGGGCAGTCGTCGACCATCCCACTTTACTACGGTGGGTCTGGCCCTGTCAAGCTCACCCTCGAGCAGGATCATCTCGGTTTTGGTTGCAGACGGAGTTAGCTTCTGAGTGGCACACCACCCAGAAACTCCGTCTACAACCCTCTGTGCTCTACGCTTTATCTCCGCTTGCGACTTCCCGTAGGTTATCACGAGTAGATCATCGACGTAGGCTATGGGCTCGCAGTGGAGCCGCTGTCCTTCCAGAAACTTGAGGACTCCGTCGAAGACGAGATTCCAGCAACTGGGTCCAAGAATTGACCCCTGTGACTTGCTTACTTACTATTCCGTCGCTGGACACGATGGACACAACCCGTTTCGTGAAGTAGCTCGTCATAAGGCTGTACAGGTTTCTGGGGCAGCCTCGTGTTTTGAGATTACTCAGTACACTTGGCCACCAGACGTTGTCAAACGCCCCTGATATATCGAATGCCAAACCTAGCATGTAATGTTCCTGTTTTCCAACCACCGCCTCGCGGAGCTTGACCAAAGCGTGTTCGGTCGATTGCCCGCAGGGGAAGCCGTACGAAAACGGGCTCCAGCCTCTTGATAATTAAGTTTTCTAGGATTTTGCCCAGTAACGACTGCAAGCAGATCGGTCGGTATGACTTGGGGTCGGCAAGCGGTTTCGTTTTTGCCTTTAACACAGTTCGTATCGAGCCCTGGTTGCAACAGCTCGGGAACACTCCGGGTTCAAAGCACGCGTTACACAGACCGAGCAGGGCGACTTTTGCCGGTAAGGGCGGTCGCTTGACTACTTTAACTTATGTACGATCCAGCCCGGGGCACTTCCTATTTTTGAGGGTCTTGACCGCCGCTACAAATTCCCTTCCTGTGAATGACGGAGTGTCATCCACTAAGGGCAGAGCCGCGACCTCCTCCCTCAGGAGCGCCTGTCGGGTGTATCGCTTTCCGGGCTGTCGTCCGGAATTAACGCGTGCAGAAGTGTCTTAGCCGTGGACTCCCCGGTCAACGTAAAACCGTCTGCGGTACGGAGGTTGCTCATGGCAGCCTCTATGTGAAGCCTCCCCATCGTGATACGATAAGGAAGGCCTAGATCAGCATTTGTTTCTCTCCGAAAGACGCGCCTAAGTCTATAGACGCGTTTCTTTCTCTTCGTGAGTTCTGTGGTCCACCAGGGGACCTGCTTTCTGCGCTTCTTAGTCGAGGGCATCGCGGCGCCGCACGCTGCTATGATCGATTGCTCGATCTGCGTCGCGCGTGCCTATCTCCTCAGGCCCCAGCAGGGCTATTGGAGTGAGGTGCCGCAGTTGCTTCTCGAGGATCCTCTCGAATTTCGGCCAGTTGGCCTTATTCGGGAGGAAGTGCCCCTCACGGGGCTTATCCTCCTCAGTGCGTTCAACGCAAAACTCAAAGAGTATAGCGCGATGGTTGCTGGACGTGAGGTCATCACTGATCTCCCAGCTTCGAACCATCCCGCTAGCATTCAATGTCGTCAAGGTGACGTCGATGTGTGACCCACGACCGTGAGACTCGGGTTCCGGACCGCGATTGCAGTCTTAACCTCCGTCCCACCGCCTGTGAACAGGCGTGGCGTAAGTCCTAGGCCCGTAATAACGCCGTTGACGTTATACGGTTCCTGAACAAGCACTATGTCCGTGTCAAGATGTTCGAGTGCGACACGAAGTTCGTCCGTAACAGTTTTGGACCTCTGCATGTTAAGCTGGAGAATCCGCAATCTGCTACTTGGACGTTTACAATGGGCTTTATCCATTGTTGGTGCGGAACATCACCGACCGGACAGCCTCATTGTAAGCAGGGCAGCTTCTGCTCATCAGCCCGTGCGTGTACGGCCTGCCGACGCGCTTGCAGTTCGAGCACCTCGGAGGTTGCTCTCTTTGCTTGCATTCAGCAGAGGTATGCCCCTTCTCGGAGCAGTGACCACACACATTGGCTGTGGCATTGCAAAATTTGGACAGATGTCCAAACTTCTGGCACCTGAAGCAGCGGGTTACAGAGTGGAAATCCTCCGTACGGCAGGATGCCCACTCGAGGTAGAGCCGCTCGCCCTGCGCTCGAATGCGATTACGCATCGCAGGCGTTACCTCAAACACCCAGGATGAGGTCTCCCGCTTGTTGGCCGGCCTTGCTTGGCTCGACTTCGGCTCGGGCTTTGACCCAGCCTTGGGCTGTGTCGTCGCCGTCTTAGCCTTAGTCTTGAACCGAAGGCGCATGCCTGCGGTGACCTCACTCTTTGAGAGCGTCTTGCAGTTCTGTTTCCTGATACAGGAGGTAAACTTCTCGTACGTCATCTCACTGGGTACGTGGAGGACTCGGATTGTCGGGTTGAGCTTACCCGGCACTCTCGCATTCAGCCCGGCGCGGCGTCCCGAAGCTGCTGGCTCTTGGTGAAGGCTTCCAAGTGTGTCGCCTCCTCCGTCTCAATGGCGATTCCATTCGAATGGATTCGCCTGACAGATTTGACGGCTATCTTGGCTTTTGAGGGCTTCACCATTCCCAAGACAGCTTGCTTGGTAGCATCACTGTCCCGGTACTTTTCAGCCGACTCGGGGAAGATCTTGACCACGTGAAGTGGTCGATCTCCCCTCGTCGGTGGCACGCCCTTCTTGGCCTTCACCGATTTAGCCGCTACCTGGGCATAGCTAGCGCGGCCGCTATTTGCTATTGCCGGAGGAACCGGAGTTCCTTTCGGCTGCCCAGGCTTGGCCTGCGTCCCTTTGAGTTGCTGGGCAACTCGATTGAGGGATTTCTCCACCGTTTTCTTGACAGCGCGCTGCGATGTTGTTGCAGCTTCGAGCGCCGTCAGTCGTCCTTCGAGGGTTGCACCTTGTCGGAGCACTTCCCTCAGAAGGCCGGTGAGAGCCGAAAAATGGCCCATGATCTGGCCCGCGACCTCCTTGCTCACCTTACTGGAAGGTTTGAGCAGAAGGTCCTGCAGGGACTTTTCATGGCCTTGTGCCGCCGTCATTGCTTTCTCCAAGCGGTTAGGAACCGCTTTGGATCCGGCGTCGACTGCGGCCCCTTTCAGCGTACGTCTTGCGGCCTTTGGCTTTTTGCTCTTTGTGCCCTTGGACTTGGCACCACTCTCCTTGCTGGCTTGCGGGCCAGCTGGAGAGGCACTCGAGGAGTGCTCGGTCTTTGCCACCGAGCGGGCACCCTGGCTAGCCGATTGGCTCGCCGTGGGTTCGCTCGTGGCGACCGAGGTTTTCCTCGCTTTTGGCGCCTTCGTCCTTGGCACCGGAGCTCTGGGGGCTGCCTCCGTCAGCACCCCGGCCCCGTCCTTTGAAGGAGACTTAGGCGGAGGCCTAATGTCTAGGGAGTCCTTTGCAGGACTCTCGCCTAGACTTCGGCTCCTACGCGCCTTCGTCTTCTTCTTTGAGACACGCTCGTGTGTCTCACAGGGCGATCCCACGTCTGGGTCCGCCCTCCTCTTCCTTCCCTTGGAGCTCCCGGCTGGGGGCTCCGGTGTGGCAGTCTCCCTGACGGGAGGCACATCCGCACCTGCGGAAGGGTGTGCCCTAGTGGGCACCGCCGTGGATGCTGCCCCGGGGGGCAGCGCTTCCACCTCCATCACATGGACCCCTTGCGGGGTCGGGTCGGCGCCAGCCGACAAAGTAATAGTGTCATCCATAGTTGGTTTTTCTCTTCATCCCGCAGCGCTGCCCGGCCTCCTTGGACCCTCAACTGGAACCCGACAGTAGCCCTCACACAACGTCTTATGCCGCGAGAGGGGGTGCCGGGTTAGGCTTTACGCACGGGATATAGTCCGCGGGCGGTGGCCGACTGGGTCTCCCCAGACTCCACCGTCCACTTCCTCATCCGTTTGGAATCCGCCCTCGCTTTTGCAAGCGCGGGCGCTCTCATTCCGAGCCGATTGGTCAACCATAGGATTATCGGAAGACCTCCCGTTTAGTCGAAGCTGAGGCCAAAGGTACGTGTTGGGGGGTAACTCCCGTAGGAGGCCCTGTTGTGCCCTGTGTGGTGACTGCACAGAGCGGGTAGCGGGATCGGAGGAAGTCAGGCTCGTAGCGTTTAAAGGATTAGAATCCACCGGGATTAAACCCAAAACTTGGAGTTTATTGATAGGATATAACCAAAGACTGACACGAAAGGTACAGAGTAACTCGCTGGTACGCACTGATGTGTTCTGTTCGAAATCTGGAGAGCGAGTCCCCGATTGGGACTTGGAGCAATAGTTTTGTTCGATGCGGGCGTCGCATCAGCACGAGGCACTCATCGGGCGATGTGACTCAGTGCTGATGTGCAAAACGTGATTTAGTCGCTGTTCGCTCGCTTATTGCTATACTAATATCTTATTTCTTTTATACATTGCAACATCCTTTCAAAGATAGGATTTAGCGGTCTGCTTAGTTTGTGCATTCCGGGAGCCAACCTTGGGCTCGGGCGCAACAGCCCGCCCTCAGATCCCAGGATCCCCTTTTCCGACGACACGGGTTGCAGCGCACGGCAAACACGCAGGGGGTCAACAGCCTTATCCCCAGGGCTGGTCTCATCAATTAGACTCTGCACCGGTGTGGTTTAGAAAACCCCACCGGCGGGCCAGAGCTCTGATCTGAGTTGGCCTTGCTGACATATTCTTTCTCAGCCATTGGTTGTTTAGCGAGGCCTCTGCCGAGGGCGCGGTCCTTCTCGGGGACTCCGTCAGTACCCTCAGGCAGGCTGGCCTCGCTACCGCCACATTCTTGTCCCCGCCGAGTGGTCAAGGGAGTTCTCCGGAAAAGACACGAGGGAACTCCGCCGTCCTTAATGCGTTCAATGAGGGCAAGTATGGCTATAGGGTTTCGACCACATAAGAGGCATCACATTGAGTTCGATGAACTACATCGCCCCGTGGTCTTGCAGTGTTTCAACAGGCTTTTTACGAGCGCTGCCATAGACAGACTGTTTTGCTCGGACAAACCAGCCCATCCACCTGCAGGACGCGCGCTCAGCGGCATAACTCCGTTAGCCACGACCAACTGTTAGCACAGAAGGCCGAGTTTACGGCGGGTCCCACTTGGAGGTGGAGCATGCCTTGAACGTGAGAGGCTAATGGACCTACTTGGTGCCAGTGGATCCCCGCTTTCGGAGTGCTAGCGGCATCTTACTTTCGAGAGCGCATGGCCATAAAATGACCGGCTGCGCTTCGATTTCATAAACCGCTTATGCAGCTCGTCCGGCGTTTCACCAACTGGTCCAAATTTGCTATTAAAGCAAAAATGGCCACCGCGCCCTTAGAGCGTCAGCAGCCATCGAACCCCAAGAGAGTACTAGTTACTCCCGCCACTTGCCTTAGTACATCGTTGCTGAGTTGTTGACCCGCAAGCGGGCGCCGTACCTCGGCCGTAGGCCATACCGACTTCTCCTCAATTTATTTCATCCACTAGCTTGGCCAAGGACCACCCCTAAGGGTGGCCGAAACCACATACCCCCTCGAGTCCAACCCAACTTGCCAGTCTCACTCATTACGAGTGGTGCGCAGACCAGCCCGAGGTACCAGTTAAGGATGTACAAGTACACAAGTGCACAGGTACTACACTGGTCGGCCAGCTCGGGTACGCGGTGTAGCCAACCACCGAAGATCAAGGCGTACTACCTCAGCTCACCGAACGGAAGAAATGAGCTTTTGAGGCCTCCGCAGTGTCCCTCTGCGTATTTTTACAATGGTTCCGTTTTTCGTGTACTTTACTTACGTTTTTCGACTACTTAGGATCATCAGCGGGTAGAGCCAACACCCCGCCTCCCCATCGGATCTGCACATTGGTGTTTGCCTGTTTCTTAGTCTGGTCCTTCACCGTCGACCGTTCCGGCATGGGTGTCCCTGCCAGAAGCTTCCCGAAGGAAGCTCCCGCCGGCATCGCTCTCGGGATCATCAGGACTCGCAAGCCCCCCCATCGCGACAAGATGAACAGACATCGGGGGGGACTTGCCTTCGTACAGATGATGTTGTCGGTGTGTTTTCCGTGCTGTGCCCACCCATTGGGTTTTACCGCACGTCTCCCATGAGTACGGGATTGGGTGACGCCCAATCAGCGCGTTTCTGCTGTAAGCAGAAACTACCAATATGCTACCAGGTTATAGGGCCTGGCAGCAGACCACTGGTAGGGCCGAGCTCCTATCCTAGCTCAACCGGCTAAGCAGGCCGGTCCCCGAGCTGTGACGCAGCTCCCCCATCGGGGTCATTGCTGACCCCTAGCCAGCGTGTAGCTCCCCCACTGCCCCCGCGATGGTCCAACCTTCCACCTGGTCGGGCCTGGGTGTTACCCCAGCGGGCTCCCGACCCCCGCGGTACCAGTCAGGGTCACTGGTGAGACCGTCGTGGCATTACGCCACTACCAGTTAGGGCGCCTATACGCCCTGGCACTGGTGAACCGGCGCTTCGGCTACGTGGAGTCGCCACTCTCCAAAGACCCCTACTGAAGGTGACCAGGGTCACCCCCAGTAGGGGCCTGCCTGCGTCTCAGGCACACCTTTCATTCACTCAATCATTCTCTCCCTTCTACTCTTAAACACATACTCCGCAAACTTATAAAATCTTTCATACGTTTCCTTTCGCTCTAACACACCACTCACGTCAATCGCACCCTGCTCATTCACTCTCACGCCCATGTCATTCAAACTTCTCTCATCCTCATACAATACACAATCATACAACACATGCTTCCAGTCTTCTTTTTGCGCACCACACCTACATTCTTCTGATTCACTCAATCTTCTCTTATATAAATATTCATTCATACTTCCATGCCCAGTCATCAAGAAACATACACTCAACGATGGGTCAAATGCCGCGGACCTCTCAACAAACTTCACATCTCTCACGTATTCGTATGTCACTCTTCCTTTTTCACAATCATCCCACCTTTTTTGCCATCTCCCATACAGCCTTTCATTCAACAACTTATCACACTCGCTCTCTCTCAGCCGCTCAACTTCTTCATCATTCAAAATATCAAATTCATTCATTCTCAATCGCTTCCTCACTTTATACTTTATTCCACGCCTCATACATTCCAGGTCCCACGGCAAGCCACCCATCAGGACTTGCATAGCCTCAGTCGAAACAGTTCTACATACTCTCAAACATGCATACATAACCACTCGCTGACACCTATTCATTAACTCTCTCGCATATTTCAGATTCATAGACTCATACCAAACACTCGCTCCATACATTACACATGATACAAACAAGCCCTTATACAACACTCTCACTGCTTTACGCTTCAGTCCCCAGTCTTTCCTTAACACTCTTCTCAATTTTCCAACCACACTCACAATTTTCTCTCGCATGCTCTCCAAATGTACCTTAAAATTCATTCGCTCACTCATTCTGATCCCTAAATACTTCACACTCTTCACATACTTCATTGCCTTACCATTCAAACACACTCTAGGATTCCTACTCTCAGCCATTCTCCCTTTCATTAACATTATTACAGTCTTTTTCTCCGACACATCCACTCCAACTTTCCTTCCCCACGCACTCACTACCTCCATGCATGCCGTTCCCGTTCGTTCCAATTCATTCCTTGCATTCGCCTCAATCACCAGTAACAAGTCATCCGCATACGCAACAGTCTTACAATCATACTCATCCAAATTCCACAGAAGCTCGTCCACCATTAGGTTCCACACCGCAGGGCCACAAATTGAACCCTGCGGGCATCCCCTACATACATTCTTCCATATTTCCTCCTGTACACTTCTAACACACACTCTTCTGTTCTTAAAATAGTTGATCCATACTCCAATTTCCTCACAACCAACATTCTTCAATTTTTCGATCACTCTACCCCAATTCAAATTGTCAAACGCACCGCGAAAATCAATAAATACACCCAAAACATACTACCACCGTTTTCCCCGATCAGCGGGTCGTGCAAACTGACCAGGGAGACGAGGAAATGAACGCCGTGCTTCCCCTCCGCAACTCAGGTCCTCCGGGCGCTTCACTGGGCGCCAGGCCCCGAAAACCGAGACCAATATTTATAATATTTAGCAGCCCGGAGGAGATGGTCAACCTGAGAGGGAGAGCAAGTGCGGCGGACCACGCGGATATTAGCCCGGCCGGCTAGATGTTCGGGAGAGGGGCGGGGAACAAGGGAGGCCGGGGACAACACACTATGCAACACAGATAGCCAAAAGAGACACGACTTCTCTTGTTAACAAACGCCCTGTTTATTTGTGTCGGGCGAGCCGACGGTGCTACAATCTAATTAACCTACAGCAAACCGGACTATCGCGCTCCCGGTCCTAGGCCACGAAGGCCCCTGTACAATCTAACCCCGCGGTAGCGGGTGGTCAAGAGTGCGGCCGAGAAGCGGCCGGAAATGTGGAGAATCGCGAGTTATAACGGCCGAAGAAAGCGGGATCCGCAATGCCGCACAAGCGGAAAATCTACCGAGCGGTCCCGGCAACAAGTGGCAAGATGGCCACCACTTGTTTGGCGAACGCGATTCTTAATTGCTACCGCGTGACTCAGTGCGACGTGCGAAGTCGCCCCAAGGAAGGCAGGACAGTTACAGGCTTATCTGACTCTAACAATAAATACAACAATTGCGAGGAACCCGACTACTGGGCTCGGAACTTTTACGCAAGGAATCTAATAGAAGGGCACGAAGGTGTGAGGCTTACCGTGATCTAACTGCGGTCGAAACCGCCAACCGTTCGTCCTGTGCTCGCCGGCACTAATCACCCAGGCTTAGCTGGCAGATAGCCTAATCCGGTCGTCCGGCGTAACGCTCGATGGTCTCCTTCGCCTCGCTTTATCTCTCTTTCTCTCTCTCGTCACTACACTTCGTATTCGAAAACGCTCGGAATCGGTTGTCGCTAGGACGGTCGCAATCTGAGTGACGAGAGAGAGTCCTTATTTCGCTACGTAGCCTCACACCCTCAGCGCCACTACCCCTCGAATCCTCCCGTGGCTCCATCCATTAGGCGGTGTCGCAATCGACCCCGCGCGTTAGGATCGACTTCGACCTCTTCTATCGACCGCTTGAGACCGCTGTCCTTTCGGTCGACATCAGGAGTGACGGGCTCCCAACTCCTCGCTCCGACGTGCTCGGGTTGGCCGTCCGTCTTCCAGGGCAGCTCCGGCGTCCCGTGTGCTGGCCCCCGCTCGCTCGGCCTGGGAGGATTGACCATCCTCGGAGCCGAACTTATCTCCACGCCTAATGGACAGCCGTTCCACTAGGCGGCTCAGTCCGTCGCGCTCACCTAGGTGCCTCTCGGCGTTCCAAATTCGCATTAGTGCCTGTCTTATTTGCCTGTGCCTGCCTTGGAGCAACGATGGTGACGAAGCCCGAACGCTCGGGCGAGTGAGAGAGAGAGAGAGTGGCCACGCGGGCGTTCCCCTGGCCTCCCTTGCGGGGGTGAGGAGTATTCTTGTGGCGAGGCTAGCTTGCCCCGTCACAATACTTTTTCTCTGACTCATTCACCCACACTTTCACTCTTTGCCATGCATCCTCAGTCGACCGTCCACCTCTAAACCCAAATTGCGCGTCATTCATTCTTCCTTCCATTCTCTTTTCCAATCTATTCACTAACATTCTCTCATACACTTTACCCAAAACAGACAACAAACATATCGGACGATACGACGAGGGATCACATCTCACTTTCTCGGGGGATTTCAACAGCACAACAACGCATGCATTCTTCCATTCATCCGTGAAACAGTTCTCACTCAAACACACATCATACATACGCTTCAACACACCGGGAATTGCCATCCATACTTTCTTTATCATTTCACCATTTATGCCATCCATCCCAGGCGCTTTTCGCATTTTTACTCTCTTAATCGCACATTCAACCTCTTCCCACTCAAAGCATTTCTCCATTTTCTCGACACATTCATCATTCGTCACATCATTTACATCCGCAGCTGGGAAAAAGGCATTCAGCAATACATCCGCACTGTCCTTCCAACACTTTGTCACATTTTCACCTAGTTTCATTCCGCATATATTGTCCTTCTTTCGTTTCCCCATACACAGCTTATACACTTCACCCCACGGATTCTCATTTCCTTTTTTACTCACAAACGCTCTCCAATGTTTCTCTTTCGCTTCTTTCATACCACACTTATACTTTCTAAATTCATACATATATTCATCCCATCCAGCTTTCGCATCCCCTCCACGCTTTTTCATCTTTTGGTACTTTTTTCGCGCTTTCCTTGCATTCTTCCTCAATTGTCCTAATTCATTGGTCCACCATCTAAGCTTGCTCATATTCACACGTTTACTCGTTTTCATCCTCTTGTCATTCGTTCGCGTCACCCATTCAGTCACCATTCTCACCACTTCCACGGCATTCATACTGTCCAATTCTTCTACACTCACACCACATGCAAACTCTTGCAAATCCTTCACATACTCATCCCAGTCAACTCCCTTCATTACCCATCTTCGCGTACTTGTCACATTCTCATCTTCATTCACATCACTCTTCATTCGTATCAGAATCGCATTGTGGTCACTCATACTCCAGTCATTCTTAATCTCCCATTGAAACGAATACCTATCACTCTCCTTGCTCACAATACTCACATCTATATCACTTTCACCATTCGCACCACTAAACGTAAACAACTTACTCGGCTCATTCAACACAATCATATCATTCAGCAACAGGTATTCTTCAAGCATACTTCCACGCAACGCTCTCTCACTGCCATCGGCTTTCCCTTTGCTGTACCACAAAGGGGAGACGGCGTTTGCATCCATACCGATTACTAGCATCTTTCCATTCGCTACTTCTCTCAACATATCCAAATATCTCAAATACTCTTCCATGCTTCCACCATACTGACAATAAACAGACGCGACATACATTTCTCCAAGCTTTCCTTTCATCCAGGCACACACTCCATATTCATTCGTACACTCTGTCACAGTCATCACTTCCATATTCACATCATTCACAACAATCGCGGCTTTGCATGTACACTTTTCATTCGAAATAACATTCATTCCACTTGGCAAACCTCTCACACATCCATCCGACACAAACGGTTCTTGCAGCAAAGCAACACTAATATTCTTTTCACACATAGTCATTCCCAAATCACACATCACCGCATACGCTCTCTGACAATTCAGCTGCATCATACATACTTCGTACTCAGTCATTACTTATTCTTGCATACATTCTTTCTCGCATCCTCATATACTCTGGACATTCTTCGCTCATTATCGGGTGATTTGCAGGCAATCCTTTCATACGGCAATTTCTACACACACACTCTTTCTTACATTCTTTCATAACATGCCCACTTTCACAACACCTTTCACACAATTTCTCTTTCAACGGGCATTCTCTCATCATATGGCCATACCCAAAACATCCATAACACCTCGGTACAAACATGAAGTCACGCACTTTAAAAGCATTCCACAACATATACACTCTACCATTCGCTAAAATCACTTCTTTTCCTTTCCTAGTTAATTCTATAATAACATTCCCACACTTAGACTCTTTCTTACTACTCCGACTCACAATCCTCACTCTTTCCAAAAACTCATTCTCATTCATACAAACTCTCAGATTCTTAAAATACAACTCACGCAGAAAATTCTCACTCGTCAAGTCATTCGGCACATCGTACACAATCAGCTTTGGTCCAATTTTTCTAGGCAATTCCACTTTCAATCCGACATCCTTAAATTTCTTGCACTCTTTAATCTTATTTAATTCTTTCTCGCTAACTGTCTCGATCGCAATTCCATTTCTCGTCTTTCGCACAGCTTTTACTCTCACATTCAACGACTTGCTCACTTCATTCAACACTTTCTGCTTCACACTATCACTCGATTCTTTCGTATTCTCATTCTCAGGTCTCACAACAACCGCATACGTTCTTACATCCTCTCTCACTCTTCTCATTTCACTCTTCGCACTGACACTCTGGGCATTCACACTTGCAGGCATTCCCGCAGCCGCACTCGCATAAGAAGCACTCATCACATTCGACCTACTCTTCACTAACTCATCTATTCGTCCTTCCAATCTTTCATTTTTGCACACCAAGCTCATAAGACATTCTTCATACTCACTCGTACAATTCATAATTACTTCACTCGCAGCCTTTGAAATTTTGTTCGCTTCATTCATCAAGAACGCACGCAAATGAGCACCAATCGTTCGCATTCGTCTCAGCTCACTCACAGACTCACTCTTACACTCACTCTCACTACTGTCCTCGTCCTCAGGTTTCCTTCTTTTCACACTTCTCGCACTGTTACCACTACACATAGATTCACTCCTCGACACACTCGGACCAGCGAGGGGGACATTCCCCTCACACACGCTCTTACTCACACACACTTCCTCAGCATCCATACTCTCGCAGCTATCACCCTTCCTCACAACACCCTTCTCCTCACCCTTTTTAGATTTCCCCCCCTTTTTCCCCGGTTTCTTAAATAAATCCATGTTATTCCCACGAGAGGGGACGAGTATAGGTCACCCCGGAGCTTACGCCCTAACTCCGGGGAAGGCTTTGTTCAACAGGGGTCGCCAGGTACCTGAGGTTGGTCGCTCGCTGCTGGTCTTCCCCCCAGCCATGCATCCCATCGCCGCGCACCATAGCTTGGGATTAGGGGGCATTTTTTTATAGAGGTTGCCGTCCTCGCAGCCCGGCCAATTAAGGCAGGGCCCCCGCTCACCGATGCCTGCAACGTACCGCCGCCACGCCCTGCGACGGTTGTTGAAGCAGACTCGGAGGTTACGGTATTAGGAGACGGATGGCGCTCATCCGCCCCCAGCTCAGGCACCCCGGGTTCGCCAAACCCGTACTGCAGGTGCCACAAGGACACCCACAGCCCCTGGGGGGACTTGCCTTAGTACATGTTTGTGAGGGTTTGTCCCCGCCGGAGCGGGCGCCATACCTCGGCCTTAGGCCATACTGGCTTCTCCCAAATAGTCTACCCACTATGTTTGCCAAGGACCACCCCTAAGGGCAGCCGAAACCACATACCCCCTCGAGTCCAACCCATTGTTCCGGTCTCACTCCGTAGAGTGGGGCATAGACCGGCCCGAGGTACCAGTTGAGGATGTACAAGTGCACAAGTGCACAGGTACTACACTGGTCGGCCAGCTCGGGTGCGCGGTGTAGCCAATCACCGAAGACTTTTAGCGTACTACCTCTACTCACCGAGCCAAACAAATGAGCGTCAGCGGCCTCCGCACTGTCCCCCTGCGTATCTGTACAATGGATCCTCATTTTCAAATACTAGCTTGCACGTTCTTCTACTTAGAGAGCGGGGTCACCACTTCCGCCTCATCGAGTCTCTCAATGTTGTCTGTTTCTTAGTCTGGTCCTTCACCATCGACCGTTCCGGCATGGGTGTCCCTGCCAGAAGCTTCCCGAAGGAAGCTCCCGCCGGCATCGCTCTCAGGATCATCAGGACTCGCAAGCCCCCCCCATCGCGACAAGATGAACAGACTTCGGGGGGGCCTTGCCTTAGTACAATAATATTTCTTTAAACTGAATTTATTCTAATACACATTTATTGTGAATGGTTTACAGCTCATCCTTGAGACGATGCAAGGAGTCGCCGCAACCCCGCAGAGGCTGGTGGTGAACGACAAGGAGCAGAACACGCGCCGATCCTGCGTGACATAGTTGCATCCCTCCAGGTAATCGCTGTTGCCCAGCCAAAATACCTGGAAGACGAATGAACCGTACATTGTGGTATATTTAGTAATCGTACAGGTTATGAATTACTATATAACAATTTAGACTGGTTAATGTTGATTTGTGATATGATTTATGTTGACAGAAAAGAAGACCGTTGTAGATAGTGTATCATAGTTATTATGATATCATTATAATTTTATTGTTTTTGTTTTATAATTTTGTACATTTTGTATTATTTAAGTGTTGTTTTCTAAGTGTATATATGTATATAGGGCATTTATATCATGAGCTAAGCTCAAAGAGTGGTCGTGACAAATTGGCAGTCGGAAATCGGTTTAAATCACTGAATTCTCAGTTTTGTTAACACAGTTAACGCAGAAGCATTATATTCGCAAGAGTTGAGAGTTATTAAACACAAACTGATCGTTCCAATATCCTTTCTTCAGCCTTGGTTTTTACAGTTATATCTCATATCTCTTCGACCCAGATTCAAACCAATAATTAGATTAAGATTCTGTTTCTTCAGTTCATTTTCAATTGTCAACAGTGTATTCAAAATTTTTATTGTTTCTGCTCCTTAAATAATACATTGCAACACATATAACGCTTATATAATACATGAGTGTGTGTGTGTATTAATTTTCGTTTTGTTATTTGATTATATCCACAATAATTTTACGAGTTATTCAATGTACTCTACTAACTGTACTTTCGCTTGTTTTTAAAAGAAACGATCGAAAAAACAATATGTAGTAGGCGTTAATTGTAGTTAATTATCAAAGCTACATACATGGGAGAGAATCGCGTCGCGCAATACATGCATCATCGGGTTGCACCGGACAGGCCGTTTCCTGGTGGATATCACCGTGGAAGTGTGAGTGTGCATTCGCGTGCTGTGCGGAAGTACGTAGACATATTTATGCAAATAGGCGAGGGTGGCTTATTAGATACCCGATCGCGATGTGGACTTGCTCGCTGAACCAGGGCAGAGGAAAATCGCAATGATCTCCAATATATTAGAGAGCATCCCTTTAAGGCTGCTGTAAGCATATCCGCATCCTTGGACATAAACGGGAACAAAATCTCGATCAAACGCAAGCTGCAAGAAGCCGGTATCTGCTATTTCCGACCAGCATGCAAGGCAGTCCTGCTGCCGCGACATCGCGAAACTCAACTCCTTTTCACTTGCGAAGTAACGATTTATACGGACGGAAAGATTTTCCTCTGCGCCATGGGTTTGGCGACCTGCCGATTCCGGGCGATTCGGCCTTGAATATGCAGTCAACCGGAATGACCGAGGCCATATTTCGATCACTCGTAGAGATAACACTGCATATGGACTCCCGGGAGTATGTCGAAATCCTGGAAGAGGTATTCCCGTCCTCCGTCAGGGAGACATACCCCCGTTTGCCGTTGGACCCCGAATCACTCCTAGAGATGACATCTCACATGGACTCCCGGGAGTATGTCAAAATCCTTGAGAAGCTGTTTCCATCCTCCGTCAGGAAGACATACCCCCTGGAGAACATGTCGGTGCTACGAGTGGTCCAGGACAATAGTCCGGTCCACACCTCTCGTATTACACAAGCGTGGTTTACGAATCACCCCAAGTTTCAACTCGTGAGGTAGTCGGCGCGGTCGCCACATCTGAATTGAATTGAGAACGTGTGGGCCGAAATGGTGCACACCTGGCGACCCCATCTTGCGAGCTCTGGCTGATATCGTGAACCACGCGCTGCGGGTCTGGGACGATTTGCGGGATCGGTCGGATTACTTCGCCCAGTTGTATGCCTCGGTGGGGAACCGGTATAACCTAGTAATGGAGAATAACGGGAACCCCACCAGGTATTAATCGGTCTATGCGCCTACAATCAGTGCCCGAATGTAAAACAAGGTAAGACAAAATTTCTTTCTTCGCTCTTATTTGTAACAGTCATAGAGTACCTTGGTATTATAAAGATTATAACTATATTTTCAGCTCCGCGGTGGTGTCGCCAAGGAATCCAATCCTCCAATGACGTGTCGGAAGTTCGCGCTGCTGCAACCCCTATAGGTAAGACAGATATCCATGTATATACTATCTATGCGAACTCAGTACTTAAGATGAGACATACCATTTGTTATATTTAAGCCCTTAAATATCGCGCATCGGCGAAAATAGACCGTTACGCGAGACTTTTTGCTAAAAATACTACTGGTCGTATCGATATGATTCACATTTTTTTTACATGGGAAAAGCCGCACTATGTAACTATATTTCTTTAATGATTCGCAGATTTTGGCTTTGATATAAAATATCGAAGGTAATGGTCGCCCAATTTGTAATGTATTTCAGAATGTACCTTGATCCTTTGGGTATCGGAAAGTCTATCCGAAAGTCTTTTCTCTAGACTAGAGAAAATGATCCAAGAATCGGATAAACAGAATTAACCAGGGATCGCTCGGCCAGCTAAAGAGCGTCGTGACATGCGCGGTATCTGCTCACCTATTACGTGGTACCTACCACTAACAAATAATAAGCATTCACTCCCACCAGAAACACAAAGCCCCACAAACTCTAAAACACACACATGCACTTACACTTCACTCTTGCTTAATACTAGAGAACTTATATTTTTTACTTGCTAAACTATTCGCTAAACGCATAAGATTATCGGCCTTAAAATTCTCTTAATGCATTCGCAATATTTTTTATTAAATAATTTACATAATTGTTTACAATGTTCCTTTTTAATTATATAGAATGGGCGCAGTCCTAAAATTTAAAATCTATCGAACCCAGAATATGCGTAATTATCAGGGAGGTGACTTTCTTTTTGCGTGCTATTCGCGGAAAGAGTTGACAGCAAATATTTGTTATTGCACTATTCATGGCGGTCCGGTTATTCGCAGACTTCAATTTTAAAGTATTTCCACAGCACTCATTGCAATTAAAGAAAGGTAAAATGACGTTAAGTAGAAAGTCTAGTGCATGTTTCGTCCCTGTATCGTCGGGTGGAGTGTAGGGATTAAAATCGATAGAAAACTCAAATTCTGAAGGTGCTCCTACTTCTACATGTACTAAATTGTCCTCTATGCTCTTATGGTCCAAAATATTTTGGAGACTTGTAATTACACCCGTGGAGGATTTCCTATCAATACAACTTACATAACCTGAGTGGACCAGACTCAGTAGATTAAATAAAAAATTGTTATAATAATTATGAAAATAACTAGCGGACGAAGGTATGTTTTGAAGACCTTGCTGCCGAACTTGACAAAAAAATGTTAAGATGGTGCCGATTGAAATTTTGCGGAAAAATTTATTTGAATCTGAAATTAAGGAGCAATGAGCGGAGTATTCTAAACTTTGTCAACGTGGAAACCCAGTTGCGTAACACAATAGGAAGACTTGGCTGACTGGGCTGACTGGGCTTTGACGTTTTAAACCGCATTGATACAAGTACGGCGATACGTCATTCCATACAGATTGTTGAGCGCATAGCTCATTACCTGTTGGAATACCCGTTTTTAAAATATTATTTGAACAATCGTGTAATCCTCCGTTCAGGCTATCAAACATATTATTAACAAGTGAAAATAATAACGCGGTGTTTCTAGTGTCTCGAGGCATTTTGCGAGATTTGCAAGAAGTCTCTAAAGGCGATTCTGCCCCATCACAAGTTACATGGACTCAAAATTTGGAGTCTATTTCTTTCCAATAATTTATACTTCAGTAAATATTACAGACAACCATATCGTTCGAACGCCAAACAGAAGAATTGAAGGAGGAATTGAAGTTTAATAAAAAAAATACTGCATTGAGAAATACTTATTTGGAACCAATGTTAGTGATAAAAGTTTATAAGAAATGCTTACCATTTCCAAAGGGGATTATCGGTTTTGATAAAAAAAAAAAATGCTAACCGTTGCTGTAAGTCTCTTGCAAATGCCCCTCAAAGGGCTTCCGGGAACACGACTTCGGGACTGAGTCATACATTTTTATTATCGGGCGCGCCCCGCCAATCTGCTGCCGGTGCGTGCCATCCTTGATTGGTGCGCGGATGCTAAACTTGACACTCTGGGTAAGTACATTCAAAATAGCCATACCTGTTCAGTTCTTCCCTTCTTTTTTTGCGGCCACGTCGTCTATTCGATCGAGGAACGGGAGACAAGCTCGAAGAGAAGGGACGTGAATGTCCCCCAGTGCGAGTCATGATGAGGGTGTCGATTCACCAACACGAGGAGCCATCGTGCCGCTCTACACGTGGATAGCCGGACGATAAACCGACGTGATACAGCAGCTCCTGATTTTCATAGGCTGGAGATAATGGCGTATAGCGTAGCGCAGTGCTGTCCAGCGGAGGGGCCCCAACCGCGCGGAGTTCCCCTTCCACGCTATCCGCGCTGAGCCGCTGCGCTACCTCGCGCCATCCACCGCGTTCCGCGTTACGGAGGGTGGGAGGCCCAGGCACTCATTACGTTCTCCTCTCGAAGCGCTGCTGCTGCTGAGAGCGCCAGGAGTGGGGGAACTGCTGTGCCCCCGGGACCAGCTCTTGGACAGCACAGGCATAGCGCAGGGTGACGGTCGCTCCCAGCGCGCGGGGTCGATACGCCAACCCTGGATACCAGTCGATACCAATCGATATCAAGCGGTACGACGGCACCGAGAGATGGAGTGCGTAAGGCGGCAACGTAACACTGGGCCAAAATTTGAGGAACGGGAGCTTCTCATGCGCAGCTTCTCTGCATGCGACTGTTGTGACGAGTGTTCAGAGTGCGAGTGCATCGAGCGTATCTAAAAATGCAGACGATTTTAAGGCGAGGTTTCCCAGAGGAAGTTGAGGCGATCATTCCCCGTGGGAAGTGTGATAGCGGTAAGCCCAGCAATATTACCTGCCTGGCTATTTGTTTTGTTGGTTTCGGTACCGGCCGTCCTCGCTCGTGTAAACAGTACCCTAAGCGAGTAACCACCGATCACTAGGCGGCTAATCCCCTGGCGCAACTATTCGAGTCACCACAAGGTCTCTGGTTTTTCTGCATTTAGATTGTTCGGTGTATGAATGCCAGGAGCGATACGACCGCCAGCAACGATCGGAATTTGCTGAATCAATTACGGGTCACATAAACAGCTCTAGCGGCTGAGGAGAGCCTCGAACGACAACAACGTTCGGGGTCGCGAACCGTACCGGATATAAACACCTGCAGTCGGTCGTGAACGAAATAATAGAAAATCGGTTACAATGGTTTTCGTTGGAAAAACGAACGGCATTTGAGAGAGCACGGGTTGCAGGAGTCACTGGTCAATTGCGCGTGCGACGATAGCGGGATCCCAGAGGAACTCTTGGAGCGGTATTTAAAAGCGATAGACTGAGGTGTAAACCTCTGCCGCCGCCGTGCATAGGTCCACCGGCACAGCAGACAACAACGGGGCCATTGCAAGGCCCAGCGACTTGGTGGATTCAGAGGAAGGGGACGACCTTATGACAGTTCGTGACCCCAGAAAGGCGCCCAAAAGGGTGCCACATAAGGAGGTTACCATATGCAAGCGCTCTGTTGTACAAAAGTGTAGCAGAGACCTGCTCTCAGAGATTCGCAATGAGGCCTTTCGCTAACACTGCGTGACCAATAGGACTGATTCAATAACAAATATAAACTATGCTTGTAAAAAAATATATAGAGATATGTAAGGCGAATAGTTGTTTTTAATCTTGAAAACAACAAAAGATAATGAGATAGCTGGTATATTCAGTGGCTTGAGGTATCAGATCAAACTAGGACCTTCAGAGCGGAAAGCAAACATCATTTTCTTGGTGCTTAGTTCACGAATTGCTGTAAAATACGGAAGGGAGCATTATCGCATCAAGAATATTACATGTTGATGTGCTTGAGGAGACGATACCCCGCAAGTGGTTGAATAGTACGTCGCGCGATTGGGAAATCGCGCGCATTCGTTGGATACTTCATTTTCGGGTCTGCGATCCCACATCCTCTTCAATGCGACTGCGCTTTTTTGCACCAGCGAGGTCGGTCGATCTGTGCATACATACGTAACAAGCAGAGGAGGCCATCGTTGCCGCGGTAGAAGAAGATATGGCGACGTTCACCTGCGAGATTTCATTTTTTTCTTTTTGCTTTTGATTTTTTAGGATTTCGAAATCTACTGTGAAGCTCTTGTTACAAACGGAGGCATTTCATTTGCTTGAACACTTACCTATACAAGAACTTCTACCTTCGGACAATAAACGGGAGCGCGAATTCTAGGGATGGTTTTGGGGGCAATACCAGAGGAACCCAGAATTTTTAAAACATATCCTCTGGATTCATGAGGCACTTTTTAATAAGCAGCGGATTTTCAATGTGCACAATACCCGTTATTGGACGCTGGTATATCCGTGTGATATTAAGTGCGCTGGTTTAGATTAATCCGTGTGATATTAATTTCAAGTGTTTGATGATGCCACTGCCCACAGCAATTGTTGAAGAGGAAGAAAACTTATGCCGTAGCTGCATTAATTTATAATGAAGATGGGTATGTTTCGAATTTATGTGAGGTTATGTTCCATCGTTTTCCTTTTCGTGAGTTCTTCAATCAGCGTTTTCTTCTTTGCAGACGAGATTAAGAATGAAGAGACAGCAGCACTTCACACGTGGAAAACATATGGTTGGTAGAAATGGACGCCAAGCAACTTTTAAGTGGCATGTGCAGTAATAATATCGATGTCTACATGTTTATTTGCAGGCAAAGTTTTTCTGCTCAAAGCGCTCCTCCCCACTACTTGGAGATGTATAAATAATTCCTTACAGCTCCCTTTTAAATATAATATTTCCCCTCATAGCTAAATCTTCCGCGGCAGGTCGTCCCAAAAGCTGCTGTTCGTCAGATAGACAGCAAATTCGATGCAGGATTTGTCATGTTGGCAGGTTGACATCAAGCTGCCCGCAGATACTGGCGAGAAGAAGCGGACAAAAATTTGTTCGGCTCTGGGAGAAGATTCGTCGTCGAAAGCACTAGATCTGATCTAACAGGTTAGTATTAAAAAAGGGCAGAGCCTGCACGCAACATTAAAATTTATTAAATTGCACTATACAAGTCAAGTAAAGTATGAAATATCGAATAAATGATAAAAGCGCCCACAATTTATGTCTATCTGTCTACCCACATATGACATAACTCAGAAAGGCCCCAAAATTAAATACTTGTTACTTTTTGTCATCCAATTCTCGAAAGACTTCAATGTAAATAGTAGACTTTATTACGCGGTCTTTCTATGAAGTCTTTCCGGATTTGTGCTATTTTTATCTTGATCCATATTCACAATTACAACCCATGATATATCTTAGATATCTTTAATCACCATGCTCAATATACGTCAATTCTATGCAAGACCCTAAATAATTATTCATATTGTATAGGATTTTGGGATTAATCCCAATTCGATTGAATGGAGTCGCAGCAAGAACTATGAACAATATTAGTATTATTTACAAAATAATTTTAATAAATAAAACATATTTATACATTTACATGTAATTACAAATTTATATGCATATTGTATGCAATTTTATGAATAGAACACATCTGTACGGAGTTTGGTCCACGCTTGTTAAGCTTAAGATGGCTTGTCGGCCATCTTGGGTGCTGGTTCGGGGTTCTTTCAGCAAACAACAGCGCTCCTGTGCGCAGTGGCGCAGAGGAGAAGTGGCCAACGTGCAAGCAAATCAGGGTTAGTAAATCTATTCTTTCGAACCTCTGTTACTGCTCTGTACTGAACTCTATTATTGTACAACATATATATTTTTCCAGATTTCCTTGACGCGCCAAAAATCATTTGTCTCTTGGTCCTTCGGACGTTCGTGACGTCCGGCTTCGCTGTTCGCCAGTCTTGTGAAGGGGGTGTTTGGATGCAAAGCAGCTGTAGATAAATTGTAAGTAAAATGCTAGCACTGTTACTGCATACAAAATATATGATAACAAAAAGACATTAAATCCGCCCAAAAACATTAATCTATAAAGAGAAGATGCCAAGCAGTTGGATTTCCCGTTAAAACTGAAATATAACAATCAGACCGACTTGCATACCGATTGGCATAGCGACATGAAGAAAACTGAGGGATCTTTGCTACTTTCCGGTATTATATTCAATTAATGCGGATCCGAAAGGACAGCCGTCATGACGAGAGACCAAACCACCTGCTGGAAATGTGCTTTCACCCCTCACGTTTAATGCAGTTCTACTTCTGCTTTATGAGACACGTTCATTCCTGTTTACGATCTACAGTAGACGCAAAGTGTCGAATAATTGGCACCCACGGGAGTAGTAGTGAGAGAGCATAACATAACTGAAGGAGCACAGGGGAGAAGGTGGGTCGATGGACATAACCCCTTACGCTTCTATTAGACTTTTATTGATTCCTTGCGGTTTCAACCATGAACTGTACGTCTTATTAACTAGTGTTGGGAGAATTCGCAACTGAAAGATGTTCCATGCGGAATTTTCGCAAAAAATTTATTACAATAGAGGCTCAAGGAGTGAATTTTATTAACCGATTTCAAAAAGGAGGAGGTTTTCAATGCATAAAATGACTCTCTTTTTTATTCACGTCCGCGATATCTCGGCAGCGGGTGGACTGATCGGGATGAAACCCTTTCTATCTTACGCAGCAACATATTTAGTATTATATTCAGATTCTATATAATTTATTTTAAATGCTACTGCAAAGTCGCATCGATATATAAAATCTCAATTATATTATACTTTTAAAAGCATTTTGTCTTCTAGTTGAATATTTATTAAACATTGTTTTATGTGGTCAGTTTTGTCGAAGTCAGTTCTCACTTCTTTGAAGTATTTTTGAATAAAGGAATAAAGTTCATTTAAGACCTGTTTTCAATTGCAAGACTATCACAGTCATAGTAGCCATCGTGCTGACGATCTGAAAGTTAAATTGAATAAATTGTAAGTTGCATATAAATTGTAAGTTGCATATAAATTGTAAATTGTAATTGTATATTGAATATTGGCAGAGGGTGCCACGAACCTGATACAAGAACTGGTACCCAAAATAGTTGAGCCCCAGGCATGAGAATCTTAGTGGCTTGCGCTTTGTTTGCAGACCGATCAACAGTAGCTATGTTATGAATACAATTGCTTTCTGAAGTTTCCGTAGACGCTAAATATACGAAAGCAATTTATGAAATAATTATACTCTAATCAACTTACATCTGCCCGCATTTTCTCGTCGTCCATGTCGCATATTAATCTGACAGCTATGTCACTGACTGTCTTTGCCTGAATCAATCATTATTCATTAAATAAAATATTCCTGCGACAGCTAGAGAACGTATTTAGTCACCTTGCTACAAATGTTTTCGCAAATATAATTGGTGATGAAGATTTTCAAGATATGTAAAACCGCCCATGTCCATATCAATGCAGAGTAGTTATGCTTGTTGCCTTCAAGTGGCACCAGAATTATGCGAAACGTAAATATTGTACAACACAGTAGGAAATGAAAGGATAAGCTGATCTCCATGCAAAGTTGGGTCTCGAAAAGTCGGGTTATGTTGCATAAGATGTCGCAGAGTCGAAAGTGTAGATGCCTGCCAGAAAACGACATTTTTATTCTCTCATTCACAAAAATAAACTCTCATAATAAAGTGGGTTCATTTATATTTATGTTTAATTATCTACATCGTCGTCCAAATGATGCGTTTGTCCTTCTCGTTTAAGATGAAAATCCCACGAACAGGTGCTACCCTCTTACGAAGCCATCTTGTATAATCATTATCATCAAGCACTAGTTCTCTTAGAACATTGTTTATACAGTCGAATCTCGTGCCCGCATATCTACACATTGTTTTCAATATTTACGTACTTTTTCTTTCATCATAAATCACTTTCTTGAAAATGAAATTTTCGAAGGATTCTTTCGAGAACGTACCCCACAACAAACCAGAAATGCATGTCCACGATAATAGGAACATGCACCGGAATATGCACAATAAATACGGCAATGGTTAGATATATTTGGTGGATGTTCATCGATACTACCAAGATCCTGAATGTATTTAGCATAGAAATCCAAGATATTCCGGCAATTAGAGTCGCCACCACTATCCTTCGTAATTTAGAGTAGTTGGTCTCAACTCCCAACCCTCTCAATGTTTCGTCAATTTCGTTGATAGCTTCCAAGCATTGCTGGTACCTCTACCGTAACGAATGTATCACAACACAATTTCCAATGTTTACACTATTAAAAACAGCTGAAAAATTAAACAAGACAGAAAGAGGTTGTTAAGAATTACTAAAGAAATTGATCACAACATACCTTTCCATGCCACTGGCTGAAGAAGATCAATACAAGAATATTAAGGCTGACATAGCCAAATATAGTATAGCGGATCCAACTCAGAAAAACCCCATCGGTTACGTCTAAGTATAAGGATTTGGTACCTAGCATGGCGACTTGCAAGGTGAATGACACAATGGCGTAAAGAAAGCTGAGGAGTCTTTGCGGCTTTCCATCAGGGTACTCGATTAATGCAAATCCAAAAAGAGCGGCCGTAACAGTAAGAGGCCGAATCGCCCGTTGGAAATGTCTTTGCATCCTTCTTGTTCGATGCACTCTTACTGACTGATTGGGGTGATTGGCGCAGACTATTAACACTCGTGTCAGCTGTAGAGTACGCTGGATCGATCTATCTAGAACTGGCGGGGAGGCGTGGGGTAGAATAGAAGTGGCTGAAAGAAAATCGATGGAAATAACAGGCTAAGTAATATCGATTCTATTACGGCCCTTTATGATACTTTTATAATGTGTTTGCTCTGCAATTGATACCAATAAAACTAATGATTTCAATTCTTGGTTTGCTTATAATACTGACTTGCATTGACGGTTTTGCCGTATTCCGGATTTCAATACTTGACCTAACTGATTAAAAGTTGCGGTGGGCTGGTTCGCTTGCTACGCGTGCCCGCGAATATAATCATAATCATAACCATAAGCAAAATTATTTCTAGTTATTAAATATAACGCGAAATTATAAACATTCAATAATTACTGCATTATTAAAGCCTTTTTTGATTTAGCTCGGTGTCCACCAGTGTCGCAACGTGTTTCTGGTGAATTGCTAATGTTGACTAATTAAAGTTTACTACTAAAAATTAAATGCTTGCAAAGATAACCTTTTGAAAATGTTTTCTAGTTGCCACTCAACTTGTTTTTTTTTATAAATATCAAGATATTATTATATATAGGACACTTCAATTGATTTCCCTCTGGGATTCTACACTACTTGCTTCATCGCTATTTTTCACTAAAACTTGTGTCGATAATTTTGCCCATTGATACGCTTGAGTCTACATCTTCAGAAATAGTGTTGGCAGCCGAGAAGAATGCTTCATACTATTTATTGTACACTCATTAGACGAATCCTTCGCCACGTCTGGAGCTCTATGACTAAAAATCGCGCCAGGGGATGATGCTCGCGAAGAGTTCCTTTGCCTTTTATTAATCTAATAAATGCCTCCAAAGCATTTGTCAATTCCTGTTTAGTCGAGCACATTCCAAGTATTCACAGTAAAGGAAAAGAGTAATAAACGTTCCCATGAGGATACATCTTTACCGTTGAAGGTGTATCCGGCGAGCCATAGCGAAGTTTAACATCAAGTTTGGTAGGATTGAGTTCAAAGACACTTTGTACTATCCTAGGATTGACTTAGGGTGATTGGGTAATAAGTAGACTCGAACTTTTGCTAAGTAATAATAGCACGATCTCTGAGCATATTTTGGACTCGCGAAGCCTGGCTCGTAACAACTGCTAGGTAACAAAGTACAATACAATTTCTTTAACAATTCTTTTCAATCCACTTTCTCACAACTTAATGCTAATGTCAATAAAGAAGCATAAGATGGAATTGGGTCGATACAAGTATCCGTATTTACTTCCACCGACTAAGTTCTTTGAAACAGGTGTGCAACCTAATAGTGTCCCTTGAGTATTGTACACGCGAGTACTAATGCAGTCTATCAACCGTCGGAGCTTTCTTGCTTTTTGTGCATCAGAAACATAATAGTCAGTGAGACTGCATTGAACATAAGAAATGGAAGCACATTTCCAGAGGACGTTTTGGCCTATCACGGCAACCGCGGCCTTTTTTGGCTTGGCATTAATCGAATATCCTTTGGGGACGCCCCACAGATTCCTCAGTCTTATCTACGCCATTGGGGCAGTTAGTATGCAACTCGGCATGAATATTATCTTCATGATGTGGCCTGTTACAATCAACACCATTTTCCTGAAATTGATCCGTGATGTCATGATGTTTTGCTGTAATTTCATTAACATCGCCTCGATTTGCCTCAGTCACTGGCATGGAAAGGTATGTGTACTGCTCGATTAACCGTCTCCTGATCAACTTTTTTTGTTATAATTGCATTGGAATAGAAATACCATAAGTGCATCGAGCGATTGAATGAAGTGGATGAAACAATGAAGGCCATGGGAATTGAAACGGATTGCTCTAAGTGGCGAAGGGTAGGACTAATTAGTCTTCTGATGTGGGCGTCCATGTATATTTTAATAAATACATATATCAGCGCGAAACATGGAAGAAAATTTGCTGATAAAAGAATCGCAATTCTGGTTATCTTTATGTATATGCCACTCTACGTTCGTATGCTCATACAGATGCAGTTCTTGTTAGTCTTGGGGTACGTTTCAAGGGGTAAATAATTGTAACATTTCTTTCCAACCGTTTTTGCATATCTTTATGTAAAATGTTAATTGATTCTGCTTATTAGATACGCGGGTACGAGGTTCGACTGCATTAGTGACACCTTAAGAAAGATTACGATGGATAACAATAATTGTACAAATTGGTTTGGAAACAGCGAAACGATATCAGTTCGGGGATCTTTTGTCCCGGACGAAAAAGCCAGGCGCATCATTTGGACAGTAATGTATGAGCATCAGTCTACTATTTTTCCTGAATAAGTGAATAAGAATGCATTGTTTTTTCTTAGGCGCCTACATTTTAAACTCTGCGAAATCTTACGTGATATAAATACAGTGTTCGAGATTCAGATGAGCCTTCAGATAGGCTTCGACTATGTATGCTTATTGTGCAGCGTTATTTTCATATTGCGTTTGATATTGTTACCTTTCAAAGTTCGTAAACTTGAACTAGTTGTTGGGATTCTGTCGTGGACGCTTACATGTTTAGTGGATGTTATTCTTACCAATCATCTCTGCGAGACTGTTGGTGCCAAGGTGAGGGACTAGCGGAAATTGTATGAGAGAAATCTATGCGCTAGTTAACGCAATAATTGAGAATTGATTAATTCAATTGCTTCAAATTTAAACTTTTCATTGAAAATGTAATTATGTAGGTTATGGTACATTTTATTATATTTATTGGTATTCCAAGGTACTTTTTCCTGTACAAAAACCCGCCGTTCGGCTTTCCTTTATAAGACATTCACGAATTTATATTTTGCACTTGCGTTTCAGTCTTCCTAGACGATAGTTTGTATACATACGGGTCGAGATATAAGATAAATATACCAAACAAAATCTAAATGCAGGAAGGCACGATTGGCACACGAATTTAAGTTCACACTTACTACTTGATAAACCGTATACCGTATTAAAATCAAGTTAAAGTTACATGAAGTATGAAGTTATATGAATTTTCTCGCACAGTTAAAAATGACTAATAAAGTTTGGCTGACGATTGGCACCCGTGTGTGCCCCATTTCATTTGCCATGCGTGGCCCATCGTGGGCTTTCCATGTTGGCATAAACTTATTCCCACTGTGCACCATGGTGGGGCCCAACTGGGCAACCCAAGTTATGTCCTTGTAGCATGGAATAACTAAGTAGATGTGGTGGTGACTGCCGTTTTTCCACCTACTGAATAATAATATAATTAAAACATTGCATTTATAAGTTGTTCATTATGAGTCACCTAACGTCCTACAATCGCCCAACCTTTGATTCTGTGCTATTAATTATTCACATAGAATTATTTAAAATTAGGATACAAAGAATTAGGATTAGAATGGATTCTTGGGATATGGTTTTGGTTTTGGTTAGATGTTTCGTGAGCGAGGGTAGCGATTGATCACGCATACGCTTATTGGGGTCTTGTTAGGATCAATACTGGTCAAGATAGGTAGGATCGTGGATCGAAATTGACGCTAAACGGACCTTAAACATGTGCAAGTTCGCTCACTACGTTCGTTCATGAGAAATTTATAATTAAGAGAAAATATTCATATCTCAAACGCTAAAACCTAGCGGCGGATACATGTATAATAAAAAGTTGCTTAAAATGATATTTCCTACAACATATATCAGGGTCGTTAAAATCGGTGAGGTGTACCATATTCTATATAATTACTGTTCAAATACTTTTTACACGGACTGTATATTGTACTGAATAAAACCAACTGATATAGGCAAAAACAGTATGTGACATGGCTGCTCAACTGTTGTGCTTCATGGACGACGGGGAATTTCGTGAAGACGTGAGTTCATAAACGTAAAATAGTATCGTGTAAGGAAGGTTTCGTAATTTGTATTAATCACAATCGAAATGTAGGTGTCATTATTAATCCTGCAAGCAAAGCTTAGGCCGTTAAGATTCACCTGCTTGGACCTCTACTACTTCGGGTACCACTTTATGTATGAGGTTAGTGGTTCACGATCAATCTAAGAAACTTTCCCACTAATACAGTCATTAACCTTTTTCAGATTTTCAGCACAGTAGCTACAACGGCAGTCATAGTATTGCAACAAAAAGTAGGACTCGAATTCTAGAAACATGTATTCTTATTTTAATCAAAATGATCCGTTAATCCTCTTTTGATTCAATTCACCCGAGAAAAAACATTATATAAATGTCTCCCGGTTGTTGATGGTTACATGGCAGTAGTAGTCGCTGGATTTCCCAAACTGCAGCCCATCTATAATAGAAATTCTTACATGTACTTCTTCTTTGAAATCTACACTTTGGATCATACACGGGTCCGGGCAGATGGGCAGAATTGAAATGTGGTCTAAAACTTGAAATAAAAATTTGTTTATGCCAGTGAACTCCGAGGAAGATGGTAATTATAATTATTTGACTTATGATAATTGTGAAAAATCACAACTGGTAATCACTCTTGCATAACTTTATATACATAATATTTAATTATCACTAAACCCCGCCATATCACCGAGAAAGAGTGGTTCGCTTGACGTGGTGTAACCAATTTCCAAGACTCAAACCTGTGAACACACACAATAATTGACAAGTCCAGCTTTTGCGGTGTTGCGGCACCAATACTCCCTTAAGCGGTACATTTCTTTTTGGGATACTGGTGGATTGCGGATGTTGGTTGAGGACATCATGTTGCCTGGTGGCTGCACAGACCAGGTAGCGGGATCGGAGGAAGTCAGGTTCGTAGCGTTTGAAGAATTGAAATCCACCGAAATTAAATCCAAAACTTGTAGTTTATTGATAGGATATAACCAAAGATCTGACAACAGGTACAGAGTAGCTCGCTGGTACGCACTAATGTGTTCTGATCGAAACCTGGAGAGCGAGTCCCCGATTGAGACCTGCAGCAATGGTTTTGTTTGATGCAGGAGTTGCATCAGCACGAGGCATTGATCGATCAGGCGATATGACTCAGTGCCTCATCGCAAAACGTGATTTAGTTACTATGCGCTCGCTTATTGCTATACTAGTATCTTATTTCTTTTATACATTTCATCATCCTTTCAAGAAAAGGATTTGGTGATCTGCTTAGTTTGTGCATTTCGGGAGCCAGCCTTGGGTTCGGGCGCAATAATCATTCCTCGCGTAGAAATCCCGGATGAGGATAGCGGTAGAATCAGACGGCAATAGGATAAAAATTAACAAACTGAATTAAAAAGTACGGTTTGCTACATTCTACCCCGTAACCGTCCTCAAAAGGACGTGGACGTGGCGCAGGAGGCCGGAAGTTGAAGGATGGCTGGAGGATGGAGCTTGGAGGCTGCAGTGGAGTGGTTTAGAACGGCTTCTACTGATGCCGAGGTCTTCGGCCAGCTGCTGTATGTGCTGGCCTTGATGCTGGAAGAGCGGGGATAGACGCTCCTCAATTCGTTCGAGCCTGCACTCGGCGGAGATACTGTTATAGGCGAAAGCCTCGGCACAGTCATACACTCATTGTACTCCTCTTGCTGTGACCTCTGGACCGTAAATGAAAGCTGAGCCGTAGCTCTCCGCTCCTTATATAGACCTTTTTGCATTTTCGGCCCATCGTTTCCCCGATGTCAGCTGGTTCCTGGGGACGTCCACAGCAGATTTCTACCCGAAATTTCCCTGGGCCACGCTTCCCAGGTGTCTCCCCCACTACAGGTGGCCCTGGTGGTGGGGGTAAATGGTTTACGGACATTTTATCGTACACAGTTTACCGTAGGACAATTTATCGTAAAAAGTTTATCGTATGAACATTTTATCGTATGGACTATTTATCGTATGGACTATTTATCGTATGAACAATTTATCGTACAAACAATTTATCGTATGGACTATTTATCGTATGAACCATTCATCGTATGGACAATTTATCGTATGCACCATTCATCATAAAACAAATTAACGAATGAGTCTACTGAGAAATACTAAGTCCAATGTTTGAAAGTCCGGACACAAAAATCTCAATTCTGTCCCACTCTGGGTGGGCGGTTCACGGATGATTTACCGTAAGGCAATTTACCGTAGGACA
Organism: Ectemnius continuus; assembly: GCA_910591665.1. Lineage (NCBI taxonomy): Eukaryota > Metazoa > Arthropoda > Insecta > Hymenoptera > Crabronidae > Ectemnius > Ectemnius continuus. The sequence goes on from OU342869.1 coordinate 5,134,705, forward strand.
ATGTATCGCAAACAATTGATCGTATTAACAATTTATCATATTATATTATATTATTATATTATAACAGGATATTTAAACCTGACCCACTCATATTGGTAATACAATAGACTTTTCATATTCATTAATGGAAATGCACTAACCTCCATGAAGGCGCTCGCAGTGGATGAAATTGTCAGGTAGATTATCACCAACCACGATGATCGTCGATATCACGCTGCCCATAACTGTCGACTACTTTCATTATACGTCTATCTTTATCACAAGTAGAACATCACAGATCACCGAAAGTTTGATATCGATCGAAAACCGCTTCACGATTGAGTTCGGGTATATATCGCCCTTCCATTTTTTGTACTTTGGCCCATAAGTAATCCTTAATAAGAGTAATTAAATACCACAAGTGGCGACTCTTAACCACCACGCGTCTCGAACCTACAAATAAAATGAATACATTTCTTGAAATTGCTTGGGCCCTGTTTATCCGATTTTACTACATTTTATATCCAAAAATTGTTCGCAATTGGGGTTATATTCACCTGTTTGCTATTTACAAATGAAAAACGCAGACTACCAAAAACAGTGTTTTGAATACCCGTGTTTATATGGAAGAATTGCTTGTCGATGGCCTAAACCACACCGTGGCTTATACTTTAGGACGACTTCACCCAGTCCCCAATTCACCACCCCACCCACAACTACCCACAAACCAACCATACTGTTTGTACAATAAATTGTTCATAGGACGAATTATTCATACGATAAATTGTTGTACGATAAATTGCTCATACGATAAATTGTTCATACGATAAATTGTCCATACGATAAAAAGTTTACGATAAATTGTCCCACGATAAACTGTATACGATAAAAGCGTCGTATACCATTTTTTAGCATGTGCCCAACAGATTCGTATAGCGTGGATCGATCTTCGGTTCCTGATGTGACGAGCAGGCGGTGTTCTTTGTTCTAAAGATTCTTTTATTGTAAGTATACTTAAGTATGAGAGACATCCGAAGACTCTGGGTTCCGGTTTACAACTGACTCGTTTAGTCTCTGTACTTAGTAAGACCCTCGAAAAACTCAGTGCGTCGTGTATCTGTCCCCTAATAGATGAACATCCCCTTGCGTCACCCTAGCAATTTGATTTTAAGCAGCATAAGTCGAACGGAGTATGGATAGAAACTGGTCTCGCAGAACTCCGAAACGTGCGAATTACTTGTGGAGGCGTACGACGCACCTCCATCTGGGCCGACATAAAGCCTACGAGCGACTACTTATACATTATTGTTGGCCGCAGATGTTTCAAGACGTCGCAAAATACGTACGCGCATGCGACACCTGACAACGCACAGAAGTCAAACAAGGCACGCTGATGGGAATCCGTCCAAAAACATTTTAAAAAATGTGAAAAAAGGCGCCAAGTAGTTTTGTCCCTCACCCCTAAGAAGATTTTGCCTCACAAAAAATGTGCTGCATTCCACTAAATAAATCTGTGGTGAAACCACCTCTATCAAATTGACCAAAAATGTAAATCGATATCATTGGGAGGCCAAGTTTTGATTCAAACACTCTAGTAAAACAACAGGAACAGGATATGAATGTGAAAACCAAACCTTCAGTTAGGAATATAATACAAAACATATGTTAAACAATCGTGAAAATTAAATTCAAAATATATCTCTTCTGTTCGTTCAATTTATCAAAGAAAATGTAACACTTGGCCAGCCCGGTTCTTCACAAATCGAGGACCAAGACCTGTAAGCGTTATACGAGCAACAAAAACTCCGTCTCTCCGAAGAAATCCTTCATGATCCTCCTCAAAGGATTTTTAGATATCAAACGCCTTCCGGTGATAAAGATTGGCGATCATAGCATCGAAATGCTGCCGTCCGCCAAATGACTGGGTTACCCTCGATTATTACGCGATACAGCTACTGACTTGGCACGGCCAAGCGCGCACAACACCGGCTCGTCTTCGACGACAACTGTCAGTGCGGACCAACCGATGACGTTCCCCACTTGATTTACGACTGCCCCCTCGCAAGCCATCCCCGGCTAAATCTAGTAAATGCGCTGGAGAAGCTCTGTATAGTCTGGCCCCCTTCGCTTTAGTGACTAGTTAGTGAACTCACGTACCCTGCATTCCGCGAATTTGCCGCCGCGTTCCACCGCGACCGCAAACGCGTTGACCTCTCCCCTACTTTTACCCGCATCCGCAAGTAATGCTCCTCCCTAGCGACCTTCCGACCCACCTGACCGCGAAGACCCTCCCCCCACATACTAATTCACTTTTTAGTTTCTGCAAGTATCCCTCTTCTAGCGCCCGAGTCACTCCTCGCGTCCCTTATCTCTCTTTAGAATAGGCTGAACCCAATTGTTTTCTCCGATTCGAACCGATACAGTTATACTAGTTACATCCGAATGGGTCAACATCGCCGAATCAGCGAGAGGGGCTAAGACAAAAAGCGCAAAAAAGTAGAAGAGGGGTCTTCGGTCAATCCCCGATGTTGCTAACCTGCCGTTCGATTACTACCCGTTCCAATAACTTACAGCTAACTTTAAGATGGAATAACAACTAAACTAAAAGAGAAAGGAGCTGAACATGTGCCCTGTATGGCTTTAGAATTTCCCCTTCTATTATCCCCCAAAGCGCCGGGAGTTATATCGTTTACACCCTTTATGTACATCGTGAATAACAGCGATCGATAGGCAAGTCACAGTTTTTCGTTTGCTTTCTCCCGGTTCAATTTGTAACACAAAATGAACTCCCATTAAGATTTTTGTAGTAACAGTTCATATCCACTGAAAATCTTATTGCATTTCGTGTTATATTATTATTCGGAATATATTGAACTCTATTCTACTTTTTACCGACTTCAAAACGCAGAAGGTACTCAATTCGGCCGCTACATATTTCTTTTTTCAATAAGAAAATCAACTATTTAATCATTTGTCAATTCCTGTTTAGTCGAGCACATTCCAAGTATTCACAGTAAAGGAAAAGAGTAATAAAAGTTCCCATGAGGATACATCTTTACCACTGAAGGTGTATCCGGCGAGCCATAGCAAAGTTTAACATCAAGTTTGGTAGGATTGAGTTGAAAGACACTTTGTACTATCTTAGGATTGACTTAAGGCCGATTAGGTAATAAGTAAACTCGAACTTTTGCTAAGTAATAATAGCACGATCTCTGAGCATATTTTGGACTCGCGAAGCCTGGCTTGTAACAACTGCTAGGTAACAAAGTACAATACAATTTCTTTAACAATTCTTTTCAATCCACTTTCTCACAACTTAATGCTAATGTCAATAAAGAAGCATAAGGTGGAATTGGGTCGATACAAGTATCCGTGTTTACTTCCACCGACTAAGTTCTTTGAAACAGGTGTGCAACCTAATAATGTCCCTTGAGTATTACACACGCGAGTATTAATGCAGTCTATCAACCAGTCGGAGCTTTCTTACTTATTGTGCGTCTGAAACATAATAGTCAGTGAGACTGCATTGAACATAAGAAATGGAAGCACATTTCCAGCGGACGTTTTGGCCTATCACGGCAACGGCGGCCTTTTTTGGCTTAGCATTAATCGAGCATCCTTTGAGGAAGCCCCGGAGATTCCTCGGTCTCATTTACACCATTGTGGCAGTCAGTATGCAACTCGGTATGAGTATTATCTCTATGATGTGGCCTATTCCAATCGACAACATTTTCGTGAAATTGATGCTAGATGTCATGATGTTTTGGTGTAATTTCATCAACCTCGCCTCGATCTGCCTCACTCACTGGCATGGAAAAGTATGTATACTGCTCGATTAGCCCTCTCCCGATTAGCTTTTTTTCTTATAATTGTATTACGCTAGAAATACCATAAGTGCATCGAACGATTGAATGAAGTGGATGAAACACTGAAGGCCTTGGGAATTGAAACGGATTACTCGAAGTGGCGAAGGGTAGGACTAATTAGTCTTGTTATGTGGGCGTTCATGTGTATTCTAATAAATACATATGTCAGTGCGAATCATGGAAGAAAATTTGCTGATAAAAGAATCACAATTCTGGTATTCTTTCTGTATATACCACTCTACGTTCGTATGCTCATACACATGCAGTTCTTGTTAGTCTTGGGGTACGTTTCAAGGGGTAAATAATTGTGACATTTTTTCCGACTATTTTTGCATATCTTTATGTAAAATGTTAATTGATTCTGCTTATTAGATACGCGGGTACTACGTTCGATTGCATTAGTGACGCCTTAAGAAAGCTTACGATCGATGACAATAATTGTACAAATTGGTTTCGAAATAGCACAACGATATCAATTCGGGGATCTTTTGTCCCGGACGAAAGAGCCAGGCGCATCATTTGGACAGTTATGTATGTGCATCAGTCTACCATCTTTTCTGAATAAGTGAACACGAATGTATTGTTTTTTCCTAGGCACCTACATTTTAAACTCTGCGAAATCTTACGTAATATAAATACAGTGTTCGAGATTCAGATTAGCCTTCAGATAGGCTTCGACTATGTGTTCTTGTTGTGCAACGCCATCCTCATATTGCGTTTGATATTGACACCTTTCGAAGTTCGCAAATTGAAAATAGCTGTTGTGATTCTGTCGTGGACGCTTACATGTTTAACGGATATTATGCTTACCAATCATCTCTGCGAGACTGTCGGTGCCAAGGTGAGGGAATAGCGGAGACTGTATGAGAGAAATCTATGCGTTAGCTAACGCAATAATTGAAAATTGAGTAATCTAATTGCTTCAAATTTGAACTTTTTCTTGAAAATGTAATTATGTAGAATAATGGTACATTTTATTATATTTATTGGTATTCCAAGGTACTTTTCCCTATACAAATACCCGCCGTTCGACTTTCGTTTATAAGACCATATTCTAGGTGAGGTGTACCATATTCTATATAATTACTGTTCAAATACTTTTTACACCGACTGACATCGTATATTATACTGAATAAAATCAACTCACATAGGCAAAAACAGTATGTGACATGGCTGCTCAACTGTTGTGCTTCATGGACGACGGGGAATTTCGTGAAGACGTGAGTTCATAAACGTAAAATAGTATCGTGTGGGGAAGGTTTCGTAATTTGTATTGATTACAATTGAAATGTAGGTGTCATTATTAGTCTTGCAAGCAAAGCTTAGGCCGTTAAGATTCACCTGCCTCGGTCTGTACTACTTCGGGTACCACTTTATGTATGAGGTTAGTGGTTCACGATCAATCTAAGAAACCTTCCCACTAATACAGTCATTGACCTTTTTCAGATTTTCAGCACAGTAGCTACAACCGCAGTCATAGTATTGCAAGAAAAACTAGGGCTCGAATTTTAGTAATAAGTATTATATTACTCAAAATGACCCGTTAACCCTCTTTTGATTTAGTTCACTTGGGAAAAAACATTATATAAATGTCTCCTGGTTGTTGATGGTTACATGGTAGTACTAGTCGCTCGGCAAACCCAACTATAAGATTGGATTTCCCAAACTCCAGCTCATCTATAATAGAAATTCTTACACGCACTTCTTCTTTGAAATCTACACTTTCGATTATCGAAATCATCAAACCAAAGGACGACCATACACAGGTCCGGGCAGACGGGAAGAATTGAAATGTGGTCTAATACTTGAAATAAAAATTTGTTTATGCCAGTGAACCCCGAGGAAGATGGTAATTATAGTTATTTGACTTACAACAATTGTGAGAATCCACAACTGGCAATCACTCTTACATAATTTCATGTAAGTACATAATCTTTAATTATCATTAAACCCTGCCACGTCACCGAGAAAGAGTGGTTCGCTTGGCGTGATGTAACCAATTTTCAAGACTCAAAGCTGTGAATAAAGACATCAATCGAAATGTCCGATTCTTGCGGTGTCGCGGCACCAATACTTCCTTAAGGGGATTTAGGACAGTTAACATTCAAATTTTTCTAAATTTTATAAAAATTGGTGTAACTAAACTAATCACTTGGCAAGCACAGTCGTTTTACCTTTAATTAGTACACTTGTACAGAGTAATTTGAGATATAAATACTCAAACTTAAATAAACAACGAGGCAGTTATTAATTGGTAAACATTACAATATTAATTATGCGTACTAGGACTCTGCGGATGATTTCTTTGGTACGGTTGGTCGAATGAAGTTCAACTTTTACAGAGTTCTTTTTTAAGATCATACCTAAGGCAGGCACCAAAATCATGCGGATAAGTCACGCGGAAGTTGGTTCAAACAAACTGTTTATATTATAAGTTTTATGGTTAACAATATAAACAATTAGTTTGAACCAACTTCCACATGACTTATCCGCATGATTAATAACTGCCTCGTTGTTTATTTAAGTTTGAGTGTTTATATCTCAAATTACTCTGTACAAGTGTACTAATTAAAGGTAAAACGACTGTGCTTGCCAAGTAATTGACTTAGTTACACCAATTTTTATAAAATTTATAAAAATTTCAATGTTAACTGTCCTACATCCCCTTAAGCGGTACATTTCTTTTTGGGATACTAGTGTATAACGGACGTTGGTTGAGGACATAATATTGTGCCTCGTATGGTGGTTGCACAGACCAGATAGCGGGATCGGAGGACGTCAGACTCGTAGTGTTTAAAGGATTGAAATCCACCGAAATTAAATCCAAAACTTGTAGTTTATTGATAGGATATAACCAAAGATCTGACAAGAGGTACAGAGTAACTCGCTGGTACGCACTGATGTGTTCTGATCGAAATCTGGTTGGCGAGTCCCCGATTGGGACTAGGAGCAATGGTTTTGTTTGATGCAGGCGTTGCATCAGCATAAGGCACTGATCAGGCGATGTGACTCAGTGCCTAGTCGCAAAACGTGATTTAGTTACTATGCGCTCGCTTATTCCTATACTAGTATCTTATTTCTTTTATACACTTCATCATCCTTTCAAGAAAAGGATTTGGTGATCTGCTTAGTTTGTGCATTTCGGGAGCCAGCCTTGGGTTCGGGCGCAATAATCATTCCTCGCATAGAAATCCCGGATGAGGATAGCGGTAGAATCAGACGGCAATAGGATAGAAAGTAACAAACTGAATTAAAAAGTACGGTTTGCTACATTCTACCCCGTAACCGTCCTCAAAAGGACGTGGACGTGGCGCAGGAGACCGGAAGTTGAAGGATGGCTGGAGGATGGAGCTTGGAGGCTGCAGTGGAGTGGTTTAGAACGGCTCATAGTGATGTCGAGGTCTTCGGCCAGCTGCTGTATGTGCTGGCCTTGATGCTGGATGCACAAATCATACTGGTTCTGACGTCAGCCAGCACAACAGTACGCCTTAATTGTTCTGCGCATTCCATAATGCGGTCGGTTAATTGTTGTTCGCTCGAGATCGGCACTTTGTAAACTAAGTCCTTGAGGGTCCCGCAAAAAATGAAGTCCAAAGGTGTCTGGTCGGGCGACCTTGGCGACCACTCAACCGGGCCACGGAAACCGATCCATCTGGGGCCGAACATCGTACTTAGGCGGTCGTGAGATGTTCGGGCGGAGTGTGTTGACGTTCCGTCCTGCATAAACCAGGTCTCTTCGTTCTTTAGTCCAAGAATTACACCATCCGGCTGCAATCTCGGTAAATTGCGCTGTGGGAACTCAACGTATGTCTCGGCGTTGAGGGGATGTGGTAAGACGAATGGGTCACAATTGCATCGGCCCTTATGCCAGCCCAAACATTTATCGAAAATTGCCTCTGGGCATTATTCGGGACCACCGTCAGTGGATTTTCGGTAGCCCACACATTGGTATCGTAGTAATTAAGGCGGTCAGTTCACCCAAATTCCGTTTCATCCGTAAAAAGGACATTTGAGATGAAGTCAGGGTTTTGCAGTGGCTCACGAAGCAATGTAACTCGCCGCCTGGGATCGACTTGCTGTAGTTTCTGCACCCGCTGTACGTGGAATGGGTAGAAGTCTTCCTCGTACAATCCGCAAAGAACGGTGGTATGGGATGTCCTCTCCATCGCGGCGATTCGGCGAAAACTCAGGTCTGATTTATCCTCTACGCGATCGAGGACGCACTCTTCGAGGTTACGTGCTTAACCTGAATGCCCCCCGCTCGCGGACTTTCCAATACTTCAGGTAGCCCTCAACTGCTGGGACATGCGATCAAAGATCCGAGCTGCAGGAACGCGACGGCCAGGAAACTGCTCAGTGTAATTGTGCCGAAGAACTTTGACGTCCGAAAGGCACGGTCGTAGCACAAAAGCATTTCCTCCATTTCGAAAGGCTAATACATGTTTTTTAAGTTTATCAAATTGTCACTGAACGTTGCGTGCTGGGCAAATACGTGGGCGAAGGGTCGTTCAGGAATCTCGAATCTCCCGACTCGCGTAAAACAATTGGTAAAACAAATTGCGTCGCGTTGCCGAGCAACGAAAGACCAGCTACCCGCACGCCGAACTTCTCCAGCCGAATTTCTGTTGCAAGAAACAGTAGAATACGGAGAGAACCGGATTGGACGATCAGAGCAGGCCCCCAAGCCACACGCATAAAATTGAGAAACTGCTTGCTCTTCCATCTGGTTGTCGCGATCGGGTACTAAACACGCCGCGGGCGGTTTGAAAGGTTTAAAATGTATTTCAGAAGAACTGTTCTATACAAGGTGTACCTACCGAAACGGTCGATAAAGACAATAGCCATCATGTGGGGCGTGACCTCCTGACGACTGTACCATCTTCAAAAATGTCAAGTTATAGTCAACTTTGGGAGTTATTAGCGAAAACAATTGACCAATCAGCGGGCGAGATTCTCCACGGTCGCTGTGACGCGGCGAAGTGGCGACCGGCACACTACGCGCGAGTAAGTATTGGTGCGGCACAGGTTCGCAATAAGTGGCTTAGCGATCAGGCGGCTATCCAAAGTGCCCCTCGCTGCAAAAATTAGCGGGCGCATTTCGAGAATGCACCTCGCTAATCTTGATGTTTGATACTCATACGATTAACACTCGCAGACTATTATTGCATTCGCCCAGCGTCTCTTTTCCTACTGTTATCCCAGAAAGCGTCGATCCAAAAATTGCTCCAAATTTTTTTTCAAAATTTTGGAGACAAATTTTTAATTAATCTCCAACTACCCGATCCCGTCGCGGGTACTCGCTCGCGAGACATCTCGGTTCAACGATCGAGCTCTTCTCACCCAATTCGATCTCTGGCCAAATCGATCACTTTTTGGCAGCATGTTTCCTGTTTCGATTTCAATATAATTGTAATACTACGTTGTCATTTGTGCGGGGTACCAAAGGGCTACTGAAGAATTTGTTCACAAATTAGGAGTCAATAAAAAATCCGATTTACACTCAACAAGCAGAGAAATCCACACAAACGAATATCAATCTCGGCAAGTTTTTTGGCAATTAGACTTTCAACATAATATTTTGTCGATTGAGATCGTAAAACATGGGGGTGCCTAAGTAGATTATTATTTTTTCATTACGAATCCACTTTCAGTTGCGAAGTTGCAAAAACATTCTTACTTCATACAAAGAAGATCGAAGAAATCCTTAGCAAAAATTGGAAAAAAGATAGATTATTCTTTGATTTTCTCTCCAGAACTCTGTGTTGTTTCATTATGTTTGTTTCATAATTGTTAACAGAGCAGAGTCATAAAGAAGGCGGGCTTTGGTCCTTCGGGACGCTGTCCGTCTTCAAGTTCGGGCGTTCGAGCGAATTTATTCAATCAGATCGAGAATGACTTCGGTCCGAGTGACACTATCTTGATGAAATAAAATTGCTAGCCGCACTGCCAAATCATAAATGTAAACCTAGGCAACTTCGCCGAATGAATTTGCTAGGTAACTCAACAGAATGAAGGACTTCAATCCTTCAGTGCCTGCGTCTTAAATAATTTAGGCCCTAAAAAGGGCCAATAAAAATGGCTAGCTCTGAGAAGAGCTGTTTCAATGGTATTGCTGGAAGTGGCCACCATTTACTTCGAAGCAGATCCGTGCCCGGCGTAGAATACTCTCGCGTGTCCACGGAAAAACTCTGGGGTCGATGGCCACCATGGCTGCATGCAGCCGTGCGATGGCCTCTTCCTCCGTTAGCCGATGGGCCAAGTCGTCCATAGTGCTCTGTCGAAAAATATATAAAATAAAATAAATTAAAGTAAAATAATTTAATTATAATAGATTGAAATTCAGATATTACGATAGTTATTGCTGCACAATTACCTTGACATGCCCCCAGAAAAAAAAGTCCAACGGCGTGAGGTCGGGCGACCTTGGTGGCCATCGCCGAAGACTGCCGATACCCATCCATCGGCGGTAAAAATGACGATCCAGAAATTCTCGCGCGATGAGCGCCGTGTGGGGTGGCGCTCCATCGTGCTGGAACCACATGGTAGCCAAATCTTCCCCCGGTATCTGTCTTACCAGCTCTGGTAGCAGCACCTCGTTCAGGAATGCGAGGTACGCACCTCCAGTCAAGCGCGCAGGCATTAAAAATGGCCCGATGACTTGATCTTTGAAAATCCCTGTCCACACATTTATCGCCCACCGATCTTGCGATCGGCGTGGGGTTAAATTGTGTGGATTTTCCCTCGTCCATGTGTGGGTGTTTCGTGTGTTAAAAACCCCGTGTTGTGTGAACAGACTTTCATCTGTCCACAGAATGTTCGACAAAAACTCCGGTGTTTCGTCGTGTTTCTCGAGCAACCACCGGCAAAAATCCTCACGGATTGGGTGGTCGCCCGGAAACAGCCGTTGCACTCGGAAGAAAACGAAAGGGGTGATACTCCAGCCCGTGCAGAACCCTTATGACCGTCGATTTACTGATGCTGCAAATAGATAATACATCTGTGGTTATAATGAATAATATGATTCCATTTAATACTACAAAAGTTTGAAATTCTCTACTTCGATTACTTACAGAAGTTGTCGAGAAATTTGCCGCATGCTAATAGATGGATATCTGTTCACTAATGCCTCGATAGTATTTTGACGCCGGTTTGTCCGCACCACTCGCGGTCGCTCCACGTGGCTTGCTTCTATCATACAACTTTGCTATCTAGTTATTTATTTCAAACAGCTTTTCTGTAAATTACTGTTCTGAAGAAATTATCTGAAGGAATCGTAAAATGTTATTTCTTTGCATAGTTCTTGATTTTCTGTCTCATATTGTAGATACTAGATCAGACCATACATGAAATTGTTACATGAATTTTTGACAGAGAGTATATAAGAAAATGGTAGTCAAATGCACTTGGTTCTAGTTTTATTATAGTAGAATCAAATAGCAGTATATGATAAGATCCTCCATTCCAAAAAAGTCATCAGTACAGAAGAGTTATACAGTATGTTTGAATTGAATGGTATATCTATTAGAGAACTTGTAATTTCATTACAGTTATCAAGATTTGCAAATCTCCAATTCTCTTCCAAATCTTTATTGATTATAAATAAAACAGTTATGTTCACTAAGAGTTTTGTCCAATCAGATTTTATCAAAAGCAACACAGCGGCATAGGTTGTCTGACATACTAAGGCTGTATTTGAATATGTACTGTCAGTACTACCTGTGTATACATCATAGATTTTGATAATTTAACGGCATAGAACTTTTCTAGTACTGTCAAAGTTTATTAGAGGCCTACAATCGTGCATTGGATTAATATTAGCAATACGTATCTCAACACTGACTAGGAAAAGCTTATTTACATTGCATCTGAACTGCAATTCGTACATGTACTGCCAGTAGTAATCCAATGATCTATTGTTGATCTCGGATTAACTTTGACAGTACAGAAAAAGACTTATAACATTATAACCAAAATTATATATGTGGCGGCCTCGAGAGACCGAGGGAAACTACGGCAGAGGGCAGGCCAGCTGTCTCCAACTGCGAGAGCGAGAGGTCGACAGCAGCGCAGCCGACTTCGACTGCAGCGTGACGTTCGCCACGCTAGCGTAGCGACCACCGGCTAGCAGTTCGACCTTTTTTTTTTTTGACGCAGTGAAAATCCCTGAACGGATACTCCGTCTCTCTGGGTGGAGAGGCGGGGTTATGTGGGGCTTGCACCTACTAAAAACACTGCGGTGACCTCGGAGACATGTCGAGGCGCGCCCTGGGGAGACCAGAGGATGCTACCAGGACCCGCCCCTGTCTCGGCACTGCAAGTGGCACATGCCCGGGGGGACCGGCTAGCAGTTCGACCTAGTTCAAATCCGACCAGCGACCCGACTCTTCCGCGCGACGCAACGCACTCCTGTACGCGCAACCCGCTCGCTGTACTTACAATAAAACTTGTTAATTCGACCGACCGTCGGCTTACTCTCCCGATTCTCGCGTCCGCCTCCTAAAAGACATTCGTTGGAGTGGCCGGAGCGAACTCCGTTCTCCCAACGTCTTTCGCACACCGCGGCCGGAACCGAGAACGTTTCCAGCTAAGTACAAGCCGTGCTCGAGACTGGAGCCACATATATTTTGACTGCTTAAACTTTTTTCTCTTTACTCAAGACCTATAATTGAGGACATAATTACTACTAGTAGTAATACTATTATCATGGCATAACAATATTTCAATAACAAAGTACTGCAGCAGGCAAACGCGTTGCAACTCTTCCAGACAATGTTTATCCCGAAAAGTACAAGTCCGGGTTACTGAATTTTCGTGTTTCCGCGTATATATTTTGTGACTAAAAATCATAAGTGAGAATAGAATATTTTTTCCAATTATATTTTCGTGATATGTATCTGTCTCGCGGGTATGCGTAACCCCAAATCTTGCTGTCAAAGCTGTCAACACAGCGCAGAGTAGCCCTCTTAATGAGGCGCCACCTCGGTCCCAATGGTCCACCTAAAATACCCAGCTATACCGCTCTGCATATCGACAATATGGCAATAGGGCATCACGAAGCAACGCTCCAAGTCTCTGCAAGTTTTAAAGATATTGCTGGAAGTGACCATCATTCACATCCACGCAGTTGCGTGCCGAGCGGAGGATGCTTTCGCGTATCCGCGGGAAGACTGCGGGATCCTGGGCCACCACGGCTGCATGCAGTCGTGCGATGACCTCTTCCTCCGTCAACCGATGGGCCAAGTCATCCATAGTGCTCTCTAGAAAAATATGTAAGATAAAATAAAATAATTTAATTATAATATATTAAAACTCACATATTACGATAGTATCGCTGCACATTACCTTGACATGCCCCCAGAAAAAGAAGTCTAAGGGCGTGACGTCGGACGACCTTGGTGGCCATCGCCAAAGACTCCCGATGTCCATTCAGCAGCGGTAAAAGTGCCGGTCGAGAAACTCTCGCACGATGAGTGCTTTGTGGGGTGGTGCTCCATCGTGCTGAAACCACAAGGTGGCGAAGTCTTCTCTAGGAATTTGTCTCACGAGCTCTGGCAGCAACACCTCATTCAAAAAGGCGATGTACGCGCCGCCAGTTAGTCGTGCGGGCATTAGGAAAGATTCGATAACTTCATTTTCGTAAATCTCCGTCCACACATTAATCGCCCACCTATCTTGCGGACGGCGTGGCGTCAAATTGTGAGGGTTTGTTCTCACCCGTGTGTGGGAGTTCCGTGGATTGGACACCCCATCTAGTGTGAACAGACTTTCGTCTATCCACAAAATATGTTCGAGAAGGTGGTCGAACAGCAACAGAGATTGTGCTATGACCGTTTCGGCCACCACAATTCATACGCGTGCCAGTCAAGCCGCACTTGCAAGTCGTGTGCTAGCAAATACCACGCGATGCTGCACGCAGCCAGATCTGTTCAAAAGGTCAGCTCGTCGACTGCGTCTGCTCAAGCCAACTGCCCAGCATCCACCTCCAAAAAATGAGGCGATGGTGTGCCACTTTGCATCAAAAGCACAGATCATAACTTCGCTCAACACAATACCAGATCTGCTCACCATTGTACCAGCAGGGCTGCCACCCTGCTGGCTGCAGCTCAAGCTCTGCTCATCAGACAGTTAAACTGCTCATAGGTCCTGGCTCAGAGCTCTCATTCATCTCTACCAGTTGTGTAAGGACTCATCATCTCCAACATCAACATTCAATGATTCCCATCGTTGGGATAGGCAACTCATAGGTGATACTCACTGAAAGCATCGTCACCGTCCAGCTCAGATCAGTTCACTCAACACAGTATGCAGTTATCACTGCCCATGTGCTGAACAAGTTGACATAAGTCCTGCCATTACCTCCTACTCACATTCAAGAATGGAATCACCTTTCTAACCTGCAATTGGCAGACCGTGAGTTCATCAAATCCAGACCGGTGGACATTATCATAGGAGCTGAGGCTTATGACAAGATCATCAGGCCAGGCATTAGGAAATGCTCAGACTCACTGCCAATTGCTCTCTCAACTATCTTTGGTTGGATAGTACTTGGACCAGTTCCTGAAGTAACTCATCAAGAAAGGTACGCATTCCATACAACGATCAGCCCATCGGATCAAGAGATTCAAGACTTGCTCATCAAATTCTGGACACAAAAAGAAGTTCTATCGTCACCGCATATACTCACCCCAGAAGAGCAAGCCTGTGAAGATCATTTCAAGTGAACACGCACAAGAGATGAAACTGGACGGTTCATTTTGAGGATTCCTCTAAGATCCTCTATTACAGCTCTGGGTGAATCCAAGCACATTGTTCAAGGATGTCTCATTAGACTCAGGAGACGCCTTTCATCAAATGACTCGTGCAGCTGATTGTATACAGCATTCAGGAGAGAATATCAGGAGATGGGGCAGATGAAGACTGCTGCTGAAGACAACTCATCAGACCTGTTCAAGGAAATTGACTTTGGTGTCCGAGACAAAGAGATGACCTTAGCACATGATGCTTCTGCATCAGGAGGGTTGAGGGTCTCAGAGGATCGGTCACTGGGGTAATCTCCCGCTCACCGTTACTATCTCCCTCATCATGGAGTCCTCAAGCAGGACAGCGCAACGACAAAACTGAGAGTCGTGTTCCATAGTTCCAGTTCCTGTTCATCGGGGATATCTATCAATGGACTTGCAACATGTGGGTCCAAAGATTCAACGAGATATCTCAAACATTCTCATCTGGATTCGACAGTTCAAGTACATCTTTGTAACTGACATCACGAAGTTGTATCGAAAAGTCAAGGTGCATGAAGATGACTGGGATCTTCAACGCATCATGTGGAACGATGAACAGCAAACCATGGTGGCATATCAGCTCATCACAATGATATACGAAACAAGATCGGCACCATTTTTTGCTGTCCGCTCACTCCTACAACTTGTTGAAGAAGAAGGACATCGGTTTCCACTGGCAATTCATATGTGGATGAAATATTTGGTGGTGTAGAGCAACTGTCTATATTGAAAGACATTGCAACTCAGGTTATCCAGCTGTGCGCAGCAAGTGGGTTTCCCTTAGCAAAGTGGCACACCAACAACAGAAACGTTTCAGATCAACCGGCTCAATCTGAGTCTTACTCATTTGAAGATAGCAAGACCCCTAGCTCGTTAGTCTGTCATGAACTCCTCACATTCCAAGCTCACAAAGAGAATCACAAAGAGAATGATGATCGTGAGTACGATCATACACGGACTCGCTCTCCATGGTGCCTACGGATGCAGTTTCTATCTCATCGGGGCAATGTGGTCTTCAATCGCGCAATATCTCATCCGAAAGAGGGAAGGGCGCACACTTACGCCTGGCGCAGAAAGAGTCGAGTGCATTCCCGACGAAGACCACCCGCATGCAGAAGCAGGACCCGCCGCAGAGTCAACCATTACAATGCGAGAACTACAACAAAGACTCTCCGCCATCGACACTCAGCGAACGAACATTTAAATACTATGTTCGTTCTGAGTAAGGGGGGAGGTGTGACGTCTCACGCGTCTACCTTACTTACCAGTATATAGATATTTTTTATATATTTTTTTTTGTTTGAAAATTAGAAAAACAAAATTTTGAACAAATCAATACAACTCACACTTGATTATTTAGCAAAGAAAGAAAATATAGTTTTAAAATTTAAACGAACAAATAGAACATAGGAAAATTTTACCGAGCTGCGGCAGTTGAATCAACCCATTTAAGTCTTAAGATGGTTTCAAACGTGTCTCTATTGAACACGTTATCAGTTCTTAATAACTGATCCATCATTGCAGTTGTTGCATTGTTAAATGCCTGCTGCGTATCATTTGCATCAGAAAATGGTGAAATTTCCATACGATCTTTCATTTTAAAATCTTTTGCATGATCGGCAAAAGATAATGAAGGCCTAATTTGTTGGAATTTTCGAGCCCAATCTCCCACATTTTCGCAAATATAATCCTCATCCTCAGGAAAACGTTTATATTTGCTAAATGGACAAGTGGTAGACATGTTGTTAACGTCTTCGAAGGCCTGTGCCCTCTGTTCTTTAATTGTCCAATTAATATGACGTAAACGTTGTAGTGTCGCCGTTAGTTCTTCAATTTTATACCAGGGAGGTGCGCCCAAAACTTTCGCTCTGCTGGAATAATTTTCGTAGTGTGGCATAGTTTCAATATTTTGCAAGCAAAACTGTGAAATATGCAAATCGAACAAATCGTCGATTCCTTCAAAATCAGGTGAAGGATCAGGTTCTTGCTCGTCACCACGATCAGCTGTTGACGCAGCAGGTGTTGATTTTAGGTCAAAACTAAAATCAGTTGATTTTGGTTTTGCAGTCTGTGGTCTTTTAGGCAAAGCTGTTTTTATACCTAAATCTTTACAGATGGGTTGACTACTTGACCTCCGCCTTCTTTTAAACTTTTCTTTCGCTTTTAAAGGTGAGCACTTATAACAAGAGCAATCGGGTCCACAGATTTTAAGCTGTTTTGCCAATTTTACTTTTAAACTTTTTCGTCTATCAGACATGTAATTGAAAATGAATACGTCTCACGCGTCTACCTTACTTACCAGTATATATATATATTTTTATATCTATTTTTTTTCTTCTCGACGCCATTGCATACTATGGTCTTATCAGAGACGGTTCAACTGTTCCGACCCTCTTGGGTACCACCGTTTTCCCTGATCAGCGGGTCGTGCAAACTGACCAGGGACACGAGGGAATCAACGCCGCGCTTCCCGTCCGCAGCTCAGGTCCTCCGGGCGCTTCCCTGGGCGCCAGGCCCCGAAAAACGAGACCAATATTTATAATATTTTGCAACCCGGAGGAGATGGTCAACCTGAGAGTGAGAGCAAGTGCGGCGGACCACGCGGATATTAGCCCGGCCGGCTAGTTGTACGGGAGAGGGGCGGGGAACAAGGGAGGCCGGGGACAACACACTATGCAACACAGATAGCCAAAAGAGACACGACTTTTCTTGTTAACAAACGCCCTGTTTATTTATGTCGGGCGAGCCAACGGTGCTACAAACTAATTAACCTACGGCAAACCGGACTATCGCGCTCCCGGTCCTAGGCCACGAAGGCCCCTGTACAATCTATCCCCGCGGTAGCGGGTGGTCAAGAGTTCGGCCGAGAAGCGGCCGGAAATACTAAGAACCGCGAGTTGTTACGGCCGCATAAAGCGGGATCCGCGATGCCGCACAAGCGGAAAATCGACCGAGCGATCCCGGCAACAAGTGGCAAGATGGCCACCACTTGGTTTGGCGAACGCGATTCTTATGTGCTACCGCGTGACTCAGTGCGACTTGCGAAGTCGCCCCAAGGAAGGCAGGACAGTTACAGGCTTTTCTGACTCGAATCACAACTACAACAATTGCGGGGAACCCGACTACCGGGCTCGGAACTTCTACGCAAAGAATCTAATGGAAGGGCACGAAGGTGTGATGCTTACCGCTTTTCTGAGATCCGGTCTTTCCGCCGGTCTAATTAATGCCTTGGCTCTCTATCGGCCGTGTCCCAGTCGTCTGGCGTTAATACTTTTTGGACTTCTACCTCTTTTTGATCCCTTCTCTCACTCGTCACTATCACACTCGCTAGAAAAACGCTCGGATGCCTGTAGTCGCTACTACGGTCGCAATCTGAGTGACGAGCGAGAGTCCCTAATTCGCTACGTAGCCTCACACTCTCAGCGCCGCTACCCCTCGAATCCTCCCGTGGCTCCATCCATTAGGCGGTGTCGCAATCGACCCCGCGCATTAGGATCGACTTCGACCTCTTCTATCTACCGCTTGAGACCGCTGTCCTTTCGCTCGACATCAGGAGTGACGGGCTCCCAACTCCCCGCTCCGATGTGCTTGGGTTGACCGTCCGTCTTCCAGGGCAGCCCCGGCGTCCCGTATGCTGGCCCCAGCTCGTTCGGCCTGGGAGGATTGACCATCCTCGGAGCCGAACTTATCTCCTCGCCTAATAGACAGCCGTTCCACTAGGCGGCTCAGTCCGTCGCGCTCACCTAGGTGCCTCTCGGCGTTCCAATTCGCATTAATGCCTGTATTATTTGCCTGTGCCTGCCTTGGAGCAACGATGGTGATAAGGCCCGCGCGCTCAGGCGAGTGAGAGAGAGAGAGAGAGTGGCCACGCGGGCGTTCCCCTGGCCTCCCTTGCGGGGGTGAGGAGTAACCTTGTGGCGAGGCTAGCTTGCCCTGTCACATGGGTTATTAGCTCCATTTACTATTCGGGCCAAATGGGATGAACCAGAATCATCCCACAATTCAATCAAGTGGAACTCATTCAGAGGCGAGCTCATCCAAGTGAGGGACATCTCAATTCCACTCTGACTTTAGATCAGTTCATATTCAGCACTGGAACTCCTAATTTATTGTTAATTTATTGCTCGTTGCTAATGCGTGTTAAATTGAGGTACCTCTAAATGAAAACTTGGCTTTCTTGTATGACATCTATTATCTTGTTTGTTATATTAGAATTTTGTCGGGAAATCAAACTACTTGGCTCAATTTTGTTTACATTTTAATGTTTTGGACGGATTAGTCTTTCTTCGTAGAATATCCGGTATTCCTCTGTGCAAGACTGATATAATTATATATTATTATCTGATAGCTGCTGCTCGTGTGTATCGAAGCTCCAGCAATTGCGAGCTGCACCAGATAGACATCCAGATCAGGCTTCCCAAATTTGTAAAGATTTCCTTATAATATATACAAGAAACCCTCACAAATCTGGAAAGCTCAATCAATCTTGAGTTTGGTCCAGGCTCAAGTCAGTGCAAGCTGCAGGTAGTAAACGGCAAGGCGTTGGCTGGATTCTGCACCCCTTTACACTTCATCATCTTTTCTGATGTCCTCCTCTTCAGCAGTGTAGGGCGGCTCTATAATCGGTTGACCTCTGTTGTGACGACTGTCTATAAGTTCAGGAAGCATGCAGTCCTAGAAATTTTTTAACTTCAGCTGCATTTCATTGTTCTAGAAGATATCATCTTTCTGCACTCCTGTGAACTTTGTACCTTTTGGCGTCCATAAGTAGAATATGTCATATTTTCTTCCTGTAATATGCAACTGTCCTTGCATTTAGTAGAAGTATTTGTGGTTTCTGTTGAGTCCATGGCCACGATAGATTGCCTTTATATTTGGAAGCGTTTCAATTGCTTCCTCGGGTGTAAAGTCTCTGGCTGAATATGGACATTTCACTTCTACAAGTGTATCAGTTTCAATGAGGCAATCGGGTGTCGCACCTAAGTATAGCTCGACGCTATCAATAAATAGGCCGCACGGTTGCACGGTGACTTCAAATTGTTCTTCTAGAGGAGGGCCGGGTAAAGCGAATAGAGGTTAATTTGTAAACGCGCCGGTAGGTGACGAGATGGCGTGTGATATAATTGAATTCCTTTCAAGAACTTTCTTGTCAACGCCATGACACTTCGTTTAGCGTTTTCGAAACAAAGACGTGTCAGTATTGCGAAAATTTCAATTCTCCATTGTTTTCTTAACATTTTAACAAGGTAAGTCTCTCTATTTATTTGTATTTATTGTTAACTATTACCAAATTACAAACAGATCCCATGATAATACTATTCTTTAGAATTACTATGTGTATGGAAAATATTTTTTATGAGCAAATACCGTATCCACTTCGTCCGTATTTATAATAGTATCAAATTTTTCTTACAGATGGTCTGCGAATACACTAAAACAAGTAATCGGCCTAGTTGAACTGAAACTGCGCTTTTAAAAAGCGCTCTTATTGTGAGAAAGAAAAAGGAAACTCAATCAAATCAAACCAATGGAATTCCATATGACACAATGGATGCACACAGGGGCTATGGAAGCTATTTTATATCGAGTGTGGCTATTAAACATTTTTTTATTTTGCTTAATCCTATTTTGTTCTTTATTTTAAGCAGTATCCACTTTGCCCGAGGTGGTGGTCGGGTAAAACGGATATCTGGAACTGTCCTAATTTTCAACTAAAAAAATAGTATTAAAATTGTATTTTATTCATTTCTGATTTTTTTTATTTCTAGGTACCGACGTACCAAGTAAGAATACAATATAAAGTTGTCCATCATTCCAATAGTTTCGTATTTTCCCTCATTTTTCGTTAACAGATCCGCTTTGCCCTGACTTCCTTCCCCTACCTTCTTCAAGGCCTTTGGTTCGTTTTCTCTTCCCTCCTCCAGTGCCCACCAAACGCAGTTCTTAACGGTAGAGTATGTTCTTCACTGTATCAGGGCGTGGCGTACTCTTTCGCATTCAGTACACTGCACAGTGTTCCAGATACTGCCTAAATCGTGCCAAAAATCGATATTTCAAGTCCCACAATATATTTTTGCATAATTTTCGCTTAAAAGAGGAATGTCCAAAGCACTCAAAATCACTTTTGTTTGGTTAATTCCTCGCAACCGCACTCCTACAGAATTAGTGAAAGTTGGGACTTGGAAATCGGTACTGTGCATTTTTCATATCAAATTTATTTTACAGTTCTACAAAAAGTCCCACCGAGTCCCGCCTTCTAATTTACATTTTCTGAAAAGTAAAAGTACAGATTTGAAGGCAATGATGATAAGAATTGCACATGCTTGTGGTTTCTGCGCGCAGTATGATTTTAAAACAAATCTGGTATCAATGGGCTTAGAATTATGTCGAACTGACTTTCATTTGCCAGATAATTTTTTTCAATCAAACGAAAGGTACTTCTCAAAATGTCGTTATTTTTATTATTTTATTCCAATTGATTTAACTAATCATACAGAAAACAGCTTATGAAAAAGTTTTCTATTTATGGCGAGGTTGAGGGTCGCATGACCACTGCGCACTGTGCCGAAGTTTGACGTAGTCAATAGTTGTCGTCGATACGACATCCATCTCGCATTGTTGGCTCGATCGCGTGTTTCCTTTTCAATTGTACATCATCTTGCTTGCCAATCGTAGAGCATCGCCATATGTCACTCCCACTTAGAAGCACACACAACTTGTTTCATGTCCGATCTGTCTGCATCTGGACTGTAATCCTTATCACAGGATTGCTTCTCCTTTTATTTTGATGACGATGCTTTTGCTGTTTGCTTATATTTCTTTGCCATCTTCAACGCGTGTTTATGACGGTTTTCTATCTTTATCTTTACTGGTGTCGGTTCTTTACTCATTGCTGTGCTAGCCGGCACAGCGTTGCTTTCGAGTACAATTCGACAACAGCAGCAGACACTCTTGGTAAGAGCTTTTTCTTCTGAAATTAATTCTCTTTCCTCCAACGTATTTGGCATTGAAACCATTTAGACTTTCTACCGCAGTGCTATCCAAGAGCTGCTCCGGGGAGCACAGGGTTTCCCCCACTCATGGCGCTCTCAGCAGCGCCAGAGTTCCGAGACACTCTCCGTAACGCGTAACGGGGTGGGTGGCGTAGCGGCTCGGCATGGGAAGCGTGACAGGGGAACTCAGCGCGGTAGGGAACCTCTGCCCGACAGCATCGTTCTACGGTATTGTTATTCAGGTCATATACCATGCTCTCGGCATTTACCAAAACCCACCGCATCGCATTTTGTATATCCTGGTACAATCCTGTTTTTCTGTGTTCCGGTACATAGTTGCTTGTCTTCGGGTTCGAGTATTTCTTGGAGAAATATCCTAATTTTTCGCAATCTTTGTGCTCTCCAAAGACATGGCTTGGTACGTTTTGCAGATCCTTCTTGAAGTTTCTTACACGTTCAGCCAGAGGTAACTATTGAGTGTATCGGTACTCCACAGCTTTCTGTATACCGATTCGAAAACGGAGAAAATTGTTCTTGATGACTTCTCTTAGAGCTTTGGAGGGACCTTTCGACCATTTGACGCAAGGTACTGCAGAAACTTCGTAAGATATGATTGCGGCATTCAATTTTCTTCACAGGGACCATGTAATCTTTATAGGGATCACTATCCACAATTCTCTTATGGACGGCAGCATCGCCATCGGCAACTAATATATTGTATATTAGGCCGTGCATTTCTATACTGCACTTGAAGCCTTCTAGAACTGCAGCAGTTTCCATCCTAGTGGAAGCCGCGTCACGGCCCCAGTTCTTGTAGCAGCGATGTTCGCGTGGTTCTTCCTTATTCGCTGCTGTCAGACATATCATACAAAATTTGTTCTTGACATTGAAATATAGGGCCTTCCTCGTGGCGTATCCAACAATACCTCCCATGCCGGATGTAGAGTTGTACTCTCCCCCTCGGTATACCCGTTTCAGCCAACTGCCGTCTGCGACGTCTGCAATGAGAAGAATGTTCGTCTCTGGATGAACGTCTCCTTTTGCAATGACGAGCTGTCTCTTCCCTCTCTCGCAGCTTCTGCCATTTCACGCTGTGCAGCCCCTTCAAATCCATCGATGATGTCCTCCTGGCACTTCTTGTACATTCTCCTCGACATGCATTGTACGTTTATGGCAAATGTCGTTTGTTCCAATTGACGAAATCCACCACCTGTCACCATTGTTCCAGCTATGGCGCCGTGATCGAGGTCCATTCTGTTTTCATCTTTCTGCAGAGACAGTATTCGCGCCAAATATTGGCAAACTTGACACTGGACCTTATAAGTCTTCTCCAATCCAATTTTGTTGTATCCAATTATTTTGAAATGTTCGATGGTGCAGTTTGTAGCAGGGGAGTGATCGGCAAGATCCTTAATTTTCTGAAAGTTGTAGTCAAACTCGACGATGTCTATGCTTTCTACAACAGGCTCTTCTGGCTACGGTGTCTGTTCTTTTTCGACCACCCAACAACCCTCTTCATCGGTGTCAAGTTGCTCCATTTGTCCGGGTCTGGGTGCATCTGAATCTGGCGAAGGAAGTGGTTCTGCAGGGTCTGCCTGAAATTCCTCATCCTGCTGCATATTTTGTTCTTCTGGTTTGGGTTCCCGGTTGACGTTGCCTTCCCAGCTATATAAAGTCTTGTCGACTTTTATAATAATTTCTTCAATTACTTCCTCCTCTATTTCTTTGACAATGTCTTTGATTATTTTCTTCACCATTTCTTCAATAATGGTGAATTTCCCAGTGTCGTTTTGCTGTATTATTTTTTCGCTGAACCTTGTATTTCCCTTTAATTCCTGTGCGGGAACACTACAACCTCCTGCTGTAGACGAGGATGTGGAAGCAGGTGGACACACTCGAACAGTGCCTGAGTCACCAACTACTTCCATTTCCGTGCTACACGCGCCCTCATAAGATGGCAAGCCTGCTGCAGGACTACAAGTACTGCTGCCACGTACTTCTGTCGCGCGCCTTTCCAAAAGGACAAACGTTTCGCAGTCATCCGTAAGTGGAGCACCGGTAGTGTTCGACAAGAGTTCCCGGTGTCGCCCCATTACGCGCGAAGGATGGCCACCGTGGGGTTTTAGCCGGTGGGAGTCCGGCACTCCCCCTCCGCCCCCACCAGGGCGGCGGGGGGTCCATGAGGATTTCCCCACGAAACAAAAGGCCTTGCAGAAACGTTCACTAGAAAAAGAACGTACACTATTGTTTGGGATGAATGTAGTATGCTCCTCGATGTTTGTGAACAGAAGCTCAGTTGCGTTGTACGTCTTTATCGTAATTCACAAAACAACGATCAACCGAAACTGTAGCTTCAGCGCTTCGCGTAGCGTGTGGCGCTCGATGAACGCCAACGCAGCCAAATCACATTATCGTAGCTGTCTGTGTATTGATTACAGACAACATAAGCGAAAGGATATGTTGGACAAATTAAATCAGTAAGAATAGTGTTGAAATTTTTAAGGTATTTATTAGGTGCGTATGGATTAACAATGAAAGAGTTCGAAATAATAAATGAATATTCCGTATGGATATGAAGAAACGTCTCTATCGTATTCATTCGTTTTTAAAGAAGGCATCAGTGTGTGAGTGCTATGAATTCGCTGGAGCAAATTGTGTCTCGAAATACGCGGATCGTCGACATTCACCGGGCAGTTTCCCGTGGATGTTAGCGTTCATCCGCGAACTGTGCGAAGGTGCATCGACAGGTTTGTGCAAAAAGGCGAGGGCGACCTGATTGATGGCAAGTTGCAATATATTAGAAAGAATCCCTTTGAGGCTGTTGCACGCATCACCGTAGTTCTGGGACTGAGAGTGTGTGAAAGCACCATCTGGAACAGACTGCGGGAGACCAGTCCTCAGTGTTACCGACCAGAACACAACCTACTCCCGGCAAACTGTTCCCGCTTTGCGAACTCGGAGTAAGATCATGAACCATACGGATATAGAACGATTTTCGGGGTCCACTAGTATATTTCGCCCAGTCGTACGCCTCGGTAAGGAACCGTTACATTTCGTTATGGAAAATAACGGTGTCCCTACTCAGTATTACCTTGTCGATGCGCCTCCAACCGGTACGTAATGAAACCAGGTAAGTGTTTTCTTTAACAATTTTTGCATCGTCAATATTAACATTAAGTACATGTTTGATATATTTTTATAGTTCCGCAGTGATGCCCACAAACCAGCATGATCGGTGACATCTCAATGATCCATGTCGCTTCAGCAGTGAGTAACAAGAGTTTCATATTACTTCTAACATTACATTAATTATCCTTTTTTAAATAAACAATCTACTTAATCATTATGCATTTTGCATTTGTAGAGTATCCGGGCTGTAGAGGTCCCTCATAATATTAATCAGTGCCGCTCGATTCTATCGGCACTGTGATGCTGCCCTCAAGGGACATCGTTGGTGAGACTCACGAGAGTAACCTACACATGAGAGGTTGTAGCGCCGTAGCTATCAGCCTAATAGTTGGAACAGCGAGCTTGCAGCCATTTATCATTGAATAACTCTTGTCGTGCCGTATTTTTCAGAATATCAACAGCCTGCAACTCTCAACCTCCCGTTGTCCTCATTCTCGAGGGTCCGCCTCCACGTGGCTAGGGACGGACAACGGCAGAAAACGCGCTGCCGGCTAAGAGACCCTAATTTTTATGAAACCTCATTTATAGATTGATGATATAATGAAAACATCTAAGAGTGACGAGGCGGCGATAAGCTAAAGCTCGCATGCTGCAGAATAGTAAGAAAAATCTAAATGAAAAAAATGAAGAAAAAAAATGTCCTCATCCTCGTGCGTATGCGGATGAATTGTTGCTAGTGATTGAAGCGAACAACAGGAATGATGTGGAGTGACCGGGAACCGCATCTATGGCTTTGGTGAGTGCATGGGAAAGGTTGGTGTGAGCATATCTGAGAAGAAGAACGTGACGATGTTGATGAAAGGAAGAACGGCTGATAATAGAAATCCGAGAGTATGTCTGAATGATAAAGCGATTAAGTATGTGAAGAGTGTTAAATACCTAGGTATTAAAATAAGTGAAAGAATGAACTTTAAGGTATATTTGGAAAGTATAAGAGAGAAAATTGTGAGTGGCATGGGCAAATTGAGGAGAGTGATAAGGAAAGAATGGGGACTGAAACGCAAGCCAGTAAGAGTATTATATAAAGGGCTGTTTATTCCGTGTGTAATGCATGGAGCAAGTGTCTGGTGTGAATGCATGAGGTTCAAGTATGCGAGGAATATGATGAATAGATATTAGCGAGTAGTGATGTACGCATGTCTGAGAGTGTGTAAAACTGTCGCGACTAAGGCGATGCAAGTGTTGATGGGTGGTTTGCCATGGGATCTAGAATGTATGAGACGTGGAGTGAAATATAAAATGGAGAACCGAATGAGAATGAATAATGTAGTTATTCTGAGTGATGAGGAAATTCAAAGATTGAGTGAGTGGGAGTGTGAAAAATTAATGGGTAAAAGACTGTATGAGAAATGGCAAGAAAGGTGGCATCAATGAGAGAAAGGTAGAATTACGTATCAGTATGTAAGGGATGTGAAATTTGCAGAAAATTCCACGGCATTTGATCCATCTTTGAGTGTAAGATATTTGATGACTGGACATGGAAGTCTGAATACATATTTGTATAAGAGCAAATTGATTGAATCAGAGGAATATAGTTGTGGGGCGCAAAAGGAAGATTAGAAACATGTGTTGTGTGACTGTATATTCTATGCAAATTAACGAAACCTGGATGTTATGGGTGTGAGAGTGAATGATCAGGGTGTGATCGAAGTGAGTGGTGTGTTTGAGCGGCCTTGAGGGGTCTGGAAGACATGACCGCAAGGTTAATTACCCGCCTCTCAAGTACCGAGCATCTGTGTGGCCAGCCCAGGAGTTTTAGTCGGTAGGAGTCCGACATATCCCCATATCCCGTGTGGTATGGGGAATCCATATCATCCGTATGTGGTATGGAGGTGTGCTTGAGACGCAGGCAGGTGCCTGCTAGGGGTGATCTCGGTCACCTTCAGTAGGGGTCTTTGGAGAGTGGCGACCCCACGTAGCGGAAGCGCCGGTCCACCAGTGCCAGGATGCGTAGGCGCCCTAACTGATACTGAGGAATGCCACGAAGATCTTACTGGTGATCTAAACTGGTACCGCAGGGGTCGGGAGCCCCTTGGGGTAAAACCCAAGCCCGATCAGGTGGAAGGTAGGAACATTGCGGGGGCAGTGGTATAGCTATATGCTGGCTAGGGATTAGTAATGATCCCGACGGGGAAATTGCGTTGCAGCTCGGGTACCTGCCTGCTCAACCGGTAGAGCTGGGATAGGTGCACGGTACCACTAATGGTCTGCTGTCAGGCCCTATAACCCGGCAGCATACTGGTAGTTTCTGCTGTAGCGGAAACGCGCTAATTGGGCGTAACCCAATTCTATACGCATGGAAGGCGTGCTGTAAAACCCAATGGGTAGGAGCAACACGAAAAAAAAAACGTCCTCATCCTCGTCCCATTCCTGCAGAGAGTACCAGCTATCCTGAATTTCGGCGCATCCCATCCCCCCATCAGCAATAATGTGAGCCAATTATGGTCCGGGTTTAACTTTTGTGATATTCAATGTCTTTGATGTGTCCACCGCGCTTTATTTCCTTTGTAGTCAGTAATCAATAGACTGACACCTACGATGATGTGACTTGGCTGTCTGAAGTACATAGAGAATACGTCTGTCGTAGATAGTATCAGTATGTAGAAAGACAGCCACACCAAGAGACGAGGTCGAAAATGGCGAACCTGAGGGTGGTCCCAGCAAGAACCAGCAATTTGCTGGACGAATCGATGCCCCTCACTCGCATAGAGAACAAGGTGGCCGAGATCAAGGGAGTGATGGAGTGCGAGGACCTCTTTATTGCGGATGCGGAGGCGTAACCCAACCACTAGGTAAATGTTATCTGATTTCTAGTCCGTGACTTAATATTGCATTTATACTTTTGATGTGAATCTTTTTCTGCTTTTTTCAAAAGCTGGCACTGGCAGCTAGGCGGATCGAAAATATGGCGTACCTTGCCCGTTTGCCATCTATACCAACTCTGCTCAGAAAAATTCCCATAGTTAAAAAGGATGAGGAAGAGAATAATCCACCTGGTCCTCTTCGCCCGGGAAAAGCGAACGGGAAGCGACCGAGGAAGTCAGATAGATACTTCAAGGAATTTCGGCGATGGAGGAGAACCATCAGGCAGCCTTTATGGTAAAACGCATCACTATTTGCCTTTGTACATTAATATTTTTTTAAACTGAATTTAATCTAACACATACTTATTGCGAATGGTTTGCAGCTCATCCTTGAGATAATGCAAGGAGTCTCCGTGACCCTGCGGAGGATAGCGGAGAACGAGAGAGAGCAACCCATGCGTGAAATCACAGCCACGCTGCGAGAACATACGCCGATCCTGCGTTACATGGCTGCGTCCCCCTGGATAATCACCGCTGCCCTGCCCTCCAGCCAGACTACCTGCAACACAAATAAATCGAAAATTTTAAATTTAGACTGATTGATTTGTAATACGATTTATGTTCCGAGAAAAGAAGACCGTTGTAGATAGTGTATCATAGTTATTATAGTATCGTTATAATTGTATTGTTTTTATTTTGTAATTTAGTATGTACCTGGAATGTCACATTTTGCTACAAAATCTATATTGCGAATGCTCTGCCTGCAGACTTTACATTTGCTATTGCCTGGTAGCTCACACTTGTTAATCAACTTCTCTCAACATTAGCAGTACATTGTTCGATACTAATACTGATATTTCACTTTTGAAATAAGCAAAATAGCCTATAATTAATGTATTATTTAACGGAATGTAGAATAATAAGTAAATGATAATGAATAAGTTTTGATGTAGTAAAAAATTAACGGTGGGAAGTAATGTCCATAACGAGAATTCAAGGTTTTGCCAAGGTTAGGCAACACAATCTTCGTCTTTTAATACCAAATATAAACACTCTTTATCAACTTTATGCAAACCAGATAAAGAACAGGCGCGTTGTTATCAATGTAGGGTTAGTTTTATACCACATATTACTGGATAAGAAATACATATCATTTGAATAAAAATGAATGATTAAAATAAAACGATGCATTCAATTTAACCATTCTTAGACCACGCAGGCTCAATGAAATAAACAGTTTCCTCCTGACATGTTCCAATTGTCGTCAATGTATGTCACGCTGGTCTTCTTTAGCAACACGCTTCTCAAATTAAACGTTTCATATATTATATAAACAAATACTAATCTAAATGCAAACACTATTAAGGGGCTAGGGTACCCACGTGACTTTTAGTGAGTTGGCCATTCACTGTGTTACCTACAGAAATTTGACGGGCGAGATGGAGCTGCTCGCGATGTCTATCGATTGATCCAGCGTCCAAACGCATGTGTGTCAGATCTCACACATACGTATGTTCAACTGTTGCGATCCCCCTTTTTTGCGGCACTCGCTTATCGCTTTTACGATCTTGAACTGAGGAGCTCCCAGCTCCCGAGGTTCCGAGACCGAATGCGAGCCCAGTCCCAACTACCGATACTATACGTATAGTGCAGTACGTATACGTACTATAGCATACTATACTATACTATAAGGGGATCGGTGTGTCCGTTTCTTTTCGACTACAATACGCTGTCTCACATTATTCACATGTTACGTATATGTCTATTGCCAAAAGTATAGTGATGCATAGAATTGATCGGATGTCGATTTTATAAAAATATAAATTAAATATAAATTAAAAATAAATAAATAAAAAAAGACGCGAACAGCAATTCTATTGAACGCGGAATCGAACTCGCCCCTTTCGAATGGAAATCCATCGTCTTACTTATAGCACTACTTACTGAATTATAATCAAATTTCCCATTTCGGTAAAAGAAGTACGACTCTGCTCTATGTCTGTAATCACATTTTAGATAATGAAATATTTACAGTATGTCGAAATTATTCTGTTTCATATTATACAATTGTGTCTAACATGTGGAATTATTACTGTTTGAACCATTTTTAGTACGACATGAGCATATGAGTTTGATGGAAAATGAATATGACCAAACAAAATCTTATGGACTATGATTTGAATGATTCGTAAGACATACAATTTCCTACAAAATCAATCAACTTTTTCTGGTATATTACCCTACGTGTAAAAATCGAAACTCTAGACGACTAGCCGTAGTTGTTATACTTTTTCTAATAAATCGTATTTGCAGTCTTTTTTCGGAAAGAAAAGACAATGAGAAGAGTCAAAGTAGTGCTTCAGTATGGCAAAGAGATTCGAAAAGTAAGTCATGAATTCGATTCCTAGTATGAGATGTGTTACGACAGTTTTATGAATATGCGCGGCAAATATTTAATATAGATCTATGGACTGGGAATGCATAGTAATTTTGTTAAGGAGGAGGAATGTTATCATACATTTGTGCTAGGAATATAAGGGTATTCGTATGCATTTGCGCTATGGGAAATGTTCCTATTTTGCAAAAACAAATACACGATTCCAGTCTTAAAAATTCAAAAAATAAAATATTATGCTTTGAATCCTTTGCTAGCATGCCCTTTCTCACTATGTACACTGAGCTGGGCTTACTAGGAATGGCAGTCATATCATTGTTTAGTACTATTGTTTATGAATATGTAAGAGAGTTTCCAACTATAGAACCGTTAGTGTTCTAATTAATCAAATTTTAAAAATTGTGCAGTAACTAAATGAAAAACTTGAAAACCAGAAAGGCATCTACTAGATAGTGCTGGCACGTATCTTTGTATTGAAATATTAGTTCTGCGTAACAGTCCTCTAATGTAGTATCCTCTAGTATCAGATAAAGCAGAAACAAAGATGATAGATATATTAGTTTCTTTAATATAGTTATGATAGTCAAGCATTCAAGACAATGAAGAATACTTTAATGAAAAGTGTGCACAACTCAGTTTCATTTCACTTTGTGCTATAACAATAAGAGCAACTGTAAAATAGCAGATCTTTGACTAGACAATCCATTTCATAAAAGTCAGTTGCAGAAAAACTGTTACGCAGATCTAAATGCTTCAATTCAAAGATATGTTTGCAGATCTGTAAGTTCCTTGTGGTTACTGAGATTTAAAAGACCCACTTTATTAAATAAATGTCCATTGATCCAAATTTGAACAGCTGTATTTACCAAGTGTTTGGTTCTTGGGTCCCACTTTTTAAACATACCAAAACTGGAAGATCAACTCTTCATGATCATTTTACAGTATCAAAAACAACACAGTTGTGGAAGCTCTCATTTACAGTAGGAAAGGCCCAAGTTATTACAATAGCATAAGAATATTTAGATAGCAAGACACTGTATTTAGATAAAGACTGGAGTTGTTGCACTTGTAATGATTCAAAACAAGTAATTACTATTTACTAAGGAATTAAGGAACTATTTACTAGATTCCGATAAATCCCACGGCTAAAAAACATAAGTAAGGGTAGGGCATTCTTGTAAAAGTAAATTTTTGTGAGGTACATCTACATCGCGTATATGCCTAACCCCAGATCTTGCTGTCAAAGCTGTCAACACAGCGCAGAGTAGCCCTCTCAATTAGGCGCCACCTCGGACCCAATGGCCCACCTAAAGTACCCAGCTATACCGCTCTGCATATCGACAATATGGCAATGGGGCATCACGAAGCAACGTTCCTCGCCGCCACAATGTTCGCACCTTATATGAAGTGATTTTGGGTTGCAAGAGGTATCAATCGACAGAAGAAAGTACCACCCATGTCTCCCCAGCGTTAGTTTTTGCGACAAAACTGCTGTACTGCCATAAAAACTCCCGAGAAAAAGGGGTCTGTCGTTGTCGTTTCGGCCACATTTGACACACTAATATTACTAGAAGACAGCGTAGTCTGATAAAAACGAGCCTGGGGAGACACGGATTGAACTTTCTTCTTTCGATTGACACCTCTTACAACCCAAAATCACTTCATATAAGGTGCGAACATTGTGGCGGCGATAACCCATATTTCGGCCAAATTTTGCCGGTAACGGAGCGACTCTGCAGTACCACGGCGACCGGAGTCTAGCCCCTTAAAACTCCGATCTCTATAACAATTCACTCTCTTCATTTCTGTGACTTGGTGCATCTAATTTTTCTTTCTGGCTTCTAAGTTTTATCATTCCATGACCAGCTGGTCGAAAGTAACACCTTCCTCGAGTACTGTTGTGGTGCGTATGCGTATGCGTTTGAAAGGGTAACCGCGTGTTTGCCATCCCCACGTGGTAAGATAATCGACAGTAATTCTTCCAAATGTTGTGTCTTCCAACGACAGTGTTAGCAGGTGTTACAGACTTCGATCGATCGCGTAATCGCTGCTGGTATAGTAGCAGCCGTGAAAATGATTGCATCACCCTCTCATAAACTATGCATGCTGCCTAAATTGCAACTCCTGATGGCTGACATAAAGTTACTCCTTTCCTCGGGAGGGTCGCGCAGGTGGTGGGGTTACTCAGACGTTCAGACGCATTTGAACCGCGATACGGTATGGACGTATTGTTAGATTGGCAAGACTACCATCGGTTAAACATTATCCTACTCTCTGTGATCGGACTCTGGCCGTATGGAAACAAATTCGTCCGACGATTGAAACGCTTCCTCGCCTGCTTCTTTGTACTACTCTTTTCTTTGAGTCAGGTGAGCGATGTGTAGCACTAAACAATTTCACTAAGTGTGTAGTCAGCTAGTTGAGGGCAGTCTAATTTTCAGTTTGCTACCTTTTTCACGGTGAATTATACCAGAAGGATACTACTAAGAAATGTGCCGTATATGTTCGTCGCGTGTGGCGTTTTGGTCAAGTACGTTTCGTTCGTCGTTGCCGGTAACTGCGTATGTACAGATGGAAATACGTATATATTGAGTCGCTCTGGTTTTATTATGAAATTGTTTTCATCGGGTGGATTTGCCTATGCTTTATTAAATGATTCCCATTTTTTATCGTCATTACAAGGATGAGTTCCTAATTTAAGAAATACTTTCTTACATAGCATTGCAGTTGTATTATATGTAAATTCAGATTAAGAGAATTATAGAGGGCATAAACGGCGACCGGAAGGCTCTGTCGAGTAAAGAGGAAATTGGCATTATGAAGAAGTACGTCGAAAGGGGCAAGTTTCATACGAAGGGCTTTGCTAGTAATTAATATTTTAATTAATAATTAATGATTACATATTTTATCCTAGAGACCTTGAATTCTGAGCATTTCTATGATTATAGACTAACTATTTCTTACAGTGTTTATTTGTCCTTTGGGGTTATGCCTAGTTCTCCCGCCATTGTCATTAGTGGTCCTCGAGATAGTGATGCCCCTGAATCAAACACGCAGCTATCGCTTTCCGTTTATGTTTGAGTTATTTGTCGATCAGGAAAAACACTTGTTTCTTGTAGCTTTCCTCTTCGATGGCATAGTTATCGTCACAGCATTCGTATTTGTGTCTACGGAAACCTTTTTAATTGTTTATACTCAACATGCTTGCGGTCTCTTTGAAGTGACAAGGTAATCAATCTGTGCTTGACATATAATTCCAAAGAACAAAATACAATTCTTATTTACAGTTGCAGAATTAAAAAACTCTTATGCGCCTCCGGATTAAGCGATTCAAAGAACTACAGTAATTTGGTGATGATAGCGGACGTGGTCAGCATTCACTGTAGAGCCATTAGGTTATTAACTCATGAATGATATCCTTATTTTTACATTACTAAATAAAGGCCCACAAGTCTTTCAAGTATCATTTCATTCGCTTTTCATTTAATTTCAATGCGATAAAAATTGACTGCAATATTGAGCCACAAGTCGAAAGTAAATAAAAAGTCATCGGAGAATAAAATATTTCAATAGTAACTATGAAACTTGTGCTTTAAATTTTCTCGATCAGCGAAGGACACGCGGATCGCTTTCTTCTACAAAGATTAGTTTTCGATTGCTAGCCCATGAGATTTAATAGAATATACACTTACTCCTATAGATCCTGTAAATTACTAAGGGACGACTTGCTACCATCCTACTTAATCCTTCTCGTATTCGGCGTTTTGAGTTTGGGCGCATATATATTTCGCGTGAGTTGACTGCGATCAAACCTAATCGTTTCATTGCAAATACCTATCAAGAGCATTTTTGGTGCAGTGCATACAAACGTTCGCATCTCACGAATTTACCGAGTGCCTCACATCAACGATGTTCTGTTTTGCAATTCTTGGCTATATGTTTTATATCAACTTTATACTGCAAAATGTCCAAGACTTGAGTGGTAACATATTTAACAACTTGTAAGTTCTATTACTATTCTGTACGGGCTAATTAAGGAATTTAATTGAAATTTATAATATTGTAGGTACGACACCGCATGGTACAATGCTACAATAACAACACAGAAATTAATACTTTTTTGTATGGTAAATTGTGTTAAACCTGTCACAATTGATTTTTGCGGTTTATTTGCTCCGGGCTACGAATGTTTCTCTATGGCACGCAACAATTTCTATCTTTTAGCCAAGTTGTATTCGTTAGTGTAGATTGTTTAATCGGGAATTCATGTTTCAGGTTGTCAGAATGAGCATGTCCTACGCTACTGCGCTTTTTTCCTTTCAATAGGCATAGTGAGAGTTGTTGTAGTAATAAAATGTAGGATACATTCAGCGAAAAGTATAACTCATTCTCTAATCCTATGACATATCATTTTGTGCAATGCATGGTGCGAAAGTTTATTTTACGCGGGCTGCGTATTGTGCAGAAAATGGCTGATTCTTGCATTCTAATCTATATTCACTTCGTTACTGCACGCGTGCTGAAAGTACCATTATATTTCATTTTATGGATCGAATATACGTAATGGAGCAAATATACGTAAAATACTACTCATCTGGCTTAACCTCATTTTCGAAGCCGATAAAAATTTGTCGACGTACAGTTCAAGCCCTTAAACAAAAGCCTATAATATTTTTTTAGAATGTGCGTTGGTAGGCGAGAAAAAATTGCAACAGTTCTTTACAAATTATTTTGCTAAATTGGATTGTTAAATCAATGTCTGCTATAAGTTGTACCGTAAATATTTGATTCTCCGAAATCTTATTACGAACATAGAGGAGAATCGTAATTCTTTTGATGAAGTAGGAAAATTTAATGATAGTTGTGTAAGTAGTGTTGTAAGTTTTCATTCAAGGGTATCTCGATTTAACTCGCATTAGCAATGAACAATAAGTTAACAATAAATTAGCGATTAATAATAAAAAAACTTGGCGTGTGTGCGCTTCACTGCAAGGTAAAAAGACAATGAGAAACTGATTTAAATTTAACACTCACTTTACCCGAATTTAATTTCATTAAAAGTTTTTTTAGGAATATTACCGGTGTGAGTGCTTCGAATGAAGCGCGCACACGCCAAGTGTTTTTTTTTATTATTAATCGCTAATTTATTGTCAATTTATTGTTCGTTGCTAATGCGAGTTAAATCGAGGTATCTTTGAATGAAAACTTGGCTTCCTCGTGTGATACCTATTATCTTTTTTGTTATACTTCAATTTTGTCCGGACATCAAACTACTTGGCGCACTTTCTTTACACTTTAATCTTTTTGGACGGATTTCATGTCTCTTTGTTAGTTAATGCTTAACAAAAAAACAAGAAATATCTAATTAGTTACCAATCTTTCAATTTTGTGCGAAATCAATCTGCTACTTGTCGCATTTTTTTACGTTTCATTGTTTTTGAACTGATTGCATGTCTTTTTGTTATTTAATCCTTAGCAATAAGAAAATTTGTTTGAAGACCTTTATTATATACTTTAAAGAATGATTACAGTTTTTTATTTAATTATTTTCGAGAAAATGGCAGAGCTAGAGCTCGGCGAGTGAAAGCGTGTTTCTGTTATAAAAGAACTTCGACTGGCACTCGAATACGTTAAACAAAATAAATGGAGGCAAATTATACTGGATTCAACCAATGAAAAATCTGGTTTTTACCAATAAACTCCGAATAGATTTTACTTAAAGCAGAGGGTCTATACTTATTGCATTCACTTTTGAACACTTTTAGAACACTTTGTTAGAAAAATCATACTCAATGAATGAACCTACTTTTCCAGTTTTATTGCAAATTATCAACAATCTCGCCAGTCTGAATTTCATAATATTAGCAACAATTTTGTAAAAAATGGAAACGGGACACATCATTTCTGAATCTAGGATTAATTTGAAACTTTAGTAATTATTTTAAGAAGCGGTTTCTTGTTTAAAATAATACAAATTTCATATCTATATATAAATGCGTATTTATTTCTCTATTAACTGGTTCAGTTTAATAAAAGTATTTTTAATGTAATAATTGCCTCCTCATTTTATATCTCTTTTTCTAATTCAACATCTTTTAATATTATATGCGAGTGTTTGTTATCAACCCGTGTTATTTTACTATTACTCCTTAAAGTTCTTGTACTATTATTAAATAATAAACAATTAATAATAATAAAAAACAAATTCAACGATTGAATGTATTTTAAAATTAGACCACCCAAAAGATGCGAGATTACCACAAAATATTAAAATTTGAAAGAATCGCCAATTAGTTTTCCTCCAAATCGAAAAATATACCCAAAATTTAAATGGACATCACTGTATAAAAAGGGTAAATCTTCATTCAAAAATATAGAATCAAACGAAAAGGCCAAATATGATTCAATGATACTTCGATTTCACTTGCAGATCTAACATTTAAAGAAACTTAGTGTGTACGCGTTTCATTGCGAGGTAAAAAACTAATTAGAAACAGTTTTGAATTTAATAAAGACTTTACTGTTTACCGACTTCGACTTAGAAATCATTTGTTCCTTCAGAATACTCAACAGCTTTCGTGAGTATTGTTCAGTACCACGTGAGTAACAAGCCAGCCACTGTTTCTAGCGCGCACACGCGAAGTTTTTTTTAATGTTAGATCTGCGAGTTAAATCGAAGTATCACCCATCCAAATTTAGTCTTCCTGTATGATAGCTATATGATTGAATGAAAACTATACCATGCATTCAATGATATCCATTTACATTTTTGGTACATTTTCGTATAGTTAAGATTTTTTGGGCATAAAACACTTTTTTGGGATATGGAAGAAAACTACTGTACGTCTCTGGAAAGAAGGTGCCTGGCTATACAATTCGGAAAGTGTGGGAGTCAAGCCTTGAAATCTCCGCCTTTTCTATCTTTCCTCGGACGAAACTCCTAACGGCCTTCGCCAGCCCCTAACAACACTTCGCATCGCTAATAATAAAACCCTTTGTTTCCATTCCTAAGTACAAGATTGTGAAGGGGGAAGCAAATTTTTCGCCAAATCAGAACCAGGCGCCTTCTCTCCAGAGGCGAACCGTATATGGCGATCACTACTTCAGCCCCTATTCGCTTTGCCCGGCCCTCCCTTATAGAATATATATAACATTTGAATAAAAATGAACAATTAAAATAAGATGATGAACTCAATTTAACCACTCTTGAATCACGCACGGTTAATGAAATAAACAGTTTCCCACTGACATGCTTGAAGTGCCGTCAACATATGTCACGCTGGTCTTCTTTAGCAGCACGCTTCTCAAATTAAACGTTTCAAATTATACAAACAAATACCAATCTAAATGCAAACCCTATTAAAACTTCGATCTCTATAACAATTCACTCTCTTCATTTCTGTGACTTGGTGCATCTAACCTTTCTTTCTGGCGTCTAAGTTTCGTCGTTCCATGACCAGCTGGCCGAAAGTAACACCTTCCTCGAGTACTGTTGTGGCGCGTATGCGTCTGCATATGCGTATGAAAGGGTATCCGGGTGTTTGCCATCCCCTCGTGGTAAGATAATGGGCAGTAATTCTTCCAAATGTTGTGTCTTCCAACGACAATGTTAGCAGGTGTAACAGACTTCGATCGATCGCGTAATCGCAGCTGGTATAGTAGCAGCCGTGAAAATGATTCCGTCACCCTCTAATAAACTATGCATGCCACTTAAATTGCAACCACTGATGGGTGACACAAAGTTACACCTTTCCTCGGGAGGGTCGCGCAGGTGGTGGGGTTACTTACACGTTCAGACGTGCTTGAACCGCGATACGGTATGGACGTATTGTTAGATTGGCAAGACTCCCATCGGTTAAATATTAGTCTACTCTCCGTGATCGGACTTTGGCCGTATGGGAACAAATTGGGCCTACGATTGAAACGCTTCCTCGGCGGCTTCTTTGTGTTACTCTCTTGTTTCAGTCAGGTGAGTAATGTGTGGCATTAAACAGTTTGACTGTGTATTGTAGTCAGCTAATTGAAGGCAGTCTGATTTTCAGTTTGCTACCTTTTTCACGGAGAATTATACCAGGAGGATGCTACTAAGAAATGCACCGTATATATTCCTCGCGTGTGGCGCTGTGGTCAAATACGTTTCGTTTCTCGTTGCCGGTAACTGCGTATGTACAAATGCAAATACGCACATATCGAGTCGTTCTTATTTGTGTCACCATGTGCACCTTAAACTGCTTTTCTTAAGAAATTGTTGGTAATTATACAGAACAGGGTACTCCTCGCTGATTTCAATGCCGTTGATATACAGTGCAAATAACCGTCGCTCGGCTTTACTTTTTAAGTTATACGGGTCATTCCACGCCAAGTGAGAAGCTGGATTTTGGTGATGTCGGGGATTTTGCTGAAAATTCAGCAAGTTTATCCTGAGATGAGATGAGAGGGGACCGCCTCATCGTTTTTCAAAATTCGTATTTCTTTGGGAAATAGAGGCCGCCAAACTCGACGTTTTCGCGGATCGGCGAAAATAGACCATTGCGGGAGAATTTTTTCTGTAAAAACTAGTGGTCGTATCGATATTATTAATATTTGGTTTTACTTGGGAAAGGCCGATGTATGTAACCATGTTTTTTTAATGATTCGCAGATTAATTGTTCAATGCAAAAAATTAGCATAAACTTTTGACTTTTAAATAAAGTATCGAAGGTAACGCTCGTCCAATTCGAAATGTACATCAATATGTACCTTGGGGCTTTGTCTATTGAAAACTGTTTTCTCCGGAATGGAGAAAATGGTCCTGATACCCGATAAAGACAATTACCCAGGGATCGCTCGGCTAGCCAAAGAGCGTCGTAACTCACGCGGTACTTGCTCACCTATTCCAAATAGAGACTCTAAGTCCTCTTACGTGCAGTAATCATTGACCTCGTGGATGCTAAAGTTAATCCAGAAGAAACCTTTTCTGTGGTTTCCAAGTCACGACGCTCTTTGGCTGGCCGAGCGATGACGCGCCCGGCCTGTTGACTGCCTGGTTAATTGTGTTTTTCCGATACCAGGACCATTTTCTCCATTCCGGAGAAAGCAGTTTTCAATAGACAAAGCTCCAAGGTACATATTGATATACATTTCAGATTGGACGAGCGTTACCTTCGATACTTTATTTAAAAGTCAAAAGTTTATGCTAATTTTTTGCACTGAACAATTAATCTGCGAATCATTAACAAAAACATGGTTACATAGATCGGCCTTTACCAAGTAAAACCAAATGTAAATCATACCGATATAACCAGTAGTTTTTTGAGAAAAAATTCTCCAGCAATGGTCTATTTTCGGTGATGCGCGAAAACGTCGACTTTGGCAGACCGTATTTCCAAAGAAATACGAATTTTGAAAACCGATGAGGCAGACCCCCGCTTATCTCACCTCAGGAACAACATGCTGCATTTTCAGCAAAATCCCCGACATCACCAAAATCCAGCTTCTCACTTGGCGTGGAATGACCCAGTTACATCCGAATGGGTCACCATCGCCGAATCACCGAGAGGGGCTAAGGCAAAAAGCGCAAAAAAATAAAGAGGGATCCTCGGTCACTCCCCGATGTTACCGATCTCCCGTTGGATTTCTACCCGTTCCAATAACTTACACTAACTTTAAGATGGAATAACAACTAAACTGAAAGAGATAGGACCTGAACATTTGCCCTCTATCGCCTTGGAATTTTCCCCTCTACCATCCCCCAAACCGCCGGCAGTTATATCGTTTACACCCTGCATATGTATATAAAAATGATCGACTTAAATCGCTCTATAACATATTTTAAAATCATTAGTATCGGTTGCAAGTCCGTCTTTGTAAGCATAGAACGTGGAATCAGTGGACTCGCTCGTAATTGTATCCTCGTATGACCAGAAGTGTAAAACATATCTTTGTGTCTAATTTGAGAACTAAAGCCGAGCGACGGCTAATTATATATGGAAAAATTACTCTAAATAGTATTCCCTATAACATATTAAAAGCTCATTAAAATTGGTGTGGAGTACCCTGCTCTATATAATTACTAAATTGTTTTCTTCCGGTGGATTTACCTATGCTTTATTAAGGAGGTTGGTGCCGAAAATGAAAATAATGAGATCGGATTGAAATTTACTCAGAATGATAGTCAATGTGATACAATAATGACACATGAATAAAAAACATTTGATGTGGTAAATGAGACATTTACGAACAATCGAGCTACGTTTCAAAAGCTTCATCTGTCTGGTTCGAGATTGTTTGAGCAGAGAGTGAGAAGGAAATGGTTTCGTCTGTAGAAATAACGCGATAAATAGTATATAAATACAAGTAACTTCTACAAGCAGATGTGACGTAACTAAAACTTAATTGTAAATTGAGTTACCCTGCTCAAAAATTGGCTTTACTGTAATTTGAAAAGGCTTCAATATTCTGTGTGAGCGCTTACATGTTCTCCTCCTGCCCCTCCACCAAATGACGGCATCAACCTGCTGAAACGATCCCCAATTTTTGCCGTCATTACAAGAGTGAATCCTTAATTTAAGAAACACTTTCCTACATAACATTGCAGTTGTGTTACATGTAAATTCAGATTAAGAAAATTGTGGAGGGCATAAACAGCGACCGGAAGGCTCTGTCAAATAAAGAGGAAATTGGTATTATGAAGAAGTACATCGAAAGGGGCAAGTTTCATACGAAGGCCTTTGCTAGTAATTAATACTTCAATAATTAAGAATTACATATTTTATCCCAAACCCCTAGAATTTCGAACATTTCCATCATTACACTCTGGCCATTTGTTGCAGTGTTTCTTTGTCCTTTCGCACTATGCGTAGTTCTCCCATCATTGTCATCAGTGGTCCTCGAGACAGTGATGCCTCTGAACGAAACCCGCAGCCGTACCTTTCCGTTTATGTTCGAGTTTTTCGTCGATCAGGAAAAACACTTGTTTCTCGTTACTTTTCTCTACGATGGCATAGTTATCGCCGTAGTATTCGCACTTCTGTCTACGGAAGCCTTTTTAATCGTCTATACCCAACATGCTTGCGCTCTCTTCAAAATGACAAGGTATTCAATCTGCGTTTAACATGTAATTCCAAAGAATAAAATACAATTCTGATTTACAGTTGCAGAATTGAAAAACTGTTACGTGCCTCCGGAATTAGTGATTCTAAGAAGTGCAGTAATTTGGTGACCGTAGGAGACGTGGTCAACATTCACTGTAGAGCCATTAGGTTATTAACTCATGAATGATATGCTTATTTATCCATTAGTAAATAAAGGCCCACCAGTCTTGCAAGTATCGTTGCATTTATTTAATTTTAATGTGATAAGAATTGACTGCAATATTCAGTCACATGTCAAAAGTAAATCAAAAATCGTCGGAGAATAAAATATTTCAATAGTAACTATAAAACTTATGACTTGAGCTTTCTCGATCAGATTACGATTATTCAAGATTAGTTTTCGATAGCTAGCCCATCTGATTTAATGGAATATACACTTACTCCCATAGATATTGTAAATTACTAAGAGAAGATTTGCTACCATCCTACTTAATCCTTCTCGTATTCGGCGTCTTGAGTTTGGCCACATATATATTTCGCGTAAGTGGACTGCAATCAAACCTAATCATTTCATGCCAAATATCTATCAAGAGCATTCTTACCGCAGTGCATGCAAGCATTCACATCTTACGAATACACCGAGTGTCTCACATCAATGATGTTCTGTTTTGGAATTCTTAGCTATTTGTTTTATGTAAACTTTATTCTGCAAAATGTCCAAGATTCGAGTGGTAACATATTTAACAACTTGTAAGTCCTATTACTATTCTGTACGGTCTAATTAAGGAATTTAATTGACATTTATAACATTGTAGGTACGACACCGCGTGGTACAATGCTCCAATAACTACACAGAAATTAATACTTTCTTGTATGGTAAATTGTGTTAAACCTGTCACAACTGATTTGTGCAGTTTATTCGCTCCGGGCTACACGGGTTTCTCTATGGTACGCACGATTTCTATCTCTTAGCCAGGTTGTATTGGTTAGTGTGGATTGTTTAATCGAGAATTCATATTTCAGATTGTCCGAATGAGCATGTCCTACGCTACTGCGCTTTTTTCCTTTCAGTAGGCACCATAGATGTTGTTATAGTAATACAATGTAGGATACATCCAGCGAAAACTATTAAATATCATTTTGTGGAAGTCATAGTGCGTGTTGTGCAGAAAGTGGTTGATTCCCGTCCTGTAATCTATATTCACTCTGTTACTGCACGCGTGTTGAAAGTATCATTTTATTTGATTTTATCAATCGCTTTACTGGACTAGAGCGGTAATCGGGAGACTCGGTAGAGTCTCACGGCAAGTAGTAGTATATATAGGACGGTGCGTGACCACCGGGGATAATTACCCCAAGTGTAGCTGGCGTCGTCTGCTATAGACGACACCAGCCCGCCCGGTTCTTCACAAATCGAGTTTCAAGTCTACACACAAATGGATGCAACCTTATTATTCAAATGATAGCTTATATTATTGCACATCGCTATTGTATCGTTAGTGGTAAAATGTAAAATGGAGAGTATTTTTTGGAGAACGTAGCTTTCTTAATGACGTGTATTACATTTTCTTTGATAAATTGAACGAACAGAAGAGATGTATTTTGAATTTAATTTTTATGATTGTTTAACATATGTTTTGTTTTATATTCCTAACTGAAGGTTTGGTTTTCACATTCATATCCTGTTCCTGTTTTTTTTACTAGAGTGTTTGCATCAAAACTTGGCCTCCCAATGATATCGATTTACATTTTTGATCAATTTGATAGAGGTGGTTTCACCACAGATTTATTTTGTGGAATGCAGCACATTTTCTATGAGGCAAAATCTTTTTAGGGGTGAGGGACAAAACTACTTGGCGTCTTTTTTCACATTTTTTAAAATGTTTTTGGACGGATACTATATTTTTGCAATTTAATAATTCTTTCCTCCTTTTGTTGAAAGGGTAATAACCGAAAAATGAACAATAAATGAGCCGTTTATTTTGAAAGTGGCCTAAGTCCATTTATCTTCAAATCGAGATATTGAAGGGTTTGCGTTGAATTAAATTTAAAAATATGGGTAAGGGATACAAAAACCCGAAAACATAGTGGAATAATGTTTTTGGGTTTCTAAGGGTGTCAAATGTATCATCCCAAATAGCATAATATTAACATTATTTAAGAAATAACAAGTTTTTGATTGTTACGAATGGACTTACGCCACTTTCAAAATAAACTTCTTGATCATTTCATTAACCAACTAATTTTCGTGTTACAAAATCTTAATGATTTTAAATATATTGGTAACAATTTAAAACGCATCTATTGAGCTAGTTAACTCGATTTTTTTGGAAAAAGACAGACCATTTTCAAAATAAACGGTTCAAATGAACAATAAATTAGCGATTAATAATTTTAAAAAATGGCGTGTGCGCGTTTCACTGCGAGGTAAAAGGACAATGGGAAACTGATTTAAACCTAACACTCACTTTATCACAATTTAATTTCTTTAAAAGTTTTGTAGGAATATTACCGGTGCGAGTGCCTCGAATCAAACGCGCACACGCCGAGTTTTTTTTATTATTAATCGCTAATTTATTGTTAATTTACTGTGCATTGCTAATGCGAGTTAAATCGAGGTATCTTTGAATGAAATCTTTGCTTTCCTGTAAGATATCTATTTTCTTTTTTTATATTTCAATTTTGTCGGGAAATCAAACTCCTTGTCGCACTTTTTTTCATTTTAATGTTTTTGGACGGATTTCATGTGTTTTTGTCAGTTAAGGCTGAACAATAAAGACAATAAAATTTCCAATTATTTACCAATGTTTCAATTTTGTGCGAAAATGAATCTGCTACTTAGCGCACTTTTTTACGTTTTAATGTTTATGGACTGATTTCATGTGTTTTTGTTATTTAATCCTTAGCAATAATAAAATTTGTTTGAATGCCTTTATTATATACTTTAAAGAATGATTACAGTTTTTTATTTAATTATTTTCGAAAAAATAGCAGAGTTAGAGCTCGGCAAGTGAAAGCGTGTTTGTGTTCCACAGTCAGAAAAAATTCTCTAGTTTTCGATCTGGAGTAATAAAACAGACATTGTTCAATTCTGTATACACTTAACACGAAAAGTACGTAGCGAAGTTAAATTACAAAATATTGCTGTTTGTTAGAACAGCACAATGGAAATCCAAACCAAATCAGAACCAGGTGCCTTCTCTCCAGAGCCCTCCCTTATAAAATATATATAACATTTGAATAAAAATGAACAATTAAAATAAGATGATGAACTCAATTTAACCACTCTGGAATCACGCACGGTTAATG
Organism: Ectemnius continuus; assembly: GCA_910591665.1. Taxonomy (NCBI): domain Eukaryota; kingdom Metazoa; phylum Arthropoda; class Insecta; order Hymenoptera; family Crabronidae; genus Ectemnius; species Ectemnius continuus. The sequence continues at coordinate 5,179,092 of OU342869.1, forward strand.
AAATAAACAGTTTCCCACTGACATGCTTGAACTGTCCTCAACATATGTCACGCTGGTCTTCTTTAGCAACACGCTTCTCAAATTAAACGTTTCATGTATTATATAAACAAATACTAATCTAAATGCAAACACTATTAAAACTCCGATCTCTATAACAATTCACTCTCTTCATTTCTATGACTTGGTGCATCTAACCTTTCTTTCGGGCTTCTAAGTTTCATCATTCCATGACCAGCTGGGCGAAAGTAACACCTTCCTCGAGTACTGTTGTGGCGCGTATGCGTATGCATATGCGTATGAAAGGGGATCCGGGTGTTTGCCATCCCCTCGTCGTAAGATAATCGACAGTAATTCTTCCAAATGTTGTGTCTTCCAACGACAATGTTAGCAGGTGTAACAGACTTCGATCGATCGCGTAATCGCAGCTGGTATAGTAGCAGCCGTGAAAATGATTCCGTCACCCTCTCATAAACTATGCATGCCACTTAAATTGCAACCGCTGATGGGTGACACAAAGTTACACCTTTCCTCGGGAGGGTCGCGCAGGTGGTGGGGTTACGCAGACGTTCAGACGTATTTGAACCGCGATACACTATGGACGTATTGTTGGATTGGCAAGACTCCCATCGGCTAAATATTAGCCTACTCTCCGTGGTCGGACTTTGGCCGTATGGAAACAAATTCGTCCAACGATTGAAACGCTTCCTCGGCAGCTTTTTTGTGCTACTCTTTTCTTTCAGTCAGGTGAGCGATGTGTAGCATGAAACAATTTGACTAAGTGTGTAGTCAGCTAGTTGAGGGCAGTCTAATTTTCAGTTTGCTACTTTTTTCACGGTGAATTATACCAGGAGGATACTACTAAGAAATGTGCCGTATATGTTCGTCGCGTGTGGCGTTTTGGTCAAGTACATTTCGTTCGTCGTTGCCGGTAACTGCGTATGTACAGATGGAAATACGTATATATTGAGTCTTTCTTACTTGCGTTACCATGTGCACCTTACGCTGGTTTTATTATGAAATTGTTTTCATCGGGTGGATTTGTCTATGCTTTATTAAATGATTCCCATTTTTTATCGTCATTACAAGGATGAGTTCCTAATTTAAGAAATACTTTCCTACATAGCATTGCAGTTGTATTATATGTAAATTCAGATTAAGAGAATTATAGAGGGCATTAACGGCGACCGGAAGGCTCTGTCGAGTAAAGAGGAAATTGGCATTATGAAGAAGTACGTCGAAAGGGGCAAGTTTCATACGAAGGGCTTTGCTAGTAATTAATACTTTAATTAATAATTAATAATTACATATTTTATCCTAGAGATCTTGAATTCTGAGCATTTCTATGATTATAGACTGACTATTTCTTGCAGTGTTTATTTTTCCTTTGGCACTGTGCCTAGTTCTCCCGCCATTGTCATTAGTGGTCTTCGAGATAGTGATGCCCCTGAATCAAACACGCAGCTATAGCTTTCCGTTTATGTTTGAGTTATTTGTCGATCAGGAAAAACACTTGTTTCTAGTAGCTTTCCTCTTCGATGGCATAGTTATCGTCGCAGCGTTCGTATTTGTGTCTACGGAAACCTTTTTAATTGTTTATACCCAACATGCTTGCGCTCTCTTCGAAGTGACAAGGTAATCAATCTGTGCTTAACATATAATTCCAAAAGAATAAAAGAAAATTCTTATTTACAGTTGCAGAATTAAAAAACTGTTATGTGCCTCCGGAATAAGTGATTCTGAGAAGTGCAGTAATTTGATGATGTTAGCAGACGTGGTCAGCATTCACTGTAGAGCCATTAGGTTATTAACTCATGAATGACATCCTTATTTTTAAATTAGTAAATAAAGGCCCACCAGTCTTGCAAGTATCGTTGCATTTATTTCATTTCAATGTGATAAAAATTGACTGCAATATTCAACCACAAGTTGAAAGTAAATAAAATGTCCTCGGAGAATAAAATATTTCGATCCTAACTATGAAAATTATGACTTGAGTTTTCTCGATCAGTGAAGGACACGTGGATCACTTTGTTCTACAAAAATTAATTTTCTACACTTACGAATAAATATAACGAATGTATACTTATTCCAATAGATATTGTAAATCACTAAGGGAAGACTTGCTACCATCCTACTTAATCCTTCTCGGATTCGGCGTTTTGAGTTTGGGCGCATATATATTTCGCGTAAGTGCACTGTAATCGAACCCAATCATTTCATGCTAAATACCTACCAAGAGCATTCTTACTGCAGTTCATACAAACATTAGCATCTCACGAATTCACCGATTGTCTCACATCGACGATGTTCTGTTTTGCAATTCTTGGCTATATGTTTTATATAAACTTTATGCTGCAAAATGTCCACGACTCAAGTGGTAACGTATTTGACAACTTGTAAGTCCAATTACTACTATGCGTACGGTCTAATTAAGTAATTTTATTGAAATTTATAATATTGTAGGTACAACACTGCATGGTACAATGTTCCAATAACCACACAGAAATTAATCCTTGTTTGTATGGCAAATTGTATTAAACCTGTCACAATTGATGTTTGCAGTTTATTCGCTCCGGGCTACAAAGGTTTCTCTATGGCACGCACAAGTTCTATCTCTTAGCCAGGTTGTATTGGTCAGTGTGGATTGTTTAATTGAGAATTCATGTTTCAGATTGTCAGAATGAGCATGTCCTACGCTACCGCGCTTTTTTCCTTTCAGTAGGCACAGTGGGAGAGCTTATAGTAATAAAGTGTAGGATACATTCAGCGAAAAGTATAACTCATTCTTTAATCCTATCAAATATCATTTTATGCGACGCATAGTGCGAAAGCTCATTTTTCGCGGGCTGCGTATTGTCCAGAAAATGGCTGATTCTTGCACTCTAATCTATATTCACTTTGTTTACTGCACGCTTGCTGAGAGTAGCATTTGATTTCATATTATCGATCACTTTGCCATACTAATGTAGTAATGAGAAACAAATGATTAACGTTATTATGCTACATTTTCTGCCAAATTCGGAGACGTATGTCAATCTGTTCATCTAACGAGCAATAGAAATCGTAAGTTTATCTCTCGAAATGGAATTATACTGATCATGTAGCATTTAAAAACAAAGATGTGGATTTAAAACTAAAAAACCTAAATTCTTAACCTCAAATGGCGTCAAGTTTATTGCTTAAAGCTCCCTCTTTAAAATGAGTTATTGGAAAGTTGGATACGATTTTTTAAAAAGTTGTTTATCGCACTGTTATTAAGAGGTGTGTCGCGGGCAACTTTTAAAAAATCGTACCCAAGTTTCCAATCGCTCATTTTAAAGAGGAAGGTTTCCTTTACAAGATAACATTAATGTGAATTCGCCAAAAAAAATTTCGAACTCCGTGAACTCTCTTGAACTCGCGTAATTCGAACAGAAAAAAGATAGCTCGAGTTTTCATTTGTTTAATAACAAACAAATTATTCTAATCAAAAATGCAATATAGGCTCTAAAAGAGGAAGCTTCAAGTTACAAAATGAGTATTAAAAAAGTGCTGTACGATTTTGTCGAGCCGAGTTATGCTGCTTCAAAAATCGGTGATTTTTCGGTCAAAAAAAGTGATGCATTAATTTTTGTGAGAAGTGTATAACTCAAATACTGCTCATCTGGCTTAAAACCTCCTTTTCGAAGTCGGTAAAAATTTGTCAACGTATAGTTCGAGGCCCTAAACAAAACCCTATAACATTTTTTCAGAATTTGGCTTGATTGGCGAGAAAAAAATTGTAGCAGTTCGTTAGAAATAATTTTGTTCAAATGGATTGTGAAATCACTATCTGCTATATCATAGTTATTCTCATCGCTACAGTATAAACTGGAACGAAGTGAAGTTGTGCATACTTCTTGACAAAAGTACTCTTCATTGTAATGAATGCTTCACTGTTACAAATATAGAAAAGAAACTAATATATCAACCATCCGTCTTTCTGCTATATCTGATATTAGAATCAGGGTACTGTTACGTACAACTAATGTTTCAACAGAAAGATACATTTGAACACTGGTAGATGTCTTTACAGTATCTAAGGGTCTCAAAGGGTCTCAAATTACTGTGGAAATGTGTATTGGTTCAAGTTAAGTGGCTGCCTTTTATCAAGTTCTGCACCTAGTTACTGCGGAATTTTTAGAAAATTCCAATAATTAGAGGACTAATGGTTATATATTTAGAAACTGTCTTGCATACTCATAAAGAATGGTACCAAATAATGTCATGACTGTCATTCCTAATAAGTACTGTCCAATATGCCTAGTGAGAAAGGGAGAATTCAAACGGAGCATTCAAAGAATGATATTTATTCTTTTGGATTTGTAAAACTGTTTGTTTTTGCAAAACAGAAATATTTCATACAATGCATACACACGCTGCAATATTTCTAGCACGGACGTATGTTATTTTCCTTGCACGTCTATTAGATACTGTCGCAACACATCTCACTCGTCACTTATTATTTGAAGTTCTTTGCCTTACTGAAACACTACGTCGACTGTTCCCTTTGGATATTTTCCTTCTCAAAAAAGACTGCAAATACCATTTATACTAAAAAGTGGAACTACCGCTAATCCGCTATAATTTCTGTCTCCACACGTAGAGTAATATTTGATAAAAAAAGGTGTTGAATTAGTAGCGAATTATATACGTCATACGAATTAGTCAAATCATAACCTATAAAATTTTGTCAGGTAATAATCATTTTGAATGAAATTCATGTGTTCGTGTCATATTGAAAACTGTTTCAATAGTAAGAGTGCCACATTTTTAACAGAATTGTATCCGTCCAAAAACATTAAAATGTAAAATTGAAATATAACAAACAAGATAATAGATATCATACAAGAAAGCCAAGTTTTCATTCAAAGATACCTCGCATTCACAGATTTGACTCGCATTAGCAACGAACAATAAATTAATAATAAAAAAAACTTGGCGTGTGCGCGCTTCACTGCGAGGTAGAAAGACAATGGGAAATTAATTTAAGCCTAACACTCACTTTACCACAATTTCAGTTCTTTAAAAGTTGTTTTAGGAATATTACTGGTGCGAGTGCCTCGAATGAAGCGCGCACACGCCAAGTTTTTTTTATTATTAATCGCTTATTTATTGTTAATTTTTTGTTCGTTACGAATGCGAGTTAAATCTGCGATTGCGAGGTATCTTTGAATGAAAACTTGGCTTTCTTGTATGATATCTACTATCTTTTTTCTTATATTTCAATTTTGTCGGGAAATCAAACGACTTGGCGCACTTTTTTTTACATTTCAATGTTTTCGGACGGATTTCTATATGTAGGGTTAATTCGAAACTTTAGTAATTACTTTAAGAAGTGGTTTATTATTTAAAATAATGCGAATTTAATGTATACATATATAAATGTGTATTTATTTTTCTATTAGCTGGTTCAGTTTAATAAAAGTATTTTTTATTTAATATTTGCCTCCTCAGTTTATAGCTCTCCTTCTAATTCAACACGTTTTAATCTTATATGCACGTGTTTGTTATCAACGCGTGTTATTTTACTATTACTCCTTAAAGTTCTTATACTGTTATTAAATAATAAACAATCAATAATAATAAAAAACAAATTCACAGATTAAATTTATTTTAAAATCAGACCACCCAAAAGACACGAGATCGCCACAAAATATTAAAATTTGAAAAAATCGCCAATTAGTTTACCTCCAAATCGAAAAATATACGAAAAATTCAAATGGATATCATTGAATAAAAAGCTAAATTTTCATTCAAAAATATAGAATCAAATGAAAAGTCCAAATGTGATTCAATGATATTTCGATTTCACTAACACTAACATTTAAAAGAAACTTAGCGTGTGCACGTTTCATTGTGAGGTAAAAAACTAATGGGAAACTATTTTGAGTTTAATAAAGACTGTACTGTTTTACGACCTTGATTTAGAAATTTGTTGTTCTTTCACAATACTCAACTGCTTTCATGAGTATTGTCCAGTACCACGTAAGTAACAAGCCAACACTGTTTTTAGCAATGTTACCGTAGTGAGTGCCCCAAATTAAGTGCGCACACGCGAAGTGTTTTTTAATGTTAGATCTGCAAGTGACATCGAAGTATTACTGATCCAAATTTAGTCTTTCTGTACGGTATCTATATGATAGAATGAAAACTTTCCTATGCATTCACTGATAACCATTTACATTTTTGGTACGTTTTCTTATAGTTAAGATTTTTTGGGCGTGAAACACCGTTTTTGGACAAGGAAGAAAACTACTGTACGCCGAATTCGGAAAGTGTGGGACTGATAGGCTACAAGCTTATAAGCCTGAAAATCTCCGCCTTTTCCATCTTTCTTCGGACGAAGCCCTTAACGGCCTTCGCTAGCCCCTAACAACACCTCAGATCGCTAATAATAAAACCTTTTCTGTCCATTCCTAAGTACCAGATTGTGAAGGGGGTGGTAAATTTTTCGCCAAACCAGGACCAGGCGCCTTCTCTCCAGAAGCGAACAGTATATGGTGATCACTACTTCAGCCCCTATTCGCTTTGCCCGGCCCTCCCTTATATAATATATATAACATTTGAATAAAAATGAACAATTAAAAGAAGATGATGAACTCAATTCAACCACTCTTGAATCACGCACAGTTAATGAAATAAACAGTTTCCCACTGACATGCTTGAATTGTCGTCAACGTATGTCACTCTGGTCTTCTTTAGCAACGCGCTTCTCAAAGTAAACGTTTCGTATATTATATAAACAAATACTAATCTAAATGCAAACCCTATTAAAATTCCGATTTCCATAACAATTCACTCTCTTCATTTCTTTGACTTGGTGCATCTAACTTTTCTTTTTGGCTTCTCACTTTCATCGTTACATGACCAGCTGGTCGAAAGTAACACCTTCCTCGAGTACTGTTGTGGTGCGTATGCGTATGCGTATCAAAGGGTATCCGGGTGTTTGCCATCCCCTCGTGGTAAGATAATCGACAGTAATTTCTCCAAATGTTGTGTCTTCCAACGACAATGTTAGCGGGTGCTGCAGACTTCAATCGATCGAGTAATCGCTGCTGGTATAGTAGCAGCCGTGAAAATGATTCCATCACCCTCTCATAAACTATGCATGCCACTTAAATTGCAACCCCTGATGGGTGACACAAAGTTACACCTTTCCTCGGGAGGGTCGCGCAGGTGGTGGGGTTATTCAGACGTTCAGACGCATTTGAACCGCGATACGGTATGGACGTATTGTTGGATTGGCAAGACTCCCATCGGCTAAATATTAGCTTACTCTCCGCGATCGGACTCTGGCCGTACGGGAACAAATTCGCCCTGCGATTGAAACGCTTCCTCGGCGGCTTCTTTGTGTTACTCTCTTGTTTCAGTCAGGTGAGTAATGTGTAGCATTAAACACTTTGACTAACTGTTGTAGTCAGTCAATTGGAGGCAGTCAAATTTTCAGTTTGCTACCTTTTTCACGGTGAAGTATACCAGGAGGATACTACTAAGAAATGTACCGTATATATTCGTCGCGTGTGGCGTTTTGGTCAAGTACATTTCGTTCCTCGTTGCCGGTAATTGCGTATGTACAGATGCAAATACGCGTATATCGAGTCTTTCTTATTTGCGCTACCATGTGCACCTCAAGTTGCTTTTATTATGAAATTATTTTGTTCGGGTGGATTTACCTATGCTTTATTAAATGATCGCCAATTTTGCCGCCATTACAAGAGCTAATTCTTAATTTAAGAAACACTTTCCTGCATAGCATTGCAGTTGTATTATGTGTAAATTCAGATTAAGAGAATTTTGGAGGGCATAAACGGCGACCGGAAGGTTCTGTTGAGTAAAGAAGAAATTGGCATTATGAAGAAGTACGTCGAAAGGGGGAAGTTCCATACGAAGGGCTTTGCTAGTAACTAATATTTTAATCAATAATTAATAATTATATATTTTATCCTAGAGACCTTGAATTCTGAGCATTTCTATTATTACAGACTGACTATTTCTTACAGTGTTTATTTTTCCTTTGGCATTATGCCTAGTTTTTCCGCCATTGTCATCAGTGGTCCTCGAGATAGTGATGCCCCTAAACCAAACCCGCAGCCGTACCTATCCGTTTATGTTCGAGTTATTCGTCGATCAGAAGCAACACTTGTTTCTAGTAGCTTTCCTCTTCGATGGCATAATTATTGTCTCGGCATTTGTATTTGTGTCTACGGAAACCTTTATAATTGTTTATACCCAACATGCTTGCGCTCTCTTCGAAGTGACAAGGTAATCAATCTGTGCTTAACATATATTTCCAAAGAACAAAATACAATTCTTATTTGCAGTCGCAGAATTAGAAACCTCTTATGCGCCCCCGGAATAAACGATTCAAAGAACTGCAGTAATTTGGTGATGATAGGAGACATGGTCAGCATTCACTGTAGAGCCATTAGGTTATTAACTCATCAATGATATCCTTATTTTTACATTAATAAATAACGGCACACCAGTCTCGCAAGTATCATTTCATTCGGTTTTCATTTAATTTCAATGCGATAAAAATTGACTGCAATATTGAGCCACAAGTCGAAGGTAAATAAAAAGTCATCGGAGAATAAAATATTTCAATAGTAACTATGAAACTTATGACTTGAGTTTTCTCGATCAGCGAACGATACGCGGATCCCGTTGTTCTACAAAGATTGATTTTCGATAACTTGCCCATGTGATTTAATGGAATATACACTGACTTCCATAGATATTGCTATTTTATTGTAGGCTATTAACTCATGAATGACATCCTTATTTTTAAATCAGTAAATAAAGGCCCACCAGTCTTGCAATTATCGTTGTATTTATTTAATTTTAATGTGATAAAAATTGACTGCAATATTCAGCCACAAGTTGAAAGTAAATAAAAAGTCCGCGGAGAATAAAATATTTCGATCCTAATTATGAAAATTGTGACTTGAGTTTTCTCGATCAACGAAGGACACGTGGATCACTTTGTTCTACAAAAATTAATTTTCAACAGTTACGAATAAATATAACGAATGTACACTTACTCCAATAGATATTGTAAATCACTAAGGGAAGACTTGCTACCATCCTACTTAATCCTTCTCGTATTCGGCGTTTTGAGTTTGGGCGCATATATATTTCGCGTAAGTGCACTGTAATCGAACCTAATCATTTCATGCTAAATACCTACCAAGAGCATTCTTACTGCAGTCTATGGAAGCATTCGCATTTCACGAATTCACCGATTGTCTCACATCGACGATGTACTGTTTTGCAATTCTTGGCTATATGTTTTATATAAACTTTATGCTGCAAAATGTCCACGACTCAAGTGGTAACGTATTTGACAACTTGTAAGTCCAATTACTACTATGCGTACGGTCCAATTAAGTAATTTTATTGAAATTTATAATATTGTAGGTACAACACTGCATGGTACAATGGTCCAATAACTGCACAGAAATTAATACTTTTTTGTATGGTAAATTGTGTTAAACCTGTCGCAACTGATTTTTGCAGTTTATTCGCTCCGGGCTACGCAGGTTTCTCTTTGGTACGCACGATTTCTATCCCTTAGCCAAGTTGTATTCGTTAGTGTGGATTGTTTAATCGAGAATTCACGTTTCAGATTGTCAGAATGAGTATGTCCTACGCTACCGCGCTTTTTTCCTTTCAGTAGGCACAGTGGAAAAGGTTGTAGTAATAAAGTATAGGATACATGCAGCGAAAAGTATAACTGATTCTCTAATCCTATCAAATATCATTTTATACAACGCATGGTGCGAAAGTTCATTTTTCGCGGGCTGCGTATTGTCCAGAAAATGGCTGATTCTTGCACTCTAATCTATATTCACTTTGTTACACGCGTGCTGAGAGTAGCATTTGATTTCATATTATCGATCGCTTTACCATACTAATGTAGTAATGAGAAACAAATGATTAACGTTATTATGCTACATTTTCTGCCAAATTCGGAGACGTATGTCAATCTGTCCATCTAACCAGCAATAGAAACCATAGATTTATCTCCCGAAACGGAATTATACTGATCATGTAGCATTTAAAAAAAAAGATGTGGATTTAAAACTAAAAAACCTAAATTCTTAACCTCAGATGGCGTCAAGTTTATTAATGAAGTACCAGATGAGACATATCTGATAACAAACGTAATCCTCAAAATGTATAATATTAACTCCACTACAGTATTTATTAATAAAAGTGTTTAGGGCAAGTCAGGTCAAAGCGGATCTGTTAACGAACAATGGGGGAAAAATACTAAACTATTGGAATGATGGACAGCTTTATATTGTATTCTTATTTTGCACGTCGGTATCTAGAAACAGAAAGATCAAAATAAATAAAATAAAATAAAATATAATATTAACACTAATTGTTTCGTTGAAAACGAGGACGGTAGCAGATATACGCTTTACCCGATCACCTCGGGCAAAGTGGATACTACTTAAAATGAAATACAAAATACAATTAAACAAAATAAGAAAATGTTTAATCGTCACATTCGGTACAGAAGTAGCTTCCATAGCCTTTGTATACGACGTATCGTATGCTATCCCATTGATAGCAATTCTGAAGAATAGTAGTCATCATGTGATATGAGTGTAATTTGGTAATAACAAACAATAAGTACAAATAAGTAGGGACACTTATCTTGTTAAAATGTTAACAATACAATATAGAATTGAATTTTTCGCAATATTACCATGTCTTTGTTTAGAAAACGCTAAACGAAGTGTCATGGCGTTGACGAGAAAGTTCTCTAAAGGAAAAGTCACGTGCCATTTCGTCACCTACCGGCGTGTTTAAAAATTAGCCCCTATTCGCTTTGCCCGGCCCTCCTCTACTATTGAGTTTTATTCTGAATTTGCACTATTTACTTTACAAGAGGTACTTGTCAGGATTGGAATAGCAATTGAGCTAAAAAGAATGTGGCCGACTTCGAAAAACTGGCAGCATTCCTGAAAACTAAAAACTCAAAGATCTGTTTTCAGTGTTTCAATGTTTTCGTGCTTGCGTAAGTTTGAATTCATAATATGCAACTTTGACAACGTTATCGCAACTTTTCAGAGTTGGCGCAAACACACTTCTCACAAAAATTAATGCATCACTTTTTTTGACCGAAAAATCACCGATTTTTGAAGCGGCATAACTCGGCTCGACAAAATCGTACAGCAGTTTTTTAATACTCGTTTTACAGCTTGCAGCATCCTCTTTCAGAACCTATTTCGCATTTTTGATTAGAATAATTTGTCTGTTATTAAACAAATGAAAACTCGAGCTATCTTTGTTCTATTCGAATTACGCAAGTTCAAGAGAGTTCACGGAGTTGGCATTTTTTTTGGTGAATTCACATTAATGTTATCTTGTAAAGGAAAGCTCCCTCTTTAAAATGAGTTATTGGAAAGTTGGATACGATTTTTCAAAAAGTTGTTTATCGCACTGTTATTAAGAGGTGTGTCGCGGGCAACTTTTAAAAAATCGTACCCAAGTTTCCAATCGCTCATTTTAAGGAGGAAGGATTCGTTTACAAGATAACATTAATGTGAATTCACCAAAAAAAAATGTCCTTCTATATCTAGGGTTAATTAGAAACTTTAGTAATTACTTTAAGAAGTGGATTGTTATTTAAAAGAATGCGAATTTAATATATACATATATAAATGTGTATTTATTTTTCTATTAGCTGGTTCAGTTCAATAAAAGTATTTTTTATGTAATATTTGCCTCCTCATTTTGTAGCTCTCCTTCTAATTCAACACGTTTTAATCTTATATGCACGTGTTTGTTATCAACGCGTGTTATTTTACTATTACTCCTTAAAGTTCTTCTACTGTTATTAAATAGTAAATAATCAATAATAATAAAAAGACAAATTCACAGATTCAATTTATTTTAAAATCAGACCACCCAAAAGACACGAAATCACCACAAAATATTAAAATTTTTAAAAATTGCCAAGTAGTTTACCTCCAAATTGAAAAATATACGAAAAATTTAAATAGATATCATTGAATAAAAAGCTGAATCTTCTTTCAAAAATATAGAATCAAATGAAAAGGCCAAATGTGATTCAATGATACTTCGATTTCACTTACATTAACATTTAAAAGAAACTTAGCGTGTGCATGTTTCATTGTGAGGTAAAAAACTAATGGGAAACTATTTTGAGTTCCATAAAGACTTTACTGTTTTACGACCTTGATTTAAAAATTTGTTGTTCTTTCACAGTACTCAACTGCTTTCATGAGTATTGTCCAGTACCACGTAAGTAACAAGCCAACCACTGTTTTTAACAATGTTACCATAATGTGTGCTGCAAATAAAGTGCGCACACGCGAAGTTTTTTTAATGTTAGATCTGCAAGTGACATCGAAGTATCACTGATCCAAATTTAGTCTTTCTGTACGGTATCTATATGATAGAATGAAAACTTTCCTATGCATTCACTGATAACCATTTACATTTTTGGTACTTTTTCTTATAGTTAAGATTTTTTGGGCATGAAACACTTTTTTGGGATATGGAAGAAAACTACTGTACGTCTCTGGAAAGAAGGTGCCTGGCTCTAGAATTCGGAAAGTGTGGAAGTCAAGCCTGGAAATCTCCGCCTTTTCTATCTTTCTTCGGACGAAGCCCTTAACGGCCTTCGCTAGCCCCTAACAACACCTCAGATCGCTAATAATAAAACCTTTTCTTTCCATTCCTAAGTACCAGGTTGTGAAGGGGGAGGTAAATTTTTCGCCAAATCAGAACCAGGCGCCTTCTCTCCAGAGGCGAATAGTATATGACGATCACTACTTCAGCCCCTATTCGCTTTGCCCGGCCCTCCCTTATATAATATATATAACATTTGAATAAAAATGAACAATTAAAATAAGATGATGAACTCAATTTAACCACTCTTCAATCACACACGGTTAATGAAATAAACAGTTTCCCACTGACATGCTTGAATTGTCGTCAACGTATGTCACGCTGGTCTTCTTTAGCAACACGCTTCTCAAATTAAACGTTTCATATATTATATAAACAAATACTAATTTAAATGCAAACACTATTAAAACTCCGATCTCTATAACAATTCACTCTCTTCATTTCTCTGTCTCGGTACATCTAACTTTTCTTTTTGGCTTCTCACTTTCATCGTTCCATGACCAGCTGGTGGAGAATAACATCTTCCTCGAGTACTGTTGTGGTACGTATGCGTATGAAAGACTATCATCCAGGTGTTTGCCATCCCCTCGTGGTAAGATAATTCACAGTAATTTTTCCAAATATTGTGCCTTCCAACGGCAATTTTAGCGGGTGCTGCCGACTGCGATCGATCGAGTAATCGCTGCTGGTATAGTAGCAGCCGCGAAAATGATTCCATCACCCTCTAATAAATTATGGACGCCACGTAAATTGCAACCCCTGATGGGTGACACAAAATTACTCCCTTCCTCGCGAGGGTCGCGCAGGTGGTGGGGTTACTCAGACGTTCAGACGTACTTGAACCGCAATACGCTATGGACGTATTGTTGGATTGGCAAGACTCCCATCGGCTAAATATTAGCCTACTCTCCGTGATCGGATTCTGGCCGTATGGGAACAAATTCGGCCTACGATTGAAACGCTTCCTCGGCGGCTTCTTTGTGTTACTCTCTTGCTTCAGTCAGGTGAGTAATGTGTTGCATTAAACAGTTCAACTGAGTGATGTAATCGACCAATTGAAGACAGTCTAATTTTCAGTTTGCTACCTTTTTCACGATGAATTATACCACAAGAATACTACTAAGAAATGAACCGTATATATTCCTCGCGTGTAACGTTTTGGTCAAGTACATTTCGTTCCTCGTTGCCGGTAACTGCGTATGTACAGATGCAAATACGCACATATTGAGTCTTTCTTATTTGTGTCACCATGTGCCCCTTAAGCTGCTTTTCTCAAGAAATTGTTGGTAATTATACAGAACAGGGTACTCCTCGCCGATTTCAATGCCGTTCATATACAAAACAAGTAACCGTCGCTCGGTTTTACTTTTTAAGTTATACACAAAAATGTGTTTCGTGCTTGGATTTTTTATGAGCCAAGGTAAAGTAACCAATTGGCATACTAAATCGTCAAACAGTCAGCCCAATCTTGAAAGCATTCGAAATACTTGTGGAGAGCTAATACAGATGTAACGCAGTCTTAAAACCAAAATCTAACCTCTTCATGCTGTCAGCAACACAACATACTACAGTACAGTACTTTTATGACAGCATTTTAAATAAGGTAAATATTTGGCGCAGTCTGGATTGGTCAAGTTTGGCTTTTGAGTCTGTATTATATCTGTATTACGTCTTTGCCGAAATTTGGAATGACGTCGCAAGATCACAACGATGTTTACGTTAAGATTTCTGTTGATTCTTCAACTATATACAGGTTGTAAACGACATAACTCCTGGCATTTTGAGGGAAGGTGGAGGGGAAAATTTTAAGCAATTCAAGCTCAAGTTATGGTGTCCGATCTTTGTTAGTTTGATTGTTATAACATATTAAAAGTGGGAGGCTATCTTCGATCCCACTGGTAGAATCGTCCCATAAATTCGCATATGTGTGCTCCGGTGCAATTGGAGGTAATACCTAAAAAGACGATTCGATACTCTGATTGGTTTATATAATAATTAATAAAGTATTTTTGATCCGGGTGAACAATGTTTGCAGAATTGATAGTTCGCGAGCGTAGTGGAAACAGTGGGGTCCGGTTCCCCCCAAGTATCGGTGTCTTAGCGGGATGTAACGTGACACCTTTGAGGGGCCGCGTCCCTTATCTCTCTTTAGAATAGGCTGGACCCAATTGTTTTCGTAGATTCGAACGGATATAGTTATACTAGTTACAGCCCAGTGGGTCAACATCGCCGAATCACCGAGAGGGGCTAAGACAAAGAGCGCAAGAAAGTAAAGAGGGGTCCTCGGTCACTCCCCGATGTTGCCGATCTCCCGTTCGATTATTAGCCGTTCCAATAACTTAGAGCTAACTTTAAGATGGAATAACAACTAAACTGAAAGAGATAGGACCTCAACATTTACCCTTTATGGCTTTAGAATTTTCCCCTCTACCATCCCCCAAAGCGCCAGGAGTTATATCGTTTACACCCTGTATATGTATATAAAAATGATCGGCTTAAATCGCTCTATAACATATTTTAAAATCATTCAAATCGGTTGCGAGTCCGTCTTTGTAAGCATAGAACGTGGTATCAGTGGACTCGCTCGTAATTGTATCCTCGTATGACCAGAAGCGTAAAACATATCTTTGTGTCTAATTTGAGAACTAAAGCCGAGCGACGGCTAATTATATATGGAAAAATTACTCTAAATAGTATTCCCTATAACATATTAAAAGCTCATTAAAATCGGTCGGTAGTATATAACTCTGTTCTATATAATTACTAAATTGTTTTCTTCCGGTGGATTTACCTAGATGCTTTATTAAGGAGGTTGGTGCCGAAAATGAAAATAATGAGATCGGATTGAAATTTACACAGAATGATAGTCAATGTAATACAATAATGACACCTTAATAAAAAACATTTGATGTGGTAAAGGAGACATTTACGAACAATCACGCTAAGTTTCAAAAGCTTTATCTGTCTGGTTCGAGTTTGTTTGAGCAGAGAGTGAGAAGAAAATGGTTTCGTCTGTAGAAATAACGTGATAAATAGTATATAAATACAAGTAACTTCTACAAGCAGATGTGACGTAACTAAAACTTAATTGCAAATTGAGTTACCCTGCTCAAAAATTGGCTTTACTGTAATTTGAAAAGGCTTAAAAATTCTGTATGAGCATTTATTTGTTCCCCTCCGACCCCTCCGCCAAATGACGGCATCAGCCTGCTGAAATGATCCCCAATTTTTGCTATTATTACAAGAGTGTATCCTTAATTTAAGAAACACTTTCCTACCTAGCATTGCAGTTGTGTTATATATAAATTCAGATTAAGAGAATTGTAGAGGGCATAAACGGCGACTGGAAGGCTCTGTCAAGTAAAGAGGAAATTGGCATTATGAAGAAGTACGTCGAAAGGGGCAAGTTTCATACGAAGGCCCTTGCTAGTAATTAATACTTCAATAATTAACAATTACATATTTTATCCTAAAAACCTAGAATTTCGAGCATTTCCATCATTACACACTGGCCATTTGTTGCAGTGTTTATTTTTCCTTTGGCACTATGCCTAGTTCTCCCACCATTGTCATCAGTCGTCCTCGAAATAGTGATGCCCCTGAACGAAACCCGCAGCGTTCCCTTTCCATGTATGGTCGAGTTTTTCTTCGATCAGAAGCAACACTTGTTTCTGGTTGCTTTTCTCTTCGATGGCATGATTATCGTCGCATCATTCGTAATTTTATCTACGGAAGCCTTTTTAATCGTCTATACCCAACATGCGTGCGCTCTCTTCGAAGTGACAAGGTGATCAATCTGTGCTTAACATAGAATTCCAAAAAAATAAAATAAAATTCTTATTTACAGTTCCAGAATTGAAAAACTGTTATGTGCCTCTGGAATGAGCGATTTAAAGAACTGCAATACTTTGGTGATGATGGAAGACGTGGTCAGCATTCACTGTAGAGCCATTAGGTTATTAACTCATGAATAATATCCTTATTTTTACATTAATAAATAACAACACACCAGTCTCGCAAGTATCATTCCATTTATTTAATTTCAATGCGATAAAAATTGACTGCAATATTCAGTCACATGTCGAAAGTAAAAAAAAGTCCTCGGAGAATAAAGTATTTCAATAGTAACTATGAATCTTGAGACTTGGGTTTCCTCGATCAGCGAAAGTCACGTGGATCGCTTTGTTCTACAAAGATTAGTTTTAGATAGCTAGTCCATGTAATTTAATGGGATATATACTTACTCCTATAGATATTGTAAATTACTAAGGGAAGACTTGCTACCATCCTACTTAATCCTTCTCGTATTGAACGTCTTGAGTTTGAGCGCATATATCTTTCGCGTAAGTGGACTGCAATCAAACCTAATCATTTCATGCCAAATACGTATCAAGAGCATTCTTACTGCAGTCGATAGATGCATTTGCATCTCACGAATATACCGAGTGTCTCATATCGATGATGTTCTGTTTTGCAATTCTTGGCTATACGTTTTATGTAAACTTTATATTGCAAAATGTCCAAGACTTGAGTGGTAACATATTTGACAAGTTGTAAGTGCTATTGCTATTCTGTACGGTCTAATTAAGGAATTTAATTGACATTTATAACATTGTAGGTACGATACTGCATGGTACAATGGTCCAATAACTACACAGAAGTTAATACTTTTTTGTATGGTAAATTGTATTAAACCTGTCACAACTGATTTTGGCAGTTTATTCACTCCGGGCTACACAGGTTTCTCTTTGGTACGCACGATTTCTATCTCTTAGCCAGATTGTATTGTTTAGTGTGGATTGTTTAATCGAGAATTCATGTTTCAGATTGCCAGAATGAGCATGTCCTATGCTACTGCGCTTCTTTCCTTTCAGTAGGCACCATGGACGATGCTATAGTAATAAAATGTAGGATACATCCAGCGAAAAGTATCAAATATCATTTTGTGCGAGGCATAGTGGGAAAGTTCCTTTTTCGAGGGCTGCGTGTTGTGCAGAAAGTGGTTGATTCCCGTACTGTTATCTATATTCACTCTGTTACTGCACGCGTGTTGAAAGTATCATTTTATTTGATTTTTACCGACTTCGAAAAGGAGGAGGTACTCAATTCGATCGCTGTTTTTTTTTTTTTTTTTTTTTTAATGTTTGTCCGGCTAGTACGGGAAGACGGCTGGACCGATTGGGATGAAACCCGGGTTATGTTATTGAGGATGTTCACAGTTTGGTCCCAATATAAATTTTTCCCAAATTGTTTAACGCTAACTATTGTCATTGCATAAAAACCCAAGTTTTCACCGATTTCACGTTTCTGCGGAAATTTTCGTGTGTCCGGCGATATCTCCGAGATGGATGGACCGATCTTGATGAAGTCTTGTCTATCTTATAGCGGATACTCGTACTTTGGTCCCTTTATACATTTTCCCGAAATTGTTTAACGATAACCATTGTTATTGCATAAAATCCCATTTTCTCGTTGATTCCACGTTTCTACTACTATTTTCGTTTGTCCGTCAACATCTCCGAGATGGATGGACCGAAATTGATCAAACCATGCCCATCGTGTAGAGGATGCTCGCAGCTTGGTCCCATTACCAATTTTTGCGAAATTATTTAACGCTAACCACTGTTAGTGCATAAATACCGAATTTTGCGCTGACTTCACGTTCCTTCTAAAATTTTGTTTATCCCATGAATCGATCCAGGTGAACCTTTGCCTACTCTGTAGGCGTTATTCTTCCAGTGGTCCCGCTAACAAATTTTCGTATTTCATTTAACATAAACTATTATTATTATATGGAAGGCGGAATATGCGCCAAGTTTGTGTTTGCCTGGCAATATCTCAGCGCCGCATGTTTCGATTAGGATGATACTTTTTCTGTTGTACAGAGACGGGCCCTAGAACGGTCCCATTGCAAAATTTTTCAATATTGTTTATGACCAGTTATTGTTATCGCATAAGAACTGTTATTGCGTTCCTCCGTCACTATCTCTGCGATGGATGGACAAATCGGGTTGAAACCTTTTCTTTCTCATACAGAATATTCCCTGAATGGAACCGTTCTAACTTTTTCGGAAATTCTTTAACATTTACTTCTTTTATTGCATAAAACCGAAGGTTTGATTGTCCGGCGATAGTTTTGTGTGAGGGCTTGTTCGATCGGAATTAAATTTTTCTTCACTTATGAGGGAAGTTGTCGAAGTGTCCACCTTACATGCATTTTGCAATGCAAAAGCTTTTCTTTCCTTATTACTTTCAGATACATTTGTTTGTCTATAATTGGTATACCCGTTCATCGATGAAATTCGAGATGCAATCTAGTGCGACCCATCGTTCTAAACGTTTCAGATACTAAAATGTATTAAATAAAAAAATATTTTTAAAAAAAATGTGACCGACTTCGAAAACTGACAACACCCCAGAAAACTGAAAACTCAAAAACCTGAAAAAATAAAATAAAAAATAAAAATGCGCTGAAAAGTAAAAAATAATTTTGCCGTTTTCATTCAACATTCCTTTGACAAACTTATTGCAACTTTTCGGAGTCGGTGCAAATATAAGTTGTAGCATCAGGAAAATTCCATAAGAGCCTGGAATCTTCTAGACGGGCGATCATACCTTGTCATCGCCGCTTGTCGGCGGCCGCGGGCGTAGGAGACGCAGAGCGCGGAACGCGATCGCTGACCTCGCGCCTGACAACGCGGCTGTTGATTTCGGTAGCAACGGCTAGTATAAAACGACTGATCTCGGCCACGCACGGGCATTACGCTGTTTCCGAAGGGAGAGGACGAGGTAATACCATCGGCCGCCCTCTCGGACGGGTAATCGGAGCGCTAGCAGGAGAGTTCGGCGAGAATACCTGGACGCCTGCTAGCCTCAACGGGAGAGTACGGAGAGTTCCCGTGGACGCCCTCGATTAGGAGAGTTCGGCGATAATACCTGGACGCCTGACCGAGAGGAGAGTACGGGGGAATATCTCTGGACGCCCGATAGGGACAGGAGAGTACGGGAGTGTATTCCTGGACGCCTGCTTGGTATGGAGAGTTCGGCAATAATACCTGGACGCCTACCGAGCAGGAGAGTACAGAATGACTCCTGGACGCCTGAAGGAACAGGAGAGTACGGGGAGTTCTCGTGGACGCCCTCGGTCAGGAGAGTTCGGCGATAATACCTGGACGCCTGACCGAGAGGAGAGTACGGGAGAGCATCCCTGGACGCCTGAATAGCATGGGAGAGTACGGGGAGTTTCCGTGGGCGCCTTCGATTGGGGGAGTACGGTGATGATACCCGGACGCCTGATCGAGGAAGAGGACGGGGAAATATTCCTGGACGCCCGGTTTTGACGATTCATGTTTAAACGAGATCAGTTGGTTTTACTAGCATCAAAATGCCGAAACTTAGAGTCCTGCCTTTTCCTTGTATTGTATCGAGTCCCCTCTGTACACTAATCCTATGTTACCCACGACAACCACCTGGTCTCCAACGTTGTACCCTTCCGCAAACAAATTATTTATCCTCGAACCTCTTCCTGTATAACCAACTAATGAATTCCTCAATAAATCCTGTTATAGCTGCAATTCCTAACTTCCTGAACCTTATTCCTGGCTACAAAGTAAAATATTACTGGTAATCATCTGTCTTAACCGCGCTATTGATCAATAGAATACACACATTGAAAGGGTGAGCGAGAAAGAGAGAAAGAGTGAGAGAGTGAAAGGGATGGCAGAGGGGGGGGGGGGGGGTCGAACATATACCCTATCTGAAATCCTAATATTGTTAACATTAACTGGTGTGGTATGCGACATACAATTCCAACATTTCACACGTGTCGATGATTGTAGCAAACACATTACATACGTATGACAGACTGTCAGTAAAAGACCGCTCGTTACTTTTGTGTTTCTCATTCTATCTTCGTCTATCATTAAAGTGTTCTCGTGGATAGGTAGATGTATGGATATAGAGGGTGATCGAGGGAGTGAGATGGGGCGGGAGGCGGTACGAAAGCGAGAGAGAGAGTTCGTAAATGAGCGTGTGTAAGTGGGAGAGGACATTGCGCGGCAAAAGAAAGAAGACGGGTAAGCGCGGTTCAGACAGATGACTACCAGTAATATTTTACTTATATTTGCGCCGACTCCGAAAAGTTGCAATAAGTTTGTCAAAGGAATGTTGAATGAAAACAGCAAAATTATTTTTTACTTTTCAGCGTATTTTTATTTTTTATCAATCGCTTTACTGGACTAGTGCGGTAATCAAGAGACTCGGTAGAGTCTCACGCCAAGTAGCAGCATATATAGGACGGTGCGTGACTACCGAGGTTAATTATCCCCAAGTGTAGCTGGAGCCGTCTGCTATAGAACTTTCACCACGATTCATGGAAAAGGTATGGCTCTGATGATTTATTTCTCAATTTTGTATTTTTTTTATCGATTCAGTCATTCAAGAGATGAATTTCTCCTGCTTATTTTACTGGAGGTAAAGGCAAGGCGGATTAAGAGTCAGTTTCGTAAGATATTCCTAAAAATGTGGCTTTCACGTTTTTCATTGGAGGTGGCAGCTCACCGAAATGCAGCGGGCTGAGCCGTGTTTACGTTACCGACACATTGGTTAAGCCGGTTATGTCATAGGTGATTATGTATGACTGTTATATGACACAGTCCGATTTTATTGTTTTATATTATATATCATGCTTATATTCCATGCTTTATTTAGTTAATAAAAGAGCATACTCCCCTTGCCACTGTTTCTGTGATCTGATGATTACTAAAAATTATGGAAGAACTGTCAAAGGTGTTAAGTGCGTAACCCACAAACTACTGTATTTAGTAAAAGAGTACTGATTACTAATGGTTCATATTGTTAAGTATGTAACACATGAATCTTTGAAGCAATAATTGGCAATTATTTACAATTTGAGAAAATGCTAGCTATTAGTAATCAGTACTTGGTCAAACTAATTTCAGTAGTTTACCTGTTTGCTCTATCAGCTAGACACTCGACAGTCAACATACACCAATCAAGACTAGACTGTGTATAACCTGAGCATAATCTAACAAAATCTAAATCATTTTTTGACCCAACGCTTCACAATCATGGTATTAACTAAATGGTATGGTCACACGCAATCTAATTTACTTGTGACTGTCAAGTTTGTTGCTCAAGGAACGTTTGGCTAAAATGACACAATCAAGTAATAACTACCAATCATATATCATGTAGGAATAATCTAGACATTGGTAATTAGTGCTTGTTTGGCAAATTTCGTCACTTTAGATTGTGCACTGCTTGAGCTGTGCATCTGGCATTCAAGATATATCAAAGTTAGAGTGCTTATGCGGCTACAGCTTATCTAATTGGAAATTTAAATGCCTCCAAGCTGTTGGTAGTGTATCTCTATGTGCCCTTTAATTTCAGTGTTGCTGACTGTGAAATGTGTAGCCCAAGAAATGTTTCAATTAGAGAACTAAGATGATGTAGACTAAGTAAGGTTTGCAGTGTACTAACTACTTATTGTTAGTAAGTTTCAGTACTAAAGTTTGTGCCACTTTGAGTCATGCATTTGAGACGCAGGATACACTAAAATTAGTCTGTCTATGACAGTCTGTGGCTCATCCTATATAATATGTAAAGTGTTGAGGAATAATGCCACTCTGGCAACCAAAAAAATACATGAAATTTGACCATTTTTTTATGACAACATAGTAAATGCAATGCAACATTTATTTAAAGGCCTTTATTGTATCATTTTCAATAAAATGACAGAGCTAGAGCACAGCAAGTACGGCTGCCTAGTCTTCTGCCGCCGGAAAGATTCCTTCTCTAACTTGCAGCAATAAAACGAATATTGTTTACTTCTGTATTCTATATAAGCTTAACTCAAAAAGTACGTATTAAAATTAAAATATCGCTGTTTGTTAGAACGAGGCATCCAAGACAAAATTTCTGTTTTCGATAAAAAATTATGTGAAATTTTAAAAGACATGTTATTTCTATTGTGTGCCGTTCTAACAAAAAGCAATATTTTTTTATTTAATTGCGCTCGGTACTTTTAGAGTTTATCTTATATAGAATTGAACAATGGTTGTTTTATTGCTCCGGATCGAAAATTAGAGAAATTTTTTTGGCCGTAGAACATAAACACACTTTCACTTGCAAACCTCTAACTCCGCCATTTTCCCGAAAATAATTAAATAAAATACTCTAATCATTCTTTAAAGCATATAATAAAGACCTTCAAACAAATGTTATTATTGCTAATGATTAAATAACAGAAACACATGAAATCAGTCTAAAAACATTAAAACGTAAAAAAATGCGCCAAGTAGCAATTCGATTTTCCCACAAAATTGAAACATTGATAAATAATTAGAAATTTTATAGTCTTTATTGTTAAGCATTAACTAACAAAAAGACATGAAATCCGTCCAGAAAGGTTAAAATGTAAAGAAAGTGCGCCAAATAGTTTGATTTCCGGACAAAATTGAAATATAACGAAAAAGATAATAGATATCGTACAAGAAAGTCAAGTTTTCATTCAGAGATACCCTGATTTAACTCGCATTAGTAACGAACAATAAATTAACAATAAATTAGCGATTAATAATAAAAAAAACTTGGCGTATACGTGCTTCACTGCAAGGTAAAAAAATAATGAGAAACTATTTTGAATTTAATGAAGACTTTACTGTTTAAGGACTTTGATTTAGACATTTTTTGTTCCTTCACAATACTCAACTGTTTTCATGAGTATTGTCCAGTACCACGTGAGTAACAAGCCAGCCACTGTTTTTAGCGCGCACACGCGAAGTTCTTTTTAATGTTAGATCTGCAAGTTAAATCGAAATATCACTAATCCAAATTTAGTCTTTCTGTATGATAGCTATATGTGCCCATCATTATGAAAGTGGTCTATGTCATATGTTTCTTCTTTCGAGATATTTAATGAATTGTATTTGAATAAATTAATGGAAATTTATTATGAATATGAAATTTTGTGTGATTTTCATACGAAAATGTTGTTTTTAAAGTTTA
Organism: Ectemnius continuus; assembly: GCA_910591665.1. NCBI lineage: Eukaryota > Metazoa > Arthropoda > Insecta > Hymenoptera > Crabronidae > Ectemnius > Ectemnius continuus. The sequence continues at coordinate 5,202,810 of OU342869.1, forward strand.
AACTGACTTAGACCATTTTCAAAATTACCCGAATGTCCTACAAATGACTCAAAGCGATAAAGAACTGAGTTTTATTTGAAATAATAACTTCAATGAAATAATTCATGAACATTTATTAATTATTTTCAAAAAGTAATCCATTTTTATCATTTCGAGTTTTTAAGATTTTTAAAATGTTGCTGAAAAACTGAAGGGATGTATGGTAGTGAACACATAATATCTTTATGTTTTTCTTCAGTTGCTGCTCTAGTCGTGGTGTATAATGGAAGTAATTTAATATTTCCGTATATTTGCAAGCTGTGTTTATATAATTTCTTTAAATTTTTTACTTAGACCACTTCTATAATTAACACTAAATGAATTCCATATAATGTTGAAATTACAACCACTATCTAATGGTTCATTTTTGACGGTATCGTAAAAATTACATTGAATAAATTTAGTTTAAAATAATGTGGTGTGAAATAACTGATAAACATATTTTTTTTAATTTTGATTGTGACCACTTTCGTAATTATGGGCACACATGATTGAATGAAAGCTTTGTCATGCATTCAATGATATCCATTTACATTTTTGGTACATTTTCGTATAGTTAACATATTTTGAGCGTGAAACACCTTTTGTTGGACAAGGAAGGAAACTACTGTACGCCTCTGGAAAGAAGATGCCTGGCTCTAGAATTCGGAAAGTGTGTGACTGATAGGCTAGAAGCTTATAAGCCTGGAAATCTCCACCTTTTCTATCTTTCCTCCGACGAAGCCCTTAACGGCCTTCGCTAGCCCCTAACAACACTTCAGATCGCTAATAATAAAACCTTTTGATTCCATTCCTAAGTACTAGGTTGTGAAGGGGGAGGCAAATTTGTCGCCAAATCAGAACCAGGCGCCTTCTCTCCAGAGGCGAACAGTATATGGCGATCACTACTTCAGCCCCTATTCGCTTTGCCCGGCCCTCCCTTATATAATATATATAACGTTTGAATAAAAATGAACAATTAAAATAAGATGATGAACTCAATTTAACCACTCTTGAATCACGCATGGTTAATGAAATAAACAGTTTCCCACTGACATGCTTGAATTGTCGTCTACGTATGTCACTCTGGTCTTCTTTAGTAACACGCTTCTCAAAGTAAACGTTTCGTATATTATATAAACAAATACTAATCTAAATGCTAACCCTATTAAAACTCCGATTTCTATAACAATTCACTCTCTTTATTTCTGTGACTTGGTGCATCTAACCTTTCGTTTTGGCTTCTCACTTTGATCGTTCCATAACCAGCTGGTCGAACGTAACACCTTCCTCGAGTACTGTTGTAGTGCGTATGCGTATGCATATGCGTATGAAAGGGTATCCGGGTGTTTACCAACCCCTCGTGGTAAGATGATGGACAGTAATTTTTCCAAATGTTGTGTCTTCCAACGATAATGTTAGCGGGTGCTACATACTTCCATCGATCGAGTAATCGCTGCTGGTATAGTAGCAGCCGTGAAAATGATTCCATCACCCTCTAATAAACAATGCATGCCACTTAAATTGCAACCCCTGATGGGTGACACAAAGTTACTCCTTTCCTCGGGAGGGTCGCGCAGGTGGTGGGGTTACTCAGACGTTCAGTCGTATTTGAACCGCGCTACGGTATGGACGTATTGTTAGATTGGCAAGACTCCCGTCGGTTAAACATTATCCTACTCTCAGTGATCGGACTGTGGCCGTATGGGAACACATTGGGCCTACGATTGAAACGCTTCCTCGGCGGCTTCTTTGTGGTACTCTCTTGTTTCAGTCAGGTGAGTAATGTGTAGCATTAAACAGTTTAACTGAGGGATGTAATCAGCCAATTGAAGGCAGTATAATTTTCAGTTTGCTACCTTTTTCACGGAGAATTATACCAGGAGGATGCTACTAAGAAATGCACCATATATATTCCTCACGTGTGGCGCTGTGGTCAAATACATTTCGTTTCTCGTTGCCGGTAACTGCGTATGTACAAATGCAAATAATACGCACATATCGTGTCTTTCTTATTTGTGTCACCATGTGCACCGTAAACTGCTTTTCTTAAGAAATTGTTGGTAATTATACACAGGGCCATTCCTGATGTAGGTGCAAAAGGTGCCACCGCACTTGGGCGGCCAAATCTAGGGGAGGCCTCAGACGTTTTGTTACCGGAAATTAGGCGTGAAATCAATCACTTTTTTCGGCAGCATGTCTTTCGGTTTTGGCTAAATTGTAATATGTTTTTATCTTTGCGAAATAACAGGGACAGAGAGTCATTATTTGACTAAGTTCACGATTGCTTACAGTTGCAATGTACTAAACAATACGACATTCGTTCAACAATCATCACCTACACAAATGAATTTCTATATCGAAAGCTTAGTTTTACAGATATACTTTGATTAATTCACATGGCAATGTATTAGACTTTCTAAAGACGTGTTCATTTTATCAATACAGACTTATTTTTGACCACCAATTAGATTGTTGAAATTGTTCAAAAACGAAAAAATCTTTGTTTTTCATGATTGCTGTCTAAAAGTATTTATACCCTTTCTATATGTAGATATAAAAATAAACACAGCGTATCGAATTCTTAAGTAAGTAATGCTCAATAAGGGCGGCGATATTGCCTTTGCACCTGGCCGACCACCAATTTAGGAACGGCCCTGATTATACAGAACAGGGTACTCCTCGCCGATTTCAATGCCGTTGATATATGTACAGTACAAGTAACCGTCGCTCGGCTTTAATTTTTAAGTTATACACAGAAATATGTTTCATGCTTGGGTGTTTTATGAGCCAAGATAGAGTAACCAGTGAGCATACTAAATAGTCAATTTAACTAGTCTCGCTAATAGCTTAGACTAAATAGTTAAAAGAGCAGACTAAACAGTCAGCCCAATCTTGTGAAAGCATTCGAAATGCTTGTGGAGAGCTAATACAGATGTAACACAGTCGTAAAACTGAGATCTAACCTCTTCATGCTGTCAGCAACTGAACTACAGTACAGTACTTTTATGATAAAATTTTAAATAAGGTGATTACACTATGTAGTTAGAAGAAATTTTAAATATTTGGCGCAGTCTGGATTGGTCAAGCTTGGCTTTTGAGTCTGTATTATATCTGTATTACGTCTTTGCCGAAATTTGGAATGACGTCACAAGATCACAACGATGTTTACGTTAGGATTTCTGTTGATTCTTCAACTACACTTCTCACAAAAATTAATGCATCACTTTTTTTAACCGAAAAATCACCGATTTTTGAAGCGGCATAACTCGGCTCTACAAAATCGTACAGCAATTTTTTAATACTCATTTTACAGCTTGAAGCTTCCTCTTTCAGATCCCGTATCGCATTTTTACTTACAATAATTTGTCTCTTATTAAACAAATGAAAACTCGAGCTATCTTTTTTCTTTTCGAATTACGCAAGTTCAAGAGAGTGCACGGAGTGGGAATTTTTTTTTGGTGAATTCACATTAATGTCATCTTGTAAAGCAAAGCTTCCTCTTTAAAATGAGCTATTGGAAAGTTGGATACGATTTTTTAAAAGTTGTTTATCGCACTGTTATTAAAAAATGTGCCGCCGGCATTAGAATTACCCAAGATACACCACGACGAGGTTGCTCGGTCGGACTTGTTCCTCGTGTGTGTGTGTGCGTGTGTGTACGTGCGTGGGTGCCTGTGTGTGCATGCGTGCGTGCGTGCGTGCGTGCGTGCGTGCGTGGCAGCCTCTAATTCCTGCAGAATTGTTGGATGTTTTGCAAGATGTCGTAGCTGCCACCCTATACATCCCTATGCTCAATAAGATTGAGATCTGGACTGAGGGATGGGTGCTCGCTTGATTGTTCGAATGTTGCTATTCCGAAGGAATTGTCGTATGTGCATTGCCCTATGGGGCTGAGCGTTATCCTCCATGAGCAAGAAGTGCCGGCGGCACACTTTTTAATAACAGTGCGATAAACAACTTTTAAAAAATCGTATCCAACTTTCCAATAGCTCATTTTAAAGAGGAAGCTTTCCTTTACAAGATAACATTAATGTGAATTCACCAAAAAAAAATTCCAACTCCGTGCCCTCTCTTGAACTTGCGTAATTCGAAAAGAAAAAAGATAGCTCGAGTTTTCATTTGTTTAATAAGAGACAAATTATTGTAAGTAAAATTGCGATACAGGATCTGAAAAAGGAAGCTTCAAGCTTTAAAATGAGTATTAAAAAATTTCTGTACGATTTTGTAGAGCCGAGTTATGCCGCTTCAAAAATCGATGATTTTTCGGTCAAAAAAAGTGATGCATTAATTTTTGTGAGAAGTGTATATACAGGTTGTAAACGATATAACTCCCGGAATTTTGAGGGAAGGTGAAAGGCAAAATTGTAAGCAATTCGAGCTCATGTTATGGTGTCCTATCTTTGTTAGTTTGATTGTTATAACATATTAAAGGTGGGGAGGCAATCTTCGACCCCACTGGTAGAACCGTCCCATAGGTTCGCATATGTGTGCTCCGGTGCAATTGGAGGTAACACATAAAAAGTCGATTCGATACTGTGATTGGTATACATACTAATTAATAAAGTATTTTTGCTCCGGGTGAACGATGTTTTCAGAATTGATAGTTTGCGAGCGTAATGGAAACAGTGGGGTCTGGTCCCCCCCCCCCCCAACTATCGGTGCCTTAGGGGGATGTAACGTGACACTTTTGAGGAACCATCCTTTATCTCTCTTTAGAATAGGCTGGACCCAACTGTTTTCTTCGATTCGAACGGATATAGTTATACCAGTTGGGTTATTCCACGCCAAGTGAGAAGCTGGATTTTGCTGAAAATTCAGCATGTTGTTCCTGAGATGAGAGAAGGTGGGGGGGGGGGGGGGGGGCTCATCGTTTTTCAAAATTCGTATTTCTTAGGGAAATACAGACCGCCAAAGTCGACGGTTTCGCGCATCGGCGAAAATAGACCATTGCGGCAAAATTTATTCTGTAAAAACTACTGGTCGTATCAGTATGATTTACATTTGGTTTTACTTGGGAAAGGCCGATCTATGTAACCATGTTTTCTTAATGATTCGCAGATTAATTGTTGAATGCAAAAAATTAGCATAAACTTTTGACTTTTAAATAAAGTATCGAAGGTAGCTCTCGTCCAATCTGAAATGTATATCAATATGTACCTTGGAGCTTTGTCTATTGAAAACTGTTTTCCCGGGAACGAAGAAAATATTCAGTTACACCCAATCGCCGAATCACCGAGAGGGGCCAAGGCAAAAAGCGAAGAAAAATAAAGAGGTAAAATAAATAAAATAAAGATAAAAATGATGGGCTTAAATCGCTCTATAACATAGTTTAAAGTCATTAAAATCGGTTGCGAGTCCGCCTTAGTAAGCATAGAACGTGGAATCAGTGGACTCACTCGTAATTGTATCCTCGTATGACCAGAAGTGTAGTGGACTCTTCTGTAATCGAACTGCGCGCTCTGACTTCCGAGACGTAACTTTACTTAACTATAGTAATTTTGATACATGGTGTATATGACTTTATTCGTCTGCTTCCAAACTGAGAATGAGAGGGTATGCGCTTCGAACCAGGTGATACGAGTCGGGCTTCCAGGGGGTGGGGTTCCCCCCACTCGCAGCTCGTCGTCCTTATCACAAGGCCCCCTCCCGCGGCCTCACCAAGGGTTAGCCTAGCGGCCCCGGTTCGACCATGTGGTCTCCCCGTGCACGCGGGACCTTCAAGCCTGGGAAGTTTTACCTTCCCTAGCGAGGTCGATCTCGGCCTCAGGTAAAGGCGAACCTCTACCTGAGCACGAATGGCTTATCGGCCACGGCACGTTTTCACGTTACCGCGCACGAGGGGTGCTTGGCCAGCGGGAGTAACGACTTCTACAAGTGATCCCAACTCGCCCTTATTCTCGGCGCATCCCCTTTACAATCGTGATAACTGCACTTACATGATAAATGCGACGACCTTCACAATAATAATAACAACCTAGTTTATCCATCCGTAACAAGAAGCGTAAAACATATCTTTGTGTCTAATTTGAGAACTAAAGCCGAGCGAGAGCTAATTATATATGGAAAAATTACTCCAAATAGTATTCCCTAGAACATATTAAAAGCTCATTAAAATCGGTGAGGAGTACCCTGTTCTATATAATTACTAAATTGTTTTCTTCCGGTGGATTTACCTATGCTTTATTAAGGAGGTTGGTGCCGAAAATGAAAATAATGAGATCGGATTGAAATTTACACAGAATGATAGTCAATGTAATACAATAATGACACCTGAATAAAAAACATTTGATGTGGTAAATGAGACATTTACGAACAATCAAGCTAAGTTTCAAAAGCTTTATCTGTCTGGTTCGAGATTGTTTGAGCAGAGAGTGAGAAGGAAATGGTTTCGTCTGTAGAAATAACGTGATAAATAGTATATAGATACAAGTAACTTATACAAGCAGGTGTGACATGGCATAAATTTAATTGTAAATGCAGTTACCCTGCTTAAAAATTGGCTTTACTGTAATTTGAAAAGTCTTCAAAATTCTGTGTGAGCGCTTAAATGTTCCTCCCCTCCTGCCCCTCCACCAAATGACGGCATCAACCTGCTGAAATTATTCCGAATTTTTGCTGTCATTACAAAAGTGAATCCTTAATTTAAGAAACACTTTCCTACATAGCATTGCAGCTGTGTTATATATAAATTCAGATTAAGAGAATTGTAGAGGGCATAAACGGCGACTGGAAGGCTCTGTCGAGTAAAGAGGAAATTGGCATTATGAAGAAGTACGCCGAAAGGGGCAAGTTTCATACGAAGGCCCTTGCTAGTAATTAATACTTCAATAATTAAGAATTACATATTTTATCCCAAACACCTAGAATTTCGAACATTTCCATCATTACACTCTGGCCATTTGTTGCAGTGTTTCTTTGTCCTTTCGCACTATGCTTAGTTCTCCCATCATTGTCATCAGTCGTCCTCGAGATAATGATGCCTCTGAACGAAACCCGCAGCGGTACCTTTCCATGTATGTTCGAAGTGTTCATCGATCAGAAGCAACACTTGTTTCTGGTTACTTTTTTCTTCGATGGCATGGTTATCGCCGTAGTATTCGCACTTCTGTCTACGGAAGCCTTTTTAATCGTCTATACCCAACATGCTTGTGCTCTCTTCGAAATGACAAGGTAAGCAATCTGTGTTTGACATGTAATTCCAAAGAATAAAATACAGTTCTTATTGATAGTTGCAGAATTGAAAAACTGTTACGTGTCTCCGGAATAAGTGATTCTAAGAAATGCAGTAATTTGGTGACGATAGCAGACGTGGTCAACATTCACTGTAGAGCCATTGGGTTATTAACTCATGATTGATATGCTTATTTATCCATTAGTAAATAAAAACCCAGCAGCCTTGCAAGTATCATTCCATTTATTTCATTTCAATGTGATAAAAATTGACTGCAATAATCACTCACATGTCGAAAGTAAATCAAAAATCGTCGGAGAATAAAATATTTCGATAGTAACTATACAACTTGTGACTTGAGTTTTCTCGATCCGTGAAGGACACGCGGATCGCTTTATTCTACAAAGATTAGTTTTCGATAGCTAGCCCATCTGATTTAATGGAATATACACTTACTCCCATAGATATTGTAAATTACTAAGAGAAGACTTGCTACCATCCTACTTAATCCTTCTCGTATTCGGCGTCTTGAGTTTGGCCACATATATATTTCGCGTAAGTGGACTGCAATCAAACCTAATCATTTCATGCCAAATACCTATCAAGAGCATTCTTACTCCAGTGTATGCAAGCATTCGCATCTCACGAATTCACCGAGTGTCTCACATCAATGATATTCAGTTTTGGAATTCTTAGCTATATGTTTTATGTAAACTTTATGCTGCAAATTGTCCAAGATTCGAGTGGTAACATATTTAACAACTTGTAAGTCTATTACTATTCTGTACAGTCTAATTAAGGAATTTAATTGACATTTATAACATTGTAGGTACGACACCGCGTGGTACACTGCTCCAATAACTACACAGAAATTAATACTTTCTTGTATGGTAAATTGTGTTAAACCTGTCATAACTGATGTTTACAGTTTATTCGCTCCCGGCTACAAAGGTTTCTCTATGGCACGCATGATTTCTATCTCTTAGCCAGGTTGTATTGGTTAGTGTAGATTGTTTAATCGAGAATTCACGTTTCAGATTGTCCGAATGAGCATGTCCTACGCTACTGCGCTTTTTTCCTTTCTGTAGGCACCATGGATGTTGTTATAGTAATACAATGTAGGATACATCCAGCGAAAAGTATCAAATATCATTTTGTGCGTGGCACAGTGCGTGTTGTGCAGAAAGTGGTTGATTCCCGTACTGTTATCTATATTCACTCTGTTACTGCACGCGTGTTGAAAGTATCATTTTATTTGATTTTATCAATCGGTTTACTGGACTAGTGCGGTAATCAGGAAACTCGGTAGAATCTCACGCCAAGTAGCAGTATATATCCAGTATAGGACGGTGCGTGACTACCGAGTATAATTATCTCCAAGTATAGCTGGTGTTATCTGCTATAGAACTTTCACCACGATTTATGGAAAAGGTATGGCTCCGATGATTTCTTTCCCAATTTTGTATTTTTGTTATCGGTTCAGTCATTCAAGAGATATGAATTTCTCCTGCTTATTTTACCCGAGGTAGAGGCAAGGCGGATTAAGAGTCAGTTTCGTAAGATATTCCTAAAAATGTAGCTTTCAGGTTTTTCATGGGTGGTGGCAGCGCACCGAAATGCTGCGGGCTGAGCCGTGTTTACGTTACCTACACATTAGTTAAGCCGGTTATGTGATAGCTGATTATGTATGACGGTTATGTGACACAGTCCGATTTTATTGTTTTATATTATGTATCATGCTTATATTCCATACTTTGTGTACTTATTAAAAGAGCATATTCCCTTTGCCACTGTTTCTGTGATCTGGTGATTACTGAGAATTATGCAAGAACTGTCAAAAGTGTTAAGTGCATAACCCACAGACCACTGTATTTATAGTAAAAGAGCACTGATTACGAATGGTTCAAATTGTTAAGTATGTAGCACATGAATTTTTGAAGCAATAATTGACAATTATTTATAATTTGAGAAAATGCTAGCTATTAGTAATCAGTACTCGCTCAAACTAATTTCAGCAGTTTACCTGATTGCTCCATCAGATAGGCACTCGACGGTCAACATACATCAATCAAAACTAGACTGTGTATAACCTGAGCATAATCTAACAAAATCTAAATCATTGTTTGACCCAATGCTTCACAATTATGATATTAACTAATTGATATGGTCACACGCAATCTAATTGTTGGAACATATAAGTAAGCGAAAGAAGTGATGCGCTATGAGAATTCGGCGCCTGTGAGCTACAACTATGAAAATGAAAAGATCCCTTAAAGGGCAAGTTAAGAATTGAAAATATAATAGTCGCCGAGACTGTGATGACCCATGCGTAATTACGAGTCACCCGGTCGTGGGCGTTAGAGACGAGCCCAGCGGCAAGCGAGAAACAATTCTTTTGTTTCTCGGAAATAGTCGGAATTATCCGAGGAATGAATACGAATGATTGATGAAGAACGATGCTCATTCGCAAAAAAGACGTCCATTAGGCACGAGGTGCAATCTGCATCAGAATTGGAGAGAGAACAAGGGTGACACTCCTGACGATTAGAGACGGCAAGCCAGGAACAAATAATAACCAGGAAGGCTGTGATACGACTCTGAATCGAAGTAAGTACTACTTGAATTAGTAATTCAGAGGCGATCGATTTACAACCGATCGCAGAAGGAAAAGATGGCTTATGCCCAACCTCGACGTAAGACTTCATGAGAAGCGGTCAGAAGGTAGTGTGAGCGCGAGTCCGAATTGACTGAGAAATTATAATACAGCCGTCAGGAGTCTCAAAGGATGGCGAATGCCCACAAACTATAGAATATCGTTGTGTTACCCATAAAGACAAGATGGCAGATGCCCATGAAAGATAATCCTTAATAATTTAATAATTCCAAATTTCACAGAACAACCCACAAAATATACATGTCCTTTAAAATTAAGCCTGTGTCCTAATTTCTTATTTATGTTCCCTATCCCTGATCCGAAGTTCACTAGCCTGAACACTAATTTACTTGTGACTGTCAAGTTTGTTGCTTAAGGAATGTTTGGCTAAAATGACATAATCTAGTAATAACTACCAATCATATATCATTTAGGAATAATCTAGCCATTGGTAATTAGTACTCGTTTAGCAAATTTCGTTACTTTAGATTGTGCACTGCTTGAGCTATGCATCTGGCATTGAAGATATATCAGAGTTAGAGTGCTTATGCGGCTATAGCTTATCTAATCTGAAATTTAAATGCGTTTTGGCTGTTGGTAATGTATCAGTGCTGATCTGAAACCGAATTATTGTATGGTAAGACTTTACAAATTATATTAGGCAGGCAACATCTGCACGTGCCTTTTAAGTTTAGTTTTCCTGACTGTGAATTGTGTAATCCATGAAATCTTTCAATTCTAGAGGTAAGATAATGTAATGTGAGTAAGTTTTGTGATGCACTAGCTACCTACTGTTAGTAAATTTCAGTACTAAAAGTTGCACCACCTTGTGTTATGCATTTGAGAGGCAGAATACACTAAAATTAGACTGTGTATGACAACGGCTCATCCTATATAATATGTAAAGTATTGGGGAATAATGCCACTCTGGCAACCAAAAAAATACATGAAATTTGACAGTTTTTTTATGACAACATAGTAAATGCAATACAACATTTATTTAAAGGGCTTTATTGTATCATTTTCAACAAAATGACAGAGTTAGAGCACAGCAAGTACAGCTGCCTAATGTTCTGCCGCCGGAAAGATTCCTTCTCTAACCTGCAGCAATAAAACGAATATTGTTTAATTTTGTATTCTATACAAGCTGAACTCAAACAGTACGTATTAAAATTAAAATATCGCTGTTTGTGAGAACCACGCATCTAAGACAAAATTTCTGTTTTCGATAAAAAATTATGCGAAATTTAAAAGACATTTTATTTCTATTGTGTACCGTTCTAACGAAAAGCAATATTTTTTAATTTAATTTCGCTCGGTACTTTTAGAGTTTATCTTATATAGAATTGAACAATGTTTGTTTTATTGCTCCGGATCGAAAATTAGAGAAATTTTTCTGGCCGTAGAATACAAACACACTTTCACTTGCAAAGCTCTAACTTCGCCGTTTTCCCGAAAATAATTAAATAAACTACTCTAATCATTCTTTCAAGCATATAAAGACCTTCAAACAAATGTTATTATTGCTAATGATTAAATAGCAGAAACACATGAAATCAGTCTAAAAACATTGAAACGTAAAAAAATGCGCCAAGTAGCAATTCGATTTTCCCACAAAATTGAATCATTGATAAATAATTAGAAATTTTATTGTCTTTATTGTTAAGCATTAACTAACAAAAAGACATGAAATCCGTCCAAAAAGGTTAACATGTAAAGAAAGTGCGCCAAGTAGTTTGATTTCCGGACAAAATTGAAATATAACGAAAAAGATAATAAATATCGTACAAGAAAGTCAAGTTTTCATTCAGAGATACCCTGACGTAACTCGCATTAACAACGAACAATAAATTAACAACAAATTAGCGATTATTAATAAAAAAAAACTTGGCGTATGCGCGCTTCACTGCAAGGTAAAAAACTAATGAGAAACTATTTTGAATTTAATGAAGACTTTACTCTTTAACGATTTTGATTTACACATTTTTTGTTCCCTCACAATACTCAACTGCTTTCATGAGTATTGTCCAGTACCACGTGAGTAACAAGCCAGCCACTATTTTTAGCGCGCACACGCGAAGATCTTTTTCACTAATCACTAATCCAAATGTAGTCTTTCTGTATGATAGCTATATGTGCCCATAATTATGAAAGTGGTCTAAGTCATATGTTTCTTGTTACGAGATATTTCATGAATTGCATTTGAATAAATTCAAAAATATTTTTACTTTATGCGACATTTTAATGTATAATTTGATTAGTCTTGATTAATGGAAATTTATTATGAATATGAAATTTTGTGTGAATTTCATACGAAAATGTTTTTAAAGTTTGAACTGATAGACCATTTTCAAAATTAACCAAATGTCCTATAAATGACTGAAAGCGATAAAGAACTGAGTTTTATTTGAAATAATAACTTTAATGAAATAATTCATGAACATTTATTAATTATTTTCAAAAAGTAATCCATTTTTGTCATTTCGAGTTTTTAAGATTCTTAAAATGTTGCTGAAAAACTGGAGGGATGTATGCTAGTAAACACATAATATCTTTATGTTTTTCTTCAGTTACTGCTCTAGTGGTGGTGTATAATGACAGCAATTTAATATTTCCGTATATTTTCAAGTTATGTTTATATAATTTCTTTCAATTTTATACTTAGACCACTTCTATAATTAACACTAAATGAATTCCATATAATGTTCCATATAATGTAATTCAAAAATTACATTGAATAAATTTAGTTTAAAATAATGTGGTGTGAAATAACTGATAACCATATATTATTTCATTTTGATTTAGACCACTTTGCCATGCATTCAATGATATCCATTTCCATTTTTGGTACTTTTTCATATAGTTAACATATTTTGGGCGTGAAACACCTTTTTTGGACAAGGAAGAAAACTACTGTACGCATCGGGAAAAAAGATGCCTGGCTCTAGAATTCGGAAAGTTTGGGACTGATAGGCTACAAGCTTATAAGCCTGGAAATCTCCGCCTTTTCCATCCTTCCTCGGACGAAGCCCTTAACGGGCGTCGCTAGGCCCTAACAACACTTCAGATCGCTAAAAATAAAACCTTATCTTTCGAGATTGTGTAGGCGGAGGCAAATTTCTCGCCAAATCAGAACCAGGCGCCTTCTCTCCAGAGGCGAACAGTGCATGGTGATCACTACTTCAGCCCCTATTCGCTTTGCCCGGTCCTCCCTTATCTATTATATATAACATTTGAATAAAAATGAACAATTAAAATAAAATGAGGAACTCAATTGAACCACTCTTGGATCACGCACGGTTAGTGAAATAAACAGTTTCCAACTGACATGTTTCAATTGTCGTCAACGTATGTCACGCTGGGCTTCTTTAGCAACGCGCTTCTCAAATTAAACGTTTCGTACATTATATAAACAAATACTAATCTAAATGCAAACCCTATTAAAACTCCGATTTCTATAACAATTCACTCTCTTTATTTCTGTGACTTGGTGCATCTAACCTTTCTTTCTGGCTTCTAAGTTTCAACATTCCATGACCAACTGGTCGAAAGTAACACCTTCCTCGAGTACTGTTGTGGCGCGTATGCGTATGGAAGACTATCATCCAGGTGTTTGCCATCCCCTCGTGCTAAGATAATGGACAGTAATTCTTCCAAATGGTGTGTCTTCCAGCGACAATGTTAGCGAGTGTTACAGACTTCGATCGATCGAGTAATCGCTGCTGGTATAGTAGTAGCCGTGAAAATGATTCCATCACGCTCTCATCAACTATGCATGCCACTTAAATTGCAACCCCTGATGGGTGACACAAAGTTACTCCTTTCCTCAGGAGGGTCGCGCAGGTGGTGGGGTTACGCAGACGTTCAGACGTATTTGAACCGCGCTACGGTATGGACGTATTGTTCGATTGGCAAGACTACCATCGGTTAAACATTATCCTACTCTCTGTGATCGGACTGTGGCCGTATGGGAACAAATTGGGCCTACGATTGAAACGCTTCCTCGGCGGCTTCTTTGTGGTACTCTCTTGTTTCAGTCAGGTGAGTAATGTGTAGCATTAAACAGTTTAACTGAGGGATGTAATCAGCCAATTGAAGGCAGTCTAATTTTCAGTTTGCTACCCTTTTCACGGAGAATTATACCAGGAGGATGCTACTAAGAAATGCACCGTATATATTCCTCGCGTGTGGCGTTTTGGTCAAATACATTTCGTTTCTCGTTGCCGGTAACTGCGTATGTACAAATGCAAATACGCACATATCGAGTCTTTCTTATTTGTGTCGCCATGTGCACCTTAAACTGCTTTTCTTAAGAAATTGTTGGTAATTATACACAGGGCCGTTCCTGATGTAGGTGCAAGAGGGGAGGCCTCAGACCTTCTGTTACCGGAAATGAGGGGTGAAATCAATTACTTTTTTCAGCAGCATGCCTTCCGATTTTGGCTAAATTGTAATATGTTTTTATCTATACGAAATAACAGAGACTGGCTAAGTTCGCGATTGCTTACAGTTGCAATGTACTAAACAATACGACATTCGTCCAACAACCATCACCTACACAAATGAATTTCTATATCGAAAGCTTAGTTTTACAGATATACTTTGATTAATTCATATGGCAATGTATTGGACTTTCTAAAGACATGTTCATTTTATCAATACAGACTTATTTTTTACCACCAGTGAGATTGTTGAAATTGTTTAAAAACGAAAAAATCTGTGTTTTGCATGATTGCTGTCTAAAAGTATTTATACTCTTCCTATATGTAGATATAAAAGTAAACACAGCGTATCGAATTCTTAAGTAAGTAATGCTGAATAAGGGCGGCGATATTGCCTTTGCACCTGGCCGGCCACCAACTTAGGAACGGCCCTAATTACACAGAACAGGGTACTCCTCGCCGATTTCAATGCCGTTGATATATGTACAGTACAAGTAACCGTCGCGCGGCTTTAATTTTTAAGTTATACACAAAAATATGTTTCATGCTTGGATTTTTTATGAGCCAAGGTAGAGTAACCAGTGAGCTTACTAAATAGTCAATTTAGCTAGTCTCGCTAATAGCTTAGACTAAATAGTTAAAAGAGCAGACTGAACAGTCAACCCAGTCTTGTGAAAGCATTCGAACCTCTTCATGCTGTCAGCAACACAACATACTACAGTACAGTACTTTTATGACAGCATTTCAAATAAGGTGATTGAACAATGTAGTTAGAAGAAATTCTAAATATTTGGCGCAGTCTGGATTGGTCAAGTTTGGCTTTTGAGTCTCTATTATATCTGTATTACGTCTTTGCAGAAATTTGGAATGACGTCGCAAGATCACAACAATTTTTACGTTAGGATTTCTGTTGATTCTTCAACTATATACAGGTTGTAAACGACATAACTCCTGGCATTTTGAGGGAAGGTGGAGGGGAAAATTTTAAGCAATCAAGCTCGTGTTATGGTGACCGATCTTTGTTAGCTTGATTATTATAACATATTAAAGGTGGGAGGCTATCTTCGATGCCACTGATAGAATCGTCCCATAAACTCGCATATGTGTGCTCCGGTGCAATTAAAATTCGTATTCCTTTGGGAAATATACGCCGCCAAAATCGACATTTTCCCACATCGGCAAAAATAGACCATTGCCGGAAAAAAAATTCTGAAAATACTACTGGTCATATCGGTATGATTTACATTTGGTTTTACTTGAGAAAGGCCGATCTATGTAACCATGTTTTTTTAATGATTCGCAGATTAATTGTTGAATGCAAAAAATTGGCATAAACTTTTGATTTGTAAATAAAGTATCGAAGGTAGCGCTCCAATCTAAAATGTATATCAAAATGTGCCTTGGAGCTTTGTCTATTGAACACTGTTTTCTCCGGAACGGAGAAAATGATCCAAGTATCGGGAAGTCGACTTGGACAACGTCGACTTTGGCGGCCTGTATTTCCCAAAGAAATACGAATTTCGAAAAACCATGAGCCCCCCATCCCCCTTCTCTCATCTGAGGAACAACATGCTGAATTTTCTGCAAAATCTCCGACATCACCAAAATCGAGCTTCTCACTTAGCGTGGAATGACTCAGTTACATCCGAATGAGTCAACATCTCCGAATCACCGAGAGTGGCTAAGACAAAAAGCGCAAGAAAGTAAAGAGGGTTCCTCGGTCACTCCCCGATGTTGCCGATCTCCCGTTCGATTACTACCCGTTCCAATAACTTAGAGCTAACTTTAAGATGGAATAACAACTAAACTGAAAGAGATAGGACCTCAACATTTACCCTCTATGGCTTTAGAATTTTCCCCTCTACCATCCCCCAACGCGCCGGGAGTTATATAGTTTACACCCTGCATATGTACCTAAAAATGAGCGGCTTAAATCGCTCTATAACATATTTTAAAATCATTAAAATCGGTTGCTAGTCCGTCTTTGTAAGCATAGAACGTGGAATCAGTGGACTCGTTCACAATTGTATCCTCGTATGACCAGAAGCGTAAAACATATCTTTGTATCTAAGTTGAGAACTAAAGCCGAGCGAGGGCTAATTATATATGGAAAAATTACTTCAAATAGAACATATTAAAAGCTCATTAAAATCGGTGAGGAGTACCCTGCTCTATATAATTACTAAATTGTTTTCTTCCGGTGGATTTACCTATGCTTTATTAAGGAGGTTGGTGCCCAAAATGAAAATAATGAGATCGGATTGAAATTTACAGAGAATGATAGTCAATGTGATACAATAATGACACATGAATAAAAAACATTTGATGTGGTAAATGAGACATTTACGATCAATCAAGCCAAGTTTCAAAAGCTTTATCTGTCTGGTTCGAGATTGTTTGAGCAGAGAGTGAGAAGGAAATGGTTTCGTTTGTAGAAATAACGTGATAAATAGTATATAGATGCAAGTAACTTCTACAAGCAGGTGTGACATGGCATACATTTAATTGTAAATGGAGTTACCCTGCTTAAAAATTGGCTTTACTGTAATTTGAAAAGGTTTCAAAATTCTGCGAGAGCGCTTAAATGTTCCCCTCCTACCCCTCCAACAAATGACGGCATCACCTGCTGAAATGATCCCCAATTTTTGCCGTCATTACAAGAGTGAATCCTTAATTTAAGAAACACTTCCCTACATAGCATTGCAGTTGTGTTATATGTAAATTCAGATTAAGAGAATTATGGAGGGCATAAACGGTGACTGGAAGGCTCTGTCGAGTAAAGAGGAAATTGGCATTATGAAGAAGTACGTCGAAAGGGGCAAGTTTCATACGAAGGCCCTTGCGAGTAATTAATACTTCAATAATTAATAATTCCATATTTTATCCCAAACACCTAGAATTTCGAACATTTCCACCATTACACTCTGGCCATTTGTTGCAGTGTTTCTTTGTCCGTTCGCACTATGCTTAGTTCTCCCATCATTGTCATCAGTCGTCCTCGAGATAGTGATGCCCTTGAACGAAACCCGCAGCGGTACCTTTCCATGTATGTTCGAGCTATTCATCGATCAGAAGCAACACTTGTTTCTCGTTACTTTTCTCTTCGATGGCACGGTTATCGTCGTAGCATTCGTACTTGTGTCTACCGAAGCCTTTTTAATCGTCTATACTCAACATGCTTGCGCTCTCTTCAAAATGACAAGGTAATCAATCTGTGTTTGACATGTGATTCCAAAGAACAAAATACAGTTCTTATTTGCAGTTGCAGAATTGAAAAACTGTTATGTACCTCCGGAATAAGTGATTCTAAGAAGTGCAGTAATTTGGTGACGATAGCAGACGTGGTCAACATTCAATGTAGAGCCTTTAGGTTATTAACTCATGAATGATGTCCTTATTTATCCATTAATAAATAAAAGCCCAGTAGGCTTGCAAGTATCATTCCATTTATTTAATTTCAATGTGATAAAAATTGACTGCAATATTCAGTCACATGTCGAAAGTAAATCAAAAATCGTCGGAGAATGAAATATTGCAATAGTAACTATGAAACTTGTGACTTAAGTTTTCTCAATCAGCGAAGGACACGCGGATCGCTTTGTTCTACAAAGATTAGTTTTCGATAGCTAGCCCATGTGATTTAATGGAATATACACTTACTCCCATAGATATTGTAAATTACTAAGAGAAGACTTGCTACCATCCTACTTAATCCTTCTCGTATTCGGCGTCTTGAGTTTGGCCACATATATATTTCGCGTAAGTGGACTGCAATCAAACCTAATCATTTCATGCCAAATACCTATCAAGAGCATTCTTACTGCAGTGCCTGCAAGCATTCGCATCTCACGAATTCACCGAGTGTCTCACATCAATGATGTTCTGTTTTGGAATTCTTAGCTATATGTTTTATGTAAACTTTATGCTGCAAAATGTTCAAGACTCGAGTGGTAACATATTTAACAACTTGTAAGTCTATTACTATTCTGTACAGTCTAATTAAGGAATTTAATTGACATTTATAACATTGTAGGTACGACACCGCGTGGTACAATGGTCCAATAACTACACAGAAATTAATACTTTTTTGTATGGTAAATTGTATTAAGCCTGTCACAACTGATTTTTGCTGTTTATTCTCTCCGGGCTACAAAGGTTTCTCTATGGCACGCACGATTTTTATCTCTTAACCAGGTTGTATTCGTTAGTGCGAATTGTTTAATCGAGAATTCACGTTTCAGATTGTCCGAATGAGCATGTCCTACGCTACTGCGCTTTTTTCCTTTCAGTAGGCAGCTTGGACGATGTTATAGTAATACAATGTAGGATACATCCAGCGAAAAGTATCAAATATCATTTTGTGCGAGGCATATTGAGAAATTTCTTTTTTCGAGGGCTGCGTGTTGTGCAGAAAGTAGTCGATTCCCGCACTGTTATCTATATTCACTCTGTTACTGAACGCATGTTGAAAGTATCATTTTATTTGATTTTATCAATCGCTTTACTGGACTAGTGCGGTAATCAGGAGACTCGGTAGAGTCTCACGCCAAGTAGGAGTTTATATAAGACGGTGCGTGACTACCGAAGATAATTATCCCCAAGTGTAGCTGGTGTCGTCTGCTATAGAACTTTTGCCACGATTTATAGAAAAGGTATGGCTTCGACGATTTATTTCTCAATTTTGTATTTTTTTTATCGGTTCAGTCGTTAAAGAGATACGAATTTCTCCTGCTTATTTTACTCGAGGTAAAGGCAAGTCGGATTAAGAGTCAGTTTCCGATTTCATGGGATATTCTTAAAAATGTGGCTTTCACGTTTTTCAGGCGAGGTGGCAGCACACTGAAATACTGCGGGCTGAGCCGTGTTTACGTTACCGACACATTGGTTAAGTCGGTTATGTCATAGGTGATTATGTATGACGGTTATGTGACACAGTCCGATTTTATTCTTTTGTATTATATATCATGCTTATATTCTATGCTTTATTTGGTTAATAAAAGACCATCCCCTTGCCACTGTTTCTGTGATCCGGCGATTATTAAGAATTATGAAAGAACTGTCAAAAGTGTTAAGTGCATAACCCACAGACCACTGTATTTATAGTAAAAGAGTACTGATTATGAATGGCTCAAATTGTTAAGTATGTAGCACATGAATCTTTGAAGCAACAATTGACAATTATTTATAATTTGTGAAAATGCTAGCTATTAGTAATCAGTACTCGCTCAAACGAACTTCAGCAGTTTACGTGTATGCTCCATTAGCTAGGCACTTGACAGTCAACATACACCAAACGAAACTAGATTGTGTATGAGCTGGGTATATTGCTAACAAAATCTAAATCATTGTTTGAGCCAATCCTTCACAATTAAAATATGAACTAAATGATATGGTCATACGCAATCTATTTTATTTGTGACTGTCAAGTTTGGTGCTCAAGGAACGTTTGGCTAAAACGACATAATCAAGTAATGACTACCAATCATATATCATTTAGGATTAATCTAGCCATTGGTAATTAGTACTCGTATAGCAAATTTCATCACTTTAAATTGTGCACTGCTTGAGCTATGCATCTGGCATTCAAGATTTCTAATCTGAATGCTCTAATCTGAAATTTAAATGCGTCTTAGCTGTTGAATTATTGTATGTTAACACTTTACAAATTATATTAGGGAGGCAACATCTCCACCTGCCCTTTAATTTTAGTGTTCCTGACTGTGAAGTGTGTAGTCCATGAAATCTTTCAATTATAGAGCTAAGATGATGTAATGTGAGTAAGTTTTGTGATGCACTTGCTACCTACTGTTAGTAAATTTCAGTACTAAAAGTTGCACTACCTTGTGTTATGCATTTGAGAGGCAGGATACACTAAAATTAGACTGTGTATGATGACGGCTCATTCAATATAATATGTAAAGTGTTGAGGAATAATGCCACTCTGGCAACGAAAAAAATACATGAAATTTGACCATTGTTTTATGACAACATAGTAAATGCAATACAACATTTATTTAAAGGCCTTCATTGTATCATTTTCAACAAAATGACAGAGCTAGAGCACAGCAAGTACAGCTGCCTAGTGTTCTGCCGCCGGAAAGATTCCTTCTCTAACCTGCAGCAATAAAACGAATATTGTTTAATTCTGTATGTAAAAGTACGTATTAAAATTAAAATATCGCTGTTTGTTAGAACGACGCATCCAAGACAAAATTTCTGTTTTCGATAAAAAATTATGTGAAATTTTAAAATACATTTTATTTCTATTGTGTGCCGTTCTAACAAAAAGCAATATTTTTTTATTTAATTTCGCTCGGTACTTTTAGAGTTTATCTTATATAGAATTGAACAATGTTTGTTTTATTGCTCCGGATCGAAAATTAGAGAAATTTTTCTGGCCGTAGCATACAAACACACTTTCACTTGCAAAGCTCTAACTCCGCCATTTTCCCGAAAATAATTAAATAAAATACTCTAATCATTCTTTAAAGCATATAATAAAGACCTTCAAACAAATGTTATTATTGTTAATGATTAAATAACAGAAACACATGAAATCAGTCTAAAAACATTAAAACGTAAAAAAATGTGCCAAGTAGCAATTCGATTTTCCCACAAAATTGAAACATTGATAAATAATTAGAAATTTTATTGTCTTTATTGTTAAGCATTAACTAATAAAAAGACATGAAATCCGTCCAAAAAGGTTAAAATGTAAAGAAAGTGCCCCAAGTCGTTTGATTTCCGGATAAAATTGAAATATAACGAAAAAGATAATAGATATCGTACGAGAAGGTCAAGTTTTCATTCAGAGATACCCTGATTTAACTCGCATTAGCAACGAACAATTAATTAACAATAAATTAGCGATTAATAATAAAAAAAAATTGGAGTATGCGCTCTTCACTGCAAGGTAAAACACTAATGAGAAACTATTTTGAATTTAATGAAGACTTTACTATTTAACGACTTTGGTTTACACATTTTTTGTTCCTTCACAATACTCAACTGTTTTCATGAGTATTGTCCAGTACCACGTGAGTAACAAGCCAGCCACTGTTTTTAGCGCGCACATGCGAAGTTCTTTTTAATGTTAGATCTGCAAGTTAAATCGAAGTATCACTAATCCAAATGTAGTCTTTCTGTATGATAGCTATATGTGCCCACAATTATGAAAGTGGTCTATGTCATATGTTTCTTCTTTCGAGATATTTAATAAATTGCATTTGAATAAATTACAAAATATTTTCACATTATGCGACATTTTAATTTATAATTTTATTAGTCTTGATTAATGGAAATTTATTATGAATATGAAATTTTGTGTGATTTTGAAACTGACTTCGACCATTTTCAAAATTAACCGAATGTCCTATAAATGACTTAAAGCGATAAAGAACTATGAGTTTTATTTGAAACAATAACTTTAATAAAATAATTCATGAACATTTATTAATTATTTTCAAAAAGTAATCCATTTTTATCATTTCGAGTTTTCAAGATTTTTAAAATGTTGCTGAAAAACTGGAGGGATGTATGATAGTAAACACATATCTTTTTTTGTTCTTCCGTTACTGCTCTAGTGGTGGTGTATAATGGAAGTAATTTAATATTTCCGTATATTTTCAAGCAATGTTTATATAATTTCTTTAAAGTTTTTACTTAGACCACTTCTATAATTAATACTAAATGAATTCCATATAATGTTGAAATTACAACCACTATCTAATGGTTCATTTTTGACGGTATCGTAAAAATTACATTGAATAAATTTACTTTAAAATAATGTGGTGTGAAATAACTGATAAACATATTTTTTTTAATTTTGATTTAGACCACTTTCGTAATTATGGGCACATATGATTGAATGAAAACTTTGCGATGCATTCAATGATACCCATTTACATTTTTGGTACTTTTTTGTATAGTTAACATATTTTGGGCGTGAAACACCTTTTTTGGACAAGGAAGAAAACTACTGTACGCATCGAGAAAAAAGATGCCTGGCTCTAGAATTCGGAAAGTTTGGGACTGATAGGCTACAAGCTTATAAGCCTGGAAATCTCCGTTTCCATCTTTCCTCGGACGAAGCCCTTAACGGCCGTCGCTAGCCCCTAACAACACTTCAGATCGCTAAAAATAAAACCTTATTTTTCCAGATTGTGTAGGGGGAGGCAAATTTTTCGCCAAATCAGAACCAGGCGCCTTCTCTCCAGAGGCGAACAGTACATGGTGATCACTACTTCAGCCCCTATTCGCTTTGCCCGGCCCTCCCTTATCTATTATATATAACATTTGAATAAAAATGAACAATTAAAATAAAATGATGAACTCAATTTAACCACTCTTGAATCACGCACGGTTAATGAAATAAACAGTTTCCCACTCACATGCTTGAATTGTCGTCAACGTATGTCACGCTGGTCTTCTTTAGCAACACGCTTCTCAAAGTAAACGTTTCATATATTATATAAACAAATACTAATCTAAATGCAAACACTATTAAAACTCCGATCTCTATAACAATTCACTCTCTCCATTTCTCTGACTCGGTGCATCTAACTTTTCTTTTTGGCTTCTCACTTTCATCGTTCCATGTCCAGCTGGTCGAAAGTAACACCTTCCTCGAGTACTGTTGTGGTGCGTATGCGTATGAAAGACTATCATCCAGGTGGTTGCCATCCCCTCGTGGTAAGATAATGGACAGTAATTTTTTCAAATGTTGTGTCTTCCAGCGACAATGTTAGTGAGTGTTACAGACTTCGATCGATCGAGTAATCGCTGCTGATATAGTAGCAGCCGTGAAAATGATTCCATCACCCTCTAATAAACAATGCATGCCACTTAAATTGCAACCCCTGATGGGTGACACAAAGTTACTCCCTTCCTCGGGAGGGTCGCGCAGGTGGTGGGGTTACGCAGACGTTCAGACGTATTTGAACCGCGATACGCTATGGACGTATTGTTGGATTGGCAAGACTCCCGTCGGTTAAACGTTATCCTACTCTCAGTGATCGGACTGTGGCCGTATGAGAACAAATTCGGCCTACGATTGAAACGCTTCCTCGGCGGCTTCTTTGTGTTACTCTCTTGTTTCAGTCAGGTGAGTAATGTGTAGCATTAAACAGTTTAACT
The DNA here is from genome assembly GCA_910591665.1 of Ectemnius continuus. Taxonomy (NCBI): domain Eukaryota; kingdom Metazoa; phylum Arthropoda; class Insecta; order Hymenoptera; family Crabronidae; genus Ectemnius; species Ectemnius continuus. The sequence continues at coordinate 5,226,232 of OU342869.1, forward strand.
GAGAGATGTAATCAGCCAATTGAAGGCAGTCTAATTTTCAGTTTGCTACCTTTTTCACGGTAAATTATACCAGGAGGATGCTACTAACAAATGCACCGTATATATTCCTCACGTGTGGCGCTGTGGTCAAATACATTTCGTTTCTCGTTGCCGGTAACTGCGTATGTACAAATGCAAATACGCACATATCGAGTCTTTCTTATTTGTGTCACCATGTGCAACTTAAACTGCTTTTCTTAAGAAATTATTGGTAATTATACAGAACAGGGTACTCCTCGCCGATGTCAATGCCGTTGATATACAGTACAAGTAACCGTCGCTCGGCTTTACTTTTTAAGTTATACACAAAAATATGTTTCATGCTTGGATTTTTTATGAGCCAAGGTAGAGTAACCAGTGAGCTTACTAAATAGTCAATTTTGCTAGTCTCGCTAATAGCTTAGACTAAATAGTTAAAAGAGCAGACTAAACAGTCAACCCAATCTTGTGAAAGCATTCGAAATGCTTGTGGAGAGCTAATACAGATGTAACACAGTCTTAAAACCAAGATCTAACCTCTTCATGCTGTCAGCAACACAACATACTACAGTACAGTACTTTTATGACAGCATTTTAAATAAGGTGATTAAACTATGTAGTTACAAGAAATTCTAAATATTTGGCGCAGTCTGGATTGGTCAAGCTTGGCTTTTGAGTCTGGATTATATAATATCTATATTAGGTCTCTGCCGAAATTTGGAATGACGTCGCAAGATCACAACGATGTGTACGTTAGGATTTCTGTTGATTCTTCAACTATTATACAGGTTGTAAACGACATAACTCGTGGCATTTTGAGGGAAGGTCGAGGGGAAAATTTTAAACAATTCAAGCTCGTGTTATGGTGACCGATCTTTGTTAGCTTGATTGTTATAAGATATTAAAGGTGGGAGGCTATCTTCGATCCCACTGCTAGAATCGTCCCATAAACTCGCATATGTGTGCTCCGGTGCAATTGGAGGTAACACCTAAAAAGGCGATTCGATACTCTGATTGGTTTACATACTAATTAATAAAGTATTTTTGCTCCGGGTGAACGATGTTTTCAGAATTGATAGTTCGCGAGCGTAGTGGAAACAGTGGGGTCCGGTCCCCCCCCTCCCCCAAGTGTCGGTGTTTTAGCGGGATGTAGCGTGATACCTTTGAGGAGCCATCCTTTATCTCTCTTTAGAATAGGCTGGACCCAATTGTTTTCTTCGATTCGAACGGATACAGTTATACTAGTTGGGTCATTCCATGCCAAGTGAGAAGCTGGCTTTTGGTGATATCGGGGATTTTGCTGAAAATCCAGCATGTTGATCCTGAGATGAGATAAGGGGGGAGTGCGCCTCATCGTTTTTCAAAATTCGTATTTCTTTGGGAAATACAGGCCGCCAAAGTCGACGTTTTCGCGCATCGGCGAAAATAGACCATTGGGGGAGAATTTTGTTTGAAAAAACTACTGGTCGTATCGGTACGATTTATATTTGGTTTTACTTGGGAAAGGCCGATCTATGTAACCATGTTTTTTTAATGATTCGCAAATTAATTGTTGAATGCAAAAAATTAGCATAAACTTTTGACTTTTAAATAAAATATCGAAGGTAACGATCGTCCAATCTGAAATGTATATCAATATGTACCTTGGAGCTTTGTCTATTGAAAACTGTTTTCTTCGGAATGGACAAAATGATCCTGGTATCGGAAAAACACAGATTAACCAGGGATCGCTCGGCTAGCCAAAGAGCGTCGTAACTCGCGGGGTACTTGCTCACCTATTCAAAATGGAGACTCTAAGTCCTCTTATGTGCAGTAATCATTGACCTCGTGTATGCTAAGGTTAATCCAGAACCTCGGATTGATTATAAAGTTATAAACACTTTTTCTTTTCTATGGTTTCCGAGTCACGACGCTCTTTGGCTGGCCGAGCGATGACGCGCCCGGCCCGTTGGCTGCCTGGTTAATTGTGTTTTTCCGATACCTGGACCATTTTCTCCATTTCGGAGAAAACAGTTTTCAATAGACAAAGCTCCAAAGTACATATTGATATACATTTCAGATTGGACGATTGTTACCTTTGATACTTTATTGAAAAGTCAAAAGTTTATGCTAATTTTTTGTGCTGAAAAATTAATCTGCGAATCATTAAAAAAACATGGTTACATAGATCGGCCTTTCCCAAGTAAAACCAAATATTAATCATATCGATACGATCAGTAGTTTTTACAGAAAAAATTCTCCCGCAATGGTCTATTTTCGCCGATGCGCGAAAACGTCGACTTTGACGGCCTGTATTTCCCAAAGAAATACGAATTTTGAAAAACGATGAGGCGGACACCCCCCCTCCCTTATCTCATCTCAGGAACAACATGCTGCATTTTCAGCAAAATCCCCGACATCACCAAAAACCAGCTTCTCACTTGGCGTGGAATGGCCCAAGTATAGAACGTGGAATCAGTGCACCCGCTCACAATTGTATCCTCGTCTGGCCAGAAGCGTAAAAGATATCTTTGTGTCTAACTTGAGAACTAAAGCCGAGCGAGGGCTAATTATATATGGAAAAATTACTTCGAATAGTATTACCTAGAACATATTAAAAGCTCATTAAAATCGGTGAGGAGTACCCTGCTCTATATAATTACTAAATTGTTTTCTTCCGGTGGATTTACCTATGCTTTATTAAGGAGGTTGGTGCCCAAAATGAAAATAATGAGATCGGATTGAAATTTACACAGAATGATAGTCAATGTAATACAATAATGACACCTGAATAAAAAACATTTGATGTGGTAAATGAGACATTTACGAACAATCAAGCTAAGTTTCAAAAGCTTTATCTGTCTGGTTCGAGATTGTTTGAGCAGAGAGTGAGAAGGAAATGGTTTCGTCTGTAGAAATAACGTGATAAATAGTATATAGATACAAGTAACTTATACAAGCAGGTGTGACATGGCATAAATTTAATTGTAAATGCAGTTACCCTGCTTAAAAATTGGCTTTACTGTAATTTGAAAAGTCTTCAAAATTCTGTGTGAGCGCTTAAATGTTCCTCCCCTCCTGCCCCTCCACCAAATGACGGCATCAACCTGCTGAAATTATTCCGAATTTTTGCTGTCATTACAAAAGTGAATCCTTAATTTAAGAAACACTTTCCTACATAGCATTGCAGCTGTGTTATATATAAATTCAGATTAAGAGAATTGTAGAGGGCATAAACGGCGACTGGAAGGCTCTGTCGAGTAAAGAGGAAATTGGCATTATGAAGAAGTACGCCGAAAGGGGCAAGTTTCATACGAAGGCCCTTGCTAGTAATTAATACTTCAATAATTAAGAATTACATATTTTATCCCAAACACCTAGAATTTCGAACATTTCCATCATTACACTCTGGGCATTTGTTGCAGTGTTTCTTTGTCCTTTCGCACTATGCTTAGTTCTCCCATCATTGTCATCAGTCGTCCTCGAGATAATGATGCCTCTGAACGAAACCCGCAGCGGTACCTTTCCATGTATGTTCGAAGTGTTCATCGATCAGAAGCAACACTTGTTTCTGGTTACTTTTTTCTTCGATGGCATGGTTATCGCCGTAGTATTCGCACTTCTGTCTACGGAAGCCTTTTTAATCGTCTATACCCAACATGCTTGTGCTCTCTTCGAAATGACAAGGTAAGCAATCTGTGTTTGACATGTAATTCCAAAGAATAAAATACAGTTCTTATTGATAGTTGCAGAATTGAAAAACTGTTACGTGTCTCCGGAATAAGTGATTCTAAGAAATGCAGTAATTTGGTGACGATAGCAGACGTGGTCAACATTCACTGTAGAGCCATTGGGTTATTAACTCATGATTGATATGCTTATTTATCCATTAGTAAATAAAAACCCAGCAGCCTTGCAAGTATCATTCCATTTATTTCATTTCAATGTGATAAAAATTGACTGCAATAATCACTCACATGTCGAAAGTAAATCAAAAATCGTCGGAGAATAAAATATTTCGATAGTAACTATACAACTTGTGACTTGAGTTTTCTCGATCCGTGAAGGACACGCGGATCGCTTTATTCTACAAAGATTAGTTTTCGATAGCTAGCCCATCTGATTTAATGGAATATACACTTACTCCCATAGATATTGTAAATTACTAAGAGAAGACTTGCTACCATCCTACTTAATCCTTCTCGTATTCGGCGTCTTGAGTTTGGCCACATATATATTTCGCGTAAGTGGACTGCAATCAAACCTAATCATTTCATGCCAAATACCTATCAAGAGCATTCTTACTCCAGTGTATGCAAGCATTCGCATCTCACGAATTCACCGAGTGTCTCACATCAATGATATTCAGTTTTGGAATTCTTAGCTATATGTTTTATGTAAACTTTATGCTGCAAATTGTCCAAGATTCGAGTGGTAACATATTTAACAACTTGTAAGTCTATTACTATTCTGTACAGTCTAATTAAGGAATTTAATTGACATTTATAACATTGTAGGTACGACACCGCGTGGTACAATGCTCCAATAACTACACAGAAATTAATACTTTCTTGTATGGTAAATTGTGTTAAACCTGTCATAACTGATGTTTACAGTTTATTCGCTCCCGGCTACAAAGGTTTCTCTATGGCACGCATGATTTCTATCTCTTAGCCAGGTTGTATTGGTTAGTGTGGATTGTTTAATCGAGAATTCACGTTTCAGATTGTCCGAATGAGCATGTCCTACGCTACTGCGCTTTTTTCCTTTCTGTAGGCACCATGGATGTTGTTATAGTAATACAATGTAGGATACATCCAGCGAAAAGTATCAAATATCATTTTGTGCGTGGCACAGTGCGTGTTGTGCAGAAAGTGGTTGATTCCCGTACTGTTATCTATATTCACTCTGTTACTGCACGCGTGTTGAAAGTATCATTTTATTTGATTTTATCAATCGGTTTACTGGACTAGTGCGGTAATCAGGAAACTCGGTAGAATCTCACGCCAAGTAGCAGTATATATCCAGTATAGGACGGTGCGTGACTACCGAGTATAATTATCTCCAAGTATAGCTGGTGTTATCTGCTATAGAACTTTCACCACGATTTATGGAAAAGGTATGGCTCCGATGATTTCTTTCCCAATTTTGTATTTTTGTTATCGGTTCAGTCATTCAAGAGATATGAATTTCTCCTGCTTATTTTACCCGAGGTAGAGGCAAGGCGGATTAAGAGTCAGTTTCGTAAGATATTCCTAAAAATGTAGCTTTCAGGTTTTTCATGGGAGGTGGCAGCGCACCGAAATGCTGCGGGCTGAGCCGTGTTTACGTTACCTACACATTGGTTAAGCCGGTTATGTGATAGCTGATTATGGATGACGGTTATGTGACACAGTCCCATTTTATTGTTTTATATTATGTATCATGCTTATATTCCATACTTTGTGTACTTATTAAAAGAGCATATTCCCTTTGCCACTGTTTCTGTGATCTGGTGATTACTGAGAATTATGCAAGAACTGTCAAAAGTGTTAAGTGCATAACCCACAGACCACTGTATTTATAGTAAAAGAGCACTGATTACGAATGGTTCAAATTGTTAAGTATGTAGCACATGAATTTTTGAAGCAATAATTGACAATTATTTATAATTTGAGAAAATGCTAGCTATTAGTAATCAGTACTCGCTCAAACTAATTTCAGCAGTTTACCTGTTTGCTCCATCAGATAGGCACTCAACGGTCAACATACATCAATCAAAACTAGACTGTGTATAACCTGAGCATAATCTAACAAAATCTAAATCATTGTTTGACCCAATGCTTCACAATTATGATATTAACTAATTGATATGGTCACACGCAATCTAATTGTTGGAACATATAAGTAAGCGAAAGAAGTGATGCGCTATGAGAATTCGGCGCCTGTGAGCTACAACTATGAAAATGAAAAGATCCCTTAAAGGGCAAGTTAAGAATTGAAAATATAATAGTCGCCGAGACTGTGATGACCCATGCGTAATTACGAGTCAGCCGGTCGTGGGCGTTAGAGACGAGCCCAGCGGCAAGCGAGAAACAATTCTTTTGTTTCTCGGAAATAGTCGGAATTATCCGAGGAATGAATACGAATGATTGATGAAGAACGATGCTCATTCGCAAAAAAGACGTCCATTAGGCACGAGGTGCAATCTGCATCAGAATTGGAGAGAGAACAAGGGTGACACTCCTGACGATTAGAGACGGCAAGCCAGGAACAAATAATAATCAGGAAGGCTGTGATACGACTCTGAATCGAAGTAAGTACTACTTGAATTAGTAATTTAGAGGCGATCGATTTACAACCGATCGCAGAAGGAAAAGATGGCTTATGCCCAACCTCGACGTAAGACTTCATGAGAAGCGGTCAGAAGGTAGTGTGAGCGCGAGTCCGAATTGACTGAGAAATTATAATACAGCCGTCAGGAGTCTCAAAGGATGGCGAATGCCCACAAACTATAGAATATCGTTGTGTTACCCATAAAGACAAGATGGCAGATGCCCATGAAAGATAATCCTTAATAATTTAATAATTCCAAATTTCACAGAACAACCCACAAAATATACATGTCCTTTAAAATTAAGCCTGTGTCCTAATTTCTTCTTTATGTTCCCTATCCCTGATCCGAAGTTCACTAGCCTGAACACTGATTTACTTGTGACTGTCAAGTTTGTTGCTTAAGGAATGTTTGGCTAAAATGACATAATCTAGTAATAACTACCAATCATATATCATTTAGGAATAATCTAGCCATTGGTAATTAGTACTCGTTTAGCAAATTTCGTTACTTTAGATTGTGCACTGCTTGAGCTATGCATCTGGCATTGAAGATATATCAGAGTTAGAGTGCTTATGCGGCTATAGCTTATCTAATCTGAAATTTAAATGCGTCTTGGCTGTTGGTAATGTATCAGTGCTGATCTGAAACCGAATTATTGTATGGTAAGACTTTACAAATTATATTAGGCAGGCAACATCTGCACGTGCCTTTTAAGTTTAGTTTTCCTGACTGTGAATTGTGTAATCCATGAAATCTTTCAATTCTAGAGGTAAGATAATGTAATGTGAGTAAGTTTTGTGATGCACTAGCTACCTACTGTTAGTAAATTTCAGTACTAAAAGTTGCACCACCTTGTGTTATGCATTTGAGAGGCAGGATACACTAAAATGAGTCTGTCTATGACAGTCTATGGCTCATCCTATATAATATGTAAAGTATTGAGGAATAATGCCACTCTGGCAACCAAAAAAATACATGAAATTTGACAGTTTTTTTATGACAACATAGTAAATGCAATACAACATTTATTTAAAGGGCTTTATTGTATCATTTTCAACAAAATGACAGAGTTAGAGCACAGCAAGTACAGCTGCCTAATGTTCTGCCGCCGGAAAGATTCCTTCTCTAACCTGCAGCAATAAAACGAATATTGTTTAATTTTGTATTCTATACAAGCTGAACTCAAACAGTACGTATTAAAATTAAAATATCGCTGTTTGTGAGAACCACGCATCTAAGACAAAATTTCTGTTTTCGATAAAAAATTATGCGAAATTTAAAAGACATTTTATTTCTATTGTGTACCGTTCTAACGAAAAGCAATATTTTTTAATTTAATTTCGCTCGGTACTTTTAGAGTTTATCTTATATAGAATTGAACAATGTTTGTTTTATTGCTCCGGATCGAAAATTAGAGAAATTTTTCTGGCCGTAGAATACAAACACACTTTCACTTGCAAAGCTCTAACTTCGCCGTTTTCCCGAAAATAATTAAATAAACTACTCTAATCATTCTTTCAAGCATATAAAGACCTTCAAACAAATGTTATTATTGCTAATGATTAAATAGCAGAAACACATGAAATCAGTCTAAAAACATTGAAACGTAAAAAAATGCGCCAAGTAGCAATTCGATTTTCCCACAAAATTGAATCATTGATAAATAATTAGAAATTTTATTGTCTTTATTGTTAAGCATTAACTAACAAAAAGACATGAAATCCGTCCAAAAAGGTTAACATGTAAAGAAAGTGCGCCAAGTAGTTTGATTTCCGGACAAAATTGAAATATAACGAAAAAGATAATAAATATCGTACAAGAAAGTCAAGTTTTCATTCAGAGATACCCTGACGTAACTCGCATTAACAACGAACAATAAATTAACAACAAATTAGCGATTATTAATAAAAAAAAACTTGGCGTATGCGCGCTTCACTGCAAGGTAAAAAACTAATGAGAAACTATTTTGAATTTAATGAAGACTTTACTCTTTAACGATTTTGATTTACACATTTTTTGTTCCCTCACAATACTCAACTGCTTTCATGAGTATTGTCCAGTACCACGTGAGTAACAAGCCAGCCACTATTTTTAGCGCGCACACGCGAAGATCTTTTTCACTAATCACTAATCCAAATGTAGTCTTTCTGTATGATAGCTATATGTGCCCATAATTATGAAAGTGGTCTAAGTCATATGTTTCTTGTTACGAGATATTTCATGAATTGCATTTGAATAAATTCAAAAATATTTTTACTTTATGCGACATTTTAATGTATAATTTGATTAGTCTTGATTAATGGAAATTTATTATGAATATGAAATTTTGTGTGAATTTCATACGAAAATGTTTTTAAAGTTTGAACTGATAGACCATTTTCAAAATTAACCAAATGTCCTATAAATGACTGAAAGCGATAAAGAACTGAGTTTTATTTGAAATAATAACTTTAATGAAATAATTCATGAACATTTATTAATTATTTTCAAAAAGTAATCCATTTTTGTCATTTCGAGTTTTTAAGATTCTTAAAATGTTGCTGAAAAACTGGAGGGATGTATGCTAGTAAACACATAATATCTTTATGTTTTTCTTCAGTTACTGCTCTAGTGGTGGTGTATAATGACAGCAATTTAATATTTCCGTATATTTTCAAGTTATGTTTATATAATTTCTTTCAATTTTATACTTAGACCACTTCTATAATTAACACTAAATGAATTCCATATAATGTTCCATATAATGTAATTCAAAAATTACATTGAATAAATTTAGTTTAAAATAATGTGGTGTGAAATAACTGATAACCATATATTATTTCATTTTGATTTAGACCACTTTGCCATGCATTCAATGATATCCATTTCCATTTTTGGTACTTTTTCATATAGTTAACATATTTTGGGCGTGAAACACCTTTTTTGGACAAGGAAGAAAACTACTGTACGCATCGGGAAAAAAGATGCCTGGCTCTAGAATTCGGAAAGTTTGGGACTGATAGGCTACAAGCTTATAAGCCTGGAAATCTCCGCCTTTTCCATCCTTCCTCGGACGAAGCCCTTAACGGGCGTCGCTAGCCCCTAACAACACTTCAGATCGCTAAAAATAAAACCTTATTTTTCCAGATTGTGTAGGGGGAGGCAAATTTTTCGCCAAATCAGAACCAGGCGCCTTCTCTCCAGAGGCGAACAGTACATGGTGATCACTACTTCAGCCCCTATTCGCTTTGCCCGGCCCTCCCTTATCTATTATATATAACATTTGAATAAAAATGAACAATTAAAATAAAATGATGAACTCAATTTAACCACTCTTGAATCACGCACGGTTAATGAAATAAACAGTTTCCCACTCACATGCTTGAATTGTCGTCAACGTATGTCACGCTGGTCTTCTTTAGCAACACGCTTCTCAAAGTAAACGTTTCATATATTATATAAACAAATACTAATCTAAATGCAAACACTATTAAAACTCCGATCTCTATAACAATTCACTCTCTCCATTTCTCTGACTCGGTGCATCTAACTTTTCTTTTTGGCTTCTCACTTTCATCGTTCCATGTCCAGCTGGTCGAAAGTAACACCTTCCTCGAGTACTGTTGTGGTGCGTATGCGTATGAAAGACTATCATCCAGGTGGTTGCCATCCCCTCGTGGTAAGATAATGGACAGTAATTTTTTCAAATGTTGTGTCTTCCAGCGACAATGTTAGTGAGTGTTACAGACTTCGATCGATCGAGTAATCGCTGCTGATATAGTAGCAGCCGTGAAAATGATTCCATCACCCTCTAATAAACAATGCATGCCACTTAAATTGCAACCCCTGATGGGTGACACAAAGTTACTCACTTCCTCGGGAGGGTCGCGCAGGTGGTGGGGTTACGCAGACGTTCAGACGTATTTGAACCGCGATACGCTATGGACGTATTGTTGGATTGGCAAGACTCCCGTCGGTTAAACGTTATCCTACTCTCAGTGATCGGACTGTGGCCGTACGAGAACAAATTCGGCCTACGATTGAAACGCATCCTCGGCGGCTTCTTTGTGTTACTCTCTTGTTTCAGTCAGGTGAGTAATGTGTAGCATTAAACAGTTCAACTGAGAGATGTAACCAGCCAGTTGAAGGCGGTCTAATTTTCAGTTTGCTACCTTTTTCACGGTGAACTATACCAGGAGGATGCTACTAAGAAATGCACCATATATATTCCTCGCATGTATCGTCTTGGTCAAGTACATTACGTTCCTCGTTGCCGGTAACTGCGTATGTACAGATGGAAATACGCACATATCGAGTCTTTCTTATTTGTGTCACCATGTGCACCTTAAGCTGCTTTTATTAAGAAATTGTTGGTAATTATACAGAACAGGGTACTCCTCGCCGATCTCAATGCCGTTCATATACAGTACAAGTAACCCTCGCTCGGCTTTACTTTTTAAGTTATACACAAAAATATGTTTCATGCTTGGATTTTTTATGAGCCAAGGTAGAGTAACCAGTGAGCATACTAAATAGTCAATTTTGCTAGTCTCGCTAATAGCTTAGACTAAATAGTTAAAAGAGCAGACTAAACAGTCAGTCCAATCTTGAAAGCATTCGAAATACTTGTGGAGAGCTAATACAGATGTAACCCAGTCTTAAAATCAAGATCTAACCTCTTCATGCTGTCAGCAACACAACATACTACAGTATAGTACTTTTATGACAGCATTTTAAATAAGGTGATTAAACTATGTAGTTAGAAGGAATTCTAAATATTTGGCGCAGTCTGTATTGGTCAAGTTTGGCTTTTGAGTCTGTGTTATATCGGTATTACGTCTTTGCCGAAATTTGGAAAGACGTCGCAAGATCACAACGATGTTCACGTTAGGATTTCTGTTGATTCTTCAACTATATACAAGTTGTAAGCGACATAACTCCCGGCATTTTCAGGGAAGGTGGAGGGGAAAATTTTAAGTAATTCAAGCTCAAGTCATGGTGTCCGATCTTTGTTAGTTTGATTGTTATAACATATTAAAAGTGGGGGGCTATCTTCGATCCCACTGGTAGAATCGTCCCATAAATTCGCGTATGTGAGCTGCGGTGTGATTGGGGGTAACACCCAAAAAGGTGACTCAATACTCTGATTGGTTTATATAATAATGAATAAAGTATTTTTGATCCGAGTGAACAATGTTTGCAGAATTGATAGTCCGCGAGCGTAGTGGTAACAGTGGGGTCCAGACCCCCCCAAGTCTCGGGGCCTTAGCGGAATGTAACGTGACACCTTTGAGGGGCCGTCCCTTATCTCTCTTTAGAATTGGCTGGACCCAATTCTTTTCTCCGATTGGAACCGATATAGTTACACTAGTTGCACTCCAATGGGTCAACATCGCCGAATCACCGAGAAGGGCTAAGACAAAAAGCGCAAGAAAGTTGCCGATCTCCCGTTCGATTACTACCCGTTCCAATAACTTAGAGCTAACTTTAAGATGGAATAACAATTAAACTGAAAGAGATAGGACCTCAACATTTACCCTCTATGGCTTTAGAATTTTCCCCTCTACCGTCCCCCAAAGCGCCAGGAGTTATATCGTTTACACCCTGTATATGTATATAAAAATGGTCGTCTTAAATCGCTCTATAACATATTTTAAAATCATTAAAATGGGTTGCGAGTCCGTCTTTGTAAGCATAGAACGTGGAATCAGTGGACTCGTTCACAATTGTATCCTGGTAGGACCAGATGCGTAAAACATATCTTTGTGTCTAACTTGAAAACTAAAGCCGAGCGAGGACTAATTATATATAGAAAAATTACTCCAAATAGTATTTCCTATAACATACTAAAAGCTCATTAAAATCGGTGAGGAGTATCCTGCTCTATATAATTACTAAATTGTTTTCTTCCGGTGGATTTACCTATGCTTTATTAAGGAGGTTGGTGCCGGAAATGAAAATAATGAGGTCGGATTGAAATTTACAGAGAATGATAGTCAATGTGATACAATAATGACACATGAATAAAAAACATTTGATGTGGTAAATGAGACATTTACAAACAATCAAGCTAAGTTACAAAAGCTTTATCTGTCTGGTTCGAGATTGTTTGAGCAGAGAGTGAGAAGAAAATGGTTTCGTCTGTAGAAATAACGTCATAAATAGCATATAAATACAAGTAACTTCTACAAGCAGATGTGACGTAACTAAAACTTCATTGCAAATTGAGTTACCCTGCTCAAAAATTGGCTTTACTGTAATTTGAAAAGGCTTCAAAATTCTGTGTGAGCGCTCAAATGTTCCCCTCCTACCCCTCCCCGAAATGACGGCACCAACCTGCTGAAATGATCCCCAATTTTTGCTGTCATTATAAGAGCAGGTAACCTTACGCTGGTTTTATTATGAAATTGTTTTCATCAGGTGGATTTGCCTATGCTTTATTTAATGATTCCCATTTTTTATCGTCATTACAAGGATGAGTTCGTAATTTAAGAAATACTTTCCTACATAGTATTGCAGTTGTGTTATATGTAAATTCAGATTAAGAGAATTGCAGAGGGCATAAACGGCGACTGGAAGGCTCTGTCGAGTAAAGAGGAAATTGGCATTATGAAGAAGTACGCCGAAAGGGGCAAGCTTCATACGAAGGCCCTTGCTAGTAATTAATACTTCAATAATTAACAATTACATATTTTATCCCAAACACCTGGAATCTCGAACATTTCCATCTTTACACTCTGGCCATTTGTTGCAGCGTCTCTTTTTCCTTTCGCACTATACTTAGTTCTCCCATCATTGTCATCAGTGGTCCTCGAGATAGTGATGCCCTTGAACGAAACCCGCAGCGCTACCTTTCCATGTATGTTCGAGGTATTCATCGATCAGAAGCAACACTTGTTTCTGGTTACTTTTATCTTCGTTGGCATAATTATCGCCGTAGTACTCGTTCTTGTGTCTACGGAAGCCTTTTTAATCGTCAATACCCAACATGCTTGTGCTCTCTTCGAAATGACAAGGTCAGCAATCTGTGTTTGACATGTAATTCCAAAGAATAAAATACAGTTCTTATTGACAGTTGCAGAATTGAAAAACTGTTACATGCCTCCGGAATAAGTGATTCTAAGAAATGCAGTAATTTGGTGACGATAGCAGACGTGGTCAACATTCACTGTAGAGCCATTAGGTTGTTAACTCATGAATGATATGCTTATTTATCCATTAGTAAATAAAAGCCCAGCAGCCTTGCAAGTATCATTCCATTTATTTCATTTCAATGTGATAAAAATTGACTGCAATATTCAATCACATGTCGAAAGTAAATCAAAAATCGTCGGAGAATAAAATATCTCAATAGTAACTATAAAACTTGTGACTTGAGTTTTCTCGATCAGCGAAGGACACGCGGATCACTTTGTTCTACAAAGATTAGTTTTCGACAGCTAGCCCGTTTGATTTAATGGAATATACACTTACTCCCATAGATATTGTAAATTACTAAGAGAAGACTTGCTACCATCCTACTTAATCCTTCTCGTATTCGGCGTTTTGAGTTTGGCCACATATATATTTCGCGTAAGTGGACTGCAATCAAACCTAATCATTTCATGCCAAATATCTATCAAGAGCATTCTTACCGCAGTGCATGCAAGCATTCGCATCTTACGAATACACCGAGTGTCTCACATCAATGATGTTCTGTTTTGGAATTCTTAGCTATATGTTTTATGTAAACTTTATGCTGCAAAATCTCCAAGATTCGAGTGGTAACATATTTAACAACTTGTAAGTCCTATTACTATTCTATACGGTCTAATTAAGGAATTTAATTGACATTTATAACATTGTAGGTACGACACCGCGTGGTACAATGGTCCAATAACTACACAGAAATTAATACTTTCTTGTATGGTAAATTGTGTTAAACCTGTCACAACTGATTTGTGCAGTTTATTCGCTCCGGGCTACACGGGTTTCTCTATGGTACGCACGATTTCTATCTCTTAGCCAGGTTGTATTGGTTAGTGTGGATTGTTTAATCGAGAATTCATATTTCAGATTGTCCGAATGAGCATGTCCTACGCTACTGCGCTTTTTTCCTTTCAGTAGGCACCATGGATGTTGTTATAGTAATACAATGTAGGATACATCCAGCGAAAAGTATCAAATATCATTTTGTGGAAGGCATAGTGCGTGTTGTGCAGAAAGTGGTTGATTCCCGTACTGTTATCTATATTCACTCTGTTACTGCACGCGTGTTGAAAGTATCATTTTATTTGATTTTATCAATCGCTTTACTGGACTAGTGCGGTAATCAGGAAACTCGGTAGAATCTCACGCCAAGTACGAGTATATATAGGACGGTGCGTGACTACCGAGTATAATTATCTCCAAGTATAGCTGGTGTTATCTGCTATAGAACTTTCACCACTATTTATGGAAAAGGTATGGCTCCGATGATTTCTTTCCCAATTTTGTATTTTTGTTATCGGTTCAGTCATTCAAGAGATATGAATTTCTCCTGCTTATTTTACCCGAGGTAGAGGCAAGGCGGATTAAGAGTCAGTTTCGTAAGATATTCCTAAAAATGTAGCTTTCAGGTTTTTCATGGGAGGTGGCAGCGCACCGAAATGCTGCGGGCTGAGCCGTGTTTACGTTACCTACACATTAGTTAAGCCGGTTATGTGACACAGTCCGATTTTATTGTTTTATATTATGTATCATGCTTATACTCCATACTTTGTGTACTTAATAAAAGAGCATACTCCCTTTGCCACTGTTTCTGTGATCTGGTGATTACTGAGAATTATGAAAGAACTGTCAAAAGTGTAAAGTGCATAACCCACAGACCACTGTATTTATAGTAAAAGAGCACTGATTACGAATGGTTCAAATTGTTAAGTATGTAGCACATGAATTTTTGAAGCAATAATTGACAATTATTTATAATTTGAGAAAATGCTAGCTATTAGTAATCAGTACTCGCTCAAACTAATTTCAGCAGTTTACCTGTTGGCTCCATCAGATAGGCACTCGACGGTCAACATACATCAATCAAAACTAGACTGTGTATAACCTGAGCATAATCTAACAAAATCTAAATCATTGTTTGACCCAATGCTTCACAATTATGATATTAACCAAATGATATGGTTATACGCAATCTATTTTATTTGTGACTGTCAAGTTTGTTGCTCAAGGAACGTTTGGCTAAAATGACATAATCAAGTAATAACTACCAATCATATATCATTTAGGAATAATCTAGCCATTGGTAATTAGTACTTGTTTAGCAAATTTCATCGCTTTAGATTGTGCACTGCTTGAACTATGCATCTGGCATTTAAGATATATCAAAGTTAGAGTGCTTATGCGGCTACAGCTTATCTAATTGGAAATTTAAATGCGTCCAAGCTGTTGGTAGTGTATCTCTATGTGCCCTTTAATTTCAGTGTTGCTGACTGTGAAGTGTGTAGCCCAAGAAATGTTTCAGTTAGAGAACTAAGATGATGTAGACTAAGTAAGTTTTGCAGCGTACTAACTACTTATTGTTAGTAAGTTTCAGTACTAAAGTTTGTGCCACTTTGAGTGATGCATTTGAGAGGCAGGATACACTAAAATTAGTCTGTCTATGACAGTCTATGGCTCATCCTATATAATATATAAAGTGTTGAGGAATAATGCCACTCTGGAAACCAAAAAATACATGGAATTTGAGTTTTTTATGACAACATAGTAAATGCAATACAACATTTATTTAAAGGCCTTTATTGTATTATTTTCAACAAAATGACAGAGCTAGAGCACAGCAAGTACAGCTGCCTAGTGTTCTGCCGCCGGAAAGGTTCCTTCTCTAACCTGCAGCAATAAAACGAATATTGTTTAATTTTGTATTCTATATAAGCTTAACCCAAAAAGTACGTATTAAAATTAAAATATCGCTGTTTGTTAGAACGAGGCATCCAAGACGAAATTTCTGTTTTCGATAAAAAATTATGTGAAATTTTAAAAGACATTTTATTTCTATTGTATGCCGTTCTAACAAAAAGCAATATTTTTTTATTTAATTGCGCTCGGTACTTTTAGAGTTTATCTTATATAGAATTGAAGAATGTTTGTTTTATTGCTCCGGATCGAAAATTAGAGAAATTTTTCTGGCCGTAGAATACAAACACACTTTCACTTGCAAAGCTCTACCTCCGCCATTTTCCCGAAAATAATTAAATAAAAAACTCTAATCATTCTTTAAAGCATATAATAAAGACCTTCAAACAAATGTTATTATTGCTAATGATTAAATAACAGAAACACATGAAATCAGTCTAAAAACATTGAAACGTAAAAAAATGCGCCAAGTAGCAATTCGATTTTCCCACAAAATTGAAACATTGATAAATAATTAGAAATTTTATTGTCTTCATTGTTAAGCATTAACTAACAAAAAGACACGAAATCCGTCCAAAGAGGGTAAAATGTAAAGAAAGTGCGCCAAGTAGTTTGATTTCCGGACAAAATTGAAATATAACGAAAAAGATAATAGATATCGTACAAGAAAGTCAAGTTTTCATTCAGAGATACCCTGACTTAACTCGCATTAGCAACGAACAATAAATTAACAATAAATTAGCGACCATTAATAAAAAAAACTTGGCGTATGCGCGCTTCACTGCAAGGTAAAAAACTAATGAGAAACTATTTTGAATTTAATGAAGACTTTACTCTAACGATTTTGATTTACACATTTTTTTGTTCCTTCACAATACTCAACTGCTTTCATGAGTATTGTCCAGTACCACGTGAGTAACAAGCCAGCCACTGTTTTTAGCGCGCACACGCGAAGTTCTTTTTCACTAACCACTAATCCAAATGTAGTCTTTCTGTATGATAGCTATATGTGCCCATCATTATGAAAGTGGTCTATGTCATATGTTTCTTCTTTCGAGATATTTAATGAATTGTATTTGAATAAATTACAAAATATTTTTACATTATGCGACATTTTAATTTATAATTTTATTAGTCTTGATTAATGGAAATTTATTATGAATATGAAATTCTGTGTGAATTTCATACGAAAATGTTGTTTTTAAAGTTTGAACTGACTTAGACCATCTTCAAAATTACCCGAATGTCCTATAAATGACTCAAAGCGATAAAGAACTGAGTTTTATTTGAAATAATAACTTTAATGAAATAATTCATGAACATTTATTAATTATTTTCAAAAAGTAATCCATTTTTATCATTTCGAGTTTTTAAGATTTTTAAAATGTTGCTGAAAAACTGAAGGGATGTATGGTAGTAAACACATAATATCTTTATGTTTTTCTTCAGTTACTGCTCTAGTGGTGGTGTATAATGAAAGTAATTTAATATGTCCGTATACTTTCAAGTTATGTTTATATAGTTTCTTTAAATTTTTTACTTAGACCACTTCTATAATTAACACTATATGAATTCCATATAATGTTGAAATTACAACCACTGTCTAATGGTTCATTTTTGACGATATCGTCAAAATGACATTGAATAAATTTAGTTTAAAATAATGTGGTGTGAAATAACTGATAAACATATTTTTTTTAATTTTGATTTAGACCACTTTCGTAATTATGGGCACATATGATTGAATGAAAACTTTGTCATGCATTCAATGATATCCATTTACATTTTTGGTACATTTTCGTATAGTTAACATATTTTGAGCGTGAAACATCTTTTGTTGGACAAGGAAGGAAACTACTGTACGCCTCTGGAAAGAAGATGTCTGGCTCTAGAATTCGGAAAGTGTGTGATTGATAGGCTAGAAGCTTATAAGCCTGGAAATCTCCACCTTTTCTATCTTTCCTCGGACGAAGCCCTTAACGGCCTTCGCTAGCCCCTAACAACACTTCAAATCGCTAATAATAAAACCTTTTCTTTCCATTCTTAGGTAAATTTTTCGCCAAATCAGAACCAGGCGCCTTCTCTCCAGAGGCGAACAGTATGTGGCGATCACTACTTCAGCCCCTATTCGCTTTGCCCGGCCCTTCCTTATATAATATAAATATATATAACATTTGAATAAAAATGAACAATTAAAATAAAATGATTAACTCAATTTAACCACTCTTGAATCACGCACAGTTAATGAAATAAACAGTTTCCAACTGACATGCTTGAATTGTCGTCAACGTATGTCACGCTTGTCTTCTTTAGCAACACGCTTCTCAAAGCAAACGTTTCATGCATTATATAAACAAATACTAATCTAAATGCAAACACTATTAAAACTCCGATCTCTATAACAATTCACTCTCTTCATTTCTGTGACTTGGTGCATCTAACCTTTCTTTCTGGCGTCTAAGTTTCATCATTCCATGACCAGCTGGTCGAAAGTAACACCTTCCTCGAGTACTGTTGTGGTGCGTATGCGTATGAAAGGCTATCCGGATGTTTGCCATCCCCTCGTGGTGAGATAATCGACAGTAATTCTTCCAAATGTTGTGTCTTCCAGCGACAATGTTAGCGAGTGTTACAGACTTCGATCGATCGCGTAATCGCAGATGGTATAGTAGCAGCCGTGAAAATGATTCCATCACCCTCTAATAAACTATGCATGCCACTTAAATTGCAACCCCTGATGGGTGACACAAAGTTACTCCCTTCCTCGGGAGGGTCGCGCAGGTGGTGGGGTTACTTAGACGTTCAGACGTACTTGAACCGCGATACGGTATGGACGTATTGTTGGATTGGCAAGACTCCCATCGGCTAAATATTAGCCTACTCTCCGCGATCGGACTCTGGCCGTACGGGAACAAATTCGACCTGCGATATAAACGCTTCCTCGGCACCTTCTTTGTGTTACTCTCTTGTTTCAGTCAGGTGAGTAATGTGTAGCATTAAACACTTTGACTAAATGTTCTAGTCAGCCAATTGGAGGCAGTCAAATTTTCAGTTTGCTACCTTTTTCACGGTGAATTATACCAGGAGGATACTACTAAGAAATGCACCGTATATATTCCTCGCGTGTATCGTCTTGGTCAAGTACATTGCGTTCCTCGTTGCCGGTAATTGCGTATGTACAGATGTAAATACGCACATATCGAGTCTTTCTTATTTGTGTCACCATGTGTACCTTAAGCTGCTTTTATTAAGAAATTGTTGGTAATTATACAGAACAGGGTACTCCTCGCCGATTTCAATGCCGTTCATATACAGTACAAGTAACCGTCGCTCGGCTTTACTTTTTAAGTTATACACAAAAATATGTTTCGTGCTTGGATTTTTTATAAGCCAAGGTAGAGTAACAGCCCAATCTTGAAAGCATTCGACATACTTGTGGAGAGCTAATGCAGATATAACACAGTCTTAAAACCAAGATCTAACCTCTTCATGCTGTCAGCAACACAACATACTACAGTACAGTACTTTTATGACAGCATTTTAAATAAGGTGATTAAACTATGTAGTTAGAAGAAATTCTAAATATTTGGCGCAGTCTGGATTGGTCAAGTTTGGCTTTTGAGTCTGTGTTATATCTGTATTACGTCTTTGCCGAAATTTGGAAAGACGTTACAAGATCACAACGATGTTCACATTAGGATTTCTGTTGATTCTTCAACTATATACAAGTTGTAAGCGACATAACTCCCGGCATTTTCAGGGAAGGGGGAGGGGAAAATTTTAAGTAATTCAAGCTCAAGTCATGGTGTCCGATCTTTGTTAGTTTGATTGTTATAACATATTAAAGGTGGGAGGCTATCTTCGACCCCACTGCTAGAATCGTCCCATAAATTCGCGTATGTGAGCTGCGGTGTGATTGGGGGTAACACCCAAAAAGGCGACTCAATACTCGGATTGGTTTATATAATAATTAATAAAGTATTTTTGATCCGGGTGAACAATGTTTGCAGAATTGATAATCCGCGAGCGTAGTGGAAACAGTGGGGTACGGTTCTCCCCGAGTATCGGTGTCTTAGCGGGATGTAACGTGACACCTTTGAGGGGCCGCGTCCCTTATCTCTTTTTAGAATCGGCTGGACCTAATACTTTTCTCCGATTCGAACCGATATAGTTATACTAGTTGCACTCCAGTGGGTCAACATCGCCGAATCACCGAGAAGGGCTAAGACGAAAAGCGCAAGAAAGTAAAGAGGGGTCCTCGGTCACTGCCCAATGTTGCCGATCTCCTGTTCGATTACTACCCGTTCCAATAACTTAGAGCTAACTTTAAGCTGGAATAACAACTAAACTGAAAGAGATAGGACCTCAACATTTACCCTTTATGGCTTTAGAATTTTCCCCTCTACCATCCCCCAAAGCGCCGGGAGTTATATCCTTTACACCCTGTATATGTATATAAAAATGATCGACTTAAATCGCTCTATAACATATTTTAAAATCATTAAAATCGGTTGCAAGTCCGTCTTTGTAAGCATAGAACGTGGAATCAGTGGACTCGTTCACAATTGTATCCTCGTAGGACCAGATGCGTAAAACATATCTTTGTGTCTAACTTGAGAACTAAAGCCGAGCGAGGGCTAATTATATATGGAAAAATTACTCCAAATAGTATTCCCTATAACATATTAAAAGTTGTAGTCAGGAATAAGGTTCAGGAAGTCAGGAATTGCAGCTATAACAGGATTTATTGAGGAATTCATTAATTGGTTACACAGGAAGAGGTTCGAGGATAAATAATTTGTTTGCGGAAAGGTACAACGTTTGAGACCAGGTGGTTGTCGTGGGTAACATAGGATTAGTGTACAAAGGGGACTCGATACAATACAAGGAAAAGGCAGGACTCTAAGTTTCGGCATTTTGATGCTAGTAGACCAACTGATCTCGTTTACTCGTAAATCGTCAAAACCGGGCGTCAAGGAATATTTCCTCGTACTCTCCCAATCGAAGGCGCCCACGGAAACTCCCCGTACTCTCCCATGCTACTCAGGCGTCCAGGGATGCTCTCCCGTACTCTCCTCTCGGTCAGGCGTCCAGGTATTATCGCCGAACTCTCCTAACCGAGGGCGTCCACGGGAACTCTCCGTACTCTCCCGTTGAGGCTAGCAGGCGTCCAGGTATTCTCGCCGAACTCTCCTGCTAGCGCTCCGATTACCCGTCCGAGAGGGTGGCCGATGGTATTACCTCGTCCCCTCCCTTCAGAAACAGCGTAATGACCGCGCGTGGCCGAGATCAGCCGTTTTATACTAGCCGTTGCTACCGAAATCAACACTCGCGTTGTCAGGCGCGAGGTCAGCGATCGCGCTCTGCGCTCTGCATCTCCTACGCCCGCGGCCGCCAACAAGCGGCGATGACAAGGTATGATCGTCCGTCTAGAAGATTCCAAGCTCTTATGGAATTTTCCTGATGCTACAAAGCTCATTAAAATCGGTGGGGGTACCCTGTTCTATATAATTACTAAATTGTTTTCTTCCGGTGGATTTACCTATGCTTTATTAAGGAGGTTGGTGCCGAAAATGAAAATAATGAGATCGGATTGAAATTTACAGAGAATGATAGTCAATGTGATACAATAATGACACATGAATAAAAAACATTTGATGTGGTAAATGAAACATTTACGATCAATCAAGCCAAGTTTCAAAAGCTTTATCTGTCTGTTTCGAGATTATTTGAGCAGAGAGTGAGAAGAAAATGGTTTCGTCTGTAGAAATAACGTGATAAATAGTATATAAATACAAGTAACTTTTACAAGCAGATGTGACGTAACTAAAACTTAATTGCAAATTCAATTACCCTGCTCAAAAATTGGCTTTACTGTAATTTGAAAAGGCTTCAAAATTCTGTGTGAGCGCTTATATGTTCCCCTCGTACCCCTCCCCCAAATGACGGCATCAACCTGCTGAAATGATCCCCAATTTTTGCTGTCATTACAAGAGCAGGTAACCTTATGCTGGTTTTATTATGAAATTGTTTTCATCGGGTGGATTTGCCTATGCTTTATTAAATGATTCCCATTTGTTATCGTCATTACAAAGATGAGTTCTTAATTTAAGAAATACTTTCCTACATAGCATTGCAGTTGTGTTTTATGTACATTCAGATTAAGAGAATTGTAGAAGGCATAAACGGCGACTGGATGGCTCTGTCGAGTAAAGAGGAAATTGGCATTATGAAGAAGTATGTCGAAAGGGGCAAGCTTCATACGAAGGCCCTTGCTAGTAATTAATACTTCAATACTTAACAATTACATATTTTATCCTAAAAACCTAGAATTTGGAGCATTTCCATCATTACACACGGGCCATTTGTTGCAGTGTTTATTTGTCCTTTCGCACTATGCCTAGTTCTCCCACCATTGTCGTCAGTGATCCTCGACATAGTGATGCCCCTGAACGAAACCCGCAGCGTTACCTTTCCATGTACGGTCGAGATATTCATCGATCAGAAGCAACACTTGTTTCTGGTTGCTTTTCTCTTCAATGGCATAGTTATTGTCGCAGCATTCGTATTTGTGTCTACGGAAACCTTTTTAATTGTTTATACTCAACATGCTCGCGCTCTCTTCAAAGTGACAAGGTAATGAATCTGTGCGTAACATATAATTCCAAAAGAATAAAATAAAATTCTTATTTACAGTTGCAGAATTAAAAAACTGTTATGTGCCTCCGGCATAAGTAATTCTAAGAAGTGCAGTAATTTGGTGATTATAGCAGACGTGGTCAACATTCAATGTAGAGCCTTTAGGTTATTAACTCATGAATGATATCCTTATTTATCCATTAGTAAATAAAAGCCCAGCAGTCTTGCAAGTATTATTCCATTTATTTAATTTCAATGTGATAAATATTGACTGCAATATTCAGTCACATGTCGAAAGTAAATCAAAAATCGCCGGAGAATAAAATATTTCAATAGTAACTATAAAACTTGTGACTTGAGTTTTCTCGATCAGCGAAGGACACGCGGATTGCTTTGTTCTACAAAGATTAGTTTTCGATAACTAGCCCATCTGATTTAATGGAATATACACTTACTCTCATAGATATTGTAAATTACTAAGAGAAGACTTGCTGCCATCCTACTTAATCCTTCTCGTATTCGGCGTCTTGAGTTTGGCCACATATATATTTCGCGTAAGTGGACTGCAATCAAACCTAATCATTTCATGCCAAGTACCTATCAAGAGCATTCTTACTGCAGTGCGTGCAAGCATTCGCATCTCACGAATACACCGAGTGTCTCACATCAATGATGTTCTGTTTTGGAATTCTTAGCTATATGTTTTATGTAAACTTTATGCTGCAAAATGTCCAAGATTCGAGTGGTAACATATTTAACAACTTGTAAGTCCTATTACTATTCTGTACGGTCTAATTAAGAAATTTAATTGACATTTATAACATTGTAGGTACGACACCGCGTGGTACAATGCTCCAATAACTACACAGAAATTAATACTTTTTTGTATGGTAAATTGTATTAAGCCTGTCACAACTGATTTTTGCAGTTTATTCGCTCCGGGCTACGAAGGTTTCTCTTTGGTACGCACGATTTTTATCTCTTAGCCAGGTTGTATTCGTTAGTGTGGATTGTTTAATCGAGAATTCACGTTTCAGATTGTCCGAATGAGCATGTCCTACGCTACTGCGCTTCTTTCCTTTCAGTAGGCACCATGGACGATGCTATAGTAATACAATGTAGGATACATCCAGCGAAAAGTATCAAATATCATTTTTACCGACTTCGAAAAGGAGGATGTACTCAATTCGATCGCCATGTTTTTTTTTTAAATGTTTGTCCGGCTGGAACGGGAAGACGGCTGGACCGATCGGGATGAAGCACGGCTTATGTTATAGAGGATATTCACAGTTTGGTCCTAGTATAAATTTTTTCCCATAGTGTTTAACGCTAACCATTGTTATTGCATAAAGACCCATTTTTTCACCAATTTTACGTTTCTACTATAATTTTCGTTTGTTCGTCGATATCTCCGTGATGGGTGGACCGAAAATAATGAAACCAGGCTTATCGCATAGAGGATGTTCGTACTTTGGTCCCAATATGAATTTTTCCCAAATTGTTTAACGCTAACTATTGTTATTGCATAAAAACCCAATTTTCCCCGATTGCACGTTTCTGCTGAAATTTTCGTGTGTCCGGCGATATCTCTGAGATGGATGGACCCAAATTAATGAAACCAGACCTATCGTAGAGAGAATGTTCGTACTTTGGTCCCATTACAAATTTTTCCTAAATTGTTTAATGCTAAATATTGTTATTGCATAAACACCGAATGTTTTGCTGATTTCACTGTTCTACTAACACTTCGTTTGTCCAACGACATCTTTGAGATGGATGGACCGATATCGACGAAATCTGGCCTATCTTATTGAGGATGCATATACTTTAGTCCCAACATAAATTTTTCCGAAATTTTTTAATGGTAATCATTTTTAGTGCATAAAAACTTTTCCTTCCTCAACAATTCCAGATACATGTGTTCGTCTATAACTGGTACACCAGTGCATCGATGAAATTCGAGATGCAATCTACTGCGAACCATCGTTGTATGCATTTCATATACTAAAAAGTATGAAATAAAAAAAAAAAAATTTTAAATGTGACCGACTTCGAAAAACTGACAGCATCGCAGAAAACTAAAAACTAAAAGAGCTGGAAAAAATAAAATTAAAAATAAAAATGCGCTGAAAAGTAAAAAATAATTTGCTGTTTTCGTGCTTTTGTCATTTTGCAGTCATAATGTGTAACTTTGGCAACCTTCCCGTATTGTACTGCAACGCAATCCAACACCCAACCCTTTGCAAGCCCAAATATTTTGCAACTTCTCGGAGTCGGCGCAAATATAAGTAAAATAGTACTCATCTGGCTTAATCGCACTTACCCGTATTCTCTCTCCTATCCTGCCATTTCCAATCCCACTTGCTCACGCTCATTTACGATCTCTCTCTTTTCTTCTATCTTCGTCTATAGAGGGTGTAAACGATATGACTCCCGGCGCTTTGAGGGAAGGTACAGGAAAAAATTTTAAGCAATTTAAGATCATATTATGGTGTTTGATCTTTGTTAGTGTGGTTGTTATAACATATTAATGGTGGAGAGGCTATCTTCGATCCCACTGCTAGAATCGTCCCATAAATTTCTGTATGTGTGCTGTGGTGCGATTGGAGGTAACACCTAAAAAAGTGACTCGATACTCTGATTGGTTTACATAATAATTAATAAAGTATTTTTGGGGCCCCGTCCCTTATCGCTCTTTAGAATAGGCTGGACTCAATTCTTTTCTCCGATTCGAACCGATATAGTTATTTGTGACTAGAAACTCGATTTGTGAAGAACCGGGGGGCCAAGTATTACATTTTCTTTGATATATTGAACGAACAGAAGAGATATATTTTGATTTTAATTTTCTCGATTGTTTAACATATGTCTTGTTTTATATTCCTAACAGAAGGTTTGGTTTTCACATTCATATCCTGTTCCTGTTCCTTTTACTAGAGTGTTTGAATCAAAACTTGGCCTCCCAATGATATCGATTTACATTTTTGGTCAATTTGATAGAAGTGATTTCACCACAGATTTATTTTGTGGAATGCAGCACATCTTTTGTGAGGCAAAATCTTTTTAGGGGTGAGGGACAAAACTACTGAGCGCTTTTTTTCACATTTTCTTAAATGTTTTTGGACGGATGTTTCTTCTTTCGAGATATTTAATGAATTGCATTTGAATAAATTAAAAAATATTTTTACATTATGCGACATTGTAATTTATAATTTTATTAGTCTTGATTAATGGAAATTTATTATGAATATGAAATTTTGTGCGAATTTCATACGAAAATGTCGTTTTTCAAGTTTGAACTGACTTAGACAATTTTTAAATTTAACCGAATGTCCTATAAATGACTTACAGCGAAGAAATAATAACTTTAATGAAATAATTCATGAACATTTATTAATTATTTTCAAAAAGTAATCCATTTTTATCCTTTCGAGTTTTTAAGATTTTTAAAATGTTGCTGAAAAACTGGAGGGATGTATGGTAGTAAACATATATCTTTTTTTTTTCTTCCGTTACTGCTCTAGTGGTGGTGTATAATGGAAGTAATTTAATATTTCCGTATATTTGCAAGCTGTGTTTATATAATTTCTCTACATTTTTTACTTAGACCACTTCTATAATTAACACTAAATGAATTCCATATAATGTAGACATTACAACCACTATCTAATGGTTCATTTTTGACGGTATTGTAAAACTTACATTGAATAAATTTAGTTTAAAATAATGTGGTGTGAAATAACTGATAAACATATTTTTTTTAATTTTGATTTAGACCACTTCCATAATTATGGGCACATATGATTGAATGAAAACTTTGCCATGCATTCAATGATATTCATTTACATCTTTGGTACAGTTTCGTATAATTAAGATATTTTGGGCATGAAGCACTTTTTGGGATATGGAAGAAAACTACTGTACACCTCTGGAAAGAAGATGCCTGGCTCTAGAATTCGGAAAGTGTGCGACTGATAGGCTACAAGCTTATAAGACTGGAAATTTACACCTTTTCTATCTTTCCTCGGACGAAGCCCTTAACGGCCTTCGCTAGCCCCTAACAACACTTCAAATCGCTAATAATAAAACCTTTTGTTTCCATTCCTAAGTACCAGGTTGTGAAGGGGGAGGTAAATTTTTCGCCAAATCAGGACCAGGCGCCTTCTCTCCAGAGGCGAACAGTATATGGCGATCACTACTTCAGATCCTATTCGCTTTGCGCGGCCCTTCCTTATATAATATATATAA
The DNA here is from genome assembly GCA_910591665.1 of Ectemnius continuus. Lineage (NCBI taxonomy): Eukaryota > Metazoa > Arthropoda > Insecta > Hymenoptera > Crabronidae > Ectemnius > Ectemnius continuus. Next base: position 5,253,293 of record OU342869.1, read on the forward strand.
CATTTGAATAAAAATGAACAATTAAAATAAGATGATGAACTCAATTTAACCACTCTTGAATCACGCACGGTTAATGTAATAAACGGTTTCCCACTGGCATGCTTGAATTGTCGTCAACATATGTTACGCTGCTATTCTTTAGCAGCACGCTTCTCAAATTAAACGTTTCATATATTATATAAACAAATACTAATCTAAATGCAAACACTATTAAAACTCCGATCTCTATAACAATTCACTCTCTTCATTTCTCTGACTTGGTGCATCTAACCTTTCTTTCTGGCGTCTAAGTTTCATCATTCGATGACCAGCTGGTCGAAAGTAACACCTTCCTCGAGTACTGTTGTGGCGCGTATGCGTCTGAAAGAGTATCCGCGTGTTTGCCATCCCCTCGTGGTAAGATAATCGACAGCAATTTTTCCAAATGTTGTGTCTTCCAACGACAATGTTAGCGGGTGTTACAGACTTCGATCGTTCGCGTAATCGCAGCTGGTATAGTAGCAGCCATGAAAATGATTCCGTCACCCTCTCATAAACTATGCATGCCACTTAAATTGCAACCGCTGATGGGTGACACAAAGTTACTCCCTTCCTTGGGAGGGTCGCGCAGCTGGTGGGGTTACTCAGGCGTTCAGACGTACTTGAACCGCGATACGGTATGGACGTATTGTTGGATTGGCAAGACTCCCATCGGCTAAATATTAGCCTACTCTCCGTGGTCGGACTCTGGCCGTATGGAAACAAATTCGCCCTGCGATTGAAACGCTTCCTCGGCGGCTTCTTTGTGTTACTCTCGTGTTTCAGTCAAGTGAGTGATGTGTAGCATTAAACAATTTAACTGAGTGTTGCCAGTCAGCCAATTGAAAGGAGTCGAATTTTCAGTTTGCTACCTTTTTCACGGTGAATTATACCAGGAGGATACTACTAAGAAATGTACCGTATATATTCGTCGCGTGTGGCGTTTTGGTCAAGTACATTTCGTTTCTAGTTGCCGGTAACTGCGTATGTACAGATGGAAATATACATATATTGAGTCTTTCTTATTTGCGTTACCATGTGCACCTTACGCTGGCTTTATTATGAAATTGTTTCCATCGGGTGGATTTGCCTATGCTTTATTAAATGATTCCCAATTTGTGCCACAACTACAAGAGTGAATTCCTAATTTCCTAAGAAACACTTTCCTATATAGCACTGCAGTTACATTATGTGTAAATTCAGATTAAGAGAATTATGGAGGGCATAAACGGCGACCGGAAGGCTCTGTCGAGTAAAGAGGAAATTAGCATTATGAAGAAGTACGTCGAAAGGAGCAAGTTTCATACGAAGGGCTTTGCTAGTAATTAATACTTCAATTAATCATTAATAATTACATACTTTATCCTAGAGACCTTGAATTCTGAGCATTTTTATAATTATAGACTGACTATTTCTTACAGTGTTTATTTTTCCTTTGGCACTGTGCCTAGTTCTCCCGCCATTGTCATCAGTGGTCCTCGAGATCGTGATGCCCCTGAAGCAAACCCGCAACTGTAGCTTTCCGTTTATGTTCGAGGTATTCGTTGATCAGAAGCAACACTTCTTTCTAGTTGCTTTCCTCTTCGATGGCATAATTATCGTCGCAGCATTCGTATTTGTGTCTACGGAAGCCTTTTTAATTGTTTATACCCAACATGCGTGCGCTCTCTTCGAACTGACAAGGTGATCAATCTGTGCTTAACATATAATTCCAAAAGAATAAAATAAAATTCTTATTTACAGTTGCAGAATTGAAAAACTGTTATGTGCCTCCGGAATAAGCGATTTAAAGAATTGCAATCCTTTGGTGATGATGGCAGACGTGGTCAGCATTCACTGTAGAGCCATTAGGTTATTAACTCATGAATGATATCGTTATTTTTAAATCAGCAAATAAAAGTCCAGCAGTCTTGCAAGTATCATTCCATTTATTTACTTTCAATGTGATAAAAATTGACTACAATATTCAGCCATAAGTCGAAACTAAATCAAAAGTCGTCAGAGAATAAAATATTTTAATAGTAACTATGAAACTTGTGACTTGAGTTTTCTCGATCAGTGAAGGACAAGCGGATCGCTTTGTTCTACAAAGATTAGTTTTCAATAGCTGGTCCATGTAATTCAATGGAATATACACTTACTCCTATAGATATTGTAAATTACTAAGGGAAGACTTGTTACCGTCCTACTTATTCCTTCTCGTATTCGGCATCTTGAGTTTGGCCGCATATGTCCTTCGCGTAAGTGGACTGCAATCAAATCTAATCATTTCATGCCAAATACCTGTCAAGAGCATTCTTACTGCAGTGCGTGCAAGCATTCGCATCTCACGAATACACCGAGTGTCTTACATCGACGATGTTCTGTTTTGCAATTCTTGGCTATATGTTTTATATGAACTGTATGCTGCAAAATGTCCAAGACTTGAGTGGCAACATATTTAACAACTTGTAAGTTCTATTACTATTCTGTACGGACTAATTAAGGAATTTCATTGAAATTTATACTATTATAGGTACAACACCGCATGGTACAATGGTCCAATAACCACACAGAAATTAATACTTTCTTGTATGGCAAATTGTATTAAACCTGTCGCAATTGATGTTTGCGGTTTATTCGCTCCGGGTTACAAGGGTTTCTCTATGGCACGCATGATTTCTACCTCTTAGCCAGGTTGTATTCGTTAGTGTGAATTGTTTAATATGGAATTCACGTTTCAGATTGTCAGAATGAGCATGTCCTACGCTGCTGCGCTGTTTTCCTTTCAGTAGCCACAGTGGGAGAGGTTATAGTAATAAAATATAGGATACATTCAGCGTCAAATATAATTAATCCTCTAATCCTATTAGATATCATTTTATGCAACGCATGGTGCGAAAGTTCGTTTTGTGAAGGCTGAGTGAGTATTGTACAGAAAGTGGCTGATTCCTGTACTGCAATCTATATTCACTCTGTTACTGCACGCGTGCTGAAAGTACCATTTTATTTCTGTTGTGGGTTGAGTAAGAGGTTTTAAAAGACTTCACTACTTTCATGCCCACGTCACACGCCAAGTTAATATAACGTGACTGTTTCAAACTGTATTTATGGTTTTCAATAAACACTTTGTGTCGGAACGAAAAGAGATACAATCCAATTACAAGTACTACAAGTGATGGACTGGTATGATTGAAGAAGAGGATGTTTCCTCTTGAAGAGTTTTAGGATGTATGTGTTTGAGTAGAAAAGTGCAAAAACTGAGGAGGTCAATGAACCACATTCCGAACCTAGTGTCAAAATCCGAAGGTGGGACAAATACTAGGGAGATGGACGAATGGAATGGTGGGGAAAATTGAAAATCCAACCCCCTGGGAGAAGAAAGTAGGTTCCGAGAAATGATTGGTGAAGAACAATGTGAAGAAGTGGACAGGAAAGGGAAGATATTGGAGTAACGGGAGGCCAGTGCGTACAGGGTGAGTCACTTGCCTTTGAATCACCAGCAAAAATTGGATATTTTCGATGGCCAAAAATATGAAGACAAAAAATGTTGAGCCGGTGCTCTGAAATTTATATCACATCTTCCTTGATGCAAGAGGAGACTCCCCTCTAAATTTCAGCCCCGGAAAATGTCAGGAAGTCCAAAAAATATGCGAAAAACCAGCAAAAATTCCGAAAAAATCGAACTTTAAAGGCAATTTTTTTAGTGTTTTCGATAGAAATCCGGTCTTTCTTCGACGGATTTCTTGTTTTCTATCCGTTTTCATTCATAAACAGTCGATTCCTGAAGAAAAAACCCGAGTTCGGGGACCTTTGAAAAATCGTGAAAAAATCTGAGGGGTCCTTATCCTCTTATCCCTTAAGAATCCCTTAAGAAAAATTTGCCGAAAAAAAAATTTTGAGCTAGGGCCCTGTAATTTTCATGATATGTTCCTTGATGCAAAAAAACATTACCCGCCAAATTTCAGCCTCGGGAAAGGTCGGGAAGTCCACCAGAAAAAATAAAAACCGTCAAAAATGAGCAAAAATGGACTTTTCTCGACGGTTTTTCGACCCGTTTTCGTTGCAAATCCGGACTTTTTTTCACGGATTCTTTGTTCTCTATCCACCCTGATACGAAAACAGTCAAAATATCCCGGGTTCGGCCGATTTTGAGAAACTTGAAAAAATTGACCATTTTCGGGGGTCGAAAATAGGTGAAAAGCTAAACTTTGAGCTAGGGCTCTGAAATTTCTATTACTTCTTCCTTGACGCAAGGGCACATTCTCCACCAAATTTCAGTCCCGGGGAAGGTCGGGAAGTCCACCAAAAAAATAAAGGCTGGGAGAGTTCTGATTCAAAGGCAAGTGAATCACCCTGTACGTGACGCTGAAGCGGAAAAATGATCACTTCCGGAAAGTGACCGCGCAAAGGGATGCTAGCTGCGTAGCGGCGATCATCTGGCAACCAGAAGAAGGAAATCACCGGATGCCGAATCAAGTTTGATTTACAATTATGGTGGTAGAGAGACAGAGAATGAATTGCCAATAAAAGATGGGTAACCAAGATGCATTCTGAAAAAGTGTTATAGGGTTTTGTTTAGATGGTCGAACCGTACATCTCCAATTTTTTTCAACCCATTTGGTGCTCCGCTCCTGACAAGCACCCCTTGTAAGAGTCTAGCTTCACTTTGTAGATGACGGAAAGGCGGTGGTATTTTGCGGTATAATGTTGTTAAAACATAGGTATTATAAAATAACGCCTTTTTCCATTCATGAAGTGACAATATTTCTGCGAAGTTCGCCAATGTGCGCAACAGCTTTTTTTCTTTTTTCATAGTCTAAGAGTCTTGCTTCACTTTGTGTATATGATAGAAATGCAGAATAATGTAGCATAATGTTGCTAAAAATATAGATATCATTATCCATCCAAAAACAGTAAAATGTAAAAAAAAATGCGCCAAGTACTTTGATTTCCCGACAAAATTGAAATATAACAAAGAAGATAGTAGATATCATACACGAAAGTCAAGTTTTCATTCAGAGATACCCTGATTTAACTCGCATTAGCAACGAACAATAAATTAACAATAAATTAGCGACTAATAATTAAAAAAAAATTGACGTTTGCGCGCTTTATCCGAGGCACTCGCACCGACACTATGCCTAAAAAAACTTTTAAAGAAATTAAATTATAGTAAAGTCAGTGTTAAGTTTAAATCAGTTTCAAATTGTCTTTTTACCTCGCAGTGAAGCGCACACACGCCACGTTTGTTATAATTATTAACCTCTAATTTATTGTTAACTTATTGTTCGTTGCTAATTCCAGTTAAATCGAGGTATCTTTTAGTGAAAACTTGGCTTTCTGGTATGATATGATATCCCACGTTTATAGGGGCGGGGGGTGCAAACTGCTGTTTAAAATATATTTTTGATCAAAAACATGTTGAAAACACTGAAAAAACGAAGGGAAAATGGGACCAACATATAAGAATTCATTTAGCCATAGTGATAGCTACAGTTTATTACCTTTGCTATGTATTTAGTATTTAGTTACTGCACTCAGAATATACTTTTAGTAAAATATGTATTTACTTTGCAGCCTCATCAGAATGGAGTTAGAGGCAAACCATTTTATTCTTGGCTGAATATAAGGAGAGGATCGACGAGTTTTAAGATCTCCCAAAAAAAGGAAGAAGGATCTATGGAGAGAAGTAAGTGCAAACCTTGATAATCATGACTAGCAAGTAACCAAAGCAGCATTAGACAGAAAAATGCGGATCATGCTGGCAGGATAGAGATGAATCGAAGATGGAAATGGGATGTCGGGACGTGGCAGGGTATCTTCAGCATACCTGGAATACGTGAAGGATAGATTTGCGAAAAATAAAAGTAACAATTTTTCGAACGCGATTTCTGCCATGGGAGAAAAACCAAGAAAAGCAGGACGGAAAATAAAACCAATGGAGGCACACAAGGATATAATTTCAGCAAGAGTAGATTTGACAGATGGTAACGTTCAAACTGTTTCTTCTTCCGAACATATACAGGGTGTAAACGATATAACTCCCGGCGCTTTGGGGGATGGTAAAGGGGAAAATTGTAAGGCCATAGAGGGCAAATGTTCAGGTCCTATTTCTTTTAGTTTAGTTGTTATTCAATGTTAAAGTTAGGTGTAAGTTATTGGAACGGGTAGTAATCGAACGGCAGGTCGGTAACATCGGGGGGTGGATGAGGACCCCCTTTACTTTTTTCCGTTTTTGTCTTAGCCCCTCTCGATGATTCGGCGATGTTGACCCATTGGGATGTGACTAATGTTACTACAGTAGGAACTCTCTGAGTGCTCGCGCTCGGCATCTCTTTAACTGCTCGTGTCTATCCCCCCCACTAATTATAAATTCCAACTTTATGATTCTTTCGGACCACACTTTCGGCCCCTTGGGACCGTCTCAATGACCTGTTAGTATTATAAAAATCATATACATTTTCTACGAACAAAAATGATTAAATTTAACATTAGAGCAGAGCAGTGATTTGTTTCACAAATTGCTGACATTCTCCGGAGTAAAACCGTACCAAACACAACCTACTTCGAAGAATTACAAGATGCACACCCAAATTCTTGCAGTTCAACCTTTCTATGTACATACATATGTCTTGCGGTTGAGCACATGCCGGTCCTCCATAGCAATTGTCGCAGGCCCACACTCAACATCTTTTCTGTCACCTCCCTTTTTCTAGGAGCGAGGCATAACCGACCAGGACTCGCCAAGAGCTCGGTGGGCGTTACCTAACTTTGTTGTTGAATAACTCGGAATTGGAGGCCTAACGCAAATTTTTAAAAAGCCATCATCATCCCCGCCCCCTTCCCAACAAGATGGCTATAGTGATGTTGGACATTTTTGGGACACCCTGTATATTGTACCTTACTTAGATTTTGAGTCAGAACAAATGTTTTGTCAGAGAGGCAGCGTATTCTGCGACGAGCTTCAAGCATTGGACAATATAATTCAACGTAAAAGAACTCAACTCTCTGCAGTTCTCACTCCTAATATTTAGGAGAACTTCATTACTTGGTTCCATCGACCCAAGTCAAAGTATTTATTAATACTTATTGTGTAAACATTTACCGGTGATAACCCAACAGGTTATCTCCGCAGATTAATAAACCATTCGTTTCAACTGAAACTATCAAACCAAGAGTTCCTGAGAGCCTTACAATTTCTCCTATTGGGAGCTCTGAACATCTTATATGCATGTGTTTGTTATCAACGTGTGTTATTTTACTATTACTCCTTAAAGTTCTTATACTGTTATTAAATAATAAATAATCAATAATAATACAAAACAAATTCACAGATTAAATTTATTTTAAAATCAGACCACCCAAAAGACACGAGATCACCACAAAATATTAAAATTTCAAAAAATCGCCAAATAGTTTACCTCCAAATCAAAAATATACGAAAAATTTAAATGGATATCATTGAATAAAAAGCTAAATCTTCATTCAAAAATATAGAATCAAATGAAAAGGCCAAATGTGATTCAATGATACTTCGATTTCACTTACACTAACATGTAAAAGAAACTTAGCGTGTGCACGTTTCATTGTGAGGTAAAAAACTAATGGGAAACTATTTTGAGTTTAATAAAGACTTTACTGTTTACGACCTTGATTTAGAAATTTGGTGTTCTTTCACAGTACTCAACTGCTTTCATAAGTATTGTCCAGTACCACGTAAGTAACGAGTCAACCATTGTTATAGGGAGTGCCCCGAATAAAGTGCGCACACGCCAAGTTTTCTTTAATGTTAGATCTGCAAGTGACATCGAAGTATCACTGATCCAAATTTAGTCTTTCTGTACAGTATCTATATGATTAGATGAAAACTTTGCTATGCATTCAATAATAACCATTTACATTTTGAGTGCGTTTTCTTATAGTTAAGATTTTTTGGGCGCGAAACACCTTTTTTGGACAAGGAAGAAAACTACTGTACGCCGAATTCGGAAAGTGCGGGACTGATAGGCTAGCAGCTTATAAGACTGGAAATCTCCGCCTTTTCTGTCTTTCCTCGGACGAAGCTCTTAACGGCCTTCGCTAGCCCCTAACAACACTTCAGATCGCTAATAATAAAACCTTTTGTTTCCATTCCTAAGTACGAGATTGTGAAGGGGGAGGTAAATTTTTCGCCAAATCAGAACCAGGCGCCTTCTCTCCAGAGGCGAACAGTATATGGTGATCACTACTTCAGCCCCTATTCTCTTTGCCCGGCCCTCCCTTATATGATATATATATAACATTGAATAAAAATGAACTATTAAAATAAGATGATGCGCTCAATTTAATCACTCTTGAATCATGCACGGTTAATGAAATAAACAGTTTCCCAGTGACATGCTTGAATTGTCGTCAACGTATGTCACGCTGGTCTTCTTTAGCAACACGCTTCTCAAATTAAACGTTTCATATATTATATAAACAAATACTAATCTAAATGCAAACACTATTAAAACTCTGATCTCTATAACAATTCACTCTCTTCATTTCTGTGACTTGGTGCATCTAACCTTTCTTTCTGGCGTCTAAGTTTCGTCATTCCATGACCAGCTGGTCGAAAGTAACACCTTCCTCGAGTACTGTTGTGGCGCGTATGCGTATGCATATGAGTATGAAAGGGTATCCAGGTGTTTGCCATCCCCTCGTGGTAAGATAATGGACAGTAATTCTTCCAAATGTTGTGTCTTCCAGCGACAATGTTAGCGAGTGTTACAGACTTCGATCGATCGAGTAATCGCTGCTGATATAGTAGCAGCCGTGAAAATGATTCCATCACCCTCTAATAAACAATGCATGCCACTTAAATTGCAACCCCTGATGGGTGACACAAAGTTACTCCCTTCCTCGGGAGGGTCGCGCAGGTGGTGGGGTTACTCAGACGTTCAGACGTATTTGAACCGCGATACGCTATGGACGTATTGTTGGATTGGCAAGACTCCCGTCGGTTAAACATTATCCTACTCTCAGTGATCGGACTGTGGCCGTATGAGAACAAATTCGGCCTACGATTGAAACGCTTCCTCGGCGGCTTCTTTGTGTTACTCTCTTGTTTCAGTCAGGTGAGTGATGTGTAGCATTAAACAGTTTAACTGAGAGATGTAATCAGCCAATTGAAGGCAGTCTAATTTTCAGTTTGCTACCTTTTTCACGGTAAATTATACCAGGAGGATGTTACTAACAAATGCACCGTATATATTCCTCACGTGTGGCGCTGTGGTCAAATACATTTCGTTTCTCGTTGCCGGTAACTGCGTATGTACAAATGCAAATACGCACATATCGAGTCTTTCTTATTTGTGTCACCATGTGCAACTTAAACTCCTTTTCTTACGAAATTATTGTTAATTATACAGAACAGGGTACTCCTCGCCGATGTCAATGCCGTTGATATACAGTACAAGTAACCGTCGCTCGGCTTTACTTTTTAAGTTATACACAAAAATATGTTTCATGCTTGGATTTTTTATGAGCCAAGGTAGAGTAACCAGTGAGCTTACTAAATAGTCAATTTTCCTAGTCTCGCTAATAGCTTAGACTAAATAGTTAAAAGAGCAGACTAAACAGTCAACCCAATCTTGTGAAAGCATTCGAAATGCTTGTGGAGAGCTAATACAGATGTAACACAGTCTTAAAACCAAGATCTAACATCTTCATGCTGTCAGCAACACAACATACTACAGTACAGTACTTTTATGACAACATTTTAAATAAGGTGATTAAACTATGTAGTTAGAAGAAATTCTAAATATTTGGCGCAGTCTCGATTGGTCAAGCTTGGCTTTTGAGTCTGGATTATATCTATATTAGGTCTCTGCCGAAATTTGGAATGACGTCGCAAGATCACAGCGATGTTTACGTTAGGATTTCTGTTGATTCTTCAACTATATACAGGTTGTAAACGATATAACTCCCGGAATTTTGAGGGAAGGTCGAGGGGAAAATTTTAAACAATTCAAGCTCGTGTTATGGTGACCGATCTTTGTTAGCTTGATTGTTATAACATATTAAAGGTGGGAGGCTATCTTCGATCCCACTGCTAGAATCGTCCCATAAACTCGCATATGTGTGCTCCGGTGCAATTGGAGGTAACACCTAAAAAGGCGATTCGATACTCTGATTGGTTTACATACTAATTAATAAAGTATTTTTGCTCCGGGTGAACGATGTTTTCAGAATTGATAGTTCGCGAGCGTAGTGGAAACAGTGGGGTCCGCCCCCCCCCCCCCCCCCCCCCCAAGTGTCGGTGTTTTAGCGGGATGTAACGTGATACCTTTGAGGAGCCATCCTTTATCTCTCTTTAGAATAGGCTGGACCCAATTGTTTTCTTCGATTCGAACGGATATAGTTATACTAGTTGGGTCATTCCATGCCAAGTGAGAAGCTGGCTTTTGGTGATATCGGGGATTTTGCTGAAAATGCAGCATGTTGTTCCTGAGATGAGATAAGGGGGGAGTCCGCCTCATCGTTTCTCAAAATTCGTATTTCTTTGGGAAATACAGGCCGCCAAAGTCGACGTTTTCGCGCATCGGCGAAAATAGACCATTGGGGAAGAATTTTGTCTGAAAAAACTACTGGTCGTATCGGTATGATTTATATTTGGTTTTACTTGGGAAAGGCCGATCCCAAAATCCCCGACCTCACCAAAATCCAGCTTCTCGCTTGGCGTGGAATGGCCCAAGTATAGAACGTGGAATCAGTGCATCCGCTCACAATTGTATCCTCGTCTGGCCAGAAGCGTGAAAGATATCTTTGTGTTTAACTTGAGAACTAAAGCCGAGCGAGGGCTAATTATATATGGCAAAATTACTTCGAATAGTATTACCTAGTAAAAGCCCATTAAAATCGGTGAGGAGTACCCCGCTCTATATAATTACTAAATTGCTTTCTTCCGGTGGATTTACCTATGCTTTATTAAGGAGGTTGGTGCCGAAAATGAAAATAATGAGATCGGATTGAAATTTACACACAATGATAGTGAATGTGATACAATAATGACACCTGAATAAAAAACATTTGATGTGGTAAATGAGACATTTACGAACAATCAAGCTAAGTTTCAAAAGCTTTATCTGTCTGGTTCGAGATTGTTTGAGCAGAGAGTGAGAAGGAAATGGTTTCGTTTGTAGAAATAACGTGATAAATAGTATATAGATGCAAGTAACTTCTACAAGCAGGTGTGACATGGCAAAAATTTAATTGTAAATGGAGTTACCCTGCTTAAAAATTGCCTTTACTGTAATTTGAAAAGGCTTCAAAATTCTGTGTGAGCGCTTACATGTTCTCCTCCTACCCCTCCACCAAATGACGGCATCAACCTGCTGAAATGATCCCCAATTTTTGTCGTCATTACAAGAGTGAATCCTTAATTTAAGAAACACTTTCCTACATAACATTGCAGTTGTGTTATATGTAAATTCAGATTAAGAGAATTATAGAGGGCATAAACGGCGACTGGAGGGCTCTGTCGAGTAAAGAGGAAATTGGCATTATGAAGAAGTACGCCGAAAGGAGCAAGTTTCATACGAAGGCCCTTGCTAGTAATTAATACTTCAATAATTAATAATTACATATTTTATCTCAAACACCTAGAATTTCGAACATTTCCATCATTACACTCTGGCCATTTGTTGCAGTGTGTCTTTGTCCTTTCGCAATATGCTTAGTTCTCCCATCATTGTCATCAGTCGTCCTCGAGATAGTGATGCCCTTGAACGAAACCCGCAGCGGTACCTTTCCCTGTATGTTCGAGGTATTCATCGATCAGAAGCAACACTTGTTTCTCGTTACTTTTCTCTTCGATGGTATGGTTATCGCCGTAGTATTCGCACTTCTGTCTACGGAAGCCTTTTTAATTGTTTATACCCAACATGCTTGCGCTCTCTTCAAAATGACAAGGTAATCAATCTGTGTTTGACATGTGATTCCAAAGAACAAAATACAGTTCTTATTTGCAGTTGCAGAATTGAAAAACTGTCATGTGCCTCCGGAATAAGTGATTCTAAGAAGTGCAGTAATTTGGTGACGGTAGCAGACGTAGTCAGCATTCACTGTAGAGCCTTTAGGTTATTAACTCATGAATGATATCCTTATTTATCCATTAATAAATAAAAGCCCAGTAGTCTTGCAAGTATTATTCCATTTATTTAATTTCAATGTGATAAAAATTGACTGCAATATTCAGTCGCATGTCGAAAGTAAATCAAAAATCGTCGGAGAATAAAATATTGCAATAGTAACTATGAAACTTGTGACTTGAGTTTTCTCGATCAGCGAAGGACACGCGGATCGCTTTGTTCTACAAAGATTAGTTTTCGATAGCTAGCCCATCTGATTTAATGGAATATACACTTACTCCCATAGATATTGTAAATCACTAAGAGAAGACTTGTTACCATCCTACTTAATCCTTCTCGTATTGGGCGTCTTGAGTTTGGCCACATATATATTTCGCGTAAGTGGACTGTAATCAAACCTAATCGTTTCGTGGCAAATACCTATCAAGAGCGTTCTTACTTCAGTGCATGCAAGCATTCGCATCTCACGAAGTGACCGAGTGTCTCACATCGATGATGTTCTGTTTTGGAATTCTTAGCTATATGTTTTACGTAAACTTTATGTTGCAAAATGTCCAAGATTCGAGTGGTAACATATTTAACAACTTGTAAGTCTATTACTATTCTGTACAGTCTAATTAAAGAATTTAATTGACATTTATAACATTGTAGGTACGACACCGCCTGGTACAATGGTCCAATAACTACACAGAAATTAATACTTTTTTGTATGGTAAATTGTATTAAGCCCGTCACAACTGATTTTTGCAGTTTATTTGCTCCGGGCTACGAAGGTTTCTCTATGGTACGCACGATTTCTATCTCTTAGCCAGATTGTATTCGTTAATGTGGATTGTTTAATCGAGAATTCACGTTTCAGATTGTCCGAATGAGCATGTCCTACGCTACTGCGCTTCTTTCCTTTCAGTAGGCACCATGGACGATGTCATAGTAATACAATGTAGGATACATCCAGCGAAAAGTATCAAATATCATTTTGTGCGACTTCGAAAAGGAGGAGGTACTCAATTCGATCGCCATGTTTTTTTTTTTAAATGTTTGTCCGGCTGGAACGGGAAGACGGTTGGACCGATCGGGATGGAGCACAGCTTATGTTATAGAGGATATTCACAGTTTGGTCCTATTATAAAATTTTTCCCAAATTGTTTAACGCTAACTGTTGTTATTGCATAAAAACCCAATTTTCCCCGATTGCACGTTTCTGCTGAAATTTTCGTTTGTTCGTCGATATCTCCGAGATGGGTGGATCGAAATTAATGAAACCAGGCCTATCGTAGAGAGAATGTTCGTACTTTGGTCCCATTACAAATTTTTCCGAAATTGTTTAATGCTAAATATTGTTATTGCATAAACGCCGAATGTTTTGCTGATTTCACTTTTCTACTAAAACTTCGTTTGTCCAACGATATCTTTGAGATGGATGGACCGATATCGACGAAATCTGGCCTATCTTATTGAGGATGCATATACTTTAGTCCCAACATAAAGTTTTCCGAAATTGTTTAATGCTAATCATTTTTAGTGCATAAAAGCTTTTCCTTCCTCAACAATTCCAGATACATGTGTTTGTCTATAACTGGTACACCAGTGCATCGATGAAATTCGAGATGCAATCTACTGCGAACCATCGTTGTATGCATTTCATATACTAAAAAGTATGAAATAAAAAAAAAAAAATTTAAATTTGACCGACTTCGAAAAACTGACAGCATCCCAGAAAACTAAAAACTAAAAGAGCTGGAAAAAATAAAATTAAAAATTAAAATATGCAGAATAAAAATGCGCTGAAAAGTAAAAAATAATTTGCTGCTTTCGTGCTTTCGTCATTTTGCAGTCATAATGTGTAACTTTGGCAACCTTCCCGCATTGTACTGCAACCCAATCCAACACCCAACCCTTTGCAAGCTCTAATATTTTGCAACTTTTCAGAGTCGGCGCAAATATAAGTCAAATAGTACTGATCTGGCTTAATCGCACTTACCCGTATTCTCTCTTCTATCGCGCCATGTCCAATCCCACTTGCTCACGCTCATTTATGATCTCACTCTTTTCTTCTATCTTCGTCTACAGAGGGTGTAAACGATATGACTCCCGGCGCTTTGAGGGAAGGTACAGGAAAAAATTGTAAACAATTTAAGATCATATTATGGTGTCCGATCTTTGTTAGTTTGGTTGTTATAACATATTAATGGTGGAGAGGCTATCTTCGATCCCACTGCTAGAATCGTCCCATAAATTTCTGTATGTGTGCTCTGGTGCGATTGGAGGTAACACCTAAAAAAGTGACTCGATACTCTGATTGGTTTACATAATAATTAATAAAGTATTTTTGCTCCGGGTGTCTTACAAGGGGAGGTCGCGACCTGGACGTGCGCTTTTTGAGCGGGACTTGGCTTAAACTTTAGGTATTGGTGAGTATAAACAAAGTGTAAAATATTAAGGGTATCTGGCCACAGAACTTTGTAAAAAATTGTTGTAAACATTTAAATTTCAATTTTGTCAAACCATGTCAATTTTTTTTATGGTGGTAGGTATTGATGTTGGGAACGAAAAAGTTTTATAGACTACAGCTCTAGAGTCAATAGTTTAATTAGAAAAAAACAAATATATATCGGGAGTTAATTGTACAAAATTGTTTAAAAACTTGATTTTTCATCACTTTGTAAATGCATAGGGACAAGATAATAGTAATTTGATAAATCGGTTTATGTTTGTACAGTATTCGAAACATTTAAATATTTTTATATACAATATAGTTATATCAGGAGACTCGGTAGAGTCTCGCGCCAAGTAGTAGTATATATAGGACGGCGCGAGACTACCGAGGATACTTATCCCGAAGTGTAGCGGTTGTCGTCCACTATAAAACATTCACCTCCATTTATGCAAAAGTTCTAGCTCCAAGGATTTATTTCTCAATCTTGTATTTTTTTCTGATTTTTCTGAATCGAATATGCCAAGAATCAAGCGAATCGGTTCAGTCATTCAGGAGATATGAACCGTCCAAAAACATTAAAATGTCAAAAAATGCGCCAAGTAGTTTGATTTCCCGACAAAATTGAAATATAACAAAAAAGATAATCGATGTTATGCAAGAAAACCAAGTTTTCATTCAAAGATACCTCGATTTAACTCGCATTAACAATGAATTAACAATAAATTAGCGCTTAATAATTAAAAAAGAACTTGGCGTGTGCGCGCTTCATTTGAAGCACTTGCTCTATATTATACATTGGTAAAAAAAACTTTTAATAAATTAAAGTTTAGTAGGGTCAATGTCAGGTAAGTCAGTTTCTCATTGTCTTTTTACCTCGCAATGAAGCGTGCACGCTTCAAGTTTTTTTTATTATTAAGCGCTAATTTATTGTTAATTCATTGTTAATGCGAGTTAAATCGGGGTATCTTTGAATGAAAACGTGGCTTCCTTGCATGATATCTATTATCTTTTTTGTTATATTTCAATTTTATCGGGAAATCAAACCACTTGGCGCATTTTTTTACGTTTCAATGTGTTTAGACGGATTTTTATATCTAGGGTTAATTTGAAACTTTAGTAATTACTTTAAGAAGTGGTTTATTATTTAAAGTAATGCGAATTTTATATATACATATATAAATGTGTATTTATTTTTCTATTAGCTGGTTGTCAACACGTTTTAATCTTATTATATGCACGTGTTTGTTATCTCTAAAGTTCTTATACTGTTATTAAATAATAAACAATCAATAATAATAAAAAACAAATTCACAGATTAAATTTATTTTAAAATCAGACCACCCAGAAGACACGAGATCACCACAAAATATTAAAATTTTAAAAAATCGCCAAGTAATTTACCTCCAAATCGAAAAATATACGAAAAATTTAAATGGATATCATTGAATAAAAAACTAAATCTTCATTCAAAAATATAGAATCAAATGAAAAGGCCAAATCTGATTCAATGATACTTCGATTTCACTTACACTAACATTTAAAAGAAACTTAGCGTGTGCACGTTTCATTGTGAGGTAAAAAACTAATGGGAAACTATTTTGAGTTTAATAAAGACTTTACTGTTTTAAGACCTTGATTTAGAAATTTGTTGTTCTTTCACAGTACTCCACTGCTTTCATGAGTATTGTCCAGTACCACGTAAGTAACGAGTCAACCATTGTTTTTAGCAATGTTACCATAGGGAGTGCCCCGAATAAAGTGCGCACACGCCAAGTTTTCTTTAATGTTAGATCTGCAAGTGACATCGAAGTATCACTGATCCAAATTTAGTCTTTCTGTACAATATCTATATGATTAGATGAAAACTTTGCTATGCATTCAATAATAACCATTTACATTTTTGGTACGTTTTCTTATAGTTAAGATTTTTTGGGCGCGAAACACCTTTTTTGGACAAGAAAGAAAACTACTGTACGCCTCTGAAAAGAAGATGCCTGGATCTAGAATTCGAAAAGTGTGTGACTGATAGGCTACAAGCTTATAAGACTGGAAATCTCCGCCTTTTCTATCTGTCCTCGGACGAAGCCCTTACCGGCCTTCGCTAGCCCCTAACAACACTTCAAATCGCTAATAAGAAAACCTTTTCTTTCCATTCCTAAGTACCAGGTTGTGAAGGGGCAGGTAAATTTTTCGCCAAATCAGAACCAGGCGCCTTCTCTCCAGAGGCGAACAGTATATGGTGATCACTACTTCAGCCCCTATTCGCTTTGCCCGGCCCTCCCTTATATAATATATATAACATTTGAATAAAAATGAACAATTAAAATAAGATGATGCACTCAATTTAACCGCTCTTGAATCACGCACGGTTAATGAAATAAACAGTTTCCCACTGACATGTTTCAATTGTCGTCAACGTATGTTACGCTGGTCTTCTTTAGCAACACGCTTCTCAAATTAAACGTTTCATATATTATATAAACAAATACTAATCTAAATGCAAACACTATTAAAACTCTGATCTCTATAACAATTCACTCTCTTCATTTCTGTGACTTGGTGCATCTAACCTTTCTTTCTGGCGTCTAAGTTTCGTCATTCCATGACCAGCTGGTCGAAAGTAACACCTTCCTCGAGTACTGTTGTGGCGCGTATGCGTATGCATATGCGTATGAAAGGGTATCCAGGTGTTTGCCATCCCCTCGTGGTAAGATAATGGACAGTAAT
Organism: Ectemnius continuus; assembly: GCA_910591665.1. Taxonomy (NCBI): domain Eukaryota; kingdom Metazoa; phylum Arthropoda; class Insecta; order Hymenoptera; family Crabronidae; genus Ectemnius; species Ectemnius continuus. The sequence continues at coordinate 5,270,570 of OU342869.1, forward strand.
TTTTCCAAATGTTGTGTCTTCCAACGACAATGATAGCAGGTGTTACAGACTTCGATCGATCGCGTAATCGCTGCTGGTATAGCAGCAGCCGTGAAAATGATTCCATCACCCTCTAATAAATCATACATGCCACTTAAATTGCAACCCCTGATGGGTGACACAAAGTTACTCCTTTCCTCGGGAGGGTCGCGCAGGTGGTGGGGTTACTCAGACGTTCAGACGTACTTGAACCGCGATACGCTATGGACGTATTGTTGAATTGGCAAGACTCCCATCGGCTAAATATTAGACTACTCTCCGTGGTCGGATTCTGGCCGTATGGGAACAAATTCGGCCTACGATTGAAACGCTTTCTCGCCAGCTTCTTTGTGGTACTCTCTTGTTTCAGTCAGGTGAGTGATGTGTAGCATTAAACAATTTAACTCAGTGTTGTAGACAGCCAATTGAAGGCAGTCTCATTTTCAGTTTGCTACCTTTTTCACGGTGAATTATACCAGGAGGATGCTACTAAGAAATGTACCGTATATGTTGCTCGCGTGTAACGCTTTGGTCAAGCATATTGCGTTCCTCGTTGCCGGTAACTGCGTATGTACAGATGCAAATACGCACATATCGAGTCTTGCTTATTTGTGTCACCATGTGAACCTTAAGCTGCTTTTCTTAAGAAATTGTTGGTAACTATACAGAACAGGGTACTCCTCGCCGATTTCAATGCAGTTCATATACAGTACAAGTAACCGTCGCACAGTGGGGTATTTGAGCCCACAACGTGATCAAAATTCAATTTTTCAACATTTTTTTTGTGGAAAATCGGCAATTAATATTCAATCTATATATAATAGTTTGCAGCATACTATAACGCAGTCTTGCGATTTTAGATTGAGCCAATGTGACGTTACACTCATTAGAATGTCGCTAAAACTTATATTTCATATTGTTTTATTTTTGGGCTTCCAAAACTAGTCCCGTTTTCGACTTTTAAAACAATCACGAAGGGAATTTGCGATATTACCGCCATATTGGCGTGCAAGTAGACGGTATGAACTATGTTAGAAAAATTACTCACGTTTATAGTGGCAACATTACTAGTGTCTGTACCCATCAAAATATAGGTGTTTTTATTATGCGTTTTTTTCATAAATTCGCGGTTATGATTAGGTTCTAAGCACGTCCGGGTAGATTTTCTTACATGGATTTGTAGCTTGATTTCTAAGGTTAAAGATGCAAAAAACAGAAGTTGCGGAAAGTGAGCGCAAATATTATATTTTTGAAACTTTTTAAACGGTAGGAGCCGCACATTGTTAATTCATGGGTTCCTTACAAGTGTCCGATGATGTGGCTGGTAGAGGGCAAGATATTGTTGGGGAAAAGGTGATTATTTTATCTAGACTCATCGAAGCTCGAAACAAATATTTCAGGCAGTACCGCCAAGGGTTTGCCAGAAAATTTAACCGAGAAGCATGTAATATAGACGTTATTCATCGATTATTATTAAACTCAGATGCATACATATCCTGTTCGTGGCCACTTCCAAAAAAAACATTAAATCCTTTAGCCTCGAGGCATCGGATCTTTTAAAGTCTGGTGACGTGCTTTTCCAAGAGAACGAAATGTCATCTTCCGATGATGACGATCACAATGAATAATGTTAATATCCGCCGAATCCACAAATCAAACTGTTTTTACCCTCTTTACATGTATATATATTGTATTTTGAATTTATATTTTGTGCCTGTATAAATGTAAATAAATGGTTATGTATCGAGATATTATGCAAATTATAAGTTCAAAGTTCAGCTGAACATTTTACTTTTTATAACAATAAAATTTTATCCGCTCTCCCTGAATTTCCTATTTTACATTCAAATATTCAAAAAACCGGGAGTTGTGCAATTTTCTATTTGTAATTGGCACACCAATAAGCATAGCTTTTTAGTTTCGTTTTTGGATCTGTTTTCTTTGCTCACTCCAAGGAAGTTGAAATTTTCGAGATTTCGTTATTTAGTAGCAAATGTGTTAGAAACGGAATATTTACCAACAAAATTATATTTTTCGATAACAATTTTTTATTTCCCAACCTAAATCAAGCTTTAATACAATGTCTGAATGAATTTAGAATCGTATAATCTTGAATTTTCAAACGATTTTCTCATCAAAATAATTTTGATCACGTTTTGAGGCTAAATACCCCACTGTGGCGTCGCTCGGCTTTACTTTTTAAGTTATACACAAAAATATGTTTCGTGCTTGGATTTTTTATGAGCCAAGGTAGAGTAACCAGTGAGCATACTAAATTATCAAACAGTCAGCCCAATCTTGAAAGCATTCGAAATACTTGTGGAGAGCTAATACAGATGTAACACAGTCTTAAAACCAAGATCTAACCTCTTCATGCTGTCAGCAACTCTACATACTACAGTACAGTACTTTTATAACAGCGTTTTAAATAAGGTGATTAAACTATGTAGTTAGAAGAAATTCTAAATATTTGGCGCAGTCTGGATTGGTCAAGTTTGGCTTTTGAGTCTGTATTATATCTGTATTACGTCTCTGCCGAAATTTGGAATGACGTTACAAGATCACAACGATGTTCACGTTAGGATTTCTGTTGATTCTTCAACTATTATACAGGTTGTAAACGACATAACTCGTGGCATTTTGAGGGAAGGTGAAGGGCAAAATTTCAAGTAATTCAAGCTCATGTTATGGTGACTGATCTTTGTTAGCTTGACTGTTATAACATATTAAAGGTGGGAGGCTATCTTCGATCCCACTGCTAGAATCGTCCCATAAATTTGCATATGTGTGCTCCGGTGCAAGTGGAGGTAACACCTAAAAAGGCGATTCGATACTCTGATTGGTTTACATACTAATTAATAAAGTATTTTTGCTCCGGGTGTCTTAGCGGGATGTAACATGACACCTATGAGAGGACGTCCCTTATCTCTCTTTAGAATAGGCTGGACCCAATTGTTTTCGTCGATTCGAACGGATATAGTTATACGAGTTACAGTCCAATGGGTCAACATCGCCGAATCACCGAGAGGGGCTAAGACAAAAAGCGCGAGAAAGTAAAGAGGGGTCCTCGGTCACTCCCCGATGTTGCCGATCTCCCGTTCGATTATTAGCCGTTCCAATAACTTAGAGCTAACTTTAAGCTGGAATAACAACTACACTAAAAGAGATAGGACCTGAACATTTGCCCTCTATCGCCTTGGAATTTTCCCCTCTACCATCCCCCAAAGCGCCGGCAGTTATATCGTTTACACCCTGCATATGTATATAAAAATGATCGACTTAAATCGCTCTATAACATATTTTAAAATCATTAATATCGCTTGCAAGTCCGTCTTTGTAAGCATAGAACGTGGAATCAGTGGACTCGCTCGTAATTGTATCCTCGTATGACCAGAAGTGTAAAACATATCTTTGTGTCTAATTTGAGAACTAAAGCCGAGCGACGGCTAATTATATATGGAAAAATTACTCTAAATAGTATTCCCTATAACATATTAAAAGCTCATTAAAATCGGTGGGTAGTATATAACTCTGTTCTATATAATTACTAAATTGTTTTCTTCCGGTGGATTTACCTATGCTTTGTTAAGGAGGTTTGTGCCGAAAATGAAAATAATGAGATCGGATTGAAATTTACACAGAATGATAGTTAATGTGATACAATAATGACACATGAATAAAAAACATATGATGTGGTAAATAAGACATTTACGAATAATCAAGCTAAGTTTCAAAAGTTTTATCTGTCTGGTTCGAAATTGTTTGAGCAGAGAGTGAGAAGAAAATGGTTTCGTCTGTAGAAATAACGTGATAAATAGTATATAAATACAAGTAACTTCTACAAGCAGATGTGACGTAACTAAAACTCAATTGCAAATTGAGTTACCCTGCTTAAAAATTGGCTTTACTGTAATTTGAAAAGGCTTAAAAATTCTGTATGAGCGTTTATTTGTTCCCCTCCGACCCCTCCGGCAAATGACGGCATCAGCCTGCTGAAATGATCCCCAATTTTTGCTATTATTACAAGAGTGAATCCTTAATTTAAGAAACACTTTCCTACCTAGCATTGCAGTTGTGTTATATGTAAATTCAGATTAAGAGAATTGTAGAGGACATAAACTGCGACTGGAAGGCTCTGTCAAGTAAAGAGGAAATTGGCATTATGAAGAAGTACGTCGAAAGGGGCAAGTTTCATACGAAGGCCCTTGCTAGTAATTAATACTTCAATAATTAACAATTACATATTTTATCCTATAAACCTAGAATTTCGAGCATTTCCATCATTACACACTGGCCATTTATTGCAGTGCTTCTTTGTCCTTTCGCACTATGCCTAGTTCTCCAACCATTGTCATCAGTTGTCCTCGAGATAGTGATGCCCCTGAACGAAACTCGCAGCGTTGCCTTGCCATGTATGGTCGAGTTTTTCTTCGATCAGAAGCAACACTTGTTGCTGGTAGCTTTGCTCTTCGATGGCATAATTATCGTCTCGGCATTCGGACTTGTGTCTACGGAAGCCTTTTTAATCGTCTGTACCCAACATGCTTGCGCTCTCTTCGAAGTGACAAGGTAATCAATCTGTGCTTAACATATAATCCGAAAGAATAAAATACAATTCTTATTTACAGTTGCAGAATTGAAAAACTGTTATGTGCCTCCGGAATGAGGGATTTAAGTCACTACAATACTTTGGTGATGATAGGAAACGTGGTCAACATTCACTGTAGAGCCATTAGGTTATTAACTCATGAATGCTATCCTTATTTTTACATTGGGTCATTCCACGCCAAGTGAGAAGCTGGATTTTGGTGATGTCGGGGATTTTGCTGAAAATTCAGCAAGTTTATCCTGAGATGAGATAAGGGGGGAGTCCGCCTCATCGTTTTTCAAAATTCGTATTTCTTTGGGAAATACAGGCCGCCAAAGTTGACGTTTCGCGCATCGGCGAAAATAGACCATTGGGGGAGAATTTTTTCTGTAAAAACTACTGATCGCATCGATATGATTAACATTTGGTTTTACTTGGGAAAGGCCGATCTATGTAACCATGTTTTTTTTAATGATTCGCAGATTACTTGTTGAATGCAAAAAATTAGCATAAACTTTTGACTTTTAAATAAAGTATCGAAGGTAACGCTCGTCCAATCTGAAATGTATATCAATATGTACCTTGGAGCTTTGTCTATTGAAAACTGTTTTCTCCGGAATGGAGAAAATGGTCCTGGTATCGGAAAAACACAATTAACCAGGGATCGCTCGGCCAGCCAAAGAGCGTCGTAACTCACGCGGTACTTGCTCACCTATTCCAAATAGAGACTCTAAGTCCTCTTATGTGCAGTAATCATTGACCTCGTGGATGCTAAAGTTAATCCAGAACCTCGGATTGATTATAAAGTTATAAACACTTTTTCTTTTCTGTGGTTTCTGAGTCACGACGCTCTTTGGCTGGCCGAGCGATCCCTGGTTAATTGTGTTTTTCCGATACCAGGACCATTTTCTCCATTCCGGAGAAAACAGTTTTCAATAGACAAAGCTCCAAGGTACATATTGATATACATTTCAGATTGGACGAGCGTTACCTTCGATACTTTATTTAAAAGTCAAAAGTTTATGCTAATTTTTTGCATTCAACAAGTAATCTGCGAATCATTAAAAAAAAACATGGTTATATAGATCGGCCTTTCCCAAGTAAAACCAAATGTTAATCATATCGATGCGATCAGTAGTTTTTACAGAAAAAATTCTCCCGCAATGGTCTATTTTCGCCGATGCGCGAAACGTCAACTTTGGCGGCCTGTATTTCCCAAACAAATACGAATTTTGAAAAACGATGAGGCGGACGCCCCCCTTATCTCATCTCAGGAACAACATGCTGAATTTTCAGCAAAATCCCCGACTTCACCAAAATCCAGCTTCTCACTTGGCGTGGAATGACCCATTAATAAATAACAGCACACCAGTCTCGCAAGTATCCTTCCATTTATTTAATTTCAATGCGATAAAAATTGACTGCAATATTCAGTCATATGTCGAAAGTAAAAAAAAGTCCTCGGAGAATAAAGTATTTCAATAGTAACTATGAAACTTGAGACTTGAGTTTCCTCGATCAGCGAAGGTCACGTGGATCGCTTTGTTTTACAAAGATTAGTTTTAGATAGCTAGTCCATGTAATTCAATGGGATATACACTTACTCCTATAGATATTGTAAAGTACTAAGGGAAGACTTGCTACCATCCTACTTAATCCTTCTCGTATTGAACATCTTGAGTTTGAGCGCATACATCTTTCGCGTAAGTGGACTGCAATCAACCCTAATCATTTAATGCCAAATACCTACCAAGAGCATTCTTACTGCAGGCGACAGATGCATTTGCATCTCACGAATATACCGAGTGTCTCATATCGGTAATGTTCTGTTTTGCAATTCTTGGCTATATGTTTTATCTAAACTTTATATTGCAACATGTCCAAGATTCGAGTGGTAACATATTTAACAACTGGTAAGTCCTATTACTATTCTGTACGGTCTAATTAAGGAGTTTAATTGTCATTTATAACATTGTAGGTACGAAACCGCGTGGTACAATGCTCCAATAACTACACAGAAATTAATACTTTTTTGTATGGTAAATTGTATTAAGCCAGTCACAACTGATTTGTGCAGTTTATTCGCTCCGGGCTACGCAGGTTTCTCTTTGGTACGCACGATTTCTGTCTTTTAGCCAGGTTATGTTCGTTAGTGTGGATTGTTTAATCGAGAATTCATGTTTCAGATTGCCAGAATGAGCATGTCCTACGCTACTGCGCTTCTTTCCTTTCAGTAGGCACCATGGACGATGCTATAGTAATAAAATGTAGGATACATCCAGCGAAAAGTATTGGGAAAGTTCTCTTTTCGAGGGCTGCGTGTTGTGCAGAAACTGGTTGATTCCCGCACTGTTATCTATATTCACTCTGTTACTGCACGCATGTTGGAAGTATCATTTTGTTTGATTTTATCAATCGCTTTACTGGACTAGTGCGGTAATTAGGAAACTCGGTAGAATCTCACGCCAAGTACGAGTATATATAGGACGGTGCGTGACTACCGAGGATAATTATTTCCAAGTGTAGCTGGTGTCGTCTGCTATAGAACTTTCACCACGATTTACGGAAAAGGTATGGCTCCGATGATTTATTTCTCAGCTTTGTATTTTTTTTATCGGTTCAGTCATTCAAGAGATATGAATTTCTCCTGCTTATTTTACTGGAGGTAAAGGCAAGGCGGATTAAGAGTCAGTTTCGTAAGATATTCCTAAAAATGTGGCTTTCAGGTTTTTCATGGGAGGTGGCAGCGCACCGAAATGCTGCGGGCGGAGCCGTGTTTACGTTACCGACACATTGGTTAAGCCGGTTATGTCATAGGTTATGATTGTTATATGACACAGTCCGATTTTATTGTTTTATATTATATATTATGCTTATATTCCATGCTTTATGTTGTTAATAAAAGAGCATACTCCTCTAGCCACTGTTTCTGTGATCTGGTGATTATTAAGAATTATGAAAGAACTGTCAAAAGTGTTAAGTGTGTAACCCACAAACTACTGTATTTAGTAAAAGAGTACTGATTACCAATGGTTCATATTGTTAAGTATGTAACACATGAATCTTTGAAGCAATAATTGGCAAGTATTTATAATTTGAGGAAATGCTAGCTATTAGTAATCAGTACTCGCTCGAACTAACTTCAGCAGTTTACGTGTGTGCTCCATCAGCTCGGCACTTGACAGTCAACATACACCAATCAAAACCAGACTGTGTATGACCTGCACATATATCTTACAAAATCTAAATCATTATGTGACTTAACGCTTCAAATATATGATATTAACCAAATTATATGCACATACGCAATCTAATTTAGTTGTGACTGTCAAGTTTGTTGCTCAAGGAACATTTGGCTAAAATGACATAATCAAGTAATAACTACCAATCATATATCATTTAGGAATATACTAGCCATTGGTAATTAGCACTTGTTTAGTAAATTTCATCATTTTAGATTGTGCACTGCTTGAGCTGTGCATCTGGCATTCAAGATATATCAAAGTTAGAGTGCTTATGTGGCTACAGCTTATCTAATTGGAAATTTAAATACGTCCTAGCTGTTGGTAATGTATCAGTGCTGATCTGAATCTGAATTATTGTACGTTAACACTTTACAAATTATATTAGGTAGGCAACATCTCCATGTGCCCTTTAAGTTTAGTGTTCCTGACTGTGAAGTGTGTAGTCCATGAATTCTTTCGATTATAGAGCTAAGATGATGTAATGTGAGTAAGTTTTGTGATGCTCTTGCTACCTACTGTTAGTAAATTTCAGTACTAAAAGTTGCACCACCTTGTGTTATGCATTTGAGAGGCAGGATACACTAAAATTAGACTGTGTATGACAACGGCTCATCCTATATAATATGTAAAGTGTTAAGGAATAATGCCACTCTAGCAACCAAAAAAATTCATGAAATTTGACAGTTTCTTATGACAACATAGTAAATGCAATACAACATTTATTTAAAGGCCTTTATTGTATCATTTTCAACAAAATGACAGAGCTAGAGCACTGCAAGTAAAGCCATCTAATCTTTTGCCGCCGCAAAGATTCCTTCTCTAACCTGCAGCAATAAAACGAATATTGTTTATTTCTGTATTCTATATAAGCTTAACTCAAAAAGTACGTATTAAAATTAAAATATCGCTGTTTGTTAGAACGACGAACCCAAGACAAAGTTTCTGTTTTCGATAAAAAATTATGTGAAATTTTAAAAGACATTTTATTTCTATTGTGTGCTGTTCTAACAAAAAGCAATATTTTTTAATTTAATTTCGCTACGTACTTTTCGAGTTAAGCGTATACAGAATTGAACAATGTCTGTTTTATTACTCCACATCAAAAACTAGAGAAATTTTTCTGGCCGTAGAACACAAACACGCTTTCACTTGCCGAGTTCTAACTCCGCCATTTTCTCGAAAATAATTAAATAAAAAACCCTAATCATTCTTTAAAGTATACAATAAAGGCATTGAAATAAATTTGATTATTCCCAAGGATTAAATAACAAAAAGACATGAAGTCAGTCCGAAAACATTTAAACGTAAAAAATGCGGTAAGTAGCAGATTGATTTTCGCACAAAATTGAAACATTGGTAAATAATTAGAAATTTATTGTTTTTTTTGTTAAGCATTAACTAACAAAAAGTCATGAAATCCGTCCAAAAAGATTAAAATGTAAAGAAAGTGCGCCAAGTAGTTTGATTTCTGGACAAAATTGAAATATAACGAAAAAGATAATAGATATCATACACGAAAGTCAAGTTTTCATTCAGAGATATCCTGATTTAACTCGCATTAGCAACCAATAATAAATTAACAATAAATTAGCGATTAATAGTAAAAAAAACTTGGCGTAGTCGCGCTTCACACTGCAGGGTAAAAAACTAATGAGAAACTATTTTGAATTTAATGAAGAATTTACTGTTTAACGACTTTGATTTAGAAATTTTTTGTCCCTTGACAATACTCAACTGCTTTCATGAATATTGTCCAATACCACGTGAGTAACAAGCCAGCAACTGCTTTTAGCGCGCACAGGCGAAGTTCTTTTTAATGTTAAATCTGCAAGTTAAATCGAAGTATCATTGATCCAAATTTAGTATTTCTGTATGATAGCTATATGTGCCCATAATTATGAAAGTGGTCTAAGTCATATGTTTCTTGTTTCGAGATATTTCATGAATTCCATTTGAATAAATTACAAAATATTTTTACATTAAGCGACATTTTAATTTATAATTTTATTAGTCTTGATTAATGAAAATTTATTATGAATATGAAATTTTGTGTGATTTTCATACGAAAATGTTGCTTTTAAAGTTTGAACTGACTTAGAGCATTTTCGAAATTAACTGAACGTTCTATAAATGACCTAAAGCGATAAAGAACTATGAGTTTTATTTGAAACAATAACTTTAATGAAATAATTCATTAACATTTATTAATTATTTTTAAAAAGTAATCCATTTTTATCATTTCGAGTTTTTAAGATTCTTAATATGTTGCCGAAAAACTGGAGGGATGTATGGTAGTAAACACATAATATCTTTATGTTTTTCTTCCGTTACTAGTCTAATGGTGGTGTATAATGGACGTAATTTAATATATCCGTATATTTTCAAGTTGTTTATATAATTTCTTTAAACTTTTTACTTAGACCACTTTCATAATTAACACTCAATGAATTCTTAAATGAAATTCTTAAATGATATTTAAATTTAAATAAATAGATAGAGATATAAGATATTTAAATCTTAAATAAATTTTTAAATGAAAAAATTTAGTTTTAATAATGTGGTGTGAAATAACTGATAAACATGTTTTTCTTAATTTTGATTTAGACCACTTTCGTAATTATGGGCACATATGATTTAATGAAAACTTTGCCATGCATTCAATGATATCCATTTACATTTTTGGTACATTTTCGTATAGTTAACATATTTTGGGCATGAAGCACTTTTTTGGGATATGGAAGAAAACTACTGTACGCATCGGGAAAAAAGATGCCTGGCTCTAGAATTCGGAAAGTTTGGGACTGATAGGCTACAAGATTATAAGACTTGAAATCTCCGCCTTTTCTATCTGTCCTCGGACGAAGCCCTTAACGGCCTTCGCTAGCCCCTAACAACACTTCAAATCGCTAATAATAAAACCTTTTGTTTCCATTCCTAAGTACGAGATTGTGACGGGGGAGGCAAATTTTCCAGAGGCGAACAGTATATGACGATCACTACTTCAGCCCCTATTCCCTTTGCCCGGCCCTCCCTTATATAATATATATATAACATTTGAATAAAAATGAACAATTAAAATAAGATGATCAATTCAATTGAACCACTCTTGGATCACGCAGGGTTAGTGAAATAAACAGTTTCCCACTGACATGTTTCAATTGTCGTCAACGTATGTCACGCTGGTCTTCTTTAGCAACGCGCTTCTCAAATTAAACGTTTCGTATATTATATAAACAAATACTAATCTAAATGCAAACCCTGTTAAAATTCCGATTTCTATAACAATTCACTCTCTTTATTTCTGTGACTTGGTGCATCTAACCTTTCGTTTTGGCTTCTAAGTTTCATCATTCGATGACCAGCTGGTCGAAAGTAACACCTTCCTCGAGTACTGTTGTGGCGGGTATGCGTATGAAAGGGTATCCGGGTGTTTGCCATCCCCTCGTGGTAAGATAATCGACAGCAATTTTTCCAAATGTTGTGTCTTCCAACGACAATGTTAGCGGGTGTTACAGACTTCGATCGATCGCGTAATCGCTGCTGGTATAGTAGCAGCCGTGAAAATGATTCCGTCACCCTCTCATAAACTATGCATGCCACTTAAATTGCAACCGCTGATGGGTGACACAAAGTTACTCCCTTCCTTGGGAGGGTCGCGCAGGTGGTGGGGTTACTCAGACGTTCAGACGTACTTGAACCGCGATACGGTATGGACGTATTGTTGGACTGGCAAGACTCTCATCGACTAAATATTAGCCTACTCTCCGTGGTCGGACTCTGGCCGTATGGGAACAAATTCGTCCTACGATTGAAACGCTTCCTCGGTGGCTTCTTTGTATTACTCTCTTGTTTCAGTCAGGTGAGTGATGTGTGGCATTAAGCAATTTAACTGAGTATTGTAGTCAGCCAATTGAAGGCAGTCGAATTTTCAGTTTGCTACCTTTTTCACGGTGAATTATACCAGGAGGATACTACTAAGAAATGTACCGTATATATTCGTCGCGTGTGGCGTTTTGGTCAAGTACATTTCGTTTCTAGTTGCCGGTAACTGCGTATGTACAGATGGAAATATAAATATATTGAGTCTTTCTTATTTGCGTTACCATGTGCACCTTACGCTGGTTTTATTATGAAATTGTTTCCATCGGGTGGATTTGCCTATGCTTTATTAAATGATTCCCAATTTGTGCCACAACTACAAGAGTGAATTCCTAATTTCCTAAGAAACACTTTCTTATATAGTACTGCAGTTACATTATGTGTAAATTCAGATTAAGAGAATTGTAGAGGGCATAAACGGCGACCGGAAAGCTCTGTCGTGTAAAGAGGAAATTGGCATTATGAAGAAGTACGTCGAGAGGGGCAAGTTTCACACGAAGGGCTTTGCTAGTAATTAATATTTTTACTAATAATTAATACTTACATATTTCATCCTAAAGACCGTGAATTCTGAGCATTTCTATTATTATAGACTGACTATTTCTTACAGTGTTTATTTTTCCTTTGGCACTATGCCTAGTTCTCCCGCCATTGTCATCAGTGCTCCTCGAGATAGTGACGCCTCTGAACCAAACCCGCAGTCGTACCTTTCCATGTATGGTCGAGTTTTTCGTCGATCAGAAGCAACAGTTCTTTCTAGTAGCTCTCCTCTTCGATGGCATAATTATCGTCGCAGCATTCGTATTTGTGTCTACGGAAGCCTTTTTAATTGTTTATACCCAACATGCGTGCGCTCTCTTCGAAGTGACAAGGTGATCAATCTGTGCTTAACATATAATTCCAAAAGAATAAAATAAAATTCTTATTTACAGTTCCAGAATTGAAAAACTATTATGTGCCTCCGGAATAAGCGATTTAAAGAACTGCAATCCTTTGGTGATGATGGCAGACGTAGTCAGCATTCACTGTAGAGCCATTAGGTTATTAATTCATGAATGATATCCTCGTTTTTCAATTAGTAAATAAAAGTCCAGCAGTCTTGCAAGTATCATTCCATTTATTTACTTTCAATGTGATAAAAATTGACTACAGTATTCAGTCACAAGTCGAAAGTAAGTAAAAAGTTCCCGGAGAATAAAATATTTCAATAGTAACTATGAAACTTGTGACTTGAGTTTTCTCGATCAGCGAAGGACACGCGGATGGCTTTGTTCTACAAAGATTAGTTTTCGATAACTAGCTCATGTGATTTAATGGAATATACACTTACTTCCATAGATATTGTAAATTACTAAGGGAAGACTTGTTACCATCCTACTTCATCCTTATCGTGTTCGGCGTCTTGAGTTTGAGCGCATATTTATTTCGTGTGAGTGCACTGTAATGAAACCTAATCGTTTCATCACAAATACCTATTAAGAGCATTCGTACTGCAGTGCATACAAACATTCGCATCTCACGAATACACCGAGTGTCTTACATCGACGATGTTCTGTTTTGCAATTCTTGGCTATATGTTTTATGTAAACTTTATGATGCAAAATGTCCAAGACTTGAGTGGTAACATAGTTAACAACTTGTAAGTCCTATTACTATTCTGTACGGACTAATTAAGGAATTTAATTGACATTTATAACATTGTAGGTACGAAACCGCGTGGTATAATGGTCCAATAACCACACAGAAATTAATACTTTTTTGTATGGTAAATTGTGTTAAACCTGTCACAATTGATTTTTGCAGTTTATTCGCTCCGGGCTACGCAGGTTTCTCTATGGCACGCACGATTTCTCTCTCTTAGCCAAGTTGTATTCGTTAGTGTGGATTGTTTAATCGGGAATTCATGTTTCAGGTTGTCAGAATGAGCATGTCGTACGCTGCTGCGCTGTTTTCCTTTCAGTAGCCACAGTGGGAGAGGTTATAGTAATACAATGTAGGATACATTCAGCGTCAAATATAATTAATTCTCTAATCCTATTAGATATCATTTTATGCAACGCATGGTGCGAAAGTTCGTTTTGTGAAAGCTGAGTGAGTATTGTACAGAAAGTGGCTGATACCCGTACTGCAATCTATATTCACTCTGTTACTGCACGCGTGCTGAAAGTTCCGTTTTATTTCTGTTGTGGGTTGTGTAAGAGGTTTTAAAAGACTTCACTACTTTTATGCCCACGTCACGCGCCAAGTTAGTATAACGTGACTGTTTCAAACTGTGTTTATGGTTGTCAATAAACACTTTATTTCGGAACGAAAAGAAACACAATCCAATTACAAGTATTACAAGTGATGGACTGGTATGATTGAAGAAGAGGATGTTTCCTCTTGAAGAGTTTTAGGATGAATATGTTTGAGTAGAAAAGGGCAAAACCGAGGAGGTCAATGAACCACATTCCGAACCTAGTGTCAAAATCCGAAGGTGGGACAAATACTAGGGAGATGGACGAATGGAAAATTGTAAGGCCATAGAGGGCAAATGTTCAGGTCCTACCTCTTTTAGTTTAATTGTTATTCAATGTTAAAGTTAGCTGTAAGTTATTGGAATGGGTAGTAATCAAACGGCAGGTCGGTAACATCGGGGGGTGGATGAGGACCCCCTTTACTTTTTTCCGTTTTTGTCTTAGCCCCTCTCAGTGATTCGGCGATGTTGACCCATTCGGATGTGACTAGTGTTACTATATCGGTTCGAATCGGAGAAAACAATCCGTCCAAAAACATTTAAGAAAATGTGAAAAAAAGGCCCATGTAGTTTTGTCCCTCACCCCTAAAAAGATTTTGCCTCACAAAAAATGTGCTGCATTCCACAAAATAAATCTGTGGTGAAACGACCTCTATCAAATTCACCAAAAATGTAAATCGATGTCATTGGGAGGCCAAGTTTCGATTCAAACACTCTAGTAAAAAAAACAGGAACAGGATATGAATGTGGAAACCAAACCTTCAGTTAGGAATATAAAACAAAACATATGTTAAACAATCGTGAAAATTAAATTCAAAATATATCTCTTCTGTTCGTTCAATTTATCAAAGAAAATGTAACACTCGGCCCGCCCGGTTCTTTACAAATCGAGTTTCAAGTAATGCAGCACATTTTTTGTGAAGCAAAATCGTTTTAGGGGTGAGGGACGAAACTACTGGGCGCTTTTTTTCACATTTTCTTAAATGTTTTTGGACGGATTTCATGTGTTTTTGGTCGTTCATTTAAGATTATTCTTTAACAGAAGCTAACAAGTGTTTTTGGGCTGTGGGAGAAAAGTACTTGGCAATTTTTAAAAATTTTCTTTTAAATGCGAAATCCTCTTTTGGGTTGGTGGGCGTCTTTCGGGAAGTGGAACAAAAACATCTCATACTTTCTTTTACATTTTAATGTTTTGAGGGGAGCGAGAGGATTGTTTTTGTGCAGGACTTCTTTTAAATGAGGAATATTTTTTGTATAGTTAGTTCTGTTTATGATTTTGCAAGGTGTCGCTAAATGCAGACGAGGTTATCTTCTTTGCAAGGGTGCAAATGTTGAAAGCTGTTAAATTTTTACATCACATCATTTTGAACCGTGTTTTTCACTAAATAGTAGATAGGCATCTTTTGCGCTTCTCAGCCTCTGTATTTTTTGTATAATCTTTTCATCATCAATGTTAATAAATCTATTTTTATTATCTCTTACAAAACATGTATAATGCCCAGGCTGGCTATTTTGTTTATTATTTTTTGCATGATAAAATATAGCACTTATCGCACTATAAACTTTTTGCGCGATAAGTATTTTTGACGTATGTGCACCTGTAATACTATATTTTTGCATTAAAATAATTCTTGCTTCCTTTTGTTGAAAGGGTAATAACCGAATAATGAACAATAAATGAACAATAAATTAGCGATTAATAATAAAAAGAACTTGGCGTGTGCGCGCGTCACTGCGAGGTAAAAGGACAATCGGAAACTGATTTAAACCTAACACTCACTTTACCACAATTTTATTTCTTTAGTAGTTTTTTTAAGAATATTACCGGTGCGAGTGTTTTATTATTATCTATTAATATATTAGTAATCTAATTAGTTGTTTTATTATTTATTTTGTGTTCGTTGCTAATGCGAGGTATCATTGAATGAAAACTAGGCTTTCTTGTATGATATCTACTATCTTTCTTGTTATATTTCAATTTTGTCGGGAAATCAAACTACTTGGCGCACTTTTTTTTCTTACATTTTAATGTTTTTGGACGGATTTCTATATCTAGGGTTAATTTGAAATTTTAGTAATTACTTTAAGAAGTGGTTTGTTATTTAAAATAATGCGAATTTACATTAATACATATATAAATGTGTATTTATTTTTCTATTAGCTGGTTCAGTTTAATAAAAGTATGTAAGTTTTATGTAATATTTTATGTAATATTTGCCTCCTCATTTTATAGCTCTCTTTCTAATTCAACACGTTGTAATCTTATATGCACGTGTTTGTAATCAACGCGTCTTATTTTACTATTTCTCCTTAAAGTTCTTATACTGTTATTAAATAATAAATAATCAATAATAATAAAAAACAAATTCACAGATTAAATTTATTTTAAAATCAGGCTACCCAAAAGCCACGCGATCACCACAAAATATTAAAATTTGAAACAATTGCCAAGTAGTTTTCACCCAAAGCAAAAAATATACGAAAAATTTAATTGAATATCATTGAATAAAAAGCTAAATCTTTATTCAAAAATATAGAATCAAATGAGAAGGCCAAATGTGATTCAATGATACTTCTATTTCACTTACACTAACATTTAAAAGAAACTTAGCGTGTGCACGTTTCATTGTGAGGTAAAAGACTAATGCGAAACTATGTTGAGTTTAATAAAGACTTTACTGTTTTACGACCTTGATTTAGAAATTTGTTGTTCTTTCACAGTAATCAATGCCTTTCATGAGTATTGTCCGGTACCACGTAAGTAACAAGCCAACCACTGTTTTTAGCAATGTTACCATAGGGAGTGCCTCAACTAAAGTGCGCACACGCGCAGTTTTTTTAAATGTTAAATCTGCAAGTGACATCGAAGTATCACTGATCCAAATTTAGTCTTTCTATACGGTATCTGTATAATAGAATGAAAACTTTGCTATGCATTCAATAATAACCGTTTACATTCTTGGTACGTTTTCTTATAGCTCAGATTTTTTGGGCGTGAAACACCTTTTTTGGACAAGGAAGAAAACTACTGTACGCCTCTGGAAAGAAGATGCCTGGCTCTAGAATTCGGAAAGTGTGTGACTGATAGGCTAGAAGCTTATAAGCCTGGAAATCTCCACCTTTTCTATCTTTCCTCCGACGAAGCCCTTAACGGCCTTCGCTAGCCCCTAACAACACTTCAGATCGCTAATAATAAAACCTTTTGATTCCATTCCTAAGTACTAGGTTGTGAAGGGGGAGGCAAATTTTTCGCCAAATCAGAACCAGGCGCCTTCTCTCCAGAGGCGAACAGTACATGGTGATCACTACTTCAGCCCCTATTCGCTTTGCCCGGCCCTCCCTTATATAATATATATAACATTTGAATAAAAATAAACAATTAAAATAAGATGATGAACTCAATTTAACCACTCGTGTGTTAGAAAATTAGAAGTAGGCATGGAAATGCATGTGTAGAGCAGACCTCGTGGAGGTGCTGCTCGGTACCTCTTCCCTTCGGAGAAAACCCAGGGTGTCGTAAACCCCCAAACTGGCCACGCTGACACAGGTAAACTGATGGCGAGCGATGTCCGAGAGCATCACTCTTGGATAGACTTTGGCTTCGACACCACTGTACTCCTAAACGAATATTTGAATACATTTGTACATCCACCTTTTACTTGATCGAATCCCTGACGTGTCACATTTATTCCACGCGCCCACCAACACAACTTTAAGACTCCGTATAGTCTTACACTTGAATCACGCACGGTTAATGAAATAAACAGTTTCCCACTGACATGCTTGAATTGTCGTCAACGTATGTCACGCTGGTCTTCTTTAGCAGCACGCTTCTCAAAGTAAACGTTTCATATATTATATAAACAAATACTAATCTAAATGCAAACCCTATTAAAACTCCGATCTCCATAACAATTCACTCTCTTCATTTCTCTGACTTGGTGCATCTGACTTTTCTTTTTGGCTTCTCACTTTCATCGTTCCATGACCAGCTGGTCGAAAGTAACACCTTCCTCGAGTACTGTTCTGGTGACTATTCGTATGCGTATGCGTATGCGTATAAAAGGGTATTATCCAGGTGCTTGCCATCCCCTCGTGGTAAGATAATCGACAGTCATTGTTCCAAATGTTGTGTCTTCCAGCGACAATGTTAGCGGCTGTTACAGACTTCGATCGATCGAGTAATCGCTGCTGATATAGTAGCAGCCGTGAAAATGATTCCATCACCCTCTCATAAACTATGCATGCCACTTAAATTGCAACCCCTGATGGGTGACACAAAGTTACTCCTTTCCTCGGGAGGGTCGCGCAGGTGATGGGGTTACGCAAACGTTCAGACGTATTTGAACCGCGCTACGGTATGGACGTATTGTTGGATTGGCAAGACTCCCGTCGGTTAAACACTATCCTACTCTCAGTGATCGGACTGTGGCCGTATGGGCACAAATTCGGCCTACGATTGAAACGCTTCCTCGGCGGCTTCTTTGTGCTACTCTCTTGTTTCAGTCAGGTGAGTAATGTGTAGCATTAAACAGTTTAACTGACAGATGTAATCAGCTAATTGAAGGCAGTTTAATTTTCAGTTTGCTACCTTTTTCACGGAGAATTATACCAGGAGGATGCTACTAACAAATGCACCATACATATTCCTCACGTGTGGCGCTGTGGTCAAATACATTTCGTTTCTCGTTGCCGGTAACTGCGTATGTACAAATAAAAATACGCACATATCGAGTCTTTCTTATTTGTGTCACCATGGACAACTTCAACTGCTTTTCTTAAGAAATTGTTGATAATTATACAGAACAGGGTACTCCTCGCCGATGTCAATGCCGTTGATATACAGTACAAGTAACCGTCGCTCGGCCTTACTTTTTAAGTTATACACAAAAATATGTTTCATGCTTGGATTTTTTATGAGCCTAGGTAGAGTAACCAGTGAGCATACTACATAGTCAATTTAGCTAGTCTCGCTAATAGCTTAGGCTAAATAGTTAAAAGAGCAGACTAAACAGTCAACCCAATCTTATGAAAGCATTCGAAATGCTCTTGGAGAGCCAATACAGATGTAACACAGTCTTAAAACCGAGATCTAACCTCTTCATGCTGTCAGCAACACAACATACTACAGTACAGTACTTTTATGACAGCATTTTAAATAAGGTGATTAAACTATGTAGTTCGAAGAATTTCTAAATATTTGGCGCAGTCTGGATTGGTCAAGCTTGGCTTTTGAGTCTGGATTATATCTATATTAGCTCTCTGCCGAAATTTGGAATGACGTCGCAAGATCACAACGATGTTTACGTTAGGATTTCTGTTGATTCTTCAACTATATACAGATTGTAAACGACATAACTCGTGGCATTTTGAGGGAAGGTCGAGGGGAAAATTTTAAGCAATTCAAACTTTCTCAAATCTTGAGAAAAAGAAAAAACTTTTTCAAATCTTTGTTAACTTGATTGTTATAACATATTGAAGGTGGGAGGCTATCTTCGATCCCACTGACAGAATCGTCCCATAAACTCGCATATGTGTGCTGCGGTGCAATTGGAGGTAACACCTGAAAAGGCAACTCGATACTCTGATTGGTTTACATACTAATTAATAAAGTATTTTTGCTCCGGGTGAACGATGTTTTCAGAATTGATAGTTCGCGAGCGTAGTGAAAACAGCGAGGTCCGGTCCCCGCCAAGTGTCGGTGTCTTAGCGGAGCCATCCTTTATCTCTCTTTAGAATAGGCTAGACCCAATTGTTTTCTTCGATTCGAGCGGATATAGTTATACTAGTTGGGTCATTCCGCGCCAAGTGAGAAGCTAGATTTTCCTGAAAATTCAGCATGTTGTTCCTCAGACAGGGTAGGGGGGGGGGGGGGCATCGTTTTTCAAAATTCGTATTCCTTTGGGAAATACACGCCGCCAAAATCGACATTTTCCCGCATCGGCGAAAATAGACCATTGCCGGAAAAATTTTTCTGAAAATACTACTGGTCGTATCGGTATAATTTATATTCGGTTTTACTTGGTAAAGGCCGATCTATGTAACCATGTCTTTTTAATGATTCGCAGATTAATTGTTGAATGCAAAAAATTAGCATAAACTTTTGATTTGTAAATAAAGTATCGAAGGTAGCGCTTCAATCTGAAATGTATATCAAAATGTGCCTTGGAGCTTTGTCTATTGAACATTGTTTTCTCCGAAACGGAGAAAATGATCCAGGTATCGGGAAGTCGACTTGGAAAACGTCGATTTTGGCGGCCTGTATTTCCCAAAGAAATACAAATTTTGAAAAACGATGAGCCCTCCCACTCCCTCTCTCACATGAGGAAAAACATGCTGAATTTTCAGCAAAATCCCCGACATCACCAAAATCGAGCTTCTCACTTGGCGTGGAATGACCCAGTTACATCCCAACGGTCAACATCGCCGAATCACCGAGGAGGGCTAAGACAAAAACTGCAAGAAAGTAACGAGGGGTCCTCGGTCACTGCCCGATGTTGCCGATCTCCCGTTCGATTACTACCCGTGCCAATAACTTAGAGCTAACTTTAAGATGGAATAACAACTAAACTGAAAGAGATAGGACCTCAACGTTTACCCTCTATGGCTTTAGAATTTTCCCCTCTACCATCCCTCAAAGCGCCAGGAGTTATATCGTTAACACCCTGTATATGTATATGAAAATGATCGGCTTAAATCGCTCTATAACATATTTTAAAATCATTAAAATCAGTTGTGAGTCCGTCTTTGTAAGCATAGAACGTGGAATCAGTGGACTCGTTCACAATTGTATCCACGTATGACCAGAAGCGTAAAACATATCTTTGTGTCTAACTTGAGAACTAAAGCCGAGCGAGGGCTAATTATATATGAAAAAATTACTCTAAATAGTATTCCCTATAACATATTAAAAGCTCATTTAAATCGGTGGGTAGTATATAACTCTGTTCTATATAATTACTAAATTGTTTTCTTCCGGTGGATTTACCTATGCTTTATTAAGGAGGTTGGTGCCGAAAATGAAAATAATGAGATCGGATTGAAATTTACACAGAATGATAGTCAATGTCATACAATAATGACACCTGAATAAAAAACATTTGATATGGTAAATGAGACTTTAACGAAC
This sequence comes from Ectemnius continuus, assembly GCA_910591665.1. Taxonomy (NCBI): domain Eukaryota; kingdom Metazoa; phylum Arthropoda; class Insecta; order Hymenoptera; family Crabronidae; genus Ectemnius; species Ectemnius continuus. The sequence goes on from OU342869.1 coordinate 5,291,665, forward strand.
AATCGAGCTAAGTTTCAAAAGCTTTATCTGTCTGGTTCGAGATTGTTTGAGCTGAGAGTGAGAAGGAAATGGTTGCGTCTGTAGAAATAACATGATAAATAGTATATAGATGCAAGTAACTTCTGCAAGCAGATGTGACGTAACTAAAACTTAATTGCAAATTGAGTTACCCTGCTCAAAAATTGGCGTTACTGAAATTTGAAAAGGCTTCAAAATTCTGTGTGAGCGCTTAAATGTTCCCCTCCTATCCCTCCCCCAAATGACGGCATTAACCTGCTGAAATGATCCCCAATTTTTGCTGTCATTACAAGAGTGAATCCTTAATTTAAGAAACACTTTCCTACATAGCATTGCAGTTGTGTTATATGTAAATTCAGATTAAGAGAATTGTAGAGGGCATAAACGGCGACTGCGAGGCTCTGTCAAATAAAGAGGAAATTGGTATTATGAAGAAGTACGCCGAAAGGGGCAAGTTTCATACGAAGACCCTTGCTAGTAATTAATACTTCAATAATTAATAATTACATATTTTATCCCATACACCTAGAATTGCGAACATTTCCATCATTACACTCTGGCCATTTGTTGCAGTGTTTGTTTGTCCTTTCGCACTATGCTTAGTTCTCCAACCATTGTCATCAGTCATCCTCGAGATAGTGATGCCCTTGAACGAAACCCGCAGCGGTACCTTTCCATGTATGTTCGAGGTATTCATCGATCAGAAGCAACACTTGTTTCTTGTTACTTTTCTCTTCGATGGCACGGTTATCGTCGTAGTATTCGTGCTTGTGTCTACCGAAGCCTTTTTAATCGTCTATACTCAACATGCTTGCGCTCTCTTCAAACTGACAAGGTAATCAATCTGTCTTTGACATGTAATTCCAAAGAATAGAATACAATTCTTATTTACAGTTGCAGAATTGAAAAACTGTTACGTGCCTCCGGAATAAGTGATTCTAAGAAGTGCAGTAATTTGGTGACGATAGCAGACGTGGTCAACATTCAATGTAGAGCCTTTAGGTTATTAACTCATGAATGATATCCTTATTTATCCATTAGTAAATAAAAGCCCAGCAGTCTTACAAGTATCATTCCATTTATTTAATTTCAATGTGATAAATATTGACTGCAATGTTCAATCACATGTCGAAAGTAAATCAAAAATCGTCGGAGAATAAAATATTTCGATAGTAACTGTAAAATTTGTGACTTGAGTTTTCTCGATCAGCGAAGGACACGCGGATCGCTTTGTTCTACAAAGATTAGTTTCCGATAGCTAGCCCATCTGATTTAATGGAATATACACTTACTCCCATAGATATTGTAAATTACTAAGAGAAGACTTGCTACCATCCTACTTAATCCTTCTCGCATTCGGCGTCTTGAGTTTGGCCACATATATATTTCGCGTAAGTGGACTGCAATTAAACCTAATCATTTCATGCCAAATACCTATCAAGAGCATTCTTACTGCAGTGCATGCAAGCATTCGCATCTCACGAATACACCGAGTGTCTCATATCAATGATGTTTTGTTTCGGAATTCTTGGCTATATGTTTTACGTAAACTTTATGCTGCAAAATGTCCAAGATTCGAGTGGTAACATATTTAACAACTTGTAAGTCTATTACTATTCTGTAGAGTCTAAGTAAGGAATTTAATTGACATTTATAACATTGTAGGTACGACACCGCCTGGTACAATGGTCCATTAACTACACAGAAATTAATACTTTTTTGTATGGTAAATTGTATTAAGCCTGTCACAACTGATTTGTGCTGTTTATTCGCTCCGGGCTACAAAGGTTTCTCTATGGCACGCACGATTTTTATCTCTTAGCCAGGTTGTATTCGTTAGTGCGGATTGTTTAATCGAGAATTCACGTTTCAGATTGTCCGAATGAGCATGTCCTACGCTACTGCACTTTTTTCCTTTCAGTAGGGAGCTTGGACGATATTATAGTAATATAATGTAGGATACATCCAGCGAAAAGTATCAAAGATCATTTTGTGCGAGGCATAGTGGAAAAGTTCATTTTTCGAGGGCTGCGTGTTGTGCAGAAAGTGGTTGATTCCCGCATTGTTATCTATATTCACTCTGTTACTGCACGCGTGTTGAAAGTATCATTTTATTTCACTTTATCAATCGCTTTACTGCACTAGTGCTGTAATCAAGAGACTCGGTAGAGTCTCACGGCAAGTGGGAGTATATATAGGACGGTGCGTGACTACCGAGGTTAATTATCTCCAAGTATAGCTGTTGTCGTCTGCTATAGAACTTTTACCACGATTTATAGAAAAGGTATAGCTTCGACGATTTATTTCTCAATTTTGTATTCTTTTTATCGGTTCAGTCGTTCAAGAGATACGAATTTCTCCTGCTTATTTTACTCGAGGTAAAGGCAAGGCAGATTAAGAGTCAGTTTCGTAAGATATTCCTAAAAATGTGGCTTTCAGGTTTTTCATGGAAGGTGGCAGCGCACCGAAATGCTGCGGACTGAGCCGTGTTTACGTTACCTACACATTGGTTAAGCCGGTTATGTAATAGCCAATTATGTATCACGGTTATGTGACACAGTCCGATTTTATTGTTTTATACTATATATCATGCTTATATTCCATGCTTTATGTAGTTAATAAAAGAGCATACTCCCCTTGCCACTGTTTCTGTGATCTGGTGATTACTGAGAATTATGAAAGAACTGTCAAAAGTGTTAAATGCGTAACGCACAAACTACTGTATTTAATAAAAGAGCACTGATTGCCAATGGTTCATATTGTTAAGTATGTGGCCCATGAATCTTTGAAGCAATAATTGATAATTATTTATAATTTCAGAAAATGCTAGCTATTAGTAATCAGTACTCGCTAGAACTAACTTCAGCAGTTTACGTGTATGCTCCATCAACTAGGCATTTGACAGTCAACATACACCAAATTTGACTAGACTGTACATGACTTGCATATATATCTAACAAAATCTAAATCATTATTTGGCCTAATGCTTCAAAAATATGATATTAACGAAATGATATGGTCATACGCAATCTAATTTGCTTGTGACTGTTAAGTTTGTTGCTTAAGGAACGTTTGGCTACAATGACATAATCAAGTAATAACTACCAATCATATATCATTTAGGAATAATCTAGCCATTGGTAATTAGTGCTTGTTTGGCAAATTTCATCACTTTAGATTGTGCACTGCTTGAGCTGTGCATCTGGTATTCAAGATATATCAAAGTTAGAGTGCTTATGTGGCTACAGCTTATTCAATTTGAAATTTAAATGTGTCCTAGCTGTTGGTAACGTAGCATTGCTGATCCAAACCTGAATTATTGTACGTTAACACTTTACAAATTATATTAGGCATGCAACATTTCCATGTGCCCTTTAAGTTGTGTTCCTGACTGTCAAGTGTCTAGTCCATGAAATGGTTCAATTATAGAGCTAAGATGATGTAATGTGAGTAAGTTTCGTGGTGCACTAGCTACCTACTGTTAGTAAATTTCATTACTAAAAGTTGCACCCCCTTGAGTTATGCATTTCAGAAGCAGGATACACTAAAACTGGACTGTGTATGACAACGGCTCATCCTATATAATATGTAAAGCGTTAAGGAATAATGCCACTCTAGCAACCAAAAAAATACATGAAATTTGACAGTTTTTTTATGACAACACAGTAAATGCAATACAACATTTATTTAAAGGCCTTTATTGTATCATTTTCAACAAAATGACGGAGCTAGAGCGCAGCAAATACCACTGTCTAATCTTTTGCCGCCGGAAAGATTCCTTCTCTGACCTGCAGCAATAAAACGAATATTATTTGATTCTGTATTCTATATAAGCTTAACTCAAAAAGTACGTATTAAAATTAAAATATCGCTGTTTGTTAGAACGATGCACCCAAGACAAAGTTTCTGTTTTCGATAAAAAATTATGTAAAATTTTAACAGACATTTTATTTCCATTGTGCTGTTCTAACAAAAAGCAATATTTTTTAATTTAATCTCGCTACGTACTGTTCGAGTTAAGCGTATACAGAATTGAACAATGTCTGTTTTATTACTGCAGATCAAAAACTAGAGAAATTTTTCTGGCCGTAGAACACAAACACGCTTTCACTTGCCGAGTTCTAACTCCGCCATTTTCTCGAAAATAATTAAATAAAAAACCCTAATCATTCTTTAAAGTATACAATAAAGGCATTCAAACAAATGTTATTATTCCCAAGGATTAAATAACAAAAAGACATGAAGTCAGTCCGAAAACATTTAAACGTAAAAAATGCGGTAAGTAGCAGATTGATTTTCGCACAAAATTGAAACATTGGTAAATAATTAGAAATTTATTGTTTTTTTGTTAAGCATTAACTAACAAAAAGTCATGAAATCCGTCCTAAAAGATTAAAATGTAAAGAAAGTGCGCCAATTAGTTTGATTTCTGGACAAAATTGAAATATAACGAAAAAGATAATAGATATCATACACGAAAGTCAAGTTTTCATTCAGAGATATCCTGATTTAACTCGCATTAGCAACGAACAATAAAATAACAATAAATTAGCGATTAATAGTAAAAAAAACTTGGCGTAGTCGCGCTTCACACTGCAGGGTAAAAAACTAATGAGAAACTATTTTGAATTTAATGAAGAATTTACTGTTTAACGACTTTGATTTAGAAATTTTTTGTTCCTTGACAATACTCAACTGCTTTCATGAGTATTGTCCAGTACCACGTGAGTAACAAGCCAGCCACTGCTTTTAGCGCGCACAGGCGAAGTTCTTTTTAATATTAGATCTGCAAGTTAAATCGAAGTATCATTGATCCAAATTTAGTATTTCTGTATGATAGCTATATGTGCCCATAATTATGAAAGTGGTCTAAGTCATACGTTTCTTGTTTCGAGATATTTCATGAATTCCATTTGAATAAATTACAAAATATTTTTACATTAAGCGACATTTTAATTTATAATTTTATTAGTCTTGATTAATGAAAATTTATTATGAATATGAAATTTTGTGTGATTTTCATACGAAAATGTTGTTTTTAAAGTTTGAACTGACTTAGAGCATTTTCAAAATTAACTGAACGTTCTATAAATGACTTAAAGCGATAAAGAACTATGAGTTTTATTTGAAACAATAACTTTAATGAAATAATTCATGAACATTTATTAATTATTTTTAAAAAGTAATCCATTTTTATCATTTCGAGTTTTTAAGATTCTTAATATGTTGTCGAAAAACTGGAGGGATGTATGGTAGTAAACACATAATATCTTTATGTTTTTCTTCCGTTACTGGTCTAGTGGTGGTGTATAATGGACGTAATTTAATATATCCGTATATTTTCAAGTTATGTTTATATAATTTCTTTAAACTTTTCACTTAGACCACTTTCATAATTAACACTAAATGAATTCTTAAATGAAATTCTTAAATGATATTTAAATTTAAATAAATAGATAGAGATATAAGATATTTAAATCTTAAATAAATTCGTAAATGAAAAAATTTAGTTTAAAATAATGTGGTGTGAAATAACTGATAAACATATTTTTTTTAATTTTGATTTAGACCACTTTCGTAATTATGGGCACATATGATTGAATGAAAACTTTGCCATGCATTCAATGATATCCATTTACATTTTTGGTACGTTTTCTTATAGTTAAAATTTTTTGGGCGTGAAACACCTTTTTTGGACAAGGAAGAAAGTGTGGGATTGATAGGTTACAAGCTTATAAGACTGGAAATCTCCGCCTTTTCTATCTGTCCTCGGACGAAGCCCTTAACGGCCTCCGCTAGTCCCTAACAACACTTCAAATCGCTAATAATAAAACCTTTTGTTTCCATTCCTAAGTACGAGATTGTGAAGGGGGAGGCAAATTTTTCGCGAAATCAGAACCAGGTGCCTTCTCTCCATAGACGAACAGTGCATGCCGATCACTACTACAGCCCTTATTAGCTTTGCCCGGCCCTCCCTTATATATATAACATTTGAATAAAAATGAACAATAAGATGATGAATTCAATTTAACCACTCTTGGATCACGCACGGTTAATGAAATAAACAGTTTCCCACTGACATGTTTCAATTGTCGTCAACGTATGTCACGCTGGTCTTCTTTAGCAGCACGCTTCTCAAATTAATCGTTTCATATATTATATAAACAAACACTAATCTAAATGCAAACCCTATTAAAACTCCGATCTGTATGACAATTCACTCTCCCCATTTCTTTGACTTGGGGGATCCAACTTTCCTTCTTGGCTTCTAACTTTTGTCCTTCCATGACCAGCTAGTCGAAAGTAACACCTTCTCCGAGTACTGTTGTGGTGCGTATGCGTATGAAAGAGTATTATCCGGGTGTTTGCCATCCCCTTGTGGTAAGATAATCGACAGTCATTTTTCCAAATGTTGTGTCTTCCAACGACAATGTTAGCAGGTGTTACAGACTTCGATCGATCGAGTAATAGCTGCTCATATAGTAGCAGCCGTGAAAATGATTCCATCACCCTCTAATCAACTATGCATGCCACTTAAATTGCAACCGCTGATGGGTGACACAAAGTTACTCCCTTCCTCGGGAGGGTCGCGCAGGTGGTGGGGTTACTCAGACGTTCAGATGTATTTGAACCGCGATACGGTATGGACGTATTGTTAGATTGGCAAGACTCCCATCGGTTAAATATTATCCTACTCTCTGTGATCGGACTTTGGCCGTATGAAAACAAATTCGTCCTACATTTGAAACGCTTCCTCGGCGGTTTCTTTGTGTTACTCTCTTGTTTCGGTCATGTGAGTAATACGTAGCATTAAACAATTTAACTAAGTGATGTAATCAACCAATTAAAGGCAGTCTAATTTTCAGGTTGCTACCTTTTTCACGATAAATTATACCACGAGGATACTACTAACAAATGCACCGTATATATTCCTCGCGGGTATCGTTTTGGTCAAGTACATTGCGTTCCTCGTTGCCGGTAACTGCGTATGTATAGATGCAAATACGCACATATCGAGTCTTTCTTATTTGTGTCACCATGTCCACCTTAAGCTGCTTTTCTCAAGAAATTGTTGGTAATTATACAGAACAGGGTACTCCTCGCCGATTTCAATGCAGTTCATATACAATATAAGTCACTATCGCTCGGCTTTACTTTTTAAGTTATACACAAAAATATGTTTCGTGCTTGGATCAGGAGACTCGGTAGAGTCTCGCGCCAAGTAGTAATAGTATATATAAGACGGTGAAGTATATATATGACAGCGCGAGACAACCGAGAATAATTATCCCGAAGTGTAGCGGTTGTCGTCTGCTATAAAACTTTCACCTCGATTTATGAAAAAGTTATAGCTCCAAGAATTTATTTCTCAATTTTGTATTTTTTTCCCGATTTTTCTGAATCGAATGGGCCGAGAATCAAGCGAATCGGATCAGTAATTCAGGAGATATGAATTCTGCTGCTTATTTTACTCGTCGAAAAGGCGAATCGGATTACGATTCATGTCATTCAGCAATTCCTAAAAATGTGACTTTCACTTTTTTCACACCAGTTGGCACCACGGCCAAATGTCGCGTTTCCGTTACCGATCTATAATCTGTAATCTGTACAAAGACATTAACTAACAAAAAGACATGAAATCCGTACAAAAACATTAAAATGTAAAAAATGCGCCAAGTAGTTTGAGTTCCCGACAAAATCGAAATATAACAAAAAATATAATAAATATGATACGAGAAAGCCAAGTCTTCATTTAAAGAAACATCGATTTAACTCGCATTAGCATCGAACACTGAATTAACAATAAATTGTCACTTAATAATAGAAAAAACTTGGCGTATGCACGCTTCATTTGAGGCACTTGCTCTGGTAATATTGCTAAAAGAACTTTTAAAGGAATTAAATTTTAGTAAAGTCAGTGTTTGGTAAGTCAGTTTCCCATTATCTTTTTAAGTCGCAATGAAGTGAGCACACGCCAAGCTTTTTTTATTATTAAGTGACAATTTATTGTTAATTCAGTGTTCGATGCTAATGCGAGTTAAATCGATGTTTCTTTAAATGAAGACTTGGCTTTCTCGTATCATATTTATTATCTTTTTTGTTATATTTCGATTTTGTCGGGAACTCAAACTACTTAGCGCATTTTTTACATTTTAATGTTTTTGTACGGATTTTTTATGAGCCAAGGTAGAGTAACTAGTGAGCATACTAAATAATCAAACAGTCAGCCCAATCTTGAAAGCATTCGAAATCCTTGTGGAGAGCTAATACAGATGTAACACAGTCTTCAAACCAAGATCTAACCTCTTCATGCTGTCAGCAACTCAACATATTACAGTACAGTACTTTTATGACAGCATTTTAAATAAGGTGATTAAACTATGTGGTTAGAAGAAATTCTAAATATTTGGCGCAGTCTGGATTGGTCAAGCTTGGTTTTGAGTCTGTATTACATCTGTATTAGGTCTCTGCCGAAATTTGGATTGACGTCACAAGATCACAACGATGTTTACGTTAGGATTTCTGTTGATTCTTCAACTATATACAGGTGGTAAACGACATAGCTCCCGGCATTTTGCCGGAAAGTGGAGAGGAAAATTTTGAGCAATTCAAGCTCATGTTATGGTGTCCGATCTTTGTTAGTTTGATTGTTATAACATATTAAAGGTGGGGAGGCTATCTTCGATCCCACTGGTAGAATCGTCCCATAAATTCGCATATGTGTGCTCCGGTGCAATTGGAGGTAACACCTAAAAAGGCGATTTGATACTCTGATTGGTTTACATACTAACTAATAAAGTGTTTTTACTCCAGGTGAACGATGTTTTCACAATTGATAGTTCGCGAGCGTAGTGGAAACAGTGGGGTCCCCCCCCCCCCCCCCCCCCCAAGTATCGGTGCTTAGCGTGATGTAACGTGACACCTTTGAGAGGACGTCCTTTATCTCTCTTTAGAACAGGCTGGACCCAATTGTTTTCTCCGATTCGAATCAATATAGTTATACTAGTTACATCTCAATGGGTCAACAGCGCCGCATCAGCGAGAGGGGCTAAGACAAAAAGCGCAAAAAAGTAAAGAGGGGTCCTCGGTCACTCCCCGTTGTTGCCGATCTCCCCTTCGATTACTACCCGTTCCAATAACTTAGAGCTAACTTTAAGATGGAATAACAACTAAACTGAAAGAGATAGGACTTGAACATTTACCCTCTATGGCCCCCTTTGAAATTTGTCCCTCTACCATCCCCCAAAGCGCCGGGAGTTATATCGTTTACACCCTGCATATGTATAGAAAAATAATCGGCTTAAATCGCTGTATAACGTATTTTAAAATCATTAAAATCGGTTGCGATTCCGTCTTTATAAGCATAGAACGTGGAATCAGTGGACTCGCTCACAATTGTATCCTCGTATGACCAGAAGCGTAAAATATATCTTTGTGTCTAACTTGAGAACTAAAGCCAAGCGAGGGCTAATTATATATGGAAAAATTACTACAAATAGTATTCCCTATAACATATTAAAAGCTCATTAAAATCGGTAAGGAGTACCCTGTTCTATAAAATTACTAAATTGTTTTCTTCCGGTGGATTTACCTATGCTTTATTAAGGAGGTTGGTGCCGAAAATGAAAATAATCAAATCGGATTAAAATTTAGACAGAATGATAATCAATGTTATACAATAATGACACATGAATAACAAACATTTGATGTGGTAAATGAGACATTTACGAACAATCAGGCTCAGTTTCAAAAGCTTTATCTGTCTGGTTCGAGATTGTTTAAGCAGAGAGTGACAGGAAATAGTTTCGTCTGTAGAAATAACGTGATAAATACTATATAGATGCAAGTAACTTCTACAAGCAGATGTGACGTAACTAAAACTTAATTGCAAATTGAGTTACCCTGCTCAAAAATTGGCTTTACTGCAATTCGAAAAGGCTTCAAAATTCTGTGTCAGCGCTTATATGTTCCCCTCCTACCCCTCCACCAAATGACGGCATCAACCTGCCGAAATGATCCCCAATTTTTGCCGTCATTATAAGAGTGAATCCTTAATTTAAGAAACACTTTCCTACATAGCATTGCAGTTGTGTTATATGTAAATTCAGATTAAGAGAATTGTAGAGGGCATAAACGGTGACTGGAAGGCTCTGTCAAGTAAAAAGGAAATTGGCATTATGAAGAAGTACGTCGAAAGGGGCAACTTTCATACGAAGGGCTTTGCTAGTAATTAATATTTTAACTAATAATTAATAATTACATAGTTCGTCCTAGAGACATAGAATTCCAAGCATTTCGATGATTATTGACTGGCCATTTGTTGCAGTGTTTCTTTGTCCTTTCACACTATGCCTAGTTCTCCCGCCAATGTCAACAGTGGTCCTCGAGATAGCGATGCCCCTGAACCAAACCCGCAGCCGTACCTTTCCATTTACGTTCGAGTTTTTCGTCGATGAGGAAAAACACTTGTTTCTGGTTGCTTTCCTCTTCAATGGCATAGTTATTGTCGCAGCATTCGTATTTGTGTCTACGGAAGCCTTTTTAATTCTCTATACCCAACATGTTTGCGCTCTCTTCGAAGTGACAAGGTAATCAACCTATGTTCAACATATAATTCCAAAGAGTAAAATGCAATTCTTATTTACAGTTGCAGAATTGAAAAACTGTTATGTGCCTCCGGAATGAGGGATTTAAAGAACTGCAATACTTTGGTGATGATACGGGATGTGGTCAACATTCACTGTAGAGTTATTAGGTTATTAACTCATGAATGATATCCTTATTTTTAAATTAGTAAATAAAAGCTCACCAGTCTGCAAGTATCATTCCATTTATTTAATTTCAATGCGATAAACATTGACTGCAACATTCGGCCACAAGTCGAAACTAAATCAAAATTCGTCGGAGAATGAAATATTTCAATAGTAACTATGCAACTTGTGGCTTGAGTTTTCTCGATCAGCGAAGAACACGCCGATCGCTTTGTTCTACAAAGATTAGTTTTCGACAGCTAGCCCATCTGATTTAATGGAATATACCCTTACTCCCATAGATATTGTAAATTACTAAGGGAAGACTTGCTACCATCCTACTTAATCCTGCTCGTATTCGGCGTCTTGAGTTTGGCCACATATATATTTCGCGTAAGTGGACTGCAATCAAACCTAATCATTTCATGACAAATATCTATCAAGAGCATTCTTACTGCAGGGCGTGCAAGCATTCGCATCTCACGAATACACCGAGTGCCTCACATCAATGATGTTCTGTTTTGGAATTCTTAGCTATATGTTTTATGTAAACTTTATGCTGCAAAGCGTCCAAGACTTGAGTTGTAACATATTTGACAACTTGTAAGTCCTATTACTACTATTCTGTACGGACTAATTACGGAATTTAATTGAAATTTATAATATTGTAGGTACAACACCGCATGGTACAATGTTCCAATAACCACACAGAAATTAATCCTTGTTTGTATGGCAAATTGTATTAAACCTGTCACAATTGATGTTTGCAGTTTATTCGCTCCGGGCTACAAAGGTTTCTCTATGGCACGCATGATTTCTATCTCTTAGCCAGGTTGTATTCGTTAGTGTGGATTGTTTAATCGAGAATTCGCGTTTCAGATTGTCCGAATGAGCATGTCCTACGCTACTGCGCTTCTTTCCTTTCAGTAGGCACCATGGACGATGTTATAGCAATATAATGTAGGATACATCCAGCGACAAGTATCAAATATCATTTTGTGCGAGGCATAGTGGGAAAGTTCTTCTTTCGAGGGCTGCGTGTTGTGCAGAAAGTGGTTGATTCCCGCACTGTTATCTATATTCACTCTGTTACTGCACGCATGTTGAAAGTATAATTTTATTTGATTTTATCAATCGCTTTACTGGACTAGTGCGGTAATCAGGAGACTCGGTAGAGTCTCACGCCAAGTAGTAGTGTACTATATAGGACGGTGCGTGACTACCGAGGATAATTATCCAGATGTGTAGCTGGTGTCGTCTGCTATAGAACTTTCACCACGATTTATGGAAAAGGTATGGCTCCGATGATTTATTTCTCAATTTCGTATTTTTTTATCGGTTCAGTCATTCAAGAGATATGAATTTCTCTTATTTTACTGGAGGTAAAGGCAAGGCGGATTAAGAGTCAGTTTCGTAAGATATTCCTAAAAATGTGGCTTTCAGGTTTTTCATGGGAGGTGGCAGCGCACCGAAATGCTGCGGGCTGAGCCGTGTTCACGTTACCGACTCATTGGTTAAGCCGGTTATGTGATAGCTGATTATGTATGACGGTTATGTGACACAGTCCGATTTTATTGTTTTATATTATATATCATGCTTATATTATATGCTTTATTTAATTAATAAAAGAGCATACTCCCCTTGTCACTTTTGTTTCTGTGATCTGCTGATTACGAAAAATTATGAAAGAGCTGTCACAAGTGTTAAGTGCGTAACCCACAAATTACTGTATTTAGTATAAGAGTACTGATTACCAATGGTTCATATTGTTAAGTATGCAATTATTTATAATTTGAGAAACTGCTAGCTATTAGTAATCAGTACTCGCTCAAACTAACTTCAGCAGTTTATCTGTTTGCTCCATCAGCTAGGCACTCAATAGTCAAGATATACCAATCAAAACTAGACTGTGTATAACCTGAGCATAATCTAACAAAATCTAAATCATTGTTTGACCCAATGCTTCACAATTATGATATTAATTAAATGATATGGTCACATGCAATCTAATTTACTTGTGACTGTCAAGTTTGTTGCTCAAGGAACGTTTGGCTAAAATGACATAATCAAGTAATAATTACCAATCATATATCATTTAGGAATAATCTAGCCATTGGCAATTAGTACTTGTTTAGCATAATTTCATCACTTTAGATTGTGCACTGCTTGAGCTGTGCATCTGGCATTCAAGATATATCAAAGTTAGAGTGCTTATGCGGCTACAGTTTATCTAATTGGAAATTTAAATGCGATGGTAGTGTTTCTCCATGTGCCCTTTAATTTCGGTGTTGAGGACTGTGAAGTGTGTAGCCCAAGAAATGTTTCAGTTAAAGAACTAAGATGATGTTGACTAAGTAAGTTTTAGAGTGTACTAACTACTTATTGTTAGTAAGTTTCAGTACTAAAGTTTGCGCCACTTTGAGTCATGGATTTGAGAGGCAGGATACACTAAAATTAGACTGTCTATGACAACGGGTCATCCTATACATATAATATGTAAAGTGTTGAGCAATAATGCCACTCTAGCAACCAAAAAAATACATGAAATTTGAAAGTTTTTTAATGATAACACAGTAAATGCAATACAACATTTGTTTAAAGGTCTTTATTGTGTCATTTTTGACAAAATGACGGAGCGAGAGCACAGTAAGTAAAGCTGTCTAATATTTTGCCGTCGGAAAGATTCCTTCTTTAATCTGGAGCAATAAGACGAACATTGTTTAATGCTGTATTGTTTATAAGCTTAACTCAAAAAAAAGTATCAAATTTAAAATATTGTTTTTTGTTAAAGCGACACACAATAGACAAAGTTTCTGTTTTCGATAAAAAATTATGTGAAATTTTAACAGACATTTTATTTCTATTGTGTGCTGTTCTAACAAAAAGCAATATTTTTTAATTTAATTTCGCTACGTACTTTTCGAGTTAAGCGTATACAGAATTGAACAACGTCTGTTTTATTACTCCAGATCAAAAACTAGAGAAATTTTTCTGGCCGTAGAACACAAACACGCTTCCACTTGCCGAGTTCTAACTCCGCCATTTTCTCGAAAATAATTAAATAAAAAACTCTAATCATTCTTTAAAGTATACAATAAAGGCATTCAAACAAATTTGATTATTCCTAAGGATTAAATAACAAAATACATGAAATCAGTCCGAAACCATTAAAACGTAAAAAAATACGGTAAGTAGCAGATTGATTTTCGCACAAAATTGAAACATTGGTAAATAATTAGAAATTTTATTGTTTTTATTGTTAAGCATTAACTAACAAAAAGACATGAAATCCGTCCAAAAAGATTAAAATGTAAAGAAAGTGCGCCAAGTAGTTTGATTTCCGGACAAAATTGAAATATAACAAAAAAGATAATAGATATCATACAAGGAAGTCAAGTTTTCATTCAGAAATACCCTGATTTCACTCGCATTAGCAACGAACAATAAATTAACAATAAATTAGTGATTAATAATAAAAAAAACTTGTATGCGCGCTTCACCGCAAGGTAAAAAACTAATGAGAAACTATTTTGAATTTAATGAAGACTTTACTGTTTAAGGACTTTGATTTAGACATTTTTTGTTCCTTCACAATACTCAACAGCTTTCACGAGTATTCATATCATGAGTATTGTATCTGTAAGTTAAATCGAAGTATCACTCATCCAAATTTAGTCTTTCTGTATGATAGCTATATGATTGAATGAAAACTTTGCCATGCATTCAATGATATTCATTTACATTTTTGGTACATTTTCGTATAGTAGAGATTTTTTGGGCATGAAACACTTTTTTGGGATCTGGAAGAAAACTACTGTACGCCTCTGGAACGAAGATGTCTGGCTTCAGAATTCAGAAAATGTAGGACTGATAGGCTAGAAGCTTATAAGCCTGGAAATCTCCGCCTTTTCTATCTTTCCTCGGACGAAGCCCTTAACGGCCTTCGCTAGCCCCTAACAACACTCCAGATCGCTAAAAATAAACACTTTCCTTTCCATTTCTAAGTACTAGATTGTGAAGGGGGAGGCAAATTTCATCAAATTTCCATATCAGAACCAGGCGCCTTCTCTCCAGAGGCGAACAGTATATGGTGATCACTACTTCAGCCCCTATTCGCTTTGCCCGGCCCTCCCTTATATAATATATAGAACATTTGAATAAAAATGAACAATTAAAATAAGATGATGAATTCAATTTAACCACTCTTGGATCACGCACGGTTAATGAAATAAACAGTTTCCCACTGACATGTTTCAATTGTCGTCAACGTATGTTACGCTGGTCTTCTTTAGCAGCGCGCTTCTCAAATTAAACGTTTCATATATTATATAAACAAATACTAATCTAAATGCAAACCCTATTAAAACTGCGATCTCTATAACAATTCACTCTCTTCATTTCTGTGACTTGGTGCATCTAACTTTTCTTTCTGGCTTCTAAGTTTCATCATTCCATGACCAGCTGGTCGAAAGTAACACCTTCCTCGAGTACTGTTGTGGCGCGTATGCGTATACGTAAGAAAGGCTATCCGGGTGTTTGCCATTCCCTCGTGGTAAGATAATCGACAATCATTGTTTCAAATGTTGTGTCTTCCAACGACAATGTTAGCGGGTGTTACAGACTTCGATCGATCGAGTAATCGCTGCTGGTATAGTAGCAGCCGTGAAAATGATTCCATCACCCCTCTAATAAACTATGCATGCCACTTACATTGCAACCGCTGATGGGTGACACAAAGTTACTCCCTTCCTCCGGATGGTCGCGCAGGTGGTGGGGTTACTCAGACGTTCAGACGTATTTCAACCGCGATACGGTATGGACGTATTGTTAGATTGGCAAGACTCTCATCGGTTAAATATTATCTTACTCTCAGTGATCGGACTTTGGCCGTATGGAAACAAATTCGTCCTAGGATTGAAACGCTTCCTCGGCGGCTTCTTTGTGTTACTCTCTTGTTTCAGTCAGGTGAGTGAAGTGTGGCATTAAAATACTTTGACTCAGTGTGTAGTCAGCCAGCCAATTGAAGGCAGTCTCATTTTCAGTTTGCTACCTTTTTCACGGTGACTTATACCAGGAGGATACTGCTAAGAAATGTATCGTACATATTCATCGCGTGTACCGTTTTGGTAAAATACATTTCGTTCGTCGTTGCCGGCAACTACGTATGTACAGATAGAAATACGTGTATATTGAGTCTTTCTTATTTGGATTACTATAACAATCCGCTTCAAGCTGTTTTTATTATGAAATTAATTTCTTCGAACGGATTTGCCTATGTTTTATTAAATGGTTCCCAATTTTTGCCGCCATTACAAGAGTGAATTCCTAATTTAAGAAATACTTGCCTACATAGCATTGCAGTTGTATTACATGTAAATTCAGATTAAAGGAATTATGGAGGGCATAAACGGCGACTGGAAGGCTCTGTCGAGCAAAGAGGAAATTGGCATTATGAAGAAGTACGTCGAAAGGGGAAAGTTTCATACGAAGGCCCTTGCTAGTAATTGATACTTCAATTAATAATTAATAATTGCATATTTAATCCTAGAAACGTAGAATTTCGAGCATTTCCATCATTATAGACTGGCCATTTGTTACAGTGTTTATTTGTCCTTTGGGGTTATGCCTAGTTCTCCCGCCATTGTCATCAGTGGTGCTCGAAATAGTGATGCCCCTGAATCAAACTCGCAGCCGTAGCTTTCCGTTTATGTTCGAGTTATTCGTCGATCAGGAAAAACACTTGTTTCTAGTTGTTTTCCTCTTCGATGGCGTAGTTATCGTCGCAGGTTTCGTACTTGTCACTACGGAAGCCTTTTTAATTGTCTATACCCAACATACTTGCGCTCTCTTCGAAGTGACAAGGTAATCAATCTGTGCTTAACATATAATCCCAAAGAATAAAATACAATTCTTATTTACAGTCGCAGAATTAGAAAACTCTTATGCGCCTCCGGAATAAGCGATTCAAAGAACTGCAGTAACTTGGTGATGATAGCAGACGTGGTCAGCATTCACTGTAGAGCCATTAGGTTATTAACTCATCAATGATATCCTTATTTTTACATTAGTAAATAACGGCCGTCAAGTCTTTTAATTATCATTCCATTTATTTAATTTCAATGTGATAAAGATTGACTGCAATATTCAGCCACAAGTCGAAAGTAAATAAAAAGTCGTCGGAGAATAAAATATTTCCATAGTAACTATGAAACTTGAGACTTGAGTTTTCTCGATCAGCAAACGAAACGCGGATAGCTTTGTTCTACAAACATTAATTTTCGATAGCTAGTCCATGTAATTTAATGGAATATATACTTACTCCCATAGATATTGTAAATTACTAAGGGAAGACTTGTTACCATCCTACTTAAGCCTTCTTGTATTCGCCATATTGAGTTTGGGCGCATCTATATTTCGCGTAAGTGGACTGTAATCAAACCTAATCGTTTCGTGGCAAATACCTATCAAGAGCGTTCTTACTTCAGTGCATGCAAGCATTCGCATCTCACGAAGTGACCGAGTGTCTCACATCGATGATGTTCTGTTTTACGATTCTTGGCTATGTGTTTTATCTTAACTTTATGATGCAAAATATTCAAGACTCGAGTGGTAACATATTTAACAACTTGTAAGTTCTATAACTATTCTGTACGGACTAATTAAGGAATTTAAAAACCTTTCGGTACGGAGGAGTTGGCCGTGGCTATAAATTCATGAGACGAGGAAGTTTTCCACAAGAGTAGTTGCACTGCATGGCAGCGTAACCCGCGAAAATGTCTTTTGCGTCACTCACAGAAATCTCGAGCGTCATTAACATTAAACTTTTCATTCAGGCCGCGACAGTCATCGATGACTCACGCGGCATATAACGTGTTTAAAAAACATTTCGAAATTATCTGTACGGTCTTTACTGCTTCGTTGTAACCTAAACCAATCCTCGACCGAAAGCTGATTTCGACGGAATCTTATCTCGCGGATCAGGTAAAAAGACAGACAAAACAGGCTTGGCGCTTAACGTTTTAAAATTATACCTATTTCTTCACAGTACATGAATTAAAATAATTCGCATTTATATAAATAATATGTTCGAATATCACAAAATTAAGATGCCGCCAATCGGCGGCAGTAGTATCGAAAGGGTTAATTGCAATTTATAATATTGTAGGTACAACACCGCCTGGTACAATACTCCAATACCTATACAGAAATTAATACTTTTTTGCATGGTAAATTGTATTAAACCTGTCACAACTGATCTTTGCAGTTTATTCGCTCCGGGCTACAAAGGTTTCTCTACGGCACGCACGGTTTCTATCTCTTAGCCAAGTAGTATTCATTAGTGTGGATTGTTTAATCGAGAATTCATGTTTCAGATTGTCAAAATGAGCATGTCCTACGCTACTGCGCTTTTTTCCTTTCAGTAGGCACCATGGACGATGTTATAGCAATACAATGTAGGATACATCCAGCGAAAAGTATCGAATATCATTTTGCGCAAGGCTTACAAGGGGTGCTTGTCAGGGGCGGAACACCAAAAGGGTTGAAAAAAATTGGAGATGTATGTACGGTTCGACCCTCTAAACAAAACTCTATAACACTTTTTCAGAATGCGCCCTGATTACCGAGAGAAAAATTAGCGACTATTGGTACATAGCGTAGGTTTATGTTATTAAGAGAAATGGTCTGGAGTGGAACACGAATTGGGCTGAAAAAATTTGTGTACGTACAGGGTGAGTCACTTGCCTTTGAATCACCACTGTCGAGCATACACTGTTCCACATAAAATCACTAGAAATAGCCTAGACATTTAAATTACACTCAAATGTTGCTCAATATTTGTCTGCATTGTATGCATTTGTACTTTTACATGTTTGAGTTATGCTAACTCGCATATGAAATTTCACCCTGCAGAAGCCAGTTACATATAATATTCCCCTATAAATATATAATTGCTACTCATTCGAAGGAAGTCGATGCTAAAACTTGATAAAATATTCGCTCCAACAGACTACATGATTTAATACAGTCTATTTGTTAAACAGAGAATATATAGTATAATTAAATAGATGTCTAGTAAAAGTGAGGTTAGGACAGTTCTGATTCAAAGGCAAGTGACTCACCCTGTACAGTTCGACCATCTAAACAGAAGCTAAACACTTTTTCAGAATGTGCTCTAGTTGACGAGAAAAAATTGGCATGGATCGGTCATGTAGTGTATATAATCTTTATATTATTAACAAATTCTCGCGTACCAGGATGGCACAGTGGTCGAAGTAGTTTTTCCAGACATGCGTAAAGAGTAAATTTAAACATAAATATCACATTATTTGTTATTAGACGAGTAATTAGAAATTGGGTTACAAAAAAGTATTTCGCAAAATCATTACTCAGGCTATAACCAAGCTACACAACTATTTCTTAGTTGACTTAGTTGACTATATCGCGAATTTTTTTCTCGGTAACCAAGACGCATTCTGACAAAGTGTTATAGAGTTTTGTTTAGGGGGTCGAACCGTACATCCTCAATTTTTTTCAACCCATTTGGTGTTCCGGTCCTGACAAGCACCTCTTGTTAGTGGGAAAGTTCATTTTTCGAGGGCTGCGTATTGTGCAGAAAGTGGTTGATTCCCGTACTGTAATCTATATTCACTCCGTTAATGCACACATGTTGAAAGTACCATTTTATTTTATTTTATCAATCGCTTTACCGGACCAGTGCGGTAAGAATTTTCTTTCCGCACTTGTGTATGAGAAACAAATGAAACAAATGATTAACGGTATTATGTTCCATTTTCTGCTGAAGTCAGAGACGTATGTCAATCTGTCCATCTAAGCAGCAATAAAAACCATAGATTTATTTGCCGAAATGGAATTATACTGAACATGTAGCATTTTTAAAAGGAAGATGCACTGGATTGTAAACTAAGAAATCTTAAATCTTCACATCAGATGACATAGAAATGTTTATTAATGAAGCACTAGATGAGACATATCTGCGAACAAAGGTAATCCTCAAATGTATATAACAATAACATTAACTCTACTAGAGTATTTATTATTAAAAATGTTTACTACTTATTTCTGCCTTAATAATAAATTAGAAGCAAGGGTTTTTGTCAATTCATTCAAAAGTAACTTTTGCAGGATTCATTGCATAAAATATAGTGACCCACTAGTCGGCTGGCTACAGAAGGCTGTCCTTGCTGGTCCCTAACCCGGAAAACACAGAGAAGAAACGGTGATTATTGTTTTATGACGACTCTTGATTGCATGACATGTGGAAACGTACCACTGTAAAAAGATTTTCTACTCTGACAGCAGGTATGTAGTAAGAAACTGAAAAGTTAGGTCATTTTGGGTCCATCTCGGGTCCACCAGCCGAGAATCAGTCAAGCGCAGTGCACCTCACAAGCACACTTACCGAGCAGTCCGGCAATCAAAATTGATAATCTGGTCTCGAAGCTGTATTTCTAAAAATCTCTTGGAGAGCATTAGTAGGATAATTCTAGCATGTAATATTAATATTTACCGACTTCGGAAAGGAGGAGGTACTCAATTCGACTGCTATACGGCGCTTTGAGCGATGATAGAGGCGAAAATATTAAGCAATTCAAGCCCATATTATGGTGTCCGATCTTTGTTAGTTTGGTTGTTATAACATATTAAAGGTGGAGAGACTATCTTCGATCCCACTGGTAGAATCGTCCCATAAATTCGTGTATGTGTGCTCTGGTGCGATTGAAGGTAACATCTAAAAAAGCGATTCGATACTCTGATTGCTTTATATAATAATTAATAAAGTGTTTTTGCTCCGCGTGAACGATGTTTGCAGAATTGATAGTCCGCGAGCGTAGTGGAAGCAATGGGGTCCGGTCCCCCCCATGTATCGGAGCCTTAGCCGGATGTAACGTGACACCTTTGAGAGGACGTCCTTTATCTCTCTTTAGAATAGGCTGGACCCAATTGATTTCTCCGATTCGAACCGATATAGTTATACTAGTTGCATCCCAATGAGTCAACATCGCCGAATCACCGAGAGGGGCTAAGACAAAAAACGCAAAAAAGTAAAGAGGGGTCTCCGGTCACTCCCCGTTGTTGCAGGTCTCCCGTTCGATTATTAGCCGTTCCAATAACTTACAGTTAACTTTAAGATGGAATAACAAAACTAAACTAACAGTGATAAGACCTGAACATTTGCGCTCTATGGCCTTAGAACTTTCCCTCCTGCCATCCGCCAAAAGCGCCGGGAGTTATATCGTTTACACCCTATATATACAATTTTTTCCGAATGTTTATCTGACGAGAACTCTGAAATAGATGGACCGATCGGGACGGAACTTTGCCTATCTTATAGAGGATGTTCATACTTTGGTTCTATTATACATTTTTCCGAAATTGTTTAACGGAAACCATTGTTATTGCACAAAAACTAGTATTTCGTTTGTCCGGCGATATCTTTGCAACGGATGGACCAATCGGAATGAAACCTTTTCTATCTCACTTGGGATGCTCCCTGAATGTATTCATTCTAAATTTTTCGGAAATTCTTTAACATTAACTTATCTTATTGCATAAAACCAAAGGTTTGATCGTCTGGTGATAGTTTTGGGACGGCTTGTTCGATCAGGATAGAACTTTTCCTAACTTATGAGGGAAGTTTTCGAAGTACTCGCCTTTCTATAAATTTCACAATGCACAAGCTTTATTTCCTCAACAGTTTTGGCTATTTTAAGAATTGTTTGTCTATAACTGGTACACCAGTGCATTGATGAAATTCGAGGTGCAATCTACCGGGAACCATCGTTCAGCTCATTTCATATGCTAAAATCATGAAATAAAAAAAATATTTAATACAAATGCGACCAACTTCGAAAAACTGACACGATCCCAGGATTGTGCCCTGTATGGTCACTGTACAGGGTGAGTCACTTGCCTTTGAATCACCACTCTCGAGCATACACTGTTCCATATAAAATCATTACAAATAACCTAGAAATATCAATTATACTCAAATGTTTCTCAACATTTCTCTGCATTTTCTGCATTTATACTTTTACATGTTTGAGTTATGTTAACTCGCACATGACATTTCACCCTGCAGAAGCCAGTTACATAAAATATTCCCCTATGAATATAATATAATAAAATATTTTTTCCTTACGTTGCTACCCATTCGAAGGAAACCGATGCTAAAACTTGTTAAAATAGTCGCTCGAGCAGACTACATAATTTAATACAGCCTATTGTTAAATAGAGAATATATAGTATAATTAAATAGATGTCTAGTAAAAGTTTACCATCCAAACATCCCCTTAAATTGCCGTCAAATAAGGCCCGGGGGCAATTTTTTACTATTTGTATCTTCTTAACAACATAACTGTTAACAAAATTCGAATTGCACCTCGTCTCCGATTACTCACTAGTTGTGAGTTGGTTAAGTTGAGCAAGCGACTCAGGTAAGATACAGAGCAAGCAATCTAAAGTTACATTGAGCAAGTAACTTTTATTGACAGTAGTTGCTTCGTTTCGCTGAATAAGAGGACAAGCGCCGAACGCCTACTGTATTTATCAACATTCTGCTCTTCTCGAAAGGTCCCTTTAACAGTAGAAAGACTGAAACTTAGTATATACCTGTATTGCCCAAAAGCAGTCAAAATGACTGCATTGTGAAAAAATAACCAGAAATTTATTTAAAATTAATTTTTAATTTTATTGTATAGCTTATTGAGCAACGGGCCTATTTTATATTATCTTCTTAATAGGGTTAGCTACTGCACTACGTAGCGTTTTTTTGCATACCTATCTCAGTTTTTTTTGTTTCTATATAAAATGCTCATTTTTTATAGAAAAAAACGATCTGATGACTATAAATAGCCATATGTTCCGCACAAAATGAAACTTATAAGTAAAAACTTAAAAATTTTTATTAAATAAAGAGCACTTGTTTATTCGTTTCAGATGAAAAATGGTGCAGCTACACTGGTTACCGCAGGCATGTTTCATTGACTATGACATTACGAAAGTCGCTCTGGCACACCACCTACTGCAAGGATTGTAAACAAATTTACAGAATATGTAGTTTACAATATGTACTTTAATATGTAAATAATACTTTTCCCGAAAAAATTGATTTGTAAGAGAAACAAAATCACATTTTGGTACCGTTTTCTAGTATTTTACGCGCGTATTTTTGCAAATTCTGAACACCTATAAAAATTACATTTAGCCCCCAGGCTTTTGGTAACTTTGTGATTTTATAACCAAAGAAATTTGATTTATATTTTACTGAACTATTTTCTGTTAACGATACTAAATAAAACTATTACAAGATATTGGCAATTCAATTAGGTTCCTCCCTCTCTCCCTATCCACATTTGCTTGGCCTTTTGCCACTTCTTGTGACACATCTAAAGACATTAAAAGGTAAAAAGATGCGCGAAGTAGCTTGATTACCTGACAAAAGTGAAATATATCGATAATATAATACAATGTATATATCAACGTATATATCATACAAAAAAGCCAAGTTTTAATTCAAAGATACCTCGATTTAACTCGCATTAGCAATGAGCAATAAAATCACAATAACTTAGCGATCAATAATAAAAAAGTGGCGTGAATCCCGCGCAGTGGCTCAGAGGGATAAGTGCTCGACCCGTAATTAGCGGGGATCGGGTTCGATCCCAACACCTGTCATCGCTGATTTTCAGATCGGTCACGCACTGCGCGGGGGGTGGTTCGGATTCCACCTTAAAAATAGTAGGTCCACCCGGTATGAGCATAAGTTTGGTGTCCCCCCCCCCCCCCCCCCCTCTTATGGACGCTCATACCGGGTTTGGTATGTGAGTGTAGGAGCGTGTTCCATACCCGTCGCAAACCCTGAGGGGAGTCGACGTTAATCAAAAACATACAATAAAAAAGTGGCGTGTCGACGCTTCATTGCGAAGTAAAAAGACAATGGGAAACTGATTTACCGAACACTGACTTTACTACAATTTAATTTCTTTAAAAGTTTTTTAAGAATATTACCGATGCGAGTGCCTCGAAAGAAGGGCGCACACGCCAAGTTATATTTTATTATTAATCGCTAATTTATTATTAATTTATTGTTTATTGCTAATGCGAGTAAAATCGAGGTATCTTTGAATGAAAACTTGGCTTTCTTGTATGACGTCTATTATCTTTTTCGTTATATTTCAATTTTATCGGGAAATCGAACTATTTCGCGCACCTTTTTACGTTTTAACGTTTTTAAACGAATTTAACTACTCTTGGATGACGCAGGGTTAACGAATAAACTTAACAAATTAAACATTTCAACTACTATCAGTGCATTATTTGGCCTAAATGCAAACCTTTTTAAAACTCCGATTTCTATGACAATTCACTTTCTAACTTCTAACTTTCATCTTTCCATGACCAGCTAGTCGAAAGTAACACCTTCTCCGAGTACTGTTGTGGTACGTATGCGTTATGAAAGGGTATCCGGGTGTTTGCCATCCCCTCGTGGTAAGATAATTGACAGTCATTTTCCCAAATGTTCTGCCTTCGATCGATCGAGTAATCGCTGCTGGTATAGTAGCAGCCGTGAAAATGATTCCGTCACCCTCTAATAAACAATGCATGCCACTTAAATTGCAACCCCTGATGGGTGACACAAAGTTACTCCTTTCCTCGGGAGGGTCGCGCAGGTGGTGGGGTTACTCAGCCGTTCAGACGTATTTGAACCGCGATACGGTATGGACGTATTGTTGGATTGGCAAGACTACCATCGGTTAAATATTAGCCTACTCTCCGCGATCGGACTCTGGCCGTATGGAAACAAACTCGCCCTGCGATTGAAACGCTTCCTCGGCGGCTTCTTTGTGTTACTCTCGTGTTTCAGTCAAGTGAGTGATGTGTAGCATTAAACAATTTAACTCAGTGTGTAGTCAGCCAATTGAAAGGAGTCGAATTTTCAGTTTGCTACCTTTTTCACGGTGAATTATACCAGGAGGATACTACTAAGAAATGTACCCTATATATTCGTCGCGTGTGGCGTTTTGGTCAAGTACATTTCGTTTCTAATTGCCGGTAACTGCGTATGTACAGATGGAAATACGCATATATTGACTCTTTCTTATTTCCGTTACCATGTGCACCTTACGCTGGTTTTATTATGAAATTGTTTCCATCGGGTGAATCCCAATTTTTGCCGCCATTACAAGAGCGAATTCCTAATTTAAGAAACACTTTCCTACATAACATTGCAGTTACATTATATATAAATTCAGATTAAGAGAATTATGGAGGGCATAAACGGCGACCAGAAGGCTCTGTCGACTAAAGAGGAAATTGGCATTATGAAGAAGTACGTTGAAAGGGGCAAGTTTCATACGATGGGCTTTGCTAGTAATTAATACTTTAATTAATAATTAATAATTACATATTTTATCCTAGAGACCTTGAATTCTGAGCATTTCTATGATTATAGACTGACTATTTCTTACAGTGTTTATTTTTCCTTTGGGGTTATGCCTAATTCTCCCGCCATTGTCATCAGTGGTCCTCGAGCTAGTGATGCCCCTGAACCAAACCCGCAGCCGTACCTTTCCGTTTATGTTCGAGTTATTCGTTGATCAGAAGCAACACTTGTTTCTAGTAGCTTTCCTCTTCGATGGCATGATGATCGTCGCAGGATTCGTATTTGTGTCTACGGAAAGCCTTTTAATTGTTTATACTCAACATGCTTGCGCTCTCTTCGAAGTGACAAGGTAATCAATCTGTGCTTAACATATAATTCCAAAGCATAAAATACAATTCTTATTTACAGTTGCAGAGTTGAAAAACTGTTATGTGCCTCCGGAATAAGCGATTTAAAGAATTGCAATCCTTTGGTGATGATGGCAGACGTAGTCAGCATTCACTGTAGAGCCATTAGGTTATTAATTCATGAATGATATCCTCGTTTTTCAATTCGTAAATGAAAGTCCAGCAGTCTTGCAAGTATCATTCCATTTATTTACTTTCAATGTGATAAAAATTGACTGCAATATTCAGTCACAAGTCGAAAGTAAGTAAAAAGTTCCCGGAGAATAAAATATTTCAATAGTAACTATGAAACTTGTGACTTGAGTTTTCTCGATCAGCGAAGGATACGCGGATGGCTTTGTTCTACAAAGATTAGTTTTCGATAACTAGCTCATGTGATTTAATGGAATATACACTTACTCCCATAGATATTGTAAATTACTAAGGGAAGACTTGTTACCATCCTACATAATCCTTCTTGTATTCGGCATCCTGAGTTTGGGCGCATATATATTTCGCGTGAGTGAACTATAATCAAACCTAAACGTTTCACCGCAAATACCTATTAAGAGCATTCTTACTGCAGTGCATGCAAGCATTCGCGTCTCACGAATACACCGAGTGTCTTACATCGACGATGTTCTGTTTTGCAATTCTTGGCTATATGTTTTATCTTAACTTTATAATGCAAAATGTCCAAGACTTGAGTGGTAACATATTTAACAACTTGTAAGTTCTATTCCTACTCTGTACGGTCTAATTAAGGAATTTAATTGAAATTTATAATATTGTAGGTACAATACCGCCTGGTACAATGGTCCAATAACTACACGGAAATTAATACTGTTTTGTATGGTAAATTGTATGAAGCCAGTCACAATTGATGTTTGCGGTTTATTCGCTCCGGGCTTCGAAGGTTTCTCTATGGCATGTACGATTTGTGTCTCTTAGCCAGGTTGTATTCATTAGTATGGATTGTTTAATCTGGAATTCACGTTTCAGATTGTCAGAACGAGCATGTCCTACGCTACCGCGCTTTTTTCCTTTCAGTAGGCATAGTGGGAGTTGTTATAATAATAAAATGTGAATGTGCATTTAGTGAAGAGTATAACTCATCCTCTAATCCTATCAAATATCATTTTGTCCAAGACATAGTGAAAATAGCTGATTCCAGCACGCTAGTTCATATTCATTTTGTTACTGCACGGGTGCTGAAAGTACCATTATATTTCATTTTATGGATCGCTTTGCCGGACTAGTGCGATAATAATTTACTTTCCGCACTAGTGTATGAGAAACGAATGATTAACGGTATTATGTTACATTTTCTGCCAAATTGGGAGACGTATGTTAATCTGTCCATCTCACCAGCAATAGAAATCATACATTTTTCTCCCGAAAAGGAATTATACTGAACATGTAGCATTTTTAAAAAGAAGATGGACTGTATTGAAAACTAAAAAGTCTAAAATCTACGCATCACATGACGTAGAAAGGTTTATTAATGAAACACTAAATGAGACATATCTGCGAACAAAGGTAATCCTCAAAATGTATATAACATTAACTCCACTACAGTATTTATTATTACAAATGTTTACTATTGATTTCTGCCTTAATAATCGGTTAGAAACTTTGGGTTTTGTCGATTTACTCAAAGTAAACTTTCGCAGCATTTGTTACATAAAATATAGTGTCCTACTACTTGACTCCTTACAGCAGGCAGCCAATCTTCAGATGCGTACATTTGCATCATTTACTTTACAAAGGGTGCTTGTCACGATCGGGCTGGAAAAAATATGGAAGTACGTTTCGAACCCCTAATCAAAACTCTATAACACTGGGTTAGAAAGCGATTTGGTTACCGAGAAAAAAATGGGCGAAAATAAGTTTATAGTCTACACTTCTGTTATTAACGTATTGTCTGGTCTGGAATACCAGTTCAAGATACCAATGAGCCAAGAATCAAGCAGATCGGTTCAGTCGTTCAAGAGACATGAATTTGTCCTGCTTATTTTACTCGAGGTAAAGGCAAGCCGGATTAAGAGTCAGTTTCCGATTTCATGGGATATTTCTAAAAATGTGGCTTTTACGTTTTTCAGGTGAGGTGGCAGCACACTGAAATACTGCGGGCTGAGTCGTGTTTACGTTACCGACACATTGGTTAAACACATTGGTTGAGCCGGTTACGCTACAGGTGGTTATGTATAACGGTTATGTGACACAGTGCGATTTTATTCATATATTATGTTTATATTCCATGCTTTATTTAGTTAATGAAAGAGCATATTCCTCTTGCCTCTGTCCCTGTGTTCTGGTGATTATTAAGAATTATCAAAGAAATGTCAAAAGTGTTAAGTGCGTAACCCACAAACCACTGTATTTGGTAAAAGAGTACTGATTACCTATAGTTACAATTGTTAAGCATGTAGCACATGAATCTTTTAAGCAATAATTGGCAGTTATTTGTAATTTGAGGAAATGCTAGCTATTAATAATCAGTACTTGCTCAAACCAAGTTCAGCAGTTTAGGTGCGTGCTCCATCACCTAGGCACTTGACAGTCAACATACACCAGAAAAAACTAGACTGTGTATGTTTTGAGCATATATCTAACAAAGTCTAAATCATTATTTGGCCTAATGCTTCAAAAATATAATATTAACCAAATGCTATGCTCATACGCAATCTCATTTAGTTCTGACTATCAAGATTGTTGCTCAAGCAACATTTTGCTAAACTGACATAATCAGGTAATAATTACCAATCATACATCATTGAAGAATATATTAGCAATTGATAATTAGTAATTGTTTAGCAAATTTCATTACTTTAGATTGTGCACTGCTTGAGCTACGCATCTGGCAGTCAAGATATATCAAAGTTAGAGTGCTTATGCGGCTACAGCTTATCTAATCTGAAATTTAAAAACGCAACCTAGCTGTTGGTAGTGTATCTCCATGTGCCCTTTAATTTTAGTGTTCATGACTGTGAAGTGTGTAGCCCAAGAAATGTTTCAGTTAAAGAACTAAGATGATGTAGACTAACAGGGGGTGCTTGTCAGGACTGGAACACCAGATGGGTTGACAAAAATTGAGGATGTACGGTTCAACCCCCTAAACAAAACTCTATAACACTTTTTCAGAATGCGTCTTGGTTGCCGAGAAAAAAATTCGCGATATAGTCAACTAAGTCAACTAAGAAATAGTTGTGTAGCCTGTTTATAGCCTGAGTAATGATTTTGTGAAATACTTTTTTGTAATCCAATTTCTAATTACTCGTCTAATAACAAATAATGTGATATTTATGTTTAAATTTACTCTTTACGCATGTCTGTAAAAACTACTTCGACCTCTATGCCATCCTGGTACGCGAGAATTTGTTAATAATGCAAAGATTATATACACTACATGACCGATCTGTGCCAATTTTTCTCTCGGTAATCAGGGCACATTCTGAAAAAGTGTTAAATGGTTTTATTTAGAGGGTCGAACCGTATATCCCCAATTTTTTTCAACTCATTTGGTGTTCCGGTCCTGACAAGCACCCCTTGTAAGAGTCTAGCTTCACTTTGTAGGTGACGGAAAGGTGGTGGTATTTTGCGGTATAATGTTGTTAAAACATAGATATTATAAAATAACGCCTTTTTCCATTCATGAAGTGACAATATCTCTGCGAAGTTCGCCAATGTGCGCAACAGCTTTTTTTCTTTTTTCATAGTCTAAGAGTCTTGCTTCACTTTGTGTATATGATAGGAATGCAGAATAATGTAGCATAATGTTGCTAAAAATATAGATATCATTATCCATCCAAAAACAGTAAAATGTAAAAAAAAGTGCGCCAAGTAGTTTGATTTCCTGACAATATTGAAATATACCAAAAAACATCATAGATATCATACAAGGAAGCCAAGTTTTCATTCAAAGACATCTCGATTTAACTCGCATTAGCATCGAACAATAAATTAACAATAAATCAGCGATTAACAAAAAAAAAACTTAGCGTATGCGCGCTTCTTTCGAGGCACTCGCATCGGTAATATTCCTAAAAAACTTTTAAAGAAATTAAATTGTCCTAAGTCAGTCTTAGGTAAATTAGTTTCCCATTGTCCTTTTACCTCGCAGTGAAGCGCGCACACGCCTAGTTTTTTTTATTATTAATCACTAATTTATTGTTAATTTATTGTTCATTGCTAATGCGAGTTAAATCGAGGTATTTTTGAATGAAAATTTGGCTTTCTTGTATATTTATTACCTTTCTTGTTACATTTTAATTTTGTCGAGAAATCGAACTATTTGGCGCACTTTCTTTACATTTTAATGTTTCTCGACGGATTTAACTACTCTTAGATCACGCAAGGTTAATGAATAAGTAAAATCTTCTCATAACGACACTCTTCTCAGACTAAACATTTCAACAGTTGTTAGTGCATTATTTCTCTGCTATACTATCTAAGTACTCTATACACAACACTAATCCAAATGCAAAATCTGTTAAAACTCCGGTTAACAACTCACTCTCCCAATATCTTTGACTTGGTGCATCCAACTTTTCTGTTCGGCTTCTAATTTTGATCAGTCCATGACCAGCTAGTCGAAAGTAACACCTTCTTCGAGTACTGCTGTGGTGCGTTTGCGTATGCGTATGAAAGAGTATTATCCGGGTGTCTACCATCCCCTCGTGGTAAGATAATCGACAGTAATTCTTCCAAATGTTGTGTCTTCCAGCGACAATGTTAGCGGGTGTTACAGACTTCGATCGATCGAGTAATCGCTGCTGGTATAGTAGCAGCTATGAAAATGATTCCATCACCCTCTCATAAACAATGCATGCCACTTAAATTGCAACCCCTGATGGGTGACATAAAGTTACTCCTTTCCTCGGGAGGGTCGCGCAGGTGGTGGGGTTACTCAGACGTTCAGACGTACTTGAACCGCGATACGCTATGGACGTATTGTTAGATTGGCAAGACTACCATCGGTTAAATATTAGCCTACTCTCCGTGATCGGACTTTGGCCGTATGGAAACAAATTCATCCTACATTTGAAACGCTTCCTCGGCAGCTTCTTTGTGCTACTCTTTTGTTTCAGTCAGGTGAGTAATGTGTAGCATTAAATAATTTAACTGAGTGTTCTAGTCAGCCAGTTGAGGGCAGTCTAATTTTCAGTTTGCTACCTTTTTCACGGTGAATTATACCAGGAGGATACTACTAAGAAATGTACCGTATATATTCGTCGCGTGTGGCGTTTTGGTCAAATACATTTCGTTTTTAGTTGCCGGCAACTCCGTATGTACAGCTGCAAATATGCACATATTGAGTCTTCCTTATTTGTGTTACTATAACTATGCATCTCAAGCTGTTGTTATTATGAAACTATTTTCTTCGGATAGATTTGCCTATGCTTTATTTATAATTTAAGAAACACTTTCCTACATAGCATTGCAGTTGTATTATATGTAAATTCAGATTAAGAGAATTTTGGAGGGCATAAGCGGCGACCGGAAGGTTCTGTTGAGTAAAGAGGAAATTGGTATTATGAAGAAGTACGTCGAAAGGGGCAAGTTTCATACGATGGGCTTTGCTAGTAATTAATACTTTATTTAGTAATTGATAATTACACATTTTATCCTAGAAACATAGAATTTCCAGCATTTCCATCATTACAGATTAGCCATTTCTTACAGTGTTTATTTGTCCTTTGGGGTTATACCTAGTTCTCCCGCCATTGTCATCAGTGGTCCTCGAGATAGTGATGCCCCTGAACCAAACCCGCAGCCGTACCTTTCCGTTTATGTTTGAGTTATTCGTCGATCAGAAGCAACACTTGTTTCTAGTTGCTTTCCTCTTCGATGGCATGATGATCGTCGCAGGATTCGTATTTGTGTCTACGGAAACCTTTTTAATTGTTTATACCCAACATGCTTGTGGTCTCTTTGAAGTGACACGGTAATCAATCTGTGCTTAACATATAATTCCAAAGAATAAAATACAATTCTTATTTACAGTTGCAGAATTAAAAAACTGTTGTGTGCCTCCGGAATAAGTGATTTTAAGAAGTGCAGTAATTTGGTGATGATAGCAGACGTGGTCAACATTCACTGTAGAGCCATTAGGTTATTAACTCATGAATGGTATCCTTGTTTTTACATTATTCAATAACGGCCCATCAGTCTTGCAAGTATCATTCCATTTATTTAATTTCAATGCGATAAAAATTGACTACAATATTCAGTCACAAGTCGAAAGTAAGTAAAAAGTTCTCGAAGAATAAAATATTTCAATAGTAACTATGAAACTTGTGACTTGAGTTGTCTCGATCAGCGAAGGATACGCGGATGGCTTTGTTCTACAAAGATTAATTATCGATAGCTAACCCATGTGATTTAATGTAATGTACACTTACTCCCATAGATATTGTAAATTACTAAGGGAAGACTTCTTACCATCCTACTTGATCCTTCTCGTATTCGGCGTTTTGAGTTTGGGCGCATATATATTTCGCGTGAGTTGACTGCAATCAAACCTAATCGCTTCATTGCAAATACCTATTAATCCTACTAAGTATAACTACTAATACCTACTAAGAGCATTCGTCCTGCAGTGCATGCAAGCATTCGCGTCTCACGAATACACCGAGTGTCTTACATCGACGATGTTCTGTTTTGCAATTCTTGGCTATATGTTTTGTCTTAACTTTATAACGCAAAATGTCCAAGACTTGAGTGGTAACATATTTAACAACTTGTAAGTTCTATTGCTATTCTGTACGGACTAATTAAGGAATTTAATTGAAATTCTTAATATTGCAGATATAACACCGCATGGTACAATGTTCCAATAACCACACAGAGATTAATCCTGTTTTGTATGGCAAATTGTATTAAACCTGTCACAATTGATGTTTGCAGTTTATTCGCGCCGGGCTACAAAGGTTTCTCTATGGTACTCACGAGTTCTATCTCTTAGCCGGTTTGTATTGGTTAGTGTGGATTGTTTAATCGAGAATTCACGTTCCAGATTGTTAGAATGAGCCTGTCCTACGCTACCGCGCTTTTTTCATTTCAGCAGGCATAGTGGGAGATGTTATAGCAATAAAATGTAGGATACATCCAGCGAAAAGTATAACTTATCCTCTGATCCTATTAAATATCGTTTTGTGCAAGGCATAGTGGGAAAGTTCATTTTTCGAGGGCTGCGTATTGTACAGAAAGTAGCTGATTCCAACCTATATTCATTTCTTTATTTTTTTTGTTAACAGTTATTCAAAGTTGCTTGAACATCTGAGGTCTTTAGCAACTTAGTATGATACAACATCGTCAATGTTTACATATGTGTTATACATTTTATATTTCATTGTATAGTTCGGTCATACGAAGGAACTCTAGTAGTACAGTTAGGTTTTTTTTGGAACTCATTAGCATTTTAAGATCATATGTCATACCAATTCTACTTCTTATATTGTCATATTTTGTGCATTCAAATATAATGTACTCTATTCTTAGTATACAGTCGCATTGTTGACATTTCGGTCTTTCGGTCCGGCTTAACAAGTATGAATGGGTAAGTTTTGTATGTCCTATTCTAATTCTGCTAATAGTACTTTGGTCCTTCCTACTGATTTTAGTCGGAAATACACTCCATCTTTTGTCGTCGCTGGTTATTCGATACTTTTGGAACATGTTTTCTTTCTGTTTAGCTGTGGCATAGTTTTTGTATGCAGTTACGAGGAAGGTCTTGACATCTTTATGCACGCATGGAATATCGATAACTTTATTTTGTTCGTCACTATCAGATATATTCTCTTGGGGATTAAGGGCTTCGACTTTTATGTCTATTTTCTTTCCTTTATTTACTGCCATCCTAAATAGTTCTTGTATGGCCTGATTTAAGGCGTTGGTGGACATACTATCTTTAATAGCAGCAACTCCTCCTTTAGAGGTGGATGTTATTATAAATTCTTTTTCTAGTGAATTATTGATATGTTCAAGAGCATTTTTAATTGAAACAATATGAGCTGTTTTTTTTTGAGTGCATATTATTAATTCGTGTACTATTGATCATATTGGGGGTTTTGATAGTGTAACCTGTGGTTTCGTTAGTCTTAAAGCCGTAAGCTGTTATATTATACGGTTCGGTGGTATCTTTTCGGACCTGGTTTGAGAGATTTTGGGAGTTCGATTGTAAAATTTCGGTAGGTTTACTGGTAATTGGTTCATTGAATACTTCAGAAAGGGTCCATGGTGGAAAAACTGGTAGTTTATTTTGGTATGTATCGGGGAAGGAAAAGTTGGTTGATTCACAAATTTGTTTAATTCTGTAATATAGGGGTTTAAATGATGAGGAAAGTCTATCATAGATTTTGGTATGCCGCTCGGTAAAGATATTATTGTATACAGGGTTAGACTTGTTTGAATTGATGGTTGATGCAAAGTTTAGGGCGACTATTTTCCTCCGGTGTTCCAAGGAGAGTTGATTTGCTTCTGCTGTAATTTTAATTGTGGGACTAGTGTGGAATGCACCCATTGAAAGTTTTAGGGCAGTATTTTGGATCACATCAAGGGATTCGAGGATTGATTTGTGAGCGGACTCGTACATTGCTGCGCCATAATCTAGTTTTGACCTAATTATGGTTTTGTAAGTGTTCAATATAATATGATAATCCGCTCCCCAATTTGTCGATGAAATTACTTGTATAACTGCTAGTCTTCTTTTGCAATCTTCTTTAATAGATTTCATATGAGTCTTCCAGTTACATTTCTCGTCAAAAATTAATCCCAACAATTTCAAGTGTTTATCAGTTTTAATGATTTGTTTGTTTATATAGAGTTTAGGTTGACCTAAGTCTTTCCGTTTATTGCTAAACATTACTGCAGTAGTTTTAGCTTGTAATATTGTAAACCCTACTTCTTTGGTCCACTTAGTTAACTTGTCTGAGGTCATTTGCAGTACTTGTCCAGTGTATAAAATATTTTTCCCTGAACAGAAGAAGGTACAATCATCAGCAAACAGTAGGCATTTTGACGGTGCGATTGTTGTGTTAGTTATTTCGTTGATTGCGATTAGAAATATTGTCACACTTAGCACTGATCCTTGCGGAACACCGTTACCAACGGTTCAAGGCGGTCTGATAAGGCTCCTGTTGAAGATAGGATCAGTTGGATGGGAGCTTTGCACTTAGGATTAGACTTAGATGTAGAATACTTGTAGTCAACGCGTGTCAGTTGGAGTCAGCAATTAAATTGTCTATTGTTCAAACAAGAAGTTTTCGTTAATTACACAGTAGTCACCAATAAACATGCAAGCGCAATTTACAATGGTGAATTCTGAGCAAGCACTCAGAAAGGATGAGATTTGCGGAGCAAGCACTCTATACGATTCGATCAGATTTAAGCAAGCACTTAAACACAGGTCTCACGTTAGCCAAGCAGCAAAAGCGAAAGAGGAAGTGCACTTGTTTGCACCCCTATTTATAGATCTTCCTCCCCAGAACCTTCCGCCTACGCTATTTCCTGTTCTAGAACTTTCGGGAAGGCTCTGGGAAGGAAGTGACATGCAATTAGAAAAACTCTTTCGAAAGTTTAGCAAAGCCAGTTGCAACTGACTTTGCTCGCGGGTGGGCCAGGTGAGTGACCGCTGTCACTGCCTAACCTCACCTGTCACTTCTAGTTTGGAGCGCTGTCGCTCAACGCTCCGCGCGCCACTTTTGACGATCTTATGCGCAGCTTGAACAGCTCCGTTGGCTCTAACCCTTATGTATCTGTTTTTAAGAAAGTTATAGATAAAGGCTAACATATTGCCACGAATGTTATTTTGAAATAGTATATGAATTATTCTGTCTTTTCAGACCATATCGTAGGCTTTTTCAATATCAATAGCTACTGCAATTAGGTGACAGTTGTTTGCGAAAGAGTCACATATTGCTGTCTGGAGATTTACTAGATGATCAAGGGTGGATCGGGATTGCCGAAAGCCCGACTGTTCGTCAGAAATTAGGTTCCTGGTCTCCAAAACCCATTTCAGTCGTTTATTAACTACTTTTTCAAGGAGTTTGCACAGAGTACAGGTTAATGAGATGGGTCTATAACTACTTGTTATTTGTTTGTTTTTCCCTGGTTTACATATTGGAATTATGATAGCTTTGTTCCATTGTTTAGGAAATGTGTTACCAATCCAAATATAGTTGTAAAGTTTGACTAAGTATTGAAGGGCTTCTTCGGAAAGATGCTTGAGAAAGACGTTAGGGATGTTATCAGGTCCAGGGCTACTATTTCTGCAGTTACTTAGAACTGTCTTGAGTTCATGAAGGGAAATTTGGTCGTTAAACGAATCTACAGAATTTTAGAAGATGTCATCCTTAGAGACTGGGTTGAAGGCTTCTTTTACTGGCATGAATTCTTCGTCAAAATTACAGTCACTTGAATTATTTGCGAATGTTTTACCTAATTCGTTGGCTATGTCTATTGGATCCGTAAGGCAGTTCGAGTCTTTGTCTAGTACACTATGTATCTTAGAAGTACGAGAAGCCCCTCTTATTCTATTTATACTATTCCATATATCTTTGATTGGGGTATTTGGTGTCATAGATTTGACATTCTGTTGATAGTAATCTCTTTTGCTTTGTTTGATTGTGCGCCGACTTTTTGCTCTGAATTTTTTATAGTGGATTTGATTTTCGGTTATGGGATGTCTTCGAAATTGATGGAAAGCATGCTTGTAGTCCTTAATAGTCTCAGCACAGTCGGAGTTCCACCAGGGAACAATGCGGAGACTTTTTTTATATTTAGTCCTCGGGATGGAAGTGTTTGTTCAATATATAATGTTCAATATATAATGCTTCATCCCCTGCTAAATTCATAGACGTACTATAGATATTGATTCTTCTTTCATTACCTCAAAGTCAAATTTTGCACCATTCGCTGGATAAAATATAGTGTTCTACTAGTGCGGAAGGCGGCCAATGTTGAGAAGCGTGAATTTACATCATTTGCTTCGCAAGGGGTTCTTGTCAGGAGTGGAACACCAATTGGGCTGAAAAAATTTGTGGACGTACAGTTCGACTCCAGAACGAAAACTCTACAATATTTTTTTGGAATGTACATTGGTTGGCGAGAAAAAAATTGCAACAGTTCTTTACAAATCATTTTGTTGAATTGGATTGTTAAATTAATATCTGCTATCCTGATAGAAATTAAGCCCGATTTTTGATCGGGCCCAAGTCGGGGACTGATCGGGTGAATCTGGTCTGACTTACCTTGGTGGGCCACAGAGGGGCTCTGCGTTGGCTTAGCCCGGCTAGATGATCCGAACCAGGGCATAGTGGTCCAGCAACCCTCGAAACTGCGCCATAAATAGAAAACTTCTTCGTAAGCTGTTTTCTGTATGATTACTTAAGTGAATTGGAATGAAATAAAAGTAAGGACAATTTGAGGAGTACCTTTCGCTTTATTGAAAAAAATTCTCTGACAAATGAAAGACAGTTAAACATAGTTCTAAGCTCACTGATACTGTGGGGATTGTCGTGTAGAAATAAGACAGAATATCGTGGCAAAACGGTTTTTATTCCTGAAACACCCTGCTCTGACTCCGCTCCGACTCCGCTCTGACTCTGCTACAATCGCCTTGCAAGACACTCCGTAAAAGACTACGTAAAATCTCTGTAAAGACTCTGCGCTCCTCGCTAGGAGCACATCTTATATTGACACTCGTCCATACATTGCATTTGTACAAACACACTCACACATCTCCTTACACTCGAACCCTTGCATCCCATAATTCACTCTTGTTTATTTTACGCACGCGACAGGTCAGTCTTACTGCATGTACACCCTTTTCACAATCACTCCTGCTCGGACACTCTGGTCATCGCATTCGTACCCCATTCCACTCGCTCGCCTATCTCTACCCACTTGACATCTCAGCCATTAGACACTCTTTACGACCTCATGCACCCTTCCTACTTTCATACTCATCCTCGCAGTCACTCCCGATCATCTTTCGTACTGCTCCCCATTCCACTCGCTCATCTCTCACACCACTCTTCACCGCACTCTGCATCCATGCCTGCCGTCTCGATCTTTCTACACACACACACTGCTCAATCCCCTTACATTGCAAACTTCCAAACAGTATCTTAGATTCATTCCGACAATACCAGATTTGTTTTGAAATCATACTGCGTACTGTGCCGTTTTACTGACCACCAATCAAAAATGAGCAAGTATCTGTAATTGTTCTTGTTATAGCCTTCAAATCTGTACTCTTAGTTTTTAGAAAATATAAGCTAGAAGGCGGGGCTCGGTGAGACTTTTTTTAGAACTCTAAAACAAATTTGATATGAAAAATGCACACTAACGATTTCCAAGTCCTAACTTTCAATAATTCTGTCGTGGTGAGGCTGCAAGGAATCGACCAAACAAAAGTGGTTTCGGGTGCTGTGGGCATCCTCTTTAAAGAGAAAATTATGCCAAAAAATATTGTGAGACTTAAAATATCGATGTTTGGCGCGGTGTAGGCAGTATCTGGGCGACTGTGCATGCGGTGGAATAGCGCTACAAGC
Source organism: Ectemnius continuus (assembly GCA_910591665.1). Classification (NCBI taxonomy): domain Eukaryota; kingdom Metazoa; phylum Arthropoda; class Insecta; order Hymenoptera; family Crabronidae; genus Ectemnius; species Ectemnius continuus. Next base: position 5,329,781 of record OU342869.1, read on the forward strand.
TACAACGCTACAACGGGCGTTAGCAGGGCTAGCCCGACTGGGTTAGCCGAACCCGGCGGTGAATTGGCTGTATGGTATATGTGTATCTACGGCACACCCTGCGAGATATAAACTTGCGCTGTTACGAATGCGAGTGAGAAAATAATAGAGAAAAATAGAAACGGTAGTCGAGATACAAGTGAACTATATATAAGCTCCTTCTGAAATTATATTTGCTATATTCGAAGGCTTAACGCATGAATTGATTTGATCAGTGCAATCTCGTACTAGCTTTATCTACTGGCTTCACAGTTTTGAATCGGTGCAGACATTGATTTTCTGTTATTATTTTTCTGGACGCTTGGGATGGATTTGGGTCGGTGTACAATAAGACTGGCTAACATTTTCTCTCAAACAAATCAACACTTTATTCTTCGTCTCTCGCCTCGCGTCCATTGTGGCGTACCCAGTGGTACGGCAGCGAAGAAGCGAAACCCGAGCAATATAGTTGTAAGAAACCATGTACATTCAAATCTCGCGCGCCTTCTTAGTTTTAAGCAACGCCACCAGGCTGTGATCTCCACCTCGCTAGCGAGGCGAGCGAAGTTAGTTTAGAGACGCCGGACATGTGTCCTAAGAAGCAGAACTGTACAAAGTAATAAATCGAGTGTTATCTCCCGCATCCTGCGTAATTCTTTCCGGATATCAGAACCGAAGCCCTACAAACTGGTGACCCCGACGTGATCCGGGAATAAAAGGATGCCTGTCGATCATTCGCCAATACGCAACGAGGGAGAAGCCGCACCGGGGCCGAGTCAAAATCCGGCCGACACACGTGCCCGCGCCCCCGCAGACCAAACGCCACAAGGACGCACAGAAGCTTCAGGAACGGAAATGATACACGCGAGCACGGTGAGACTTCCCCCTTTCTGGAAGGCGAACCCCGCGCTTTGGTTCGCACAAGTGGAAATAGCTCTACGACTCGCGCGTCTAAGCAGCGACGAGGCTAAATTCAACTACGTAGTCGTGAGTCTGGACCAAAGCGTTCTTCCGCTCGTATCGGACCTCCTCGAGGATCCTCCAACAGAAAATAAATATGCGACGCTAAAAAATCGGGTCCTCGGAATCTACGGCGAGACCTGCGAGGCGAGACTAAGGAAACTCGTACGAGGCCAAGAGCTGGGCGACGAGCGACCCTCCAGCTTCCTACAACGCCTAAGGAACCTGGGGGGCAGCCAGTGCGGCGACGCAATTATTAAAACCCTGTTCATGGAACAAATGCCAGAGACGGTACGAAACATCCTGGCAGTATTCGCCGACGACAGCCTGGACAAGCTTGCGCTCCAGGCAGATAAAATATTGGAGGCTGGAAGACCCGCGGTCGCAGCCGTAGACAGGCCTACGACACCCTTGACTGCTGTGGCACCCGTGAATTCTATGGCAGAGGAGATCAGGGAACTGAGGGGCATGATCGAAAGCCTAATGAGGCGAGATGATACGAGGAGAGCACCCAGCAGGAGTCGATCCCAGTCGAGGCAAGGTCGGGACAGACGAGCACCCCCGAACGGGGACAACAACGGCACGACAGGTCTATGCTACTATCATAGACGTTTCAAGGAGCAAGCACGCAAATGCACCCAACCGTGCACGTGGAATCAAACACCCGCGCTGGGAAACTAAAGCAGCCGTCAATGGTACAAGCGGTCAATGACGGCGTGGAGCCACTCATCCGCTTGATGATAACTGATAGAAAAACGCGCACTCGATACCTGGTGGACACTGGAGCTGACGTATCGGTCCTCCCCAGGACACTGTGCAGCTCTAGGAAAGCGGCAGAATATAAGTTGTACGCAGCGAACGGCACGGCCATCAACACCTACGGCACCGAATACCGTCCACTAGACTTTGGACTACGGCGAACGTACGGCTGGGCATTCATAGTAGCCGACGTTACCCACGCAATATTAGGTGCCGACTTCTTGTATAAATACGGCTTACTACCGGACCTGAGAAACAAAAAACTAGTCGACGGTACCACTGGCTGCGTGACACAAGGGCAAATAGGCCAAATCTCCAACGCCAGAGTGTACACCATCGACAAGAAGTGCAGGTACGCAGCGTTACTCAAACAATTTATTAACATTACTTGCCCTTCGCAGCGTGCTACTGAGAAACATAAGATAGAGCACCAGATCCACACGAGAGGACCCCCAGTATTTGAAAGAGCACGTAGGTTGTCCCCGAACAAACTAAAGGTTGCGAAAGCCCAATTTGAAATCATGTTGGCACAAGGGATCTGCCGCCCTTCCTCCAGCCAATGGGCTAGTCCCTTGCACCTCGTACCCAAGAAGTCAGGTGAGTGGAGACCGTGCGGGGACTATAGACGGCTAAACGCAACGACCATACCCGACAAATACCCGATCCCGCACGTCCACGACATTGCCTACCGGTTCGAGGGATGCGAGATCTTCTCCACGATTGACCTCACAAGAGCGTACCACCAAATACCGGTCGCGAAGGAAGACATACCAAAGACAGCCGTTATCACGCCATTTGGCCTATTCGAATTCCTGGTCATGACGTTCGGGCTCTGTAACGCCGCCCAAACCTTTCAGCGGTTCATGGACCAGGTACTTCGCGGCTTGGAATTTTGCCACTGTTACATCGACGACATCATCGTAGCGTCAACAACAGAAGAGGAGCACGAGAGACACCTTAAAGCAGTATTCGAACGACTTCAGAAGTATGGACTTAACATTAATCTAAGTAAGTGCACATTCGGTGCAAGGCAGGTGCAGTACCTCGGCCACGAGGTGACTAAGGCTGGACTACGCCCGCTCCAGGAGAGAGTCCAAGCCATACTAGATTACCCGAAACCAGCGACAATCAGCGACTTACGCAGGTTCCTAGGCATGCTCAATTATTATAGAAGGTTCATTAAGAACGCAGCTCACGCCCAAGCACCTTTGAACGCATACCAAGTCGGCGCCAAGAAAAAGGATAAACGGCCAGTAAAATGGACGCCAGAAACTGAGGAAGCCTTCGACCAATGCAAGAAGCAATTAGTAGAAGCCACAACCTTGGCAAACCCAAGCGAAAGTGCCACGTTATTCCTAAGGACGGATGCATCCGATTTCGCAATCGGTGCAGCGCTGGAACAGAACAAAAACGGAATACGACAACCACTTGGATTCTTCTCCAGGAAGCTTTCTGACACCGAAAAGAAGTATAGTACCTTTGATAGAGAGCTACTCGGAATATTCGCCGCAGTAAAGTTCTTCCGACATCTAGTCGAGGGAAGAGAGCTAACCATCGAGACAGACCACAAGCCACTTACCTTCGCTTTCCTCCAAAAAGCTGAGAAAGCCTCACCACGGCAGCAAAACCAGCTGGACCTAATAGGACAGTTCTCAACTAATATAGTGTACGTCACCGGCGAAGAAAACGTCGTCGCAGATGCACTATCTAGACAGCAAGAGATTCAAATGCCACAAATCATCACCACGGAGGAGCTCGTACGTGAACAGGAAAAGGACGACGAGCTACGTTGTTTGCTAAGATCAAACCAAACCAGTCTGAAAATTAAGAAGTTGTATGTCGAGGAACGCAACAAAATTCTGTACTGCGAAGTCTCAGGCACAGAACTACGGATCTATGTCCCGAATTCCCTGAGGAAACAAATCTTCGACAACGTGCACAAACTGGCACACCCTAGCCGGCGCAGCACACACAAGTTGATCTCTCAAAAGTTCGTCTGGCCGAGAATGAGAACCGACATCGGCGCCTGGGTGCGGACCTGTGTCCCCTGCCAGAAATGTAAAATCCAGCGACACGTAAGGCTACAACCGGAACACATAGCGATACCAGACCAACGCTTCCGACACATACACCTGGACCTCGTCGGACCTCTCCCTCCTTCACACGGATACATTTACTGTCTGACAATGATTGACAGATACACCCGGTGGCCCGAGGCAGTACCAATAAAGGATGCTACAGCAGACACCGTCGTCAAGGCATTTTATGCCACGTGGATCTCCCGATTTGGAGCGCCCACCATACTCACCACAGACAGAGGGGCGCAATTTGAGTCCATGCTCTTCCAGGCACTATCCAACCTAGTGGGAAGTAAAAAAATCCATACCACAGCATACCACCCCGCTTCCAATGGCATCCTCGAGCGATGGCATCGCTCGCTAAAGGCAGCAATAGCCTGCCACGCAGTTGATAATTGGACGGAGGTGCTCCCATCCGTACTGTTGGGGCTACGAACAGCTTACAAAGAGGATATAAAGGCATCGGCAGCGGAAATGTTGTATGGGACAACGCTACGCCTCCCTGGCGAATTCTTCTGGAGTGAGGAACCGCCAGTTGAACCCGAAATCTTTCGGGACAACATACGACAGCAGATTCGGAAAATCAGACCTACTCCCACGGCACACCACTGGAGAAGGAAAGCATTCGTGCACGCTGACCTTTACTCCTGCACGCACGTTTTCATCAGGGTCGACGCCTCGAAAAGACCATTCGAGCCGGTATACGAGGGACCATACGAAGTAGCTAAGAGACTCAGTGACCGCATCTTCATAATCAACGTAAAAGGGAACGAGACGACGGTATCCGTCGAAAGATTGAAGCCGGCACACATAGAAGCGACTGCGGACGTCGACGCAGGACCTTCCACGTCCGGAACCAGTACCAAAGACGAAGAAGCGCGAGAAGGACCATCGCAAGGTACGCCCACGCTCAGGACCTACCCACCAAAGAAAGTTCGTTTCGCGCAAAGCGCTTGAGGGGGAGTGGTGTGGCGTACCCAGTGGTACGGCAGCGAAGAAGCGAAACCCGAGCAATATAGTTGTAAGAAACCATGTACATTCAAATCTCGCGCGCCTTCTTAGTTTTAAGCAACGCCACCAGGCTGTGATCTCCACCTCGCTAGCGAGGCGAGCGAAGTTAGTTTAGAGACGCCGGACATGTGTCCTAAGAAGCAGAACTGTACAAAGTAATAAATCGAGTGTTATCTCCCGCATCCTGCGTAATTCTTTCCGGATATCAGAACCGAAGCCCTACACCATCACGTGCAAAGGCTCCCCCTCCCGCAAAAAAAGGGAAGCGGAAACTCCAACGCCACCTAACATACACTACAAGTTTAGTTAGTGTCCCGCGCACTGTTCAGTGGCTCTCAACATTTTCTAGGAAGGTAGGTTATTAACACAATTAAGTATGCTTATAATTTTTATAAATTGACAAAATATAACCAATAAGACGAAGGTATAACAAACGAAGGGGGCGCCGCGGCGCGTCGATTGCGTACGGAAGGCCTACGCAACGTAACGGTGGCGCGCGCAGGAAGTCGAATTTCTTGACGACCACTGGCTTTGTGCTGTCTTCAAATACCCAGTTTAATTCAAAATTTCAATAAGATCGGGTGTTTGGAAAACTATGGATTCTTCAAACGTTTTTAGATACATTGTTGGCTACGAGCTTCATCTTGTAGCTTCTCCTCGTGAACTAAGATACCTCTTTCAATTGTGTTCCTGGCATTTTTGCTTCGCGACTTATTTGTTTTCATAGATATTAGTTTTCAAGCAGAGAAAAACGCTCGTTTTGCGTTCCACGAGCATTTGTACCTAAGCACCCTCATACAGCAAATTCCGCGGAAAACATGACGATACCTTCGAATTGCTTCGGTTTTAAACTCAGGAGAATGTAGCGAGACAAATTGAAAGTTAAAACATTCAAGCTTTCATCGCAATGGAGATATCTATCAATGGCCAAAATATTAAAGTGATAAATTAACTAGTGTCATACAAAGATCACGAACTGGTACCAGTAGCATGCATGAAGACCTTGCTTACTCTAAGCTTGCAGAGCCAAGTTCCAGTGTACAGGGTGAGTCACTTGCCTTTCAATCACCACTGTCGAGCATACACTGTTCCATATAAAATCATTACAAATAACCTAGACATTTAAATTATACTCAAATGTTTCTCAACATTTGTCTGCATTTCATGCATTTATACTTTTACATGTTTGAGTTATGTTAACTCGCACATGACATTTCACCCTTCAGAAGCCAGTTATATATAATATTCCCCTATAAATATAATATAATCAAATATTTTCTCCTTACGTTGCTACCCATTCGAAGGAAGTCGATGCTAAAACTTGGTAAAATATTCGCTGCAACAGACTACATAATTTAATAAATTCTATTGTTAAATAGAGAATATATAGTATAATTAAATAGATGTCTAGTAAAAGTGGACTCGGAGAGTTCTGACTCAAAGGCAAGTGACTCACTCTGTACATAACATCAATGAAAAGAACACAGTGGAAAATAGCGAGGAAAAGCAAGAGGGCACCGACAGCGACACTTAAGAAAGTGCGGATACGAATACTGACGGTTACGAAGCAGACGGCTGAGAAAGTGAAGCTGAAGAGAGAGTTACGGAGGGAACACCTTCGGCAAAAGAGTTGTTGACACAGATATGAGTGATGTGATGAACAGCCCAGTGAAGAGAGTTTGCAAGAGACTTACACCAACGGTTAGCAATTTCTTTTATCAAAATCGATGATCCCCTTTGGAAATGGCAAGCATTTCTTCTAAACTTTTATCATTAATATTTGTTCCAAATAAGTATTCCTCCATGCAGTATGTTTCTAGTAAACTTCAACTCCTTTTCTTCAGTTTGGCGTTTGAACGATATGGCTATTTGCAATATTTACCGAGATATAAATTTTTCAAGAAAAATTTACTCAAAACTTTGAGTCCCTGTAACTCAGAAAAAAATTGAGTTAGCGAGCAACTGGTTTTTGCAAATGAATCGGCTCTTTGCGAACTATAGTTGCACTATATTTTATCAAAATCATCGAACATTTCCGAATAATCCTCGACAGTTGACATAGATTGACCCTCTCATCAACATGATATCGTCATTTATTCTAGATTTCATCTCTCCGAATAAACCTGTATCGCAATTTTTTAGAAGACTCCACGAAGAGACCTTTTTTTTTTGACCCGGTGGAAATCCATTATGGATCCCCTTCATCCAAAGATGTCGGGGTATGTCCGACTCTCACGGACTAAAACCACCGGGATGGCCTCTGCGTCCACGAAGAGACCACACACCAGCAAGTCGCACCTTTCAAAACGATCATAGAAGTACTTAAACGAAAAAATAACGATGTTTTTAAACTGAAGTATAAGCGAGTCATTTTTACTCATAAATGTCCTAATAATACTGCGGTTTTAAAACATGATAAAGTATTTGTCATTACGGGAATACAGATGGAAGCCGAGGTGTTTCGGATCGAAGGAAACAAGTTAGACATAAAACATCTGAAAATGTGGGAGGTGAAAGACAAAATATATTCAACATTCGAGAAATTCGATGTTACCGACATACTTTCGAAAGCAATGAAGTTGAAAATTAATCTTGCACCACCCGAGAAAGAAAGGACTTTTGTTATTTCATTGCTTCACGAATAACTTAATCATTACATCTGTAAAATTAAAAAGTGATTGTGTACTATTGAATATTATTGTTAATCCACCACAGCTCTATTCGCGGACAATTTTCATAAGTGTAAATATGTGACAATGAAAGCGTTCAAGGGAAACATCTTTGACCGAACACAAAAATTCAACAGATTCGCGTGAGACAGCTGCAAATACATATAGTTCTTTGACACAATTTCATTCGACCTTATCGGCTCGCCAACGGAATGGTCAACAGAAGCTTCTGTGTCCATGCTCCATAATTTGTAACCCCCGAGGGTGACAAAAAGTTACCAGAATTATCCGAAAGAGGGTTGCATACGTGTTAAATTTCTACTGCAGTTATTGTAAGTTCTCCAGTTTATCCACGCCACGCAGTTTGGCACCGCCAAGTTTTTTTTATTGTTAATCGTTAATCCATTGTTAATTGCTAATTCGAGTCAAATCGAGGTATCTCTGAGTGAAATCTTGACTTTCTTGTATAATATCTATATCCTTTATGTTATATCACAATTGTGAGGTGAAGGGCAAACTGCTCTTTAAAATATATTTTTAAATATATTTTTGCTCAAGAAAATACCGAAAATACTGAAAAAAACTAAGGAAAGGATTGGAGCCGACATGTAAGAATTTATTTTGCCATAATGATAGCTAAAGTTTATTGCTATGTATTTAGTATTTAGTTACTGCTCACAGAATATACTTTTAGTAAAATATGTATTTACTTTGCAGCCTCATCAGAATGGAGTAAGAGGCAAACCATTTTATTCTTGGCTGAATATAAGGAGAGGATCGACGAGTTTTGAGGTCTCCAAAAAAAGAACAAGGATCTGTGGAGAGCAGTAAGTGCAAACCGTGATAATCATGACTGCCAAAACAGCATTAGACGGAAAAATGCGGAACATGCAGGGAATATAAAGATCAATCAAAGATGTAAATAGGATGTCAGGACGTCTCAGGATATCTTTGGCATACCTGGAATACGTGAAGGATATATTTGCAAACAAATAAATATAACAATTGTTCAAACACGATGTCTGCCATGGGAGAAAAACCAGCGAAACAGAAAATAAAGCCAAACGAGGCACGCAAGGATATAGTTTCAGCAAGAGTTGATTTAACAGGAGGTAATGTTGAAACTGTTTCTTTGGAACATGCATATTTTACTGCTATTAGTTTATATTATTCATTTTTTGATGATATTATCTTGGACAAAGTAAACTTAGCTGTGCCATCTCACATATAAAATGCATTTCTTTACTGCATGGCGAATCGCAAACTGAACTAATTGACTCATTGTCTAAAGAGTTATATCTGACTGAATTTTCATTTTTATTTCCTAATATAGATCTTGGCATGTTTTCTGATAGAGACACCACAAATTCCAGGACAGGCAGGTTCCCTAACCTAACAACACCATTGGTAACTGCGCCTTACCTCGCTCAACACTCTTGAACCATATTTTAAAAAGACGATTATAAAAAATCAATTATACCTAGTTTACTAATATTCAAAACCAACTTCTTGAATGAGATTCCTTTTGGATGAAAACTTGGCTTTCTTGTATAATATCTATTATCTTTTTCGTTATATCTCAATTTTGACGCACTTTTTTACGTTCTTTTTTACTTGACCCACTTCTTTACGTTTTAATGCTTTTGGAAGGATTTAACTGCTCTTGGATCACGCAGGGTTAATGAATAAGTAAAGTCTTCTTATAACAACATACTTCTCAAATTAAATATTTCACTTGTTGTTAGTGCATTATTTCTCCGGTCTACTATCTACTATACAAACAAACACTGATCTAAATGCAAACCCTACTAAAACTCCGATCTCTATAACAATTCACTGTCTCGATTTCTATGACTTGGTGCATCCAACTTTTCTTTTTGGCTTCTAACTTTCATCATTCCATGACCAGCCACTCGAAACTAAAACCTTCCTCGAGTACTATTGTGGTGCGTATGCGTATCAAAGGATACCCGGCTATTAGCCATCCCCTCGTGGTAAGATAATCGACAGTCATTTTTCCAAATGATGTGTCTTCCAACGACAGTGTTAGCGGGTGTTACAGACTTCGATCGATCGAGTAATCGCTGCTGGTATAGTAAGCAGCCATGAAAATGATTCCATCACCCTCTACTAAACAATGCATGCCACTTAAATTGCAACCCTTGATGGGTGACACAAAGTTACTCCTTTCCTCGGGAGGGTCGCGCAGGTGGTGGGGTTACTCAGACGTCCAGACCTATTTGAACCGCGCTACGGTATGGACGTATTGTTAGATTGGCAAGACTACCATCGCTTAAATATTAGCTTACTCTCCGTGATCGGGCTTTGGCCGTACGGAAACAAATTCGTCCTACATTTGAAACGCTTCCTCGGCAGCTTCTTTGTGCTACTCTTTTGTTTCAGTCAGGTGAGTGATGTGTAGCATTGAACAATTTAACTCACTGTTGTCGTCAGCCAATTGAAGGCAGTCTAATTTTCAGTTTGCTACCTTTTTCACGGTGAATTATACCAGGAGGATACTACTAAGAAATCTACCGTATATAATCGTCGCGTGTAACCTTTTGTTCAAGTACATTTCGTGTCTCGTTGCCGGTAATTGCGTATGTACAGATGCAAATACGCACATATTGAGTCTTTCTTATTTCTGTTACCATGTGCACCACAATCAATTTTTATTATGAAATTATTTTGTTCGGGTAGATTTGCCTATCGATTATTAAATGATTCCCAATTTTTGCCGCCATTACAAGAGTGAATTCCTAATTTAAAAAACACTTTCCTATATAGCACTGCAGTTGTATTATATGTAAATTCAGATTAAGAGAATTGTGGAGGGCATAAACGGCGACTGGAAGGCCCTGTTGAGTAAAGAGGAAATTGGCATTGTGAAGAAGTACGTCGAAAGGGGCAAGTTTCATACGATGGGCTTTGCTAGTAATTAATACTTTCATTAATAATTAATAATTACATATTTTATCCTACAGACTTTGAATTCTGAGCATTTCTATGATTATAGACTGACTATTTCTTACAGTGTTTATTTTTCCCTTGGGATTATGCCTAATTCTCCCGCCATTGTCATCAGTGGTCCTCGAGATAGCGATACCCCTGAACCAAACCCGCAGCTGTAGCCTTCCGTTTATGTTCGAGGTATTCGTTGATCAGAAGCAACACTTGTTTCTAGTTGCTTTCCTCTTCGATGGCATGATTATCGTCGCAGCATTCGTATTTGTCTCTACGGAAGCCTTTTTAATTGCTTATACTCAACACGCTTGCGCTCTCTTCGAAGTGACAAGGTGATCAATCTGTGCTGAACATATAATTCCAAAAGAATAAAAGAAAATTCTTATTTACAGTTGCAGAATTGAAAAACTGTTATGTGCCTCCGGAATAAGCGATTTAAAGAACTGCAATACTTTGGTGATGATAGGAGACGTGGTCAGCATTCACTGTAGAGCCGTTAGGTTATTAACTGAAGAATCATATCCTTATTTTTACATTAGTAAATAGAGGCCCACAAGTCTTTCAAGTATCATTCCATTTATTTAATTTCAATGTGATAAAAATTGACTACAATATTCAGTCACAAATCTAAAGTAAATAAACACTTGTCGAAGAATAAAATATTTCAATAGGAACTATGAAACTTGTGACTTGAGTGTTCTCGATCAACGAAAGACACGCGGATCGTTTTGTTCTACAAAGATTACTCTTCGATAGCTAGCCCATCTGACTTAATGGAATATACACTTACTCCTATAGATCCTGTAAATTGCTAAGGGAAGACTTGTTATCATCCTACTTAATCCCTCTTGTATTGGCCATCGTGGGCTTGGCCGCATATATGTTTCGCGTAAGTTGACTGCAATTAAACCTAATCATTTCATGCTAAATACCTACCAAGAGCATTTTTTCTGCAGTTCATACAAACATTCGCATCTCACGAATTCACCGAGTGTTTCACATCAATGATGTTCTGTTTTGCAATTCTTGGCTATATGTTTTATCTTAACTTTATGATGCAAAATGTCCAAGACTCGAGTGGTAACACATTTGACAACTTGTAAGTCCTCTTACTACTATTCTGTACGGTCTAATGAAGGAATTTAATTGAAATTTATAATATTGTAGGTACAACACCGCCTGGTACAATGGTTCAATAACTACACAGAAATTAATACTGTTTTGTATGGTGAATTGTATGAAGCCTGTCACAATTGATGTTTGCGGTTTATTCGCTCCGGGCTACAAAGGTTTCTCTATGGCATGTACGATTTGTGTCTTTTAGCCAGGTTGTATTGGTCAGTGTGGATTGTTTAATCGAGAATTCATGTTTCAGATTGTCAGAATGAGCATGTCCTACGCTGCTGCGTTTTTTTCCATTCAGTAGGCACAGTGGGAGGTGTTATAGCAATAAAATGTAGGATACATTCAGCGTCAAATATAATTAATCCTCTAATCCTATTAGATATCATTTTGTGCAAGGCATAGTGGGAAAGTTCATTTTTCAAGGGCTGCGTATTGTATAGAAAATAGCTGATTCCAGCACGCCAATCTATATTCATTTTGTTTCTGCACGGGTGCTGAAAGTACCATTATATTTGATTTTATGGATCGCTTCACCGGACTAGTGTGTTAAACAAGAGACTCGGTAGAGTCTCTTGCCAAGTAGTAGTAGTATATATAGGACGGCGCAGTATATATATAGGACAGCGCGAGGCAACCAAGGATACTTACTTATCCCGAAGTGTAGCGGTTGTCGCCTGCTATAAAACTTTCACCTCGATTTATGAAAAAGTTATAGCTCCAAGAATTTATTTCTCATATTTGTATTTTCTCCCCGATTTTTCTGAATCGAATGGGCCAAGAATCAAGCGAATCGGTTCAGTAATTCAGGAGATATGAATTCTGCTGCTTATTTTACTCGTGGAAAAGGCGAGTCGGGTTACGATTCATGTCATTCAGCAATTCCTAAAAATGTGACTTTCACTTTTTTCACACCAGTTGGCACCACGGCCAAATGTCGCGTCTACGTTATCGATCTATAATCTGTAATCCGTACAAAAACATTAACTAACAAAAAGACATTAAATCCGTACAAAAACATTAAAATGTAAAAAATGTGCCAAGTAGTTTGAGTTCCCGACAAAATTGAAATATAACAAAAAAGATAATAAATGTCATACGAGAAAGCCAAGTCTTCATTTAAAGAAACATCGATTTAACTCGCATTAGCATCGAACACTGAATTAACAATAAATTGTCACTTAATAATAAAAAAAACTTGGCGTGTGCTCACTTCAGTGCGACTTAAAAAGATAATGGGAAACTGACTTACCAAACACTGACTTTACTAAAATTTAATTTCTTTTAAAGTTCTTTTAGCAATATTACCAGAGAAAGTGCCTCAAATGATGCGTGCACACGCCAAGTTTTTTTTTATTATTAAGTGACAATTTATTGTTAATTCAGTGTTCGATACTAATGCGAGTTAAATCGATGTTTCTTTAAATGAAGACTTGGCTTTCTCGTATGATATTTATTATCTTTTTGTTATACTTCAATTTTGTCGGGAACTCAAACTGCTTGGCGCATTTTTTACATTTTAATGTTTTTGTACGGATAACTTACTTTCCGCACTAGTGTATGAGAAACGAATGATTAACGGTATTATATTACACTTGCTGCCAACTTCGGAGACGTATGTCAATCTGTTCATCTCACCAGTAATAGAAATCATACATTTATGTGCCGAAATGGAATAATACTGAACATGTGGCATTTTTAAAAAGAAGATGCACTGGATTTAAAATTAACAAACCGTTGCAGATTTATCCTCTATTTATCCACTACAGTATTTATTATTACAAAATTTGTACTACTTATTTCTGCCTTAATAATCTGTTAGAAGCATTTAAAATGATGCTTTGGGAATTAAACATACTAACATTTTCATAAACATTGTCAACCATAGGTACAAAACCTGTCGAGTTGACACGGAATGACCCGTACGCGGCATTGACGGGAGGACTCGTGCGATTATTGTGAGAACTTCGACACTCGTCCGGCTGTCAATAACACCATCCCTTCAGCTCATGCAGGAACTTGACGCGTTTCCAAATTAGTCACTTTCTGCACTCGTATTACAATACACTAATATTTCGTTGTTGAATCGCTTGACCGCGCTAGTGCGTAAAGAATTTACTTTTTGCACTAGTGCGGCAAGGAGTAACGAATGTTTCAATATATAATGCTTCATCCCCTGCTAAATTCATAGACGTACTATAGATATTGATTCTTCTTTGATTACCTCAAAGTCAAATTTTGCACCATTCGCTGGATAAAATATAGCGTTCTACTAGTGCGGAAGGCGGCCAATGTTGAGAAGCGTGAATTTACATCATTTGCTTCGCAAGGGGTGCTTGTCAGGAGTGGAACACCAATTGGGCTGAAAAAATTTGTGGACGTACAGTTCGACTCCAGAAAGAAAACTCTATAATATTTTTTCAGAATGTACCTTGGTTGGCGAGAAAAAATTGCAACAGTTCTTTACAAATCATTTTGTTGAATTGGATCGTTAAATCAATATTTGCTACCTTGGTAAAAATGACACAGAAGGGCACAGTTGTCCAGCGACCCTCGAAACCGCACTATAAATAGAAAACTCCTTCATAAGCTGTTTTCTGTATGATTACTTAAGTCAATTGGAATAAAATAATAAAAGTAAGGTCAATTTGAGGAGTACCTTTCGCTTTATTGAAAAAAATTCTCTGACACATGAAAGACAGCTGAACATAGTTCTAAGCTCACTGATCCCAGATTTGTTTTGAAATCATACTGCGTACTGTGCTCTTTTACTGACCACCAATCAAAAATGTGCAAGTATATGCAATTCTTATTGCTATAGCCTTCAAATCTGTACTTTGCTTTCCAAAAAATGTAAGTTAGAAGGAGGGACTCGCTGGTACTTTTTTTAGAACTCTAAAACAAATTTGATATGAAAAATGCACACTACCGATTTCCAAGTCTTAACTTTCACTAATTCTGTATGAATGACGCTACAAGGAATGGAACAAACAAAAGTGGTTCCGGGTGCTTTGGACATTCTTCTTTTAAGAGAAAATTATGCCAAAAAAGGCAGAAAATTATGCCATAGGCAGTAACTGGGCGACTGTGCATGCAGCGAAAGGGCGTTAGAAGGGCTAACCCGACTGGGTGAGCCGAACCCGGCGGTGAACTGGCTATATGGTACATGTATATCTATGGCACACCCTGCGAGACATAGACTTGCGCTGCTACGAATGCGAGTGAGAAAATAATAGAGAAGTATAGAAACGGTAATAGAGAAAAATAGAAACGGTAGTCGAGATATAAGTGAACTATATATAAGCTTATTGTGAAATTATATTTGTTGTATTCGAAGGTTTAACGCATGGATTGATTTGACCAGTGCGATCTCGTACAGCTGTGTCTATACTGGCTTCATAGTTTTGAATCGTTGCAGACATTATTTTTTGTTGTCATTATTTTTCTGGACGCTCTCAAACAAATCAACACTTTATTCTTCGTCACTCGTTTCGCGTCCGTCACGTGCACAAGCTTCCCCCCCAACAAAGGGAAGCGGAAACTCCAACGCCCACCTGACATACACTATAAGTTGCTTAGAAGGGGTGCTTGTCAGGACCGGAACACCAAATGGGTTGAAAAAAATTGGGGATGTACGGTTCGACCCTCTAAACAAAACCCTATAACACTTTTTCAGAATGCGACCTGGTTACCGAGAAAAAAATTAGCGAATATTGGTACATAACGTAGCCTTATGTTATTAACAGGTATGGTCTGGAGTAGAACACCAATTGGGCTGAAAAAATTTGTGTACGTACAGTTGGACCATCTAAACAGAACCCCATAACACTTTTTCAGAATGTGCCCTGGTTGACGAGAAAAAATTGGCATAGATCGGTCATGTAGTGTGTATAATTTTTATATTATTAACAAATTCTCGCGTACCAGGATGGCAGAGAGGTCGAAGTAGTTTTTACAGACATGCGTAAAGAGTAAATTTAAACATAAATATCACATTATTTGTTATTAGACGAGTAATTAGAAATTGGATTACAAGAAAGTATTTCGCAAAATCATTACTCAGGCTATAAACAGGCTACACAACTATTTGTTAGTTGACTTAGTTGACTATATCGCGAATTTTTTTCTCAGTAACCAAGACCCATTCTGAAAAAGTGTTATAGGGTTTTGTTTAGGGGGTCGAACCGTACATCCTCAATTTTTTTCAACCCATTTGGTGTTCCGGTCCTGACAAGCACCCCTTGTTAGTGTCCCGCGTACTGTTCAGTGGCTCTCAACATTTTCCAGGAAGGTAGGTTATTAACACAATTAAGTATGCTTATAATCTTTATAAATTGATAGAATATAACTAATAAGACGAAGGTATAATCAACGAAGGGGGTCGCGTGTCGTTTGGGTACAGGAGGCCTAGAATGTAACGTTGGCGCGCGCATGACGTCGAATTTCCTGACGACCACTGGTTTCGTGCTGTCTTCAAATACCCAGTATTTTAACCTCCAACTCTCAGTTGAACCGCCAACTGAGCGATCAGCCCGTTAAATAGCCTCCGTAACAAAATTTGGTATGCATTCCACTTATCGCCGGAATGGTTGCCACCTCGCTAGGGTCGGAGGCGGTAATAATACGATACGAGCAACCTTTTTTTTCCTATAGGATAGCGCAAGCATAGGACGTTGGGAGATCTGTTCGGTGTTCTGTTACGGTGATTTGCGAGCGTTCTTCTCGAGCAAAACTGATTCCCGAACCTCAAAAACACCGCGCGAACGAATCGTCACTTTTAGCAAAACGGTATTCGCATTTAAATAATCAAGACGGCCAAGTGGTTCGATTAACGTATAACTAAAATTCTGTTATATATCGGCATTTTGAAATAATTCAATTGCATTTTGGTCCTGTAAAACACGTTTTTAATGTGGCCTTTTGCCGGTCTCAATCCCGGAAAACACAGAGAGGAAACGGTGTTTATTGTGTTATGACACCTCCCAGTCGCATAATCTGGATGCAGATGCGGTCTACCAATTCGCATATTGTGTTTTGGAAAAGAAATAAACAAGTATGGCTATTTTGAATGTACTTACTTTGAATCCGTGTAACTACCAAAAACATGAGTTAGCGAGCAAGTGGTTTCTGCATTTGAATAAGTTCTTTGCGAACTATGGGCACAAAAAATTTCATCAAAATCATCGAACATGTGTGAATAAACCTCGACAGTTGACGTGGAGTGACCCGTATACACAACACTAATCTAAATGCAAACCCTATTAAAACTGCGATCTCTAAAACAATTCACCCTCTACATTTCTGTGACTTGGTGTATCTAACTTTTATCCTTCCATGACCAGCTGGTCGAAAGTAACACCTTCCTCGAGTACTGTCGTGGTGCGTATGCGTATGCGTGTGAAAGGCTATCCGGGTGTTTGTCATCCCCACACGGTAAGATAATCGACAATCATTTTTCCAAATGTTGTGTCTTCCAACGACAATGTTAGCAGGTGTTACAGACTTCGACCGATCGAGTAATCGCTGCTGGTATAGTAGCAGCCGTGAAAATGATTCCATCACCCTCTAATAAACAATGCATGCCACTTAAATTGCAACCCCTGATGGGTGACACAAAGTTACTCCTTTCCTCGGGAGGGTCGCGCAGGTGGTGGGGTTACTCAGACGTTCAGACGTACTTGAACTGCGATACGGTATGGACGTATTGTTAGATTGGCAAGATTCTCATCGGTTAAATATTAGCCTACTCTCCGTGATCGGACTTTGGCCGTATGGAAACAAATTCATCCTACATTTGAAACGCTTCCTCGGCAGCTTCTTTGTGCTACTCTTTTGTTTCAGTCAGGTGAGTAATGTGTAGCATTAAATAATTTAACTGAGTGTTCTAGTCAGCCAGTTGAGGGCAGTCTAATTTTCAGTTTGCTACCTTTTTCACGGTGAATTATACCAGGAGGATACTACTAAGAAATGTACCGTATATATTCGTCGCGTGTGGCGTTTTGGTCAAGTACATTTCGTTTTTAGTTGCCGGCAACTCCGTATGTACAGCTGCAAATATACACATATTCAGTCTTCCTTATTTGTGTTACTAGAACTATGCATCTGAAGCTGTTGTTATTATGAAATTATTTTCTTCGGATAGATTTGCCTATGCTTTATTTATAATTTAAGAAACTCTTTCCTACATAGCATTACAGTTGTATTATATGTAAATTCAGATTAAGAGAATTTTGGAGGGCATAAACG
Source organism: Ectemnius continuus (assembly GCA_910591665.1). Taxonomy (NCBI): domain Eukaryota; kingdom Metazoa; phylum Arthropoda; class Insecta; order Hymenoptera; family Crabronidae; genus Ectemnius; species Ectemnius continuus. The sequence continues at coordinate 5,347,608 of OU342869.1, forward strand.
GCGACCGGAAGGTTCTATTGAGTAAAGAGGAAATTGGTATTATGGAGAAGTACGTCGAAAGGGGCAAGTTTCATACGATGGGCTTTGCTAGTAATTAATACTTTAATTAATAATTAATAATTACATATTTTATCCTAGAAACATAGTATTTCCAGCATTTCCATCATTACAGACTAGCCATTTCTTACAGTGTTTATTTGTCCTTTGGGGTTATACCTAATTCTCCCGCCATTGTCATCAGTGGTCCTCGAGATAGTGATGCCCCTTAACCAAACCCGCAGCCGTAGCTTTCCGTTTATGCTTGAGTTATTCGTCGATCAGAAGCAACACTTGTTTCTAGTTGCTTTCCTCTTCGCTGGCATGATTATCGTCACAGGATTCGTATTTGTGTCTACGGAAGCCTTTTTAATTGTCTGTACCGAACATGCTTGCGCTCTCTTCGAAGTGACAAGGTAATCAATGTGTGCTTAACAGATAATTCCAAAGAACAAAAAACAACTCTTATTTACAGTCGCAGAATTAGAAAAGCCCTATGCGCCTCCGGAATAAGCAATTCAAAGAACTGCAGTAACTTGGTGATGATAGCAGACGTGGTCAACATTCACTGTAGAGCCATTAGGTTGTTAACTCATGAATGATATCCTTGTTTTTACATTATTTAATAACGGCCCACCAGTCGTGCAAGTAACATTCCATTTATTTAATTTCAATGTGATAAAAATTGACTAGAATATTCAATCACAAGTCGAAAGTAAGTAAAAAGTTTCCGGAGAATAAAATATTTCAATAGTAACTATGAAACTTGTGACTTGAGCTTTCTCGATCAGCGAATGACACGCGGATCGCTTTGTTTTACAAAGATTAATTATTGATAGCTAACCCATGTGATTTAATGTGATATACACTTACTCCCATAGATATTGTAAATTACTAAGGGAAGACTTCTTACCATCCTACTTGATCTATCTCGTATTCGGCATTTTGAGTTTGGGCGCATATATATTTCGCGTGAGTTGACTGCAATCAAACCTAATCGTTTCATTGCAAATACCTATTAAGAGCATTCGTTCTGCAGTGCATACAAACATTCGCATCTCACGAATTCACCGAGTATTTCACATCCATGATGTTCTGTTTTGCAATTCTTGGCTATATGTTTTATATCAACTTTATACTGCAAAGTGTCCAAGACTTGAGTTGTAACATATTTGACAACTTGTAAGTCCTATTACTACTATTCTGTACGGACTAATTACGGAATTTAATTGAAATTTATAATATTGTAGGTACAACACCGCATGGTACAATGTTCCAATAACCACACAGAAATTAATCCTTTTTTGTATGGCAAATTGTATTAAACCTGTCGCAATTGATGTTTACAGTTTATTCGCTCCGGGCTACAAAGCTTTCTCTATGGTACGCACGAGTTCTATCTCTTAGCCAGGTTGTATTGATTAGTGTGGATTGTTTAATCGAGAATTCATGTTTCAGATTGTCAGAATGAGCCTGTCCTACGGTACCGCGCTGCTGTCGTTTCAGTAGGCATAGTGGAAGATGTTATAGTAATAAAATGTAGGATACATCCAGCGAAAAGTATAACTTATCCTCTAATCCTATCAAATATCATTTTGTGCGAGGCATAGTGGGAACGTTCATATCTCGAGGGCTGCGTATTGTACAGAAAGTAGCTGATTCCAGCACGCCAATCTATATTCATTTTGTTACTGCATGGGTGCTGAAAGTACCATTATAATTGATTTTATGGATCGCTTCACCGGACTAGTGTGTTAATAACTTACTTTCCGCACTAGTGTATGAGAAACGAATGATTAACGGTATTATGTTACATTTGCTGCCAAATTCAGAGATGTATGTCAATCTGTCCATCTCACCAGTAATAGAAATCATACATTTATCTGCCGCAATGGAATTATACTGAACATGTGGCATTTTTAAAAAAAAGATGCACTGGATTTAAAACTAACAAACCACTGCAGGTTTATCCTCTATTTATCCACTACAGTATTTATTATTAAAAAATGTTTACTATTTATTTCTGCCTTAATAATCTGTTAGAAGCATTTAAAATGATGCTTTGGGAATGAAACACACGAACATTTTCATAAACATCGTGAATCGTAGGTACAAAACCTGTCGAGTTGACTCGAAATGGCCCGTACGCGGCATTGACGGGAGGACTCGTGTGATTATTGTGACAACTTCGTCACACGTCCGCCTGTCAATAACACCATGCCTTCAGTTCATGCAGGAACTTGACGCGTTTACAAATTAGTCACTTTCTGCACTTATATTACAATATACTAATATTTCGTTTCATAAATCGCTTGACCGCGCTGGTGCGCAAAGAATTTACTTTTTGCACTAGTGCGGAAAGACTGCTCGTTAATTTTGTGTTTCTCATTTTATCCTCGTCTATCATTAAAGAGTTCTCGTGGATAGATAGATCTATGGACGCAGAAGGTGATCGAGGGAGAGAGATGAGGCGGGTGGCGGTACGAAAGCGAGAGTGGGGTCGTAAATGAACGTGTGGTAAGTTGGTGGGGACATCGCGCGGCAAAAGAAAGAGGACGGGTAACCGCGGTTAAAACAGATGATTACCAGTAATATTTTACTTATATTTGCGCCGACTCCGAAAAGTTGCAATAAGGTTGTCAAAGGAAGGTTGAATGAAATCAGCAAAATTATTTTTTAATTTTCAGCGCATTTGTATTTTTTATATTACTTTTTCAGGTTTTTGATTTTTCAGTTTTTTGGGATGCTGTCAGTTTTCGAAGTCGGTCACATTTTTTAAAAAATATTCTTTTTGTTATATTTCAATTTTGTCGGGAAATCGAAGTATTCGGCGCACTTTTTTACATTTAAATCTTTCTCGACGGATTTAACTACTCTTGGATGACGCTGGGCTAATGAGTAAGTAAAATCCTCTCATAACAACACACTTCTCAGGTTAAACACTTCAACTGTTGTCAGTGCACTATTTCTCCGCTCGACTATTTATTATATAAACAAACACTAATCTAAATGCGAATCCTATTAAAACTCCGATCTCTATAACAATACACGCTCTTCATTTCTGTGACTCGGTGCATCTAACTTTTCGTCTTGGCTTGTAACTTTGATCAGTCCATGACCAGCTAGTCGAAAGTAACACCTTCTTCGAGTACTGCTGTGGTGCGTTTGCGTATGCGTATGAAAGAGTATTATCCGGGTGTTTGCCATCCCCTCGTGGTAAGATAATCGACAGTAATTCTTCCAAATGTTGTGTCTTCCAGCGACAATGTTAGCGGGTGTTACAGACTTCGATCGATCGAGTAATCGCTGCTGGTATAGTAGCAGCCGTGAAAATGATTCCATCACCCTCTAATAAACAATGCATGCCACCTAAATTGCAACCCCTGATGGGTGACACAAAGTTACTCCTTTTCTCAGGAGGGTCGCGCAGGTGGTGGGGTTACTCGGACGCTCAGACGTACTTGAACCGCGATACGGTATGGACGTATTGTTAGATTGGCAAGACTACCATCGCTTAAATATTAGCCTACTCTCCATGATCGGACTTTGGCCGTATGGAAACAAATTCATCCTAGGATTGAAACGCTTCCTCGGCAGCTTCTTTGCCCTACTCTTTCCTTTCAGTCAGGTGAGCGATGTGTAGCATTACACAATTTGATTAAGTGTGTAGTCAGTTAGTTGAGGGCAGTCTAATTTTCAGTTTGCTACATTTTTCACGGTGAATTATACCAGGAGAATACTACTAAGAAATGTACCGTATATGTTCCTCGCGTGTAACGTTTTGTTGAAGTACATTTCGTGTCTCGTTGCCGGTAATTCCGTATGTACAGATGCAAATACGCACATATTGAGTCTTTCTCATTTGTATTACCATGTTATCTCAAGCTATTTTTATTATGATATTATTTCGTTCGGGTGGATTTGCCTATGCATTATTAAATGATTACTAATTTTTGCCGCCATTACAAGAGTGAATTCCTAATTTAACAAACATTTTCCTACATAGCACTGCAGTTGTATTATATGTAAATTCAGATTAAGAGAATTTTGGAGGGCATAAACGGCGACTGGAAGGCTCTGTCGAGCAAAGAGGAAATTGGCATTATGAGGAAGTACATCGAAAGGGGCCAGTTTCATACGAAGGCCCTTGCTAGTAATTAATACTTCAATTAATAATTAATAATTACATATTTAATCCTAGAGACCCTGAATTCTGAGTATTTCTATGATTATAGACTGACTATTTCTTACAGTGTTAGTTTGTCCTTTGGGATTATGCCTAATTCTCCCGCCATTATCATCAGTGGTCCTCGAAATAGTGATGCCCCTGAACCAAACCCGCAGCTGTAGCTTTCCGTTTATGTTCGAGGTATTCGTTGATCAGGAGCAACACTTGTTTCTAGTTGCTTTCCTCTTCGATGGCATAACTATCGCCGCAGTATTCGTATTTGTGTCTACGGATGCGTTTTTAATTGTTTATACCCAACATGCTTGCGCTCTCTTCGAAGTGACAAGGTGATCAATCTGTGCTTAACATATAATTCCAAAAGAATACAAGAAAATTCTTATTAACAGTTGCAGAATTGAAAAAGTGTTATGTGCCTCCGGAATAAGCGATTTAAAGAACTGCAATACTTTGGTGATGATGGCAGACGTGGTCAGCATTCACCGTAGAGCCATTAGGTTATTAACTCATGAACGATATCCTCATTTTTCAATTAGTAAATAAAAGCCCAGCAGTCTTGCAAGTATCATTCCATTTATTTAATTTCAATGTGATAAAAGTTGACTACAATATTCCGTCACAAGTCTAAAGTAAATAAACAGTTCTCGAAGAATAAAATATTTCAATATGAACTATGAAACTTGTGACTCGAGTGTTCTCAATCAACGAAAGACACGCGGATATTTTTGTTCTACAAAGTTTAATCTTCGATGGCTAGCCCATCTGACTTAATGGAATATACACTTACTCCTATAGATCCTGTAAATTACTAAGGGAAGACTTGTTATCATGCTACTTAATCCCTCTTCTACTCGCCATCTTGGGCTTGGCCGCATATATATTTCGCGTAAGTGGACTGCAATCAAACCTAATCATTTCATGCTAAATACCTACCAAGAACATTTTTTCTGCAGTTCATACAAACATTAGGATCTCACGAATTCACCGAGTGTCTTACATCGATGATGTTCTGTGTTGCAATTCTTGGCTATGCGTTTTATCTTAACTTTATGATGCAAAATGTCCAAAACTTGAGTGGGAACATACTTAACAACTTGTAAGTTCTATTCCTACTCTGTACGGTCTAATTGAGGAATTTAATTGAAATTTATAATATTGTAGGTACAATACCGCCTGGTACAATGGTCCAATAACTACACGGAAATTAATACTGTTTTGTATGGTAAATTGTATGAAGCCAGTCACAATTGATGTTTGCGGTTTATTCGCTCCGGGCTTCGAAGGTTTCTCTATGGCATGTACGATTTGTGTCTCTTAGCCAGAATTGTATTGGTCAGTGTGGATTGTTTAATCTGGAATTCACGTTTCAGATTGTCAGAATGAGCATGTCCTACGCTACCGCGTTTCTTTCATTTCGGTAGGCACAGTGGGAGATGTTATAGTAATAAAATGTAGGATACATTCAGCGTCAAATATAATTAATCCTCTAATCCTATTAAATATCATTTTATGCAACTCATGGTGCGAAAGTTCATTTTGCGCGGGCTGCGTATTATGCAGAAAGTGGCTGAATCTTGCACTCTAATCTATATTCACTTTGTTACTGCACGCGTGCTGAAAGCAGCATTTGATCAGGAGACTCGGTAGAGTCTCGCGCCAAGTAGTAGTAGTATATGTATATAGGACAGCCAAGTATATATATGACAGCGCGAGACAACCGAGGATACTTATCCCGAAGTAGCGGTTGTCGTCTGCTATAAAACTTTAACCTCGATTTATGAAAAAGTTATAGCTCCAAGAACTTATTTCTCAATTTCGTATTTTTTTCCGATGTTTCTGAATCGAATGGGCCAAGAATCAAGCGAATCGGTTCAGTAATTCGGGAGATATGAATTCTGCTGCTTATTTTACTCGTCAAAAAGGCGAGTCGGATCACGATTCATGTCATTCAGCAATTCCTAAAAATGTGACTTTCACTTTTTTCACACCAGTTGGCACCACGGCCAAATGTCGCGTTTACGTTACCGATCTATAATCTGTAATCCGTACAAAAACATTAACTAACAAAAAGACGTGAAATCCGTACAAAAACATTAAAATGTAAAAAATGCGCCAAGTAGTTTGAGTTCCCGACAAAATTGAAATATAACAAAAAAGATAATAAATATCATACGAGAAAGCCAAGTCTTCATTTAAAGAAACATCGATTTATCTCATATTAGTATCGAACACTGAATTAACAATAAATTGTCACTTAATAATAAAAGAAAATTGGCGTGTGCACGCTTCATTTGAGGCACTTACTCTGGTAATATTGCTAAAAGAACTTTTAAAGAAATTAAATTTTAGTAAAGTCAGTGTTTGGTAAGTCAGTTTCCCATTGTCTTTTTAAGTCGCAATGAAGTGAGCACGCGCCAAGTTTTTTTTATTATTAAGTGACAATTTATTGTTAATTCAGTGTTCGATGCTAATACGAGTTAAATCGATGTTTCTTTAAATGAAGACTTGGCTTTCTCGTATGATATTTATTATCTTTTTTGTTATATTTCAATTTTGTCGGGAACTCAAACTACTTGGCGCATTTTTTACATTTTAATGTTTTTGTACGGATTTTATATTATCCGTCATTTTACCCCACTAGTGTGATAATGAGAAACAAATGATTAACGCTATTACGTTTTTCATGTGAGATGGCAGCGCACCGAAATGCTGCGGGCTGAGCCGTGTTTACGTTACCGACACGTTGGTTAAGTCGGTTATGTTATAGTTGATTATATGTATATAACGGTTATCATGTGACACAGTCCGATTTTATTCTTTTATATTATATATCATGCTTATATTCCATGCTTTATTTAGTTAATAAAAGAAAAAATTTTATCATTTTTGTTTTAAATAGGTCTGCCATGTAATATTTCACGATAATTAGGTGGCAAAGAGCGTTAATATGCGATGTTTCTGTGAAATAATTGTGTTTAAAGTTGCTCGTATTAACCTCAATCTGGATGTCATTGCGCATACTTAAGGATCAAATTTTTGTTAAGTCTTTACCCAAAATTTAATTATTTGTGCGAATACAGTTACTGTAGATGAGTAAATAGAAAATAAAAACATCCTATAAAGTGACAGAGTTCAATGCTTTAATGTTTGGACTTAACAGAATCCCACACCCAACCCGCTTTTAATATTATGGTGCTTCACAATGTTACTTAATTTTTTTCTTCAATGGGGATTAGAAAAATCTTGCATGGATCACACCCCAAAATTTCACCAAAAATCCACTGGCCCACCACCTTTACATCCATACTCCTCTTATCATAAAAGGAGAACATTATTTTAATGCTCTGACGAGGTTCAAGAGAAAAGAATTTTATATAATTCATACATAAATATAATGTTCTTTCTTTTCTACCGATTACTGTATATGTATACTGTATATTACTGTAATATGCATATGTTTTTGTTACTATAGTACTTTGTTTCTTATAGTGATTGATTAAACATTATAAATAGCAGAAATGGTTTGCCTCAACTGCAACTACACAAATATTAATTTTATATTATTGTGCAATGACAGTAATAAATTATAGGAATTCTTACTAAAACATAATGTTGTAACATCGCATAAAAAGTGTGACATTTGTGGGCAAGAGTGCTATCTCGACAAGACGAAAAATACGTACCGCTGCCAAAAAGCTACAATCAAAAATAAAAAAAAATAAGCATGACTTGTATGTATCTGTCCATAATAATACCTTTTTCGACGGAAGTCATTTAACTTGCAAAGAAATATGTTTATGAACAATGATTTGGCTGAGCCGGGATCCACTGAAGCAAATATACATAGAAAGGGAATTAAATATTAGTAGTGACACAGTTGTGGACTGGTCATCATTTTGTAGAGAAGTTTTAATAGAGTGGAGTTTAATCAAAGAAAATGGCAAACTTGGTGGTAATGGAGAAATTGTTGAAATTGACGAAGCGAAAATTGGTAAAAGAAAATATAATCGGGGAAGATTAGTGGAGGGGCAGTGGGTGTTTGGAGGTATATTGAGGAGTGATCCACGCCAAGTGTTTGTGGTACCAGTGGAGAACAGAAATAAGGAAACATTGCTAGAAATAATTAAACAAAAAATTGCACCTGGAACTACCGTAATGAGTAACTGTTGGAAGGCTTACGATTGCCTTGAAGAAGAAGGTTTCCAACACCTCACTGTTAATCATTCTGTTAATCTTGTTGATCCTGACACTGGCGGCCACACGCAAAATATAGAGAGGACGTGGAAAGAAGTCAGGTCAAAAATACCAAGGTATAGAATTCGCCTGGCTTGGTTCAATCCAATTTTTTGTTAAATAGATATCTTGTGTTTCTTTATAGATATGGAAGAAAAAAAACAACATTACGCGGGATATCTGGCGGAATTTATGTTCAAAAGAGCATACCCCGATCACAGAGATCGTTTGCGCGATTTCTTTTGGCAGCAGGAAAATTATATTCCCACGGCTAATAAAATTTGTAGTAAAGATTTAACAAAAATTTGCTTCCTTAATATTTATTTCACTCACTATAACTGCACAATGACATCCGGATTGCGGTTCATACGAGCAACTTTAAACACAATTATTTCACAGAAACATCGCATATTAACGCTTTCCGCCACCTGATTATCGTGAAATATTAGATGGCAGACCTATTTAAAGCGAAATTAACACTGTGTTGCCTTTCCCTGCAGAAGGAACTAAAATCGATAGTCACCCTTGCAGCATTTTTTTCATAATTCTTAATAATCACAAGATCACAGGGGCAAGCAGAATATGTTCTTTTATGAACTAAATAGAGCATGATATATAAGCATAATATATGATATAAAAGAATAAAATCGGACTGTGTCACATAAGAACAGTTATATATAATCAACTATGACATAACCGACTTAACCAATATGTCGGTAACGTAAACACGGTTCAGCCCGCAGCATGTCGGAGTGTTGCCATCTCGCATGAAAAACATGAAAGTCACATTTTTAGGAATATCTTATGAAACTGACTGTTAATCCACCTTGTCTTTACCTCCAGTAAAATAAGCAGGAGAATTTTATATCTCTTGAATGACTGATCCGATTCGCATGATTCTTGGCTCATCAGGTTCAGAAAAGTCAGAAAAAATACGAAATTCAGAAAGAAATTCTCCAGGCCATAATTTTTTCAGAAATCGGGATGAAAGTTTCATAGCAGACGACAACCGCTACACTTCAGAATAAGTATCCTCGGTAGTCTCGCACCATCCTATACAGGGTGTAAACGATATAACTCCCGGCGCTTTGGGGGATGGTAGGGGGGAAAATTCTAAGGCCATAGAGGGCAAATGTTCAGATCCTGTCTTTTTTAGTTTAGTTGTTATTGCATCTTAAAGTTAGCTTTAAGTTATTGGAACGGCTAGTAATCGAATGGCAGATTGGTAACATCAGGGAGTGGTCGAGGACCCCTCTTTACTATTTTGCGTTGTTTATCTTAACTCCTCTCGGTAATTCCGCGATGTTGACTCATTGGGATATAACTAGTATAACTATATTGGTTCGAATCAGAGAAAACAATTTGCTGCAGCCTATTCTAAAGAGAGATAAGGTACGGCCCTCACAGGTGTCACGTTACATCCCGCTAAGGCATCGACACTTGGGGGGACTGGACCCCACTGTTTCCACTACGCTCGCGAACTATCAATTGTGAAAACATCGTTCACCCGGAGCAAAAGTACTTTATTAATTATTATGTAAACCAAACAGAGTAACGAGTCGCCTTTTTGAGGGTCATCTTCAATTGCATCGAAGCACACATACGCGAATTTATAGGAAGATTCTACCAGTGGGATCGAAGATAGCCTCTCCATCTTTAATATGCTATAACAACCAAACTAACAAACATCGGACACTATAATATCAGCGTGAATTGCCTAAAATTTCCCCCTCTACCTTCCCGCAAAGCGCCGGGAGTTATATCGTTTACACCCAGTACAGGTTCTATAAGTATGTCCCACGGACCGGAAATGAACGCAAACGTCAATAAAGAAATGTAAAATGCAATCGAGTTAATATAAGCACTCCTATTATTTCCATCAACTAGCTATCATGTAACAGGAGTTCGCTCCAATAGTGCCCCTTGAGTATTACTTGTGCGGAATTAGCCGGAAACCTCGCGCTTATTCCCCTCGGAGTAACTTATAACCAGAAACAGGATAGATCGTATCCAACCAAATAGTCAGTGGGACAGCATTGACCATAACAAAATGAAAGCTCATTTCCAGCGTGCGATTTGGCCTATCACGGTAATAGCGGCCTTTTTCGGTTTGGCACTAATCGAGGATCCTTTGGGGAAGCCTCGGCGACTCCTCAGTCTCATTTACGCCAGTGTCGCACTCAGCATGCAAATCGGCTTGTATATCATTAGTGTAATGTTGCCTGACGCGCAAGACGCCATTTTCGTGAAATCGGTTACCGACATTCTAACGTTTTGCTGCTGTTTCAACGCCCTCGCGTCCATCTGTCTCACCCACTGGCATGGAAAGGTAAGTGTACTGTTCGATTATCACTCTACAGCTTCTTTTGTAATATTACTACAACGCCAGAGATACTATAAGTGCATGGAACGATTTAACGAACTGGATGGAACACTGACTGCCTTGGGGCTTGAGACGGATTGCTCCAAATTGCGGAAGATGGGGCTAATTAGTCTGATTGTGTGGACGATTATGTGCATTCTACCGAATATGATCAACGCAATAGGTTATGGAAATAGATTTTCCGACATACGCTATGCAATTCCGGCATTTTTTATGTACATGCCAGTGCACCTACGCATGCTCGTGTCGATGCAGTTCTCGGCAGTCTTGGGGTACCTTTTAAGACCTTTTAAGATCATTTTTTTATACCTTTAAATAAAATGTTAACGAATTTTGATTCTAAGATACGCGGGCTCGAGATTCGATTGCATTAGTGGCGCATTAAGAAAGCTCATGGTCGATGACAACAATTGTGCAGGTTGGTTTCGAAACAGCAAGATAATCTCGGTTCGAGGGGGCCTTGACCCTGATGAAAGGGGCAGGCGCATCACTTGGACAGTCATGTATGTGCATAATTACGCTATTTTTTGAAACAAGTGAATAAGAGTATATTATATTTTATATTTTTAGTGTATGATATATTGTATTATATTTTGTTTCTTAGGCATCTACACTTTCAGCTCTGCGAAGTCTTACGTGATATAAACAAAGTGGTCGAGACTAAGATGTGGCTGCAGATGATTTACAGCTGTGTGTTCGTCTTATGCCATATAATTTTTATATTTCGCATGTTGCTGTTGCCTTTCAAAGGTTATAAGATTGTAATAGCCGCAGTGTCCGGTGTGTGGACGTTTCCATTGTTCGCAGAAATCATTATTACTAATCATCTTTGTGAGAGTGTTTGTGCCAAGGTGAGGGAACAGCCAAATCTCTACTTTAGCTAACACAATAATTGACAACCGTGAAATCGGATTATATTTCAAATTTGAATTACTTGTTGAAAATAACTAGTGTAGAATCTCTATTGATTTTTAAACGTGTGTAACGAAAATTTGAGAAAATACAAACACGAGATGATTTTTAAAATTCAGCAAAAGTAGCAGAGGTGGAGCATTCACCAAAAATGCGAAGTTAATTTCTTAAGAAATATTTCTATTTACTTAGTGGTCGTAGTTTCTAGATTACTGTACTGTCGGGTCACCCAGAATTCGTAATCTTTTTGACGACGCCTATAGTGGGGCCGATATGGGAATGAACTCGGTGAGGGAGGCTAATCAGGCGGACCCAACGGAAATATTATCCTTTCCTGTTACGCTTTGGGAGTTTTCTAGCCTGGCTTCCCCTCACGCGCTTTCTACCCACACATGCTGCGCGCCTTGTAGCCACGATCTCCGTCTGTATTTGAGATTTCAAGTCTCAATGTGTCAGAGATAGGCGCAGCTTGTCTTTATTTAAGTTAGGCTGACCCTATTGAGCCAGGCAACCAATAGTGAGGCTGTAGATGCATAGTCCTTGGACCGCGACGCACCCAAGAGTCAAGAGAAGTGGCAGTGACTGCGCTTGGGTGAGGGAAATCTCGAGTCCATTCTTTTAACGGCCCGACTATAGACAAGATATAGTCGGGACGTTGAAAGAATGCCCACGAGACTTCCCCCTCCACGCGCAGTCACTGCCACTTCCCTTGACATTTGGGTACCCTGCTGGCCTAGCACTACGAAGCAGGGATGGGCCTGTATGAATAATATAAGGTCATGATTACTAATAACCGAGGAGAAACATTCGTGATTATTTGTAACCGTGCAGCAAAATCCGTGATTATTTGTAATCGTGGAGAAAAATCCGCGATTATTTGTAATTTGCAAATAATCACGAATTCGAATGATTCAAAGTGAATCCTTCGATTTCGAATGATCGAAGTCGAATACAATGAATCTGAATGATTTGAATTCGAACGATTCAAAGTTGAATATTTCGAATTCGAATGATTCAAAGTTGAATATTTCAATTTCGAATGATTCAAAGTTGAATACTTCGAATTTGAAATATTCAACTTTGAATCATTCGAATTCGTGATTATTTGTAAATTACAAATAAGTAAGAGTTTTTCTCCACGATTACAAATAATCACTATTTTTTCTCCGCGATTATTATTAATCATGACCTTATACACATTATTCATGCTTGCCCATCCCTGCTACGAAGCGCATGAGGGGAAGTCAGGCTTCGGAAGTTCCGAAACGTAACTGGAGAGGGTAAAATCTTGACCGGGTACCCCCTCTCTCCGTGTTCATTCTCTCAGCAGCCCAACTATTGTCGTGCTGTATGCTAGTTATTAAGAGATATAATCGTAGAGATGCCACTTTATGTTACGTAACTTAGACTCACAAACAAAGATACAATCGGTGAAAAAAGTATTCGTACAGTGATCGATTTGAACCACGGCGTTGATAATCAATTTAACGTTTACGATCAACTTTAACTGCTATGTTTATTAACCAATACCGGTAAAACAAGAAAGTTATATCCACTAACAAATATAGATATTTGTTATATAATTTAGACTTTATTATGTTATAGGCAAGAACCGTGTGTGACATGGCTGTGCAACTGTTGCGCTTCGTGGCCGACGAGGAAATGCGTGAAGACGTAAGTTTATAAACATAAAATAATATTGTTTAAGCAGTGTTTCACGGTGTAATTATATTTGAAATACAGATATCACTCATAGTCCTACAAGGAAAGCTTAGACCATTAAGATTTTCTTGCCACGGCCTCCCTTACTTTGGATACCACTTTATGTACAAGGTTTGTGATTTACGATAAATTTAAAAGAGCTCCTTGTTAACAGATTGTTTCGTCTTTTTCAGATTTTCAGTGCAATGATCACAAATGCAGTGATAATATTACAATTAAAAATGGGACTTCAATGATTCGCTGATCCTTTTTTGATCGAATTCGTTCGAAGAACAAGGTTATTGATTTTTTTAGAAGTTATAGATCTTCTTGCCACGGCTTCTGCTATTTCGGATACCATTTTATGTACAAAATCTTTTTCAGATTTTCAGAACAGTGATCACAAATGTAATGACTCAATTCGTTGAGAAAACAAGGTTGTTGATTGATATATGTCCCAATTATTCATGGGCATTGTTACATACTCACTCTCATCGGACTACTTTTCTTAATAATTATTTCATGCGTAGCTACGGTAGTCTTAACTCGCTTAGTATCCCACACGAAATTCCCCTGCGTATTTTCCGAGCCCTTAAAACTGTGACTTCGACCCCTTAGTTCTGCCTTATCTCGATTCTTAAAACGAATTCCAAGTAAGGGACAAGCATCCCTGAGTGCAGTTAGTGCATCCCATAAATTCCCAGAACTCAAACATAGTCAGACTTCCGGCGCCTAATTTTCCCCACCTATACCCCTGTCCACTGGATTTTTCGGGTATATAAACCCCTAATTTCTGGAGCTCAGGGGGAATCAGTTCCGAACGCTAGTCAACGACGAAGCTCTGTCCATCGGACCATCGAAGAACACCCTAGTAGATCGAGCACCAGCCTCTTTCCAAGCAGTTCATATACACCGTACGTTAGGGAAGTCACAGTTCTCTCGATTAGTTCTCCCCGATCAATTGTATCGTTAAACAATTTCCATACTAAATATTGTAACAACAACTCGAAACCACACACGTCTCATTTTTATATTCTAAACATTGTATAGTTTATTTACTAGAACATACTGAACAGTTTTTCTGGTTTTCATTTAATTGTGAGATCATTACGTATTCCTGATTAGTCATCCTTGGTTCAACTAATTGTCATTTGGAGAAGAATAGTAAAAGATCGAAGTGTATCCGGCGAGCTATAGCAAGAATTAAATCTAGCCTAGGGCATTCTTCTACGATCGATGAGCAGAATTGAGTCTGGTTAAGGTGAAATAGCCCTTAGCACGATCCCAAGATCTGTTCTGAGCTCCTGGAAGCAACTAGCCACTCTTTTATTCAACAAGGTCCAGTCTTGAGTCTGGTTAAGGTGAAATAGCCCTTAGCACGATCCCAAGCTCTGTTCTGAGTTATTTGGAAGTAACTAGTAAAAGGGGTTTAATAGGAGAATAGGGACCTGAGTACGGTTGAGTTGAAATAGCACTCAGCAATATCCCAGGATAGATATAGGGCCGATTGGGTACTAGAAGACTCGAGTCTGGCTAAGGTGAAATAGCCCTTAGCACGATCTCAGAGCATATTTAGGACTCGCGAAGCCTTGACAGAGCATAATCAATCTTAATTCTGGGATTCCACAGTTTTTGCTGTTAACAATTCATCGGTGTGTCTTGAAGATTACACCCTTTCCCCACACAGGAAGATATAATATATCCCTCATCATTCGATTTTGAAAAAATCGAGAAATTATGAAAAAAATCTCCACTTCACGAATGGAAGCATCTAAAACCACTACTTGGTTATAGTCACTTTGTTTGTTTATTTACTTCATAATATTCTTATTTAATTACGCAAATAAGTAATGTAAAACATCAAAGATTAAAAGAGGGAAAATAAATCATTTTTATGCAATACATTTTCGGTAAAAAAATGTGTGTTCTCCATCAGTTGACCAAAAACGAAAAACAAGTCTGCATTTAACTAAGAACCGCCGCAATATAAAAAATAAAAGAGCGGCAACTATACGTGTGACAATAGTGAAAAGTTTTTACATAGCTTTTATGCACAAAAATGTCTTATTTAGTCGACGATCGAGCGATCGATGTGTTGGTTGGTTATGTGTTGCATTGGTTAGCTATGTGCAGAGCATACTACTTTTATACTGTGGTTATGTGGCAACTTCGTGTGTTTTTCAGTATTCTAACCGTTCATAATGAATATTTGCTTAGTAATGTACAGGTATTGTTATTACTATATAATTCTTTACGTTATACTATATAATTATATATATCTTTTTATTTCCAAGTTAACGCCAAGTGTTTTTTTTATTGTTAACTGCTAATGCGAGTTAAATCGGGGTATCTTTAAATGAAAACTTGGCTTTCTTGTGGAATACCTATATCCCTCACCCCTAAAAAGATTTTGCCTCATAAAAAATGTGGTGCATTCCACAAAATAAATCTGTGGTGAAACCAACTCTATCAAATTGATCAAAAATGTAAATCGATATCATTGGGGGGCCAAGTTTTGATGCAGACACTCTAGTAAAAAAAACAGGAACAGGATATGAATGTAAAAACCAAACCTTTAGTTAAGAATATAAAACAAAACATATGTTAAACAATCGTGAAAATTAAATTCAAAATATATCTCTTCTGTTCGTTTAATTTATCAAAGAAAATGTAATACTTGGCCCGCCCGGTTCTTCACAAATCGAGTTTCAAGTCTACACACAAATGGATGCAACCTTATTATTCAAATGATACCTTATATTATTGCACATCGCTATTGTATCGTTGTGGTAAAATGTAAAATGGAGAGTATTTTTTGGAGAACGTAACTTTCTTAATGACAGGATATAGGTATAGGTTTAACATTTCATTCGTTTACCGTGTGAAAGGCAAGGGAGCACCTGTGTCGCGCGGTAGGAGAGTTGACCCCTGCCGCGACTCAGCCAAGCTTCGAGGCTCGGTAGAATCGCCCCGACGGCTCTGTGGCGGGTGTGTTCTGGATTCTCCAGTCTGTCCCGCGACATCTCAACAACGAGCCGCTGGGTCTGACGCTTCAAGTTCTCGACCGACCGTTCCGTGGGTGTTCCGCCCCCGTCCCGAAGGGCGCGAAGACCGGCGTAGGTCCTCGCGTCCCCCGCCGCCAGGATATCCAGGGGCCGAAACCTCGCTGCGAAGGTCGCCGACGCCAGGGGGATCGTTCGGTAACCCCGCACGACCCTGACGGCCATCCGACGCTGCACCCTGAACAACAGGGTACGATTGCGCCGACTGGCCGCCAGATCATCCGTCCAGAATGGTGCTCCATAGAGCACCATGGAACGGGCAACTCCCGCGTACAGGCGTCGGACCCCTTTCCACGGCCCCCCGATGTTTGGCAGCAGGGGGCCCAAAGCGCCCGCCGGTCAAAGTGCTCGTTGAAGCGCCAGAGGCTGCCCAGGGTGAGCCCGAGATACCTCATGGTATTGCCCACCTGGACACGAGTCTCTCCTACCGTTATCCACCGCTGGGCGGGCGGCCCCGCAGACCAACGACGATCGTAGAGCTAGATCGCCTCGGTCTTTCCGGGGGCCACCCGCAGGCCCAGTCAGTGGATCCGGGCGACGACACAGGCCACCGACATCTCCGCGACGCGGCTGGTCTTCACTCCGTCCTCCCCAGCAGAACAACATCCAGAGCCCGCCCTGCTCGGCCCCTCGGCGCGCTACGCGCTACCTCCCGAGTGAGCCCGTGTCTCGGACCCGCTGGTAACCTGCATTTTGGCGACTAGGCGTGCCACACGCCTATTCGCCCCTCACCGGGCCCTGTCGGCGGTGGGCCCCCCCCCCCCTTTTTTTTGACGCAGTGAAAATCCCTGAACGGATACCCCGTCTCTCTGGGGGGGAGAGGCGGGGTTATGTGGGGCTTGCACCCACTAAAAACACTGCGGTGACCTCGAAGACATGACGGGGCGGGCCCTGGGAAGACCAGAGGATGCTACCAGGACCCGCCCCTGTCTCGGCACTGTTAGTGCCACATACCCGGGGGTGAGGAAATGCCCTCCCCCCGTTCGATACACTTTCGTTGTTTGGGCGATGGGCGGGCCACACGCCCATCACCCCCTCACGCGGTCGGAGTGCAAAGGAACTCAGCCCCCCAGCTAAACCCCCCCGCCGACCGCGCGGACGTTTTTGTGCCGCGGGAGAGCCGTGGCTCTCTCCCGCGGCCGTCCCCCGTAGATGTTGCGGGAGGAGGAGAGGGAAGAGCAGGTGGCCGCACCATCAGGGTGGTGCCTGGAGGTCGGGCCTCCTTCTCCTCCCCCTTTCCCTCCGCCCGGGGGACCCACACCATTCGGGATGGCGCTGCCGCTCCCGAGCCCTCTCGGCCGTCTCCTTCGTGAGCATTACGTGCTCGCAGAAGGAGACGACCGCATCCCAACGTTCCGCGCCGTCGAGCATCCGACCCACGATGCTCGACAGCGCGAGATCGTCACTCCCTATCTCGTCGACCAGGACGACGCGCTCGTCCGCCCACGCTGGACAGAACTCGAGCGTGTGCTGCGCGTCGTCCTGGTCGGCCGCACAATGGTGGCAGCGGGTTGTGGCCTCCCTGCCAATTCTGGCCAGGTACGCACCGAAGCAGCCATGCCCGGTGAGCACCTGGCACAGGCGGTACGTGACACCCCCAAAACCCCTATCCGCCCAGCGTTGGAGATGCGGACGGATAGCCCTGACAGCCCTGGTGGGCTCGATACCCGACTTGTCGAGCCAGCTGACCCACGAGTCCACCAGATACTGCCGGGACTGGTGCTTCAAGTCGGCCATCTTCTCGGTGGTGGTGACTCCCCTTTGCCGCGCGTCGGACAGGCCTCTGTAATAGAGCGTCTGCGAGCGGGCTACGATCTCCCATGGGGGAGATCGGGCCACCACACTAGCTGCATAGTGGGATATAGTCCTATATCGCCGGCAGGTCCTTATGGCTACACGGCGGTGTAACCGGCCCACCCGAGCTCGAGTAGCGGCGTTGCCAGCGCCGCATAAGGCCGCGGGCCATACCGGCGAGCTGTACAGGACTTGCGACCTGACGACTCCACCGTACAGCCGACCGACTTTCTCGAGAGGACTGCCCAGGTTGGGAAGGAGCCGGCATAACGCGCTGGCCGTCTTCTCCGCCCTGGGAAGGATCCTCTCGAAGTGCTGCTTGAAGTGCCAGCGGTGGTTGAGGTGAATTCCGAGGTACTTGAAGCACCCCCTCACCTCCGGCAGCCCGGCGTGCAGACCCCGGGGACGGCTGATCCAGGCCACCTCGGCCTTCTGCGGGGCTACGCGGAGATCCAGGCTCTCCACCTCGGCCACGACCCGCGCGGTTGCCAGACCCGCGAGGCGGCACGTCCTTCTCCAGTCCTCCTCGCTGGCCAGCACTAGGCACTAGAGTGTCGTCCGCGTAGCAGACCAATCGGCGGAGGGGCCCCTGTCCTCAGCAGGGACCCCGCAAGGGCCGGTGGAGCTTCCACGCGACGGGGCTGCGACTGCCCTCCTCGCGTTCTCGTAAAACTAAAAACAAAAAACAACGAGGGGAGGAGCGGTCCGGTTTGGGCCTATAGGCCCCTCGCCGGAGACGTTCGCCCCTCGCCCTCGCCCGTCCTCGGCGACCGGGAGTTTGGCGTCGCTCTCGGTCGCGTTCGGCGGCCTCCATCTGCGAGAGAACGGTCTCGCAAAAGGAGGCCACCGCCACCCGATTCTCCTCGCTGGCGAGAGATCCTCCCCTATTTGGCCGACCAGGACAGCACGCTCAGCATCCCACGAGGAACGCTCCTCGAGGGTGTGCTGAACGTCGTCCCGGTCGGCCTCGCAGAGGTGGCAGCGGGTGTCCACCTTCCGCCCAATGCGTGCCAGGTACTCACCGAAGGAACCATGCCCGGCGTACATCTGGCACAACCGCCCAGAAATCCTGCGGTGTGGCCAACACTGCCCTGGAAGTCCTTCGCGGGCTGCTATGATCCGCAATGGAGTCTGCACGTCGAGCCGGAATCTCGTGGCTACTGCTGGCGGAACTAAAGCTGGCTGTCAGAGTGCCGGTGGTAGTGCTACGCCCCTGGCCAACGGTCAATTGGTCAAGCGAATTCAAAGGGTATTAGAAGCGAAACATCAACTTTCGCTAAGATTTAACGGACGACCTTGCCTGGAGGTTACATTGTTTTTCCCTAATTTGCGATTTGTGATTAATTTTCCGGTCTTATGTTTGGTTGTGGGAGGACACTTCGTCACAAACTCCGCCATCACTCACAAAAGACCAGAACCTACTATTTTTAAGGTGGATTCCGAACCACACGTCGAGCAGTGCGTGAAAGTGCTTAAAATCAGCGATAACAGGTCTTGGGATCGAATCCGAGCCCTGCTAATTACGGGTCGAGCACTTATCCCCCTGAGCCATTGCGCGGGTAATTTTTTAAAGTTGATTACCTAATTTGCAGAAGCTAATTTAAGCTTTCCTTCAAATGATAAGATATGGCGAGCAGTAAACTTATAAGCTCGTATACAGTTAAGGTTGTCCCTCATAACTCGATTTTTTAAATCGTTAAATTCGGATTCAATTGGTGCTGAAGTCGGACGTGTGGAACCATACCCAAATATTTGCATCATAACGTCAGCACATAAACGAAAATACGGCAAGACTGACTTCAATTTTAATGCCACAGAGGGATAGTAGAAGACTTGGAAAGTGGTAGTAAATTGTTGGTCGGCGGTGTATTCGAATTATAAATTATACTGGTTCACAAAGGAATACCTTTTATTCTCACTTTGCTTACATTTGGTACTTTACTGTTTGGACGATTATTCGGCGGTGCCCCGCTAAGATGACCGCATCGGGCTTATGTTCGGCTAGCATATTCTTTGTCTCTTTTTTGGAGAGAGACATACAGTACCTAATGGCGCGCAGTTCAACCCCTCATGCTACCTTTGATTGAATCATACAGGATTTCTACAAAAAGCTGTTAATTTCCTCGGTTTTATCATCATTACCGATTTTAACCTTGCAATTTTCAGGCAAATATGTTACTATCCTCTTTTTCGTCGCTATGCAAAGTTTCTAATTCTGCGTCATTGGTGGTGTAAGTCTTCTTCGGTGCTTTCACAGTGGATAGTTCCTCTGATAGAGTTACTAAGGAAATTGCTAGCATGCGTTGTAGCGCTTCCCTGCGCATAATTGTCGTCTATGGAAAGTAGAAACATGTTAGCTGAAAACACCTAATGTAGAACACTTTTACTTTCTTTGCTATGCCAGCTCAACACTTCCACTTCGCAACCATATTCATATAATGGCAGATGTCCGGGCGCAAAACGCACGGTGGCGTTTTCGACGCTTTCTTCGTGATTAGGTCGAAGCAGTGAAACAAGTAGTCAGCTTATTATGTTTAGCGAAGGCTCTACAAACCCCTCCAAGTAGAGCTCGATCAAAGTCTGTTATGATTTCACGTGGTATCGGGAATGAAGACTTGTTTTTTGAGCTAAAACGTAAAAACTTCAAAAGCCAATATCTAATGGCGTTTGTGTTTTGTAGGCATGATATCATTTGGCAAAATGGCATATGAGCATTTTCCGTCTTGGTTATTGCTTGGTACAGGTAAATATGTAAAGACAATTCCCCGTTCTTGATTAGAGAACCAGTGGCATCGATATATACTGTATCGTGATGTTTTTTAAACATTGCGCTCTACTCATCTGTCCAATAGTGGACAAAGAATGAATCCATTCCTATGGCGTGGATTGCTCCTTCATACAGTTCATTGTATTTTAGCGGCTGCAAATTCTCGAAGATATTTGCAGTCTTAATGCCACTATCTTTATTAAGCTTTTCTTCATTCGCTTTCCTTAATACATGTTGGGAAAAAAGGTGTGGAGGCTCTGGGTCACCTATGTCCATTAGTTTTGCGGCTTCGTTCCGCCTCTAAATTGCTGGTAAAGTTCTACCCTCTGTCAGCTCCTTTGCTACGGCTCACAGTGGTCCCAAATGAGGATAACCGTGATGTAGACATTAAATTTCGTTCTAAGGTAAGTTGAGTCCCTCCATGTAGTGTACGTCTGTGCGTGGCGTCGACGAGCAACTTCGACACCCTTGATAGAGGAGAGAGAATTATTAAGTGTGTTTGGTTGACGGTGACAATCGCATCTCGGAGACGTCCTCCGACTCGCATATTTTCCCCCTGATCTATAAAGGGGGTCAGAGATCTCAATCGGCTTTTCCAAGGCAGTGCTTCTTTATTTTTAAGTGCGGCCAGTTCTTTAGAATAGTAGCCCCCTTGTGGGAGTTGGATCCAAACACTCTCACCATTAGTTATTTTCTTGCCAGACACGTTAACGGAATCCCACGATTGGCGTTTGATGCAACGCAGCCAACGCAGACAGATGGCGGTGACTCTAAGCTGTCTATTGTAAGTCGAAATCTTCTGTAGCATTGGATTGTCCTTGAGTGGCTCCCGCAAAGGGCAGCGAGGAGGGAAAAGCCTTGTAGCTAATATTCGCGGTGCTTTGGTGGGTGGCGTCACCACGGTTTCCTGAACTTGCTGGTATATCCTGACAGCCGGGCTGTAGGGCCCTAACAGGCAGTGGTAGCGTACAGGGTGAGTCAGTTGTCTTTGAATCAGGTATTATCGACCCAGCTGCTACGCTCAGGCCAGATCGGTCGGTAACTGTGTTACCGACGTGTCTATCTCACTGTGGAGGGGAGAGACTGAGCTAGTGCCGGGAATAGGCGGTCCGTGCCGAGCCATGCGGAACATTCCATGCCAAGCCAGTAGAGAGGCCAGCTGGCCGCTGCGGGACATGGCTTTGCTACAGCATGTTTATACCTGCATGGGTTACCGACATCGGTTTTACGGCAAACGGAGAAATGATGATACAAATCGTGAATGCATACAAGAATATTATATTCTTTATGCGTTTGTAAGCGAGTGCTTGCTTGCATTTTCACGCAGTTGCGTCTAATGAGAATTGAATATGGAATGCTGGCAATTTTTCCTCCCGCGGCCTCACCAAGGGCTAGCCTATCGGCCCCGGTTCGACCATATGGTCTCCCCGAGCACGCGGGACCTTCAAAACCCGGGAAGTGTTACCTTCCCTAACGAGGTCGATCTCGGCCTCAGGTAGATGCACGCATCGACCTGAGCACGATGGCTTATAGGCCACGGCACGTTTTCACGTTTCCGCGCACTAGGAGTGCTTCGCCAGCGGGAGTAATGACTTCTACAAATGATCCCAACTCGGCCTTATTCTCTGCGCATCCCCTTTACAATATGTTGTTAACAACGCTCATTCCAAATACAACCATAAATACATTATCGTAAATACAAATGTGGATCCTCACGGCAGAAACACAGTCGCGCCGCTCACTCGTACAATATTCGCCACATTTACCTTGGCTTGATCTATCTTAATTGTAAACAATAATTTCCGTGTGACACATAATGTGTAACGGGCTACGCTCTCAGGCAATTCACGGTGCCCGCGGGAAGCAGACTAGGCGGAAACGAACTATTACAAAAGTCTCGGTAGGCGAGATGGCGGATTGCCATGCGGATAAATCTAATGGACGGAGAGACTTTTCGATTCGCTACGTGGGCGAAAAGGCACGTTAGCAATTAGACGAGAGACACGGACGTTTTACAGAGCCGGACGTTAATGTGAGAAGCCAAGAATAACGTGTACAATACCGCATCGGGACAATTCCCTGACCGGTAATTACGTATCTGAGAAATCGAGCTGGTCGCTTATCAAATTGTAGATCGAGAAACGGGTTGATCGGAAAAGGCTCAAAGTACTGGTTTCGCACGGTCGCACTATATGAGAAATCCACGTAACGAATGCCCGCTCTTTCGGCGCGCGGGACTTTAATAGATTCGGGTGTTTACGGGTTAGAGCCGTACTCCTGCGCTCTGGAAGATCCGAATAGCCGTCGCTGGCGGATCTTTCCTCCTGGACGCACCTTACCTACCGCCCGGAGTTCCTGCGGAATGGCCGGTGCTGCGGTGGAGCTCCATCGAGGGCTATTGTCGTCCGTAATGGGGCCTCCACGTCGAACCGTAGTCTCGTGGCTGCTGGTGACGGATTTGAAGATACTCGTCTGGGTGCAGGTGGTAATGCTTCGTCCCTGGCCAACAGTGTGGGATGGCTCACGCGAAATTCAAAACAAGCGTTAGGAGCGAAACATTTCTTCCGTTAGTTAATGGAATCATCATAACCTTTCCTGGAGGCGATATTGGTTTTTCCTATTGTCTAGAATCTATAACCTTCCGGTCTTATGCTTATGTGGAAGGAGTTTCGTTACAAAACTCCCCCTTCACTCACAAAAAACCGGAAGGTTCCTCTTGCGAACCAGTATCTTAGGGTACTCTCAGTGCTTGGCGTCTCCAGTCCAAGTCATGGGACCACAAGATAAAATATACTAAAGACCTTACCTCGGGTCCGATGCCTTCTTTTTTTGTGTGTGTTTTCTTTCGACGGAAAAAAGGCTTCTGTAAAACGTCCTAATTGTGGCACTTCCTGGTAAGCTTGTTCTCGGTGTTACAGACGGTTGTGGTTGCGTGACGTAGTTCATACTCCGTCCTCTTCTCCATCCAGGTCTCTTGGCAGCGGACGCAGCCCCGTAGGGTCACGCCTTGGCCTTCGCACTTGAAGCAGATCCCGCTCTCGGCATTGCCAGCACCCTCTCGGGGAGTTAGTCCCGAGTCCGGATTTGGGGTTCGACCATTTCGGTCCTTGTTCGTCTCCGGAACTCAGGGGGGTGTCGATGGTGGTGGAGGAACTGCCTTGGGTCCTTCCGATGGCGTCCGCGGTTCGTGTGGCTGCAGCCGCTCAGTCCAGGTGGGAACTGACTCGCTGGTTCGGTTGGGTACGACCCCCCTTCGGCGTCGGCGGCTGGAGGTGCCACGACCGGTACAACTCCGGGTTGGCGTCCAGAAAGTCCGATATTGGTTGTTCCGAGGGTGGACGGTAGGGGCCTGAGTCAGTTCGGCGTTCCGCCATTTCTCTCCCGTTTGGGTCCACTGCTCGGTAGCGAGTGGGGTGACCTGCGCTCACGCGTCCCTCATTCTCGGCGGAAAAACCGGTTGGGACCATAATTGATAGCACGTCTAAACCCCCTGGTCCTAATGGCCCGTGGTTGCGGGGTTTGGGTGGCGGCGTCATGGAGTGGCTTCTCTGTCTGGCACGCCTGGTCTACTCCGGTAGGCCGGTAGTTGAGCTACAAAATCATTTTCTTTAGATTTCCATTAAACTTATAAATTTAACATCTTACCACGACAACTTTTTTTGTTATTGAAATTATATTAATTTAAACTAACAAACATTCCATCCTAATAATCAGAGACCGCTCTCTGGAGATTTAGTTCACAGAAGTTTGGTATGAGGTAAGTTATTATAGTCAATATATAATTCAAATGTATAAATACAACAGCTATATGACGTAAATAACAATACACGGCTAGCAAATCAATCACGCAAATTTCGCTATTTCAAATTGAAAGCGCGATTTGTTGTAACCCGGCATATGCCCAACTAACTCCGAGTATTGCTCCGAGTGCTGACTAGACTGTGGCCTCATTTTCAAATACTGATGACTTGAAAACCAAGAATCAGAACAAATTGCCGAAACTCTAGCAGGCAATACCGGTAATGCACGGTAAGCACCTCCTTGGAAGAACAGTATAAAAACACCGATCAGGAATCGATCGGGGTACATCGAGGAGTCATATGCCCGAGGGCACTCCGCCGCGTCTCCACACAGTGTAAGCCACCCTGACAGTCGTACCACTGTCCGGGACCACGCCGAGACTAACTCTCTGCCGTCACCACGATACTAGACCCAGAGCGGCTAGTATACCTTGTAAGTGACCATTTCTGCACGTCAATAAATCCTCCTGGATCACCAGTATCCGAATTGAGTTCCAACTCTTAAGTGACCGACCCCTTTACCTTGACGTGTGCGACCCGACAAGGGAAGCATAACGATCTTGCGTTGCACGAGTCTTCAACCCGGTTCGCCGAGCTGAGACAAGACGTGTAACAGATTTGACTAAACAAGTTGGGTGATGTTGCCACTATTAAATTCAAGTGCGTGTGTATGAGTCTAGAATCTATCGGTATATGCAAACTTGTATGTGTTGCGAACACCCAGTGATAAACATCTAGCCCACCAGCACTATGCAAAGCGAAGTTAATGGTTCGTTCGTTCAGCATTGACCTTTCGACTGGAACGATCGCGATCCAACTACCTTAAGTATGAGTCGTTATACTTGTTAATAAAAGTTATTCACCCCTGCCAGTGTCCATTTTCCGTCTCATTTTTCTTTATTCCCGCCTCATAGCTGCCTGCAGGCGATCCACTTTTTTGCGGCAGTGATCCTCAGACTTCCCACACTGTGCAGCCAACTCATACCAAGCATAGTTCTTTGTCAGATGATTAAAATATTGTGAGCGTTTGGAATCCCACAGGATCCCGTGCCCATGATAGAACTCGATAAACTCTAGCGTCTCTTCTCGCAACTCATTTTCTATATTTTGACGTTTGCTGGGTTTTATTTCAACTCAAGGACATTAATGATGACCTTGAGTCAATTTGCAAGTAAATACAGTTCACGTCTGGAAAGAAGGCGCCTGGGTTTAGAATTCGAAAAGAGTGCGACTGATGGACTGCGCCTTACAAGGCTGGAAAATATCGCCTTTTCTATTTTTCCAAAGATGAAGCCCCTGGCGGCCTGACCTGGCCTTTTGTATACCTGTAAAAATAGTGTCCGGCTCAAGACAAGTTGTTTCTCACTAGCTAATAGAAACAAAACTTTGGGTCGCTAATCATAAAAGCTTTTGTTTCCGTCCTTAAGAACCGTCCCTACGTAATTTTAGAGGAGGAGACAAATTTTTCGCCAAGTCAGAGCCAGGCGCCTTCTTTTCAGAGGTGGACTTATATCCCTTCTTGGATGGCGATGCAAAAGTTTGGGGTAGGGTAGAGAGTTGGAGGGTGGTAGCACGTTATTCTCTCGGTCGCTTTCGCATTAATGTATTTATTTAATAATATATATTGGACGAGTTAATTTCGGAGACATAATATTCTTAACGAAGAAAGTCGCACTGGTATTAATAAGAAGAGTCTCCAACCGTAATGGTAAATACCTCTTATCTTCTATTGATCGTTGTCATCATAAAATCTTCTGTTGATTTTTATGATCATAATGTCAGAACACGATAAACAGTTGCCAGCATTTTCTGTTTTCCCGAACGATATTTATAGTACGATGTGGTAAAGAACATTTTGGTTCCAACAAAATTACCGAGTTTTGTTATGCAAGCAAACCACACGCTCTTACACACTTGATTTGCATTGTTGGCCCATTCATGAAGTTTGCACCATTTTCGATGCACGGCAAGAGGGCGAACGGAATGAAGAATTATGACACATTAAAGTCGAAAGTATCTACTTCCAGTTTGTCAAGTTATATCTGCATATATGTTCTATTCTTTCATTTACCAATTCCAAGTAGATCGGAATATCCAGTCACACTCCTCTCACAATCACACACTCTCTATTTCTTGTCCACACTCAGCTACTAGCTTTCATGTTTTACACATTGCATTGTGACGTATGATGTCGTGTGCTTTCTTTGAAGGAATATTGATAGATCAGATCTCTAGTGTACTATTAGTACATTACTGGAATACAGTGCTGTCTTACCTAGCACCATGTAATCAAAACGCGATGTAATCACGTAAAAACTATCACCGTTCGCAATCTCGAGTAGCTCGTCTCGATTGTCAACTCTTTTAATCTATCATCGACTTCACTGGTTCCTTTCAGGCACCGATAATACCTCTGTCGTAATATCAATACTAGAAAAAAATAATTTGCGGTCGAATTAAGTACCACCTCCTTTTCGAAGTGGGTAAAAAGTGTCCATGCCCCCTGGAAATACATACAGGGTGTAAACGATGTAACACCCGGCGCTTTGGGGGATGGTAGAGAGGAAAATTGTAAGCCTATAGAGGGTAAATGTTTAGGTCCTCCCTCTTTTAGTTTAGTTGTTACTCCATCTTAAGTTAGCTGTTAGTTATTGGAACGGGTAGTAATCGAATGGTAGGTCGACAACATCGTGGAGGGACCGAGGACCCTTCTTTACTTTTTCGCGCTTTTTGTCTTAGCCCCTCTCGGTGTTTCGGCGATATTGACCCATTCGGATGTAACTAATACAACTATATCGGTTCGAATCGGAGAAAACAATTAGGTCCAGCCTATTCCAAAGTGGGATAAGGAATGTCCCCTCAAAGGTGTCACGTTACATCCCGTTAAGACGCCGACACTTGGGGGGGTCCGGACCCCATTGTTTCCATTACGCTCGCGGACTATCAATTCTGCAAACATCGTTCACCAGGAGCAAAAATACTTTATTAATTATTATATAAACCAATCAGAGTTTCGAGTCGCCTTTTTAGGTATTACTTCCAATCGCACCAGAGCACACATACGCGAATTTATGGGACGATTCTACCAATGGGATCGAAGATAGCCTCTCCACCTGTAATATTTTATAACAACCAAACTAACAAAGATCGGACACCATAATATCAGCTTGAATTGGTAAAAATCCCCCCCACCATCCCTTAAAGCGCCGGGAGTTATATCGTTTACTGTCTGTACATGCTTTCATCCTTCACGAACAATGCAGTTCTCCTGTTTACGATGTGTAATAAATTCAGAGTCCCGGATAATTATTGCTCCCGCGAGAGTAATATTGGAAGCGCATTACACAAACGAACTAGCACACGGGAGAAGGATCGATGAAAGTATCCCCTTACGTTTCATTTACACTTCTATTGATTCCTTGTAGTTTCAACTGTAAGCTGTCCTAGTTATTAACTAGTGTTGGAAAAACTCACGTTCGAAAGGCATTAGATGCGGCATTTTTGTTGAACGTTTATGGGGGTATTCTCCTTTTTCAGGTCCGAAAAATCGATTTTTTTATGTGCGTTTCTGAATCTATATTGCTTGGATAATCTTTCATCTAAATTTCAAGTGAATCGAACGAAAATTGACACCCTGAGCAACGTTTTATTACCATCATGCGTCATGCAACGCCGCTGCTGGGTAGGAACCACGGCGCCGCAACATAGTTTTTCTCAGAACAATATTTTTCGAAAGAGTTTACATAATATCTCATGAACGGTTCAGCCGATCGACTTGAAATGTGGAAGACATATTCTGTACATGCATAGTTATCGCCTGAACTAGTAAAAAAATAATAAAACATTTTTGCAATTTTGGGAGCAATTTAAAGTGTCAAATATTAACAAATATTTTAAGTTTATCTTTTAACTCGACGCCATTTTGTCAAAACAAATTATAATGTTTTTTCCGTGATTCACGCCATAGTCACGCTATAGCGATAGTCACGAAAGATAGTCACGCTATAGCGATAGACGCTATAGTCACGAAACAATAATAATTTTGTTTTTTTAATTTCCTATAATTGTAGCGGAAGTTATCCTGTAAACATTGGAAAAAGGGTCACGATTGACGATCTACGTTAACTCTGGACTACGACATGATAGGACTTTCAAAAAATTGTGAAAGATTGTTTATAGATATGTAAATATACCAGTAGCTCTTTAAAAATAAATAGCTGTTCCTGAATTATTATGAAAAAATCCTAAAAACTTCAATTGGAAAATTTGTTCAAAGGAGAATACCCCCTTATTGCCACAGAAGTTTGAGGGATGAATTTTGGTATTTAGTTTCAAAAAAGGAGAAGGTTCTGAATTTGTGGTGTGACTTTTTTAATGTGCAGCCCGTGATATCTGGACGATGCACAGTGGTTCAGCGACCCTCGAAATCGCGCCATAAATAGAAAACTTCTTCGTAGGCTGTTTTCTCTATGATTCTTTAAATCAATTGGAATGAAATAATAAAAGTAATGACAATTTGAGGAGCACCTTCCGTTTTATTGAAAGAAATTCTCTGACAAATGAAAGACAGTTGAACATAGTTCTAAGCTCATTGATACCAGATTTGTTTCAAAATCATACTGCGTACTCTGCCCTTTTAGTGACCACCAATCCAAAACGCGCAAGTACGTACAATTCTTATCGTTTATAGCCTTCAAATCTGTAGTTTTACTTTTCAGAAAATGTAAGTTAGGAGCTGGGTCTTGGTGGAACTTTTTTTAGAATTCTAAAACAAATTTGATACGAAAAGTGCACACTACCAATTTCCGAGTCCTAACTTTCACTAATTCTGTAGGAGTGAGACTGCGAGGAATTGATCAAACAAAAGTGATGTCGAATGCTCTGGGCATTCCTCGTTTAAGAGAAAATGCTGCAAAAAAAGATTGTAGGACTTGAAATATCGATTTTGGGCCTGGTTCAATCAATATCTGGACCACTGTGCGATGGGCAAAAATAATCGGGATAAAAGCCTCTGATAAAACTTATTTTAAATCTTGCTGCAAAGTCGCATGAATATACAGAATTATTAGAAAATCATAAGTAGGCATAGAAATGCAAATGTAGAGCAGACCTCGTGGAGGTTATGTAGGGCAGCTGTTCCCTTCAGGGAAAACCTGGTACGCTGCCTTGGATGGACTTTGACCTTGACAAAACTGTACTCTTGAAATTCTGATACATATACATTCTACATTCTATTACATTGGATGAGTGGTTTGTTACATTTATTTCGTGCGCCCACACAGGCAAACTTAAGACGCCATAATGGTTTTATAGAATCGACATTATTTTGTCTCCTAGTTGAATAGTAGTTGTATATTGTTTTACATTGCCAGTTTTTCGAAATAAATGTTATTTGAGGCCTGTTCCGAATTGCAATATAATCACAGCCATAGCTGCCATTGCACTGATGATCTGAAAGATAAATTAATAAATCTTCAAAAAGGAAGATGATTTAATTATAATATTGTTATAGGACATCACGAACCGCATAAAAGCATTTGTACCCAAAATAGCTGAGGCCCAGGCAGGAGAATCTTAATGGCTTGTGTTTTGTTTGCAGACCGATTAACAATAGCTGTGTTATGAATACAATCATTTTCTAAAGTTTCCTTAGATACTAAATATGCCATTCCAATTTATTAAATAATTGTACTTTAATGAACTTACATCTCCCCGCATTTTCTCGTCATCCATGTCGCATATCAATCTGACAATTATGTCATTGAGTGTCATTGCCTGAATAAATCGTATTAATTGAGTTAACTCTTTGGGGTACGGTGGGATTAAAAACGTCCCACCCTTTTGGTGTACAGGGTGATTCACTTGCCTTTGAATCAGAACTCTCCTAGCCCTTATTTTTTTTGGTCGACTTCCCGACCTTCCCCGGGACTTAAATTTGGTGGACAATGTTTTTTTGCATCAAGGAAGATACCATAAAAATTCCAGAGCCCTAGCTCAAAGTTTAGGTTTTCACCTATTTTCGACCCTCGAAAATGGTCAACTTTTTCAAGTTTCTCAAAATCGGCCGAACTCGGGATATTTTGATTGTTTTAATATCAGGGTCGATAGAGAACAAAGAACCCGTGAGAAAAAGGCCGGATTTGCAACGAGAACGGGTCGAAAAACCGCCCAGGAAAGTCCATTTTTGCTCATTTTTGACGGTTTTCATTTTTTTTGGTGGACTTTCCGACATTTCCCGGGGCTGAAATTTGGTGGGGAGTCTCCTCTTGCACCAAGGAAGATGTGATATAAATTTCAGCGCCCCAGCTCAAAATTTTTTTTTCCCCACATTTTTGGCTATAGAAAATATCCAATTTTTGGTGGTGATTCAAGGGCAACGGACTCACCCTGTACATACAGTAAAGCATGGTGGGACATTTTTAGACCCACCTCTTAATATTGGAATAACTGCATTGCTTGATATTCAGTCTTTTGTTTAATTTCAAAAGTAAAAAATATCTGTGCAACATGGGTCTATTTATTCTCTGAAATCCTGTGCCTCAAAGAGTTAAATAAACTGCTTTTGCGAATGCTAGCAAACGTATTTAGTTACCTTGCCACCAATATTCTCGCAAATGTAATTGGTGATGAAGATTCTCAAGATGTGGAAAACCGCCCACGTCCAAAGCAACGCACAGTACTTATATTTGTTGTCTTCAGACGGCAAAAGTATCGCACGAAACGTAAATATCATACTGTACAATAGGAACTGAAAAGATACGCCTATCGCGATGTAAAGT
This sequence comes from Ectemnius continuus, assembly GCA_910591665.1. Lineage (NCBI taxonomy): Eukaryota > Metazoa > Arthropoda > Insecta > Hymenoptera > Crabronidae > Ectemnius > Ectemnius continuus. The sequence continues at coordinate 5,379,261 of OU342869.1, forward strand.
TGAGCCTCGAACAGTCGTGTTAGGTTGCATAAGACGTCGCAGAGTCGAAAGTGCAAATGCCTGCCAGGAAACAACATATTCTTATTCCCTCATTTCAAAAATTCGATTCTCCTAATAAAATGGGTTGACATTTATTTATTACATGATAGTCCAAATGGTGCGTTTGTTCTTTTCGTTTAAGATGGAAACCCCACGAACAATTGTAACCTCCCTGTTTCGACGCCATCTTGTACAATCATTGTCATCCATTGCAAGTTCTTTTAGTGCATTATTCATGCAGTTGAATCTCGTGCCCGCATATCTACATATTGTTTTCAATATTTACGTACTCTTTCTTTCATAAATCACCTTTTTGAAAATGGATTTTTCAAAGGATCATTTCGGGAACGTACCCCACAACGAACCAGAGGCGCAGTTTGACGATAAAAGGAGCATGCAAGGGTATATTCAGAATCATTTTAGCAATTGTTAAATGTATTTGGTTCATGTCCTTTGAGAACGTTAATGTGCCGAATATATTTAGCATGGAGGCCCAAGAGATCCAGGCAATTAGGATCATTACCAGCGTCCTTCGTAATCTAGAGTAATTAGTCTCAATTCCCAATCCTCTCAATGTCTCGTCGATTTCATTGATAGCTTCCATGCACTGCTGGTACCTCTGTCGTAACGAAAATATCACAACAAATTTCTGTAGTAGCATAACTTAACACTTTGACGGCCGCTGTCAAAGTATTCTAAGAGAGTATTATGTATTCTAAGAGAGATATGCACATGTAAAAAATTTACGAAATATTTTCTTATATTTCTTTAAACATACGTATTTATTTATGGGTTTTTACGCTCTTTTATTTTGTAATTTGTTGGTTTAGATTGAAACAGTATTTCGTTCTAAGTAGACACATTTAAAGTTATAAAATAAACTCTTTAACATTTTAAATAATAATAAAGTTACAAATGACTGTTTTACAAACAATTGCGTTTAAATAGCCGTTGAAAGGTTAAAAAGATATGCTTTAATTCCACCTGCGGCAGCGTATAAGAAATTAAAAAAATTTGCGGTCGTTAAAGTGTAAGGACTAGCAACTGCTGGGCAAACAAGTGATGTAAAGAAGAAATGAGTATCCGAGGATGCGTAAGAATTGGTATGGAAGAAGCAACGGTAGCCCAAACAGTCTCGTATGACTGCGTGAGATTGTTCATTGAACGTTGTTAAACGAGTAGATGCGATATGGATGAGATAACTGAGTGACCGAATGCGAATGATTCTTACAAGGGGTGCTTGTCAGGACCGGAACACGAAATGGGTTGACAAAAATTGGGGACGTACAGTTCGACCCTCTAAACAAAACCCTATAACACTTTTTCAGAATGCGCCCTGGTTACCGAGAAAAAAATTTGCGAATATTGGTACATAGCGTAGCCTTATGTTATTAAGAGGTATGGTCTGGAGTAGAACACCAATTGGGCTGGAAAAATTTGTGTACGTACAGTTCGACCATCTAAACAGAACCCCATAACACTTTTTCAAAATGTGCCCTGGTTGACGAGAAAAAATTGGCATAGATCAGTCATGTAGTGTATATAATCTTTATATTATTAACAAATTCTCCCGTACCAGGATGGCAGAGAGGTCGAAGTAGTTTTTACAGACATGCGTAAAGAGTAAATTTAAGCATAAATATCACATTATTTGTTATTGGACGAGTAATTAGAAATTCAAAGAAGTATTTCGTAAAATCATTACTCAGGCTATAAACAGGCTACACAACTATTTCTTAGTTGACTTAGTTGACTATATCGCGAATTTTTTTCTCGGTAACCAAGACGCATTCTGAAAAAGTGTTATAAGGTTTTGTTTAAGGGATCGAACAGTACATCCTCAATTTTTTTCAACCCATTTGGTGTTCCGCTCCTGACAAGCACCCCCTGTTAGAATAAATATGTATAAATACACAGGGCCGTTCCTAACTTGGTGGCCGCCCCGGTGCACAGGCAATATCGCCGCCCTTATTGAGCATTACTTACTTAAGAATTCGATACGCTGTGTTTACTTTTATATTTACATATAGGAAGAGTATAAATACTTTTAGACAACAATCATGAAAAACAAAGATTTTTTCGTTTTTGAACAATTTTAACAATCTAACTGGTGGTCAAAAATAAGTCTGTATTGACAAAATGAACATGTCTTTAGAAAGTCCAATACATTGCCATGTGAATTAATCAAAGTATATCTGTAAAACTAGGTTTCCGATATAGAAATTCATTTGTGTAGGTGATGATTGTTGGAGGAATGTCGTATTGTTTAGTACATTGCAACTGTAAGCAATCGCGAACTTAGCCAAATAATGATTCTGTGTCCCTGTTATTTCGTAGAGATAAAAACATATTACAATTTAGCCAAAATCGGAAGACATGCTGCCGAAAAAAGTGATTGATTTCACGCGTAATTTCCGGTAACAAAACGTCTGAGGCCACCAAACTGCGGTTGCACCTTTTACACTTACGTCAGGAACGGCCCTGCGAATGTAAGATGTGCATGAACCGATATAAATTGCGTTTCATCGTAGGACCGACACTTGCTCGCTCAGTGAAGTCGAGGCAAAGGCTCGCTCAGTCAAGTCAGTCAGAGAGACAGTTAGAAGGAGGACATTGTGTAAAGAGTTAAGAGAAAGAGTTTTAAAGAGTTTCAATAAAGAGGCGAACTGTAACAAACACATTTCTTGGGATACTATCATTCCACTGATCCTCACCATCACCACAAATCCCACATTTCGAATGTTTATGCTGTCGAAAACAGCTAAAAAATTAAACAAGACAGAAAAAGATCGTCAAAACTCAATAAAGGAATTAAATACCATATACCTTTCCGTGCAACTGGCTCAAGCAGACCAATACAAGAATACGAAGGCTGAGAAAGCCCAATATGGTAAAGCGGATCAATCTCAGGAAAATTCCATTCTCTAATTCCAGATATATAAATTTGATGCCGAGCATGCTGACTTGCAAGCTGAATGACACAATGGCGCAAAGAAGGCTGAGAAGTCTTCGCGGTTTTCCATCAGGGTACTCGATTAATGCAAATCCGAAAATGGCCGCCGTGACTGTAAGAGACCGAATCGCCCGTTGAAAATGTGTTTGCATCCTTTTCGTTCGTTGGAGTCCTGCTGACTGAATGCGACAATTGACACAAACTGTCAACACTCATGTGAGTTATCTACGCTACAACGATCTATTTACAACTCGCGGGGCGACACCATGTAGAATAGAAGTGGACGAAAGTGAATCGATAGAAATAATGAGGGAAAGTAATGACCATTGTACTGCACCCTACACTCCCTTAACACGTTCCGTGTCAAGTCGTTTTTGCCTGACATGTCGTTCAGGCTATTTGATGTTTTGACTAAAGATTGATATATTGTGGGGATTATGGTTTGGAAATAAGGCAGAATATCGTGATAAACGGTTCTTTATTCTTTAACGCTCCACTCCGACTTCACTCTGACTCCGCTCTGTAAAAACTCGCTTAACACTCTGTAGACTCTCTCTCTCTCTCTAAACTCTGTCTTGACTCTGTGCCGACTCTGTCTAAACTCTGTCTCGACTCTGTGTCGATTCTTTAAAAACTCTGTTTCGACTCTGTGTTCTTCCCCCGGAGCACATCTTATATTTACCTTCATACATACATCGCATTCATACAGACGCACTCACACATATCCTTACACTCGAACCCTTGCATCCCATAATTCACTCTTCTTTAATTTTACACACGTGACAGGTCAGTCTTACTCCATGTATACCCTTTTCACAATCACTCCTGCTCGGACACTCTGGTCATCGCATCCGTACCTCATTCCACTCGCTCGCCTATCGCTACCCACTTGACATCTCATACATTACACTCTTTACGACCTCATGCACCCTCCCTACTTTCGTACTCATCCTTGCAGTCACTCCTGATCATCTTTCGTACTGCTCCCCATTCCACTCGCTCATCTCTCACACCACTCTTCACCACACTCTGCATCCATACCTGCCGTCTCGATCTCTCTCTACACACACACTGTTCAACCCTCTTACATTCTGAACTTCCAAACGCTGTCTTAGATTCATTCCCACAATATTATCACTCAACATTTCATTACATCATCAATCCATCAGTTACTTGTTTAGAATAGTCATCACATCGTGTACGATTGACAGATATAAATTCGTCGTAAAACATATGTCTTTAGCAGATTACCCCTTTCGCTTCGGCAATCCAGTCCGCCGAAGTACTGTCAGTGAACGGAAGCGCGCGCCGTGAATACGTGCAGGATGCGTTGTTGTTGTATATACGTTTTCCTAAGTCTTAAATAACAATTTTGCTGAATAAAACAATCTTTGCTCCAATATAATGAGTATAATCTCAGCGCCGCATATATGCGGCATCGAAATGATCTGTACAAGTGCCATCTATAGTCGATGGCAACATTTTTCGTTACCGGCAGAGCATTTTCCGTTGATTTTATTGACAAATTGGATTAATCATTCCTTAAGGGGCTAGGCTAGGCACGTGACTTTTAGAGATTCGGGTGATCCGTAATAACCGACGCTAACTAGAAGTTTTTCGGACGCGCGATCGTGTTACCGACAGACATGAGCTATCGAAAAGAACACAAGGTGGAGTCGCTGGCATTGTCTATTGAGAGGATAAGCACACCGTGTTGAGCTGTACTTTTAACTTTTACATTTTATAGCTTCAAATCCTACGTCTAACTATTGCATTTCCCTAAAGTCGGATTGCTACAATGAAGTGAACCCTTAGCCTTATGTGTCCTGTATGCCTAACCTAAGACCAGCTGTCAAACTGTTTGGCATTTCTGTGGTTCGCCGTGAATTGCTCTTTCAGTGAGGCGCCACCTCGTTCGTACCAGGCGACCTAAAGTACTCACAAATACCAATCTGTGTGATCGACACTATGGCAAAATCAGGCAAGAAGCTGAGCTAAGGGGGAAGTCTTCCCACGGCTCAATTTCTTATAATTTCAAAATAAAATATAGCTTGGGATGTGCGGGCTGGTGTTTATTTTCCAAAGAAAATACGGAAAAGATGTAAATATGGTCGAGCAAACAGTCAGTGTATTTGGCGGCCATCTTCGAAAATGGGCAGATCTTAGCTTCGGTGTAGACAGCTAATAATACCAAAAAACAAAGCAATTCAATGTAACTACTACCAGCCCGCACTTCCTTAGACTATTTTCTTTCGATTGAAATGTTTCTCAACCAAAAATCATTTCATACGAGCCAACAGGAAGACTTCCCCTAAACTCATATTTTTGGTCAATTTCGCCGGTAACACAGCAACTCTGCAATACCGCCGACGAGCCTAGCCTAGCCCCTTAAAACTTTTTAAAACTGCTCTTTGTTGGAACCACATCCAAACGTATTCCAGTAAACGATTTTACATATTTGGTTCTTACAGGAATTAGGAATAGATCGGCTTAAGGTATAATTCTTAACTCTTAAAAATTAGACTTTTGAGGTTAGGGTTTTGTGTGAAAATGTATTTACAAAAATATTTTAGGCTCTTTTAGAATGAATACAAAGCATAAAAATAGTATTATGTTTGAAACTGAAGTAATCGATTCTGAAAATGAAAATAATGTCCACTGGTGTAAAAGACGACGGAGAAATAATATATGCAGCACTTCAGAATCAGAAGCAGAGTTAATTGACGATAATACAAACGACATCCAGTGCAACACAACATGGACATCGAAATATTTCGCACCAAGGATTCATAAATTTTTCTCAAAAAATTCAGGACTGAAGAAGGAAATAGGAAGATCGACAAAAATTATCGATTACTTCGAACTATTTTTTTATCAAGAGCTCGTAGAATATATTGTAGATGAGACCAATTATTACTCGGCTCAAAAGAGGAATAACAACATGGACACTCAAAAAAACACAACACTAGAGGAAATGTACTGTTTCTTTGCGTTGTCACTACTCATGACACGTAATAAAAAACTAACGTTACACGAGTATTGGAGTACGGATAAATTTTTACACAGTAGTATTTTTAGTGAAGTATTGACCAGAGATCGGTATCTTTGGATACTACAGATGATACATTTTACCCGTCAATAAGGGCCCGCTGATAATCGTCTATATAAAATAAGTGACCTAATAAACATGCTACGAAAATCGTTCTGCGACACATTTTATCCATATGAAAAAGTTTGCATTGATGAAAGCTTGATGTTATACAAAGGCCGGCTGTCCTTCAAACAGTATATTCCCTCAAAAAGGAATCGATTTGGAATAAAATCATACATACTCTGTGATTGTAAAACAGGCTATGTCCAAGATCTTATAGTTTACCAAGGAAAGTCAACTATTGTAAAAAGTGACATCAGCGGAATTGGAAAATCAGGCGCAATTGTTTGATCGCTCTTGCAACCATATTTAGGCCAAGGTCACACACTATACATTGATAACTTTTATTCAAGCCCAGCATTATTTAACTTTTTACACGATAAGTATACGAATGCATGCGGCACTGTCAAGAAAAGACGTCAAGGAATGCCGAAGATGGAGGAAAGACTGAAAAGAGGAAAAGCATGTTTTCGTGCAGCAAAAAACTTGCTAGCGATAAAGTGGACGGACAAAAAAGAAGTCTATATGATTTCCACTATACATACTGTAAATTTTGCAGCAGTATCGAGATATGGAGGGCAACAGAGTGTCCAGAAGCCTGTTTACATCTTAGATTATAATAAGTCAATGGGAATTGTAGACAAGCTGGACATGGTACTAAGTACCGTAAATTCAACGCGGAAATCACTAAAATGGTATCGGGAATTTTTCTTCCACCTCATGGACATCTGCGTGTGGAACGCATATTGTATGTACAAACACAATCGGAGAGATATATGCGAAAATATCACTGACTTTGATGAAACAGATAATTATTATTAATAATTATTATTAATAAGTGCGTTCACTGTATGTCGTCGGGCGCGGAAAAGACAACGCTTATTATTAGCACTATGTATCTGCTATGATATCCGATACCTGTTTGACACTACCTGGCTGACGGTCCGAGGCATTCTGATGCCAAGCGCCCGTCCAAAAGCAGGTAGAGCGCCGCCAGCCACCTAGCGGCGAAAAAAGGAAAGCGACATTTTAGGAAACTTGATTGTGATGAAGAATTTCAGTAACTTTTCGCTTCGGACGAAATATTTCAAATATTTATATCTCTTAAACTAATGGACCGATTCCATTGTGCCTTAAGTCATACGAATCAGAAAAAACCACAGAAAAATATATCCCAAAAAGAATTACTTCGTGCAGGAAATCTCTGAGAAATTCGAAAAACAAATTTGGAGACAATTTTTCGCACGGGTTAAATCGTTTTGCTTCGGGATAATAGAGCCTCGGGAGTCTCGCTGGCCGTTCGGCTACGCCTTCACTACTTGACGCGGAGACTCTACCAAGTCTCCTGATGCTCTACGAGTCCAAACAGATGAATAGACAATTTTCTGTCGTATTAGATATCTGTACAGACAAATGTACTATGAAAAAATAATATTCGCATTATGACGAATTCCATGAATGTTTTGATGTATGCATTACAAAAGTTCAAGGATTTGTAATAGTGACGGAAGGGGAAACTATTGCATATATATATGTGATGGGTGCCACTATTCATTTTGTTCAATTCCTGCTATAAGTTTTTTGAAAATTTTCTTGTAATACAACAACAATGCAGCTAAAATGCTAAGCCCAACCATCAAGAACCGCTTAACAATTTCAACAATTCCAGTAATGCGGGTTAACAGGATATCGTTCCCAGGGAACCGCAAAACAGAGATCAAAGAAGATAATTTAAAAAAATAAAAAAAGTATTCATTTTGTAGCAGTGGGGAACCACTGCTATCACGTGACACAGGACAAAGAAAGCGTATTAGATGTAAGAGGGCCGAATTGCGCACGTGACTCGCAACGCAACACAGCGGACCGAAATGAGAAAAACCGTGACATAGACATTAAATGATGTTCTATCGCGAAAGCTACACAACTATTCAAAAGATTCCAGTATTTGTTCACGTATTTATCATATCTGTTACATAATTTGATTCTTTCATTATAATTCTACCATTTTAGTTGCGTGCTGAAATAAATTGCCATGGTACGGCTAATAGTACAAAATTTAATTTCAATTTACGGCTAACTCCTACGAACTCCCGCTATGGGACAACAGTTAAAATGATGCTCAGACTCTCTAATTTTAGAGAGAAAACAAACCAAAAGCGTTTAGTTGCGATCTTCCGAATTTTCACGAGTATTGTCGAACTGATGTTTATACTGACTAGGTAACTAGGAGTTAGCCGCAACTTGAAATTAAATTATATCCAATTGGCAATAGCATGATAAATTTTTCAGCATGGAATTAAAATGGCAGAATTGTAATGAAACAACTAAATTATGTAACAGATACGGTAAATATATGAACAAATACTGGAATCCCCTGAATGGTTGTATAGTCTTAGTGATAGAACGCAATTTAATACCTATGTCACGGTTTTTCTCGTTTCGGACCACTCTGCGCAACCGTCTTTACTGGAGAATGCACGCGTCACAAGAAATAAAGTGTTTCTAGACAAAGAAACTGAATACCCATTGTTCATACAACTATGAGAAACGAACACCTCAATCCAATCTAAATCATCCAAGAAGAATCATACAACAGAAATTGCCCTTGCAAGAATTATAGTTATGGGTCTGGAGGGAAATCTAAATTACAAAACGATGATCACCGACTGCGTTAACACATTGGAGGTTATGGCGGACTATGTACAGGGTGAGTCACTTGCCTTTGAATCACCACTGTCGGGCACACACTGTTCCATATAAAATCATTATAAATAAACTAGACATTTCAATTATACTGAAATGTTTCTCAACATTTGCCTGCATTTTATGCTTTTCGACTTTTACATGTTTCAGTTATGTTAAATCGCACATGAAATTTCACCCTGCAGAAGCCAGTTGTATATAATATTCCCCTATAAATATAATATAGTAAAATATTTTCTCCTTACGTTGCTAGCTATTCGAAGGAAGTCGATGCTAAAACTTGGTAAAATATTCGCTCCAGACTACATAATTTAATAGAGTCTATTGTTAAACAGAGAATATCTAGTATATGTAAGTAGATGTCTAGTAAAAGTGGGCTAGGAGAGTTCTGATTCAAAGGCAACTGAACCACCCTGTATGTACGGTAATGGTAACTTGCTTCGAAAGAGGCTAGTGTTCGACCTACTACTGTGTTCTTCGCTGGTCCGAATGAAAAAGCTTCGCCGGCGCTGACATTTCGGAACTGATTCCCCCGCTTTCCACTAGAATTTAAGGCTTAAATACTTGAAAAATCAATCAATTTTGTCCCACCCTCGAATTTTGACTGTAGGTTAGTTAGGAGAAGGGTTCCTTAACCTCTTAAGTGCGGCTGAATTTTCCGCGTGGCTGCTTCTCTGTACAGCAGTGCATATGCGAATTACGCGTAAACGAAAGCCACTATGTATAGTGGTGCGTCATAATATAAGATGACATCCGCGAAAGCCAGTATAACGGCGCGTCGTGCCTAAGAGGTTAACCTCCTCAGTTTTTGCATTTTTCTAGTCAAACACATTCATCCTAAAACTCTCCTAGAGGAAACACCCTCTTCTTCAATCACATCAGTCCATCATTCGTAGTACTTGTAATCGAATTGTGTCTCTTCCTCGTTCTGAAATAAGGTGTTTATTGAAAACCACAAATACAACTTGAAACAGTCACGTTATATTAACTTGGCGCGTCACATGGGCGTAGAGTAGTGAAGTCTTTTAAAACCTCTCACTCAACCCACAAGAGAAATAAAATGGTACTTTCTACTGTGGTGCTAGCACGCGTACAATAACAGAGTGAATGTAGATTACAGTATGGGAATTAGCCACTTTCTGTACGATACGCAGCCCTCAAAAAATGAACTTTCGCACCATGCGCTGCGTAGAATGACATTTGATAGGATTAGAGGATCAGTTATACTTTTCACTGGATGTATCCTACATTTTCTTACTATAACCTCTCCCACTGTGCCTACTGAAAGGAAAAAAGCGCAGTAGCGTAAGACATGCTCATTCTGACAATCTGAAACATGAATCTTCGATTAAACAATCAACACTAACGAATACAACTTGGCTAAGAGATAAAAATCGTGCGTGCCATAGAGAAACCTCTGTAGCCCGGAGCGAATAAACTGCAAAAATCAGTTGTGACAGGCTTAATACAATTTACCATACAAAAAGGTATTAATTTCTGTATAGGTATTGGAGTATTGTACCACGCGGTGTTGTACCTACAACATTATAAATTTCAATTAAATTCCTTAAATATTCCGTACAAAATAGTAATAGGACTTACAAGTTGTGAAATATGTTACCACTCGAGTCTTGGACATTTTGCAGTGTAAAGTTTACATAAAACATTTGGCCAAGAATTGAAAAACAGAGTATCATCGATATGAGACACTCGGTATATTCGTGAGATGCAAACGCATCTATCGACTGCAATAAGAATGCTCTCGATAGGTATTTGCCATGAAGCGATTAGGTTTCATTACAGTCCACTTACGCGAAATATAATTGCACCCAAGCTCAAGATGCCGAATACAAGAAGGATTAAGTAGGATGGTAACAAGTCTTCTCTTAGTAATTTACAATATCTATGGGAGTAAGTGTACGTTCTATTAAATCACAGGAGCTCGTTATCGAAAATTAATCTCTGTAGAACAAAGCAATTTGCGTATCCTTCACTGATCGAGAAAACTCAAGTCACCAGTTTCATAGTTACTATTGAAATATTTTATTCTCCGGGATTTTTTTACTTACTTCCGACTTGTGACTGAATATTATAGTCAATTTTTATCATATTGAAATTAAATAAATGGAATGATACTTGCAAGACTGGTGGACCTTTATTTACTAATGTAAAAATAAGGATGTCATTCATGAGTTAATAACCTAATGGCTCTACAGTGAATGCTGACCACGTCTGCTATCATCATCAAATTACTGCACTTCTCAGAATCACTCATTCCGGAGGCACATAACAGTTTTTTAATCCTGCAACTGTAAATAAGAATTGTATTTTATTCTTTGGGATTATATGTTAAGCACAGATTGATTACCTTGTCACTTCGAAGAGAGCGCAAACATGCTGGGTATAAACAAATAAGAAGGCTTCCGTAGACGCAAGTACGAATGCCGAGACGATAATAATGCTATCGAAGAGGAAAGCAATTAGAAACAAGTGTTGCTTCTGATCAACGAATATCTCAAACATAAGCGGATAGCTACAGCTGCGGGTTTGGTTCAGGGGCATCACAATTTCGAGGACCACTGTTGATAATGGCGGGAGAGCTAGGCATAGGGTGAAAGGACAAACAAACACTGAAACAAATAGCCAGTTTATAATCACCGAAATGCTTGGAATTCTATGTTTTTAGGATGAAATATGTAATTATCAATTACTAAATAAAGTATTAATTACTAGCAAAGCCCATCGTATGAAACTTGCCCCTTTCGATGTACTTCTTCATAATACCAATTTCCTTTTTACTCAACAGAAGCTTCCGGTCGCCGTTTATGCTCTTCACAATTCTCTTAATCTGAATTGACACATAATACAACTGCAATACTATGTAGGAAAGTGTTTCTTAAATGAGGAATTCATTCTTGTAATGGGGACAAAAATCGGGAATCATTTAATAAAGCATGGGCAAATCCACCCGAAAAAAATAATTTCGTAATAAAAACACAGCTTGAGGTGTATATGGTAACACAAATAAGGACGAGTGCGAATATGTGCGTATTTGCATCTGTACATACGCAGTTACCGGCAACGACGTACGACATGTACTTGACCAAAACGATACACGCGACGAACATATACGGTACATTTCTTAGTAGTATTCTCCTGGTATAATTCTCCGTGAAAAGGGTAGCAAACTGAAAGTTAGACTGCCTTTAATTAGCTGACTACATCACTCAGTTAAATTGTTTAATGCTACACATCACTCACCTGACTGAAACAAGAGAGTAACACAAAGAAGCCGCCAAGTGAGCGTTTCAATCGCAGGACGAATTTGTTTCCATACGGCCAAAGTCCGATCACTGAGAGTAGGATAATGTTTAACCGATGAGAATCTTGCCAATCTAACAATACGTCCATAGCGTATCGCGGTTCAAGTACGTCTGAACGTCTGAGTAACCCCACCACCTGCGCGACCCTCCCGAGGAAGGGAGGAACTTTGCGTCACCCATCAGCGGTAGCAATTTAAGTACCATGCATAGTTTATTAGAGGGTGATGGAATCATTTTCACGGCTGCTACTATACCAGCAGCGATTACTCGATCGATCGCAGTCTGTAACACCCGCTAAAATTGCCGTTGGAAGACAGAATATTTGGAAAAATGACTGTCAATTATCTTACCACGAGGGGATGGCAAACACCCGGATACTCTTTCATACGCATACGCACCACAACAGTACTCGAGGAAGGTGTTACTTTCGATCAGCTGGTCATGGAAGGATAAAAGTTAGAAGCCAAAAAGAAAAGTTAGATGCACCAAGTCAGACAAATGTAGAGAGTGAATTGTTATAAAGATCGGTGTTTTAATAGAGTTCGCATTTAGATTAGTATTTGTTTATATAATGTGAAACGTTTAATTTGAGAAGCGTGCTGCTAAAAAAGAACAGAAGCATGTCAGTGGAAAACTGTTTATTTCATTAACCCTTCGTGATCCAAGAGTGGTTAAATTGAGTTCAACATTTTATTTTTATTCGTTCATTTTTATTCAAATGATACATGTATAAGGGAGGGCCAGGCAAAGCGAATAGGGGCTAATTTTTAAAGGCGCCAGTAGGTGACGAGATGGCACGTGACTTTTCTTTTAGCGAACTTTCTGGTCGACGCCATGATGTTTCGCATAATGTTTTCGAAAGAAAGACTTGTCAGTATTGCAAAAATTTCAATTCTACATTGTTTTCTCAACATTTTAACAGGGTAAGTCTCCTTATTTATTTGTATTTATTGTTTAGCATTACCAAATTACAATCTTATCATATGATAATACTATTCTTTAGAATTGCTATGTGTATGGGAAATATTTTTTATGTTGGCTACAATTTTGTTTCGGAATCAGGAAACTCGGTAGAGTCTCGCGCCAAGTAGCACTAGTATATATAGGGTGAAACTCTTCATGTGTCACCTGTTCAAGGGGGTTAATCTGCACGCTGAGGGGATAAGAAACTTTTAATACAACTTTGAATTTTGTGCTCCCGTTTTTTAGTTATAGCATGTTAAACAATCAGTAGAAAAGACGCCGTCAGGCGAGTTGGAAGCACTTTTTGGCCGGCCGGATAGGCATGGCAAAGAAGGTCACCGTGACCTACACGCAAAATCGGGAGGACATCGGATCCGAACAGATCAGCCTACATAAGGCGGAATTCCTCGCGCGAGATGTCAGTAATGCCTTCAAAAAGTGCCTCTAGCTCGCCTGACGGCGCCTTATCTACTGATTGTTTAACATGCTATAACTAACAAACGGGACCCCAAAATTCGAAGTTGTATTAGAAGTTTCTTATCCTCTCAGCATGCAGATTAACCCCCTTGAACAGCTGACACATGAAGAGTTTCACCCTGTATAGGACGGCGTCCGACTACCGAGGACAATTATCCCGAAGTGTGGCGGTTGTCGTCCGCTATAAATCTTTCACCTCGACTTATGGAAAAGCTATAGCTCCGAGGATTTAATTCTGAATGTTGTATTTTTTCCGATTTTTTCTCAATCCAATGAGCCAAGAGACAAGCAAATCGGTTCAATCTGTCAAGACATATGAATTTTTCTTGCTCATTTTACTCGTGGTAAAGGCAAGGCGAACTGAGAGTCAGTTTGATAAGATATTCCTAAAAATGTGGCTTTCACGTTTTTCATACGGGGTGGCAGCACTCCAACATGCTGCGGCTGAGCAGTATTTACGTTACCGACACATTGGTTAAGCCATCGGTTATGTCATAGCTGGTTATGTATAACAGTTATATGATGCAGTCCGATTTTATTTTTTTATATCATATGTCATGCTTATATTCCATGCTTCATTTAGTTAATAGAGGAGCATGAGCTGCGGGCTGAGCCGTGTTTACGTTACCGACACATTGGTTGAGCCGGTTACGCTACAGGTGGTTATGTATAACGGTTATGTGACACAGTGCGATTTTATTCTTTTATATCATATACATATATCATGCTTATATTCCATGCTTCATTTAGTTAATAGAGGAGCATATTCCCCTTACCCCTGTTCCTGTGATCTGGTGATTATTAACACTTTGCCGTCCGCACGTTTAATATAGATTTTTTCGTGTGGCGTCGGAAATTTGCCGAATAATTTGCGCATGGCACCAACGTGGAGCCACCGGCGCTTGCACGATAATTTTCGCATGGCACCAACGTTGTGCCACCGGACGGCATAGTGTTAAGAATTATGAAAGAAATGTCAAAAGTGTTAAGTGTGTTATCCACAAACCAGTGTATTTAGTAAAAGAGTACTGATTACCAATAGTTACAATTGTTAAACATGTAGCATATGAATCTTTTAAGCAATAATTGGCAATTATTTGTAATTTGAGGAAATGCTAGCTATTAGTAATCAGTACTTGCTCAAACCAATTTCAGCAGTTTAGGTGCTTGCTCCATCAGTTAGGCACTTGACAGTCAACATACACCAAACAAAACTAGACTGTGTATGACTTACGCATGTATCTAACAAAATCTAAATCAGTATTTGACCTAATGCTTTAAAACTATGATATTAAACAAATAATTTGCTCATATGTAATCCTATTTAGTTGTGACTGTCAAGTTTGTTGCTCAATGAACGTTTGGCTAAAATGACATAATCAAATAATAACTACCAATCATATGTAATTTAGAAATATACTAGCCATTGGTAATTAGTACTTGTTTAGCAAATTTCATCACTTTAGATTGTGCACTGCTTGAGCTGTGCATCTGGCAGTCAAGATATATCAAAGTTAGAGTGCTTATGCCGCTAAGGCTATAGCTTATCTAATCTGAAATTTAAATGCGTCCTAGCTATTGGTAATGCATCATTGCTGATCTGAACCTGAATTATTGTATGTTATCACTTTACAAATTATATTAGGCAGGCAACATCTTCATGTGCTGTTTAGCTTTAGTGTTCCTCACTGTGAAGTGTGTGGTGCAAGAAATGTTTTAGTTAAAGAGCTAAGATGATGTAAACTAAGTGAGTTTTGTCGTGCACTAACTACTTATTGTAAGTAAGTTAAGAAATTGATGAAACTTGGTTTATCGGGTAGAGGATGTTCGTACTTTTGCCCCAATATAAATTTTTGCAAAATTGTTTAACGCTAACCGTTGTTAGTGCATATATATCGAATTTTGCGCCGACTTCACGTTCCTTCTAAAATTTCGTTTGTCCCGTGATATTTCTGAAATGGATGAATCAATCCAGGTGAACCTTTGCGCATCGATGAAATTCGAGATGCAATCTAGTGTCGACCCATCGTTCTAAACGTTTCATATACTAACAAGTATTAAATAAAAAAATATTTTTAAAAAAAATGTGACCGACTTCGAAAACTGACAGCATCCCAGAAAACTGAAATCTCAAAAACCTGAAAAAATAAAATAGAAAATAAAAATGCGCTGAAAAGTAAAAAACAATTTTGCTGATTTCATTCAACCTTCTTTTGACAACCTTATTGCAACTTTTCGGAGTCGGCGCAAATATAAGTAAAATATTACTGCTAATCATCTGTCTTAACCGCGCTATTGATCAATAGAATAAACACATTGAAAGGGTGAGCGAGAAAGAGAGAGAGAATGAGATAAAGAAAGGGCGGAGGGGGGGGGGGGGGGGGGGGAGTCGAACATATACCCTATCTAAAATCCTAATATTGTTAACATTAACTGGTGTGATATGCGACATACAATTCCAACATTTCACACGTGTCGATGATTGTAGCAAACACATTACATACGTATGACAGACTGTCAGTAAAAGACCGCTCGTTACTTGTGTGTTTCTCATTCTATCTTCGTCTATCATTAAAGTATTCTCTTGGATAGATAGATGTATGGATAGAGAGAATGATCGAGGGAGAGAGATGGGACGGGAGGCGGTACGACAGCGAGAGTGAGTTCGTAAATGGGCGTTTGTAAGTGGGAGAGGACGTCGCGCGGCAAAAGAAAGAAGACGGGTAAGCGCGGTTCGGACAGATGATTACCAGTAATATTTTACTTATCTTTGCGCCGACTCCGAAAAGTTGCAATAAGGTTGTCAAAAGAATGTTGAATGAAATCAGCAAAATTATTTTTTACTTTTCAGCGCATTTTTATGTTCTATTTTATTTTTTCAGGTTTTTGAGTTTTCAGTTTTCTGGGATGCTGTCAGTTTTCGAAGTCGGCCACATTTTGTTTTAAATATTTTTTTATATTCTGAAATAAAGTGTTTATTGAAAATTACAAATACAATTTGAAACAGTCACGTTATATTAACTTGGCGCGTGACATGGGCATAAAGTAGTGAAGTTTTTTAAAACCTCTCACTCAACCCACAACAGAAATAAAATGGTACTTTCGACACGCGTGAAATAACAAGTGAATACAGATTAAAGTGCAAGAATCAGCCATCATCTGCACAATACGCAGCCCGCGAGAAATGAACTTTCGCACCATGGCTTGCATCAAATGATATTTAATAGGATTAGAAGATGAGTTATACTTTCCACTGAATGCATCCTACATTTTATTACTAAAACACCTCCCTCTGTGCCTACTGAAAGGAAAATAGCGCAGCAGCGTAGGACAAGCTCATTCTGACAATCTGAAACATGAATTTTCGATTAAACAATCAACACTAACGAATACAACTTGGCTAAGAGATAGAAGTCGTGCGTGCCATAGAGAAACCTGCGTAGCCCGGAGCGAATAAACTGCAAAGATCAGTTGTGACAGGTTTAAGACAATTTACCTTACAAAAAAGTATTAATTTCTGTATAGGTATTGGAGTATTGTACCACGCGGTGTTGTACCTACAATATTATACATTTCAATGAAATTCCTTAAATAGTCCGTACAGAATAGTAATGGGACTTACAAGTTGTGAAATATGTTACCACTCAAGTCTTGGACATTTTGCATCATAAAGTTTAGATAAAACATATAGCCAAGAATTGAAAAACAGAATATCATCGATGTCAGACACTCAGTAAATTCGTGAAATGCGAATGCTTCCATAGACTGCAGTAAGAATGCTCTTGATAGGTATTTGAGATGCAACGATTAGGTTTGATTACAGTCCACTTACGCGAAATATAGTTGCGCCCAAACTCAAGATGCCGAATACAAGAAGGATTAAGTAGGATGGTAACAAATCTTCTCTTAGTAATTTACAATATCTATAGGAGGAAGTGTATATTCCATTAAATCACATGGTCCAGCAATCGAAAATTAATCTTTGTAGAACAAAGCGATCCGCGTGTCATTCGCTGATCGACAAAACTCAAGTCACAAGTTTCATAGTTACTATTGAAATATTTTATTCTCCGGAAACTTTTTACTTACTTTCGACTTGTGACTGAATATTGTAGTCAATTTTGATCACATTGAAATTAAACAAATGGAATGATACTTGCAAGACTGCTGGGCCGTTATTAAATAATGTAAAAACAAGGATATCATTCATGAGTTAATAACCTAATGGCTCTACAGTGAATGCTGACCACGTCTGCTATCATCACCGAATTACTGCAGTTCTTAGAATCACTTATTCCAGAGGCACATAACAGTTTCTTAATTCTGCAACTGTAAATAAGGATTGTATTTTATTCTTTTGGAATTATATGTTAAGCACAGATTCATCACCTTGTCACTTCGAAGAGAGCGCAAACATGTTGGGTATAGACAATTAAAAAGGCTTCCGTAGACGCAAATACGAATGCTGAGACGATAATTATGCCATCGAAGAGGAAAGCAACTAGAAACAAGTGTTGCCTCTGATCGAAGAAAAACTCGAACATAAACGGAAAGGTACGGCTGCGGGTTTGGTTCAGGGGCATCGCTATCTCGAGGACCACTGATGACAATGGCGGGAGAACTAGGCATAGTGTGAAAGGACAAAGAAACACTGAAACAAATGGCCAGTCTATAATCACCGAAATGCTTGGAATTCTATGTCTCTAGGATGAAATATGTAATTATTAATTATTAATTAAAGTATTAATTACTAGCAAAGCCCATCGTATGAAACTTGCCCCTTTCGACGTACTTCTTCATAATACCAATTTCCTCTTTACTCAACAGAACCTTCCGGTCGCCGTTTATGCCCTTCATAATTCTCTTAATCTGAATTTACACATAATACAACTGCAATGTTATGTAGGAAAGTGTTTCTTAAATTAGGAATTCATTCTTGTAATGGCGACAAAAATTGAGAATCGTTTAATAAGGCATGGGCAAATCCACCCGAAGAAAATAATTTCACGATAAAAACAGCTTCAGGTGCACATGGTACAACAAATAAGAAAGCCTCAATATGTGCGTATTTGCATCTGTACATACGCAGTTACCGGCAACGATGAATGAAATGTACTTGACCAAAACGATACACGCGACGAACATATACGGTACATTTCTTAGTAGTATTCTCCTGGTATAATTCTCCGTGAAAAGGGTAGCAAACTGAAAGTTAGACTGCCTTTAATTGGCTGACTACATCACTCAGTTAAATTGTTTAATGCTACACATCACTCACCTGACTGAAACAAGAGAGTAACACAAAGAAGCCGCCAAGGAAGCGTTTCAATCCTAAGACGAAGTTGTTTCCATACGGCCAAAGTCCGATCACTGAGAGTAGGATAATGTTTAACCGATGAGAGTCTTGCCAATCTAACAATACGTCCATACCGTAGCGCGGTTCAAGTACGTCTGAACGTCCGAGTAACCCCACCACCTGCGCGACCCTCCCGAGGAAAGGAGTAACTTTGTGTCACCCATCAGGGGTTGCAATTTAAGTGGCATGCATTGTTTATTAGAGGGTGATGGAATCATTTTCACGGCTGCTACTATACCAGCAGCGATTACTCGATCGGTCGAAGTCTGTAACACCTGCTAACATTGTCGTTGGAAGACACAACATTTGGAAAAATGACTGTCGATTATCTTACCACGAGGGGATGGCAAACACCCGGA
The DNA here is from genome assembly GCA_910591665.1 of Ectemnius continuus. Lineage (NCBI taxonomy): Eukaryota > Metazoa > Arthropoda > Insecta > Hymenoptera > Crabronidae > Ectemnius > Ectemnius continuus. The sequence continues at coordinate 5,398,585 of OU342869.1, forward strand.
TAATACTCTTTCATACGCATACGCACCACACAGTACTCGAGGAAGGTGTTAGTTTCGAGTGGCTAGTCATGGAATGATGAAAGTCAGAAGCGAAGAAGAAAAGTTAAATTCATCAAGTCACAGAAATGTAGAGAGTGAATTGTTATAGAGATCGCAGTTTTAATACGGTTTGCATTTAGATTAGTATTTGTTTATATAATGTGAAACGTTTAATTTGAGAAGCGTGCTGCTAAAGAAAAACAGAAACATGTCAGTGGGAAAGTGTTTATTTCATTAACCCTTCGCGTTCCAAGAGTGGTTAAATTGAGTTCATCATTTTATTTTTATTTGTTCATTATTATTCAAATGAGACATGTATAAGGGAGGGTTGTGCAATGTGAATAGGGGTTAATTTTTAAAGGCGCCGGTAGATGACGAAATGGCACGTGATTTTCCTTCAGCGAACTTTCTGGTCGACGCCATGACATTTCGTTTAGCATTTTCGAAACGCAGATGTCAATATTGCGAAAATTTCAATTTTACATTGTTTTCTTATCATTTTAACAAGGTAAGTCTTTCTATTTATTTGTACTTATTGTTTGCTATTACCAAGTTACAATCATATCATATGATAATACTATTCTTTAGAATTGCCATGTGTATGGGAAATATATTTTAAGTCGGCTAAAATTTCGTTTGTGAATATTTTAATTTGAAATGTGTAAGCCGGGCAAAGCGGCTGACCGGATTTGGAATAATATCAAACTTTTCTTGCAGATGGTCTGCCAATACCCTAAAACAAGTAACCAGGCTAGTTGAATAAAAATTGCGCTTTAAAATATGCTCTTATCATTGTGGAAGGGAAAGAAAAATCAATTAAATCAGCTACAAACCAATACGGGATTCTATATGACACGTTGCCACACGGGAGCTATGAAAACTATTTCTATACCGAATGTGGCGATTCATAATTTTTTAAAAGAAATAATCGTATTCTGTTCTTTATTTTAAGCAGTATCCACTTTGTCCGAGGTAGTCGGACAAAGCGGATATTTGGTACTATTTTAGTTTTCTGCTAAACAGTTAGTGTTAAATTTCGTTAAATTGATTTTTGTTTTTTTTATTTCTAGATATCGATATACGAAGTAAGAATACAATATAAAGTGGGGTCCATCCCAATAGTATAGTATTTTTCCCCCAATTTTCGTTAACAGATCCGCTTTGTTCGGACTTCCCCTATACATTTTGAGGATTACCTTTGTTCGCAGATATGCGTCATCTAGTGCCCCATTAATAAACTGTAGCTAACAGCAGGCCGGTGAGCTGTAGCTCTAAGGAGTAAAAGGCTAACGGGTAAGGAGTAAGTTCTCGAGTCTTCAAATTTAAATAGGTCTTTATTAGTAAGCGGTCATCAGCGGACTGGCGAGATCGGCTCGC